>CM051038.1:11555557-12755557 GCA_027627225.1 Congeria kusceri
TACGATGTCATAATAACTAACTAATTTGTAAGTAACGAAACAATATGTTTTCGAGCTAATTATGCAAACGGGATAATATACAGTTTACAAGTCAATCTGCAACGGGCCAGAATAACCGATGAAGCGTAAGAGTTAAGTCTCATTAAAATCATCACCAGTCAAATGCTACTATCCGCTGGCTGGATATGATGACATCCCATTAGGGGTCACGTTTAGATGACCTTTACCGGAGCGAATGAAATTGTTGCCTTAAAAGTGTTAAGGTATAACTTATATATACAACACAAGAAAATATGCACGAAGTTAACGTGAACGTCGGGTGTCTAATCGCCTAAGATACCACAATATATATATATGGTTATCCATACGAAAATTAAATGTAAACAATTTATTCCCGAGGATCAGCTCGAAAGGCATTACTTTTTAAAAAAAAACGTGGTTAAACTTTGCTGTGCAAAAAACATTTTCATTGGACGCAGCAGGGCTGAGATTTGTGATGATCGGAAGGTCATTTTAACGTGACCTGTTATATGATGCCTTCAGATCCTTACAACGTTAGATTTGATTTTAATGAGATTGCGTTGATGTTAGGTTGTTAGTGTTTCTTAGCCAAAAACCTACAAATAAAACATTTTCATTTATAGATATTCGTTCGTGGCGTACATGGTCAAAAACAGTAAAAAACCAATGCAAGCTCTCGATTTTCCATAGTACTGTTTACAATTTATAAAATGCAGTAATGTGTTGTCAAATTTTTCAAAATGAGAATTAGAAACAAGAAAAAACTTCTGCAACGAGTACAAAATAACAGATGTAGCGAATTAATTTGATGGTCTTATTCCAGGACACTCAGGCGAATATTTCGGTTACATACAAGTAGGGGTGTCATTAGTTCAAAGTTATTTTTGTTATAATTTGACCTTTTATACAAAGAGTAATTGTTATATAACATATTACATACATTATGTTTAAATAATTAAAATGTCAAAAAACGGGTGTTCGATATAAAGGCAAATATGTTAACTTTCTTTCTCGTCATGATCTGCATTAAAAATAACGCGTTTTCCACATTTTAATAACCAAAAACTGGATATGCCGCAAAATTTCACGATTATTATATCCTATTATATCGCTATTTCCAACAATTAAATAACATTTTATTTTTGGTTTATCTGTATATTGAATAACAATTTTGGTATTAAGATGTCTTATGTTAGGTCTGTTTATCTCATGGTTTAGTATTTTATACATGTATTACTTAAAAATACTTATTTTCATATCCATAAATTCGCGAAAATTATGCGCTCGCACCAGAATGACCAAAATTGAAAAAAAATCCGATGACCAAGTATTCAATTTGGTGTGGCCTCATTAGTATGTCAGTACAACCGATGGAATACTATGTAACGCGAGTTGAGTTGAGTTGAGCACACAAATGCATATACTTAATAGAGAAATAAATACACATATAATATTAACATATATAATTATTTAGTAATTGTGTTCTGTTTTTACTTTTCCAGTATTAAATTATTGGTAAACTATATTAATACATACATAATTATATGGAACAACTTTAATAATTCAATGCCTCAAACGCAATCGTATTCACGAGCATTATATAGCAGTATAAAACAATTCAAATGTAATGGAAAATAACATTTACAGAGAAGTGTATTAATTAATATAATAAAAGCAAATGTCAGGATTGACTCTAACTGTACAAGTAAAAAACGGAATGTAACTATTTCACATACCAAATGTAAAGTTTGCACCTCTAAACTTTTTTTCACCTGCAATAAATAAGCAAGTAAGCAAAAGGAAAGGCAAAATTGTTCATCATAATGATATGTGAATTAATTTATAAATATACACAAAAAAGATCCAAACAAATATACCATTACAATTATACCCGGTCATCGTTTGGTCATTGCGAAAATAAAATTATACGTTGTCAAACCTAACAAGCAAATTCGCGGTACTTCGCTAATTGTCTACTCTATCTCCGACTTTTCTATGTTTCCATAAAATTTACAAAATAATAAATAGGTTGAATTAATAATCGCGTCGGTGGGTGATGAACAGTTTAAAACTAAGTGAAACTTATTCTCGATTTCCTGGGACATATTTGGAAACTAGCATTTAATTGGTGATGAAGTGGAAATTTTTCTGGCATTCATAAAACATAATAACAAAAACAACAACAAAACACCAACAGCACATATTTCGTTAATTCCTGATGCAAATGAATCCTTCATATTGTTGTCAATAAGAACACAGTAATAACTATATTATTTGAGCAGCATCGTATTGAAACAAAATGCAACAGTCTAGCAACTGGCATTGAATTTTCGCTGCAAAACGTCATTATATTTAATGAAACTTCTGCGAAAAGTTATTTTAGATTATAAAAAAAGTTAAATACGTACCGCCTTTTTCCCTCTGGTTAATTCCATTATTATTTGCTCTCAGTAAAAAGACACAAAAACAACAGTGCATGTTTTACAATGGTGTATTTCAGAATATATATATATATATATATATATATGTTGAATGGTAGGAACCAATCAGCGCTTAATTTACATGCAAACAGTCACGTGACGATACTCTTTGTTAACATTATTATTTCATCTAATGGCTAAACGACCTGCAGCATCTGGAGAGCATTCGGAACAGGTACGCTTAATTATCATATCAGGTTTTAACGGCGCTATTGTACTACTGAATAGCAGTGATTAGTTAGTTCTGACCACATGTTTAACTTTATAATAATAACATAGATTTAGTAACTGTCCGGGAAACATGTTCATATCTTACTTTCACACCTAGGTAACTTCACAGTTCAGAACAGAACACAGAACAGAACAGAGAGTTTATTAAGACTTGCACGTAGTACATCGTCTTCGTTATGGAAAAAAAATTAACATGCACAATAAAGATCACGTGATAACAGGTTACTGACGTATAATGGTTAATAACCATCACATAACATATACATGCAAATAATAATAGTTTAAATCAATTGACATATGACAAATGCTAATGACAAATGCATATGACAAATCAAAAGACAAATGCTAATCAGCTTGATTATAAGAAATGACGTGTATGTAAAGATCTAAAAATAAAGATTGTAGGTGCTAATTAATACCAGTCTAATGAGAGTAAGGGATCAATGCATTTTGTGATTAATGGTACAGGATAGAGTGTGTGGTCATTTTGTGTGTAAATAAGATTACTACTATTACTACTACTTCTACTACTACTACAACAACAACAACAATTACTACTACTACTACTACTACTAATAATAATAATAATAATAATAATAATAATATATATTTTATTTAGTTTTAGTTTTGTTTTATTTATTATTATTATTATTATTATTATTATTATTATTATTATTATTATTATTATTATTTTATAATAATAATAATAATAATAATAATTATTATTATTATTGTTCATTGTAGAAGATAAAAACTGTTTCCTAAATGACAAATTATTTAGATAATATAGTGCCACAATATCCTATGGATAGTGGGTAGTGGCATTTTAATTTTCATGATATATTTAAACCAAAGTGTTGTTGTTGTTTTCAAAATGGGCTGGCATTGTAACAGGAAACTTGAAAACATGTGGACCAGCCATACGGCGCCATAATGAAATCGCAAATTTTGCTGTATTGACTGTATTGACAGCTGTATTGTATCAGCTATTTACCGTGCACGCCAAGGAACAACATGTTTATTTCAATGTCGTTTATATCAGGGCTTTTAGACAAGCAACTTAAATAGAATGTTCTTTCGAGTCAATTAGTGATACAAACAAAACATTGTTTACATTCTGCAGCAAATATATGGTGACCGTTACTGCCAAAACCTTTTTTAATAAAAAGCGGGGTAAAATTTTTATTCTACCACGGCACGCGGCTAGTGGTCCATAGATAAAGAAGGAAAATAACTGTGGGTTATTCTGCAACAAATTATGGGCGGAGCTTAATGTTTTGAAAATAGTTCCGGAAATTCGAAGAAATTGTTCCGTAAAATCACGTGCTTAAACGCGCGATAGCAAATTGTGACAAACAAATCATTTTTGCATTATGTAGCGCAATTAAACCACATTTGTACTACATATTTTATACTTAAGTTCACGTTTACGTTTTGTTAATATGTTTTTAATATGCGCGTTTTGGCATGATATGTTCACTGTATTATATCGATAAGTATGACGTCATTCGCTCAATGTTTATCAATATCGCTGACGTCATTTTGAATAGTTATGATTTATTGACGTCACAGAAACGCACGTGTAAATGCACTTCTCGGGAAATGGGCGGAGAATAAATAAATATAGTTCTCATTCATAACCTTTAAAAATACGAATTTTATATAAGATCGTGTTAGAATCGAAATAATTGACGGGTAACAGTTTGTTATTGCGTTAATAACCAACGGTTTGTCGTTCCGATGCTACCGCCCTCGTGGTTTAATTCCTTCGCATCGGAACTCCAAACCGTTGGTTATTACCGCAATAACCAACAGTTACGCGTTAATTATTTCTTAAATACACCCCGCGCGTGACTAAAATATACCCCGCGCGTGGGCTTAAAAATAGCAATTCGGGTTTTCCGAGTAATCCGTATTAGCTAATGATCAGTAGGCTCTTATTAAAATATATTTTAAAAAATCAATGTCGATGAGCGCTTGATTTTCCAACAATAAACTTTAGTTTACAATGTACGACTAGTTTATCTTTGAATGACAGTATTTGTGTTCGGTATAATCAAATAAATATCATAGGCAGTTGAGGGGTATAGTAAATATCGCCTCCCTCGAAGAGTAATGTCACCTCGGCCTTCGGCCTCGGTTGACATCACTCTCCTCGGCGTGCAATATTTACTATAATATATATATACTTTAGCTCTTTATTTCCGATAATTAAATCTGTCATATTAAGACATTTAATGGCATACTTCAAAAATACAAATAAAAGCTGATCGTTTTGCTTTGGTGGCATAGAACTGCCATACGGTAACTACTAAAGGTTCGTGAACACTTTAAGGTGCGTGTTATTCATTATGTATCCTAATAGCGTTTGCGATTTTTTTCTACGTAAAATAGTTGTCTGTGTAAGGAATAACAGACATGAACGTGCTCAAACCTGACATTATAATTTTAGTAAATGAAAGCATAAATTATGTGGTATCACGAATATAAACTAATTAATGTTTTGCTTTGTATTGCTTTTTTCACCTTGCGCACACATTATGCGGCAAATGTTAACTAGTTAAGATTTGCGTTGTACGACAATTATCTGGTAACGCAAATCTTTTCTCAAACAGTTTCGTTTTAGTAAGATAATGCGGTAGACCCAGCGCACAAATTAAGTAGTATTACAAATACCAACTAGTTAAGATTTAAGATGTAAGATAATGCGGCAGACCTCGCACACGAACTGTATGCTATCACGAATATTTTAACTAGTTAAGATTTGTGTTGTAAGATAATTATTCTGAAAATATTCTTGTTAGTAAGATAATTCGGAAGACCCCGCAAGCCCAAAAATTGTATATAATGTCAGTTCTGGCACTTATATGCCATTTTTTTTATATAAATAAAATATGTTGCAGAAAAATATCCGCAAACGCTATCCAGATAAATATCATAATAAATAAGCGGTAACATGAATCTGCTCACAAACGCTAAATAGTTAATGCCTCAGTCACACATTCCCGATTTTTATTGTCGTTTATGAACCGACAGCGTCCCGAATCAAATATGTCAAAAGTAGGGACAACATTCCGAGATTCGGGGCTTGAAATTAAAGTTTTGATCATAAGATCGAATATGTTCTGACAGCGTTTCGACAGAGTCACGACAGCGTCCCGATATTCACAAATGCAATCCGACAGTTTCCCATCAGCGTTCCGACTTTCCCGATTGATTGATCATTTGTATCGTTGCGCTATCGGGACGCTGTCGGGGGCCATAATCGGAAATTTGTGACTGCCGCAATACTCCAGACGTGATATTTCTATATAATTTATAATGCATAATCAATCCCGTTCCACATGACACCGTCCGAAATTTGAATCGATACAGCCAGATCTATCCCGTTGGAGTCCTGACTATCATGACCGAGGCACGGCTATACAGATTCGGCCTGAGTCTCCCGAACGTTAAGGGAAAACCTTAAGTGTCGGGAGTGCTTGGCCTATCACGCCGAACAAGTCATGATACTTCTCGATTCTTAATACATCGTACCGACAGTGTTCTGATACGGCCAGACAGCGTCCCGATAGCCACCATACAGTCACTAGACATTCCCATTTTGTTATTGTTTGTGACGGGACGCTATAATCGGGAATGTGTGACTGAGGCTTAATGTTTTCGGGAACCGTAAGTAGTTCTCGTATTGCAGTTCTATGCCACCATAATCTTCCACTATATGTTCCATATATGTTCATGTCCTAACATATTCATTCATTGAGTCTTTATTTGTATGTTTAGTCGATATGTTGCTGATGTAAACACTAAGAATGTTTAGACGATAAATCGATAGCTTATTGTTGTGTTATATAAAATCTAACAACACTTATAAAATCAAATCTCTAATTATTTACAGGGAATCAGTCTGTGTATTTATTTTCATATGTTTTTTTTAATATAAAGATTTTCTCATTATTTTTTCTCTGTTAGTCTCTGATAACTCGATCTGAGTGGCAGTACGTTTTACTGTTTTATTGTTAATGTATTCTATGTTATGTATTGATCTAAGTCGGGTCTCCTAAACATGAAGATATTATCGAATTATTTAAATGCCCCCCCCCCCCCCCCCCCCAAAAAATAAAAAAAATAAATAAATTCAAAATAAAATCGCCTTCTTACCTAGCTACGACGTCATGCACCGTCATAATATTGTTTTATCGACCGCGATCTCGTTTCTTGTTAAGCTCCATGTCATTGTGTGATTTTAGGCGATAACCTCAAACCTCTTTTGCACAGTACAAAAATAATATTTAGCTTTATTTTGTTCGTGTTTTCTTTTTAAGATTGTACAATTATTAAATATTTAAGAATTTTTCTTCCAGATCTCATCCTTGCATAATACAATAAATACTTATCTCTTAGTTAACAGAAATATCCTGTAATAATATCTCAGAATTATGCATAAATAGGGATCATAATGTAGCTCTATAAAACAGATTGTTCACACAGTTTAAATGTTTCAGATCCACCGCATCTAATCGAGTAGCACTCATTGCTCATTTTATCTCAATAATTATTCATAATAAACAAGTGGTGTATTAAATGTTATATTTGCTATCCTCATTTGCTGACTTTTGTGTTTTTACATGTACGAGTATAAGTCAACCATATATGTATCATATTGGCTTGATGGTTAGAAATAAAGTATGAAAAGCAAAAGTATTTAGCTGCACACGCATTGCACACGGTGTATTCAATGTGAAGCGTGCTGTTGACGTCTCGACACAAAGTGCGTAGAAAATGAGCTCGTTGATGACGTGTAATTAAGGTGTAAATATTCTTAAAGTGAAATAATATGTTAAAATGTACACCTTAAACACTATTAGTTACATTTCAGATTGTTTTACTCGTTTGTCTAATGAATAGTTGAGTTACCTATTAGCAATGGTAACTACTAATTAACAACTAACTTAATCAAATCTAGTATCGGCGGTAAATATCATGAAAATGGTCTGTAAGTCTTATAATAATTAAGAACTTCTGCTGAGATTGTTAATGGGTCTTCGTTTACTAAATAGCAGTGATTAGTTAGTTCTGACCACATGTAGACTTGATAATAATAGCATAAATGTAATTACTGTCCTGGAAACACGTTCATATCTTACTTTCACACATAAGTAACATCACAGTTCAGACAAATGCTAATCAGCTTGATTAAAAGAAATGACTTGTATGTAAAGATCTAAAGCTAACGATTGTAGGTGCTAATTAATAACAGTCTAATGAGAGTAAGGGATCAACGCATTTTGTGATTGATGGTACAGGATAGAGTGAGTGGTCATTTTGTGAGTGTATAATAATACTGATAGTCATGATAATAATAATAATAATAATATTATTATTATTATTATTATTATTTATTATTATTATTATTATTATTGTTATTATTATATGGTAATATAATTGACTAAATTGGACAATTGAGGATGATCAAACAAATGCATCAGGAAGTTCAATAACATTTTTCGTGTATAAAAAACCAAATTTGAACTGAATCTGAATAACACATACTAAATACTTACAATATCATAAAAACAAAGCACTGTTGTTACCAGCCGCTTGCTATTTAATGATCACAAAACTGAAAGACGTACGAAATATGTGTATCGTCTATGATAACTGATTGAACCTTTCGGCGACAGTTACTTTCAACTTTTCGTAGACAAATAAGCTGAAAAATATGTCAGAGAAAACAAGCGCAGGTAACAAAATGATAACAAAAATATTTAAACCAAATTTTGGAATATATATCGATGGATATTTATTAAAATGACGACGAACAAAAATTTCATTTAGATATATCAATTCAATAAAATAACAAACCTTGGAAACAAAATGGTACCTAAAGGTTGTTAACAGAATATACACATTTTTTTTGTTAATAATGAATAATTTTCTGAAATGTATGCTATATTTACAAACATTATATTCCCCTTACCTTGTCATAAATAAAATGTTAATATATTGCTTACTAGAGATTTTAGATTACTAAATTAAGGAAGATAGATGGTAATATCTTTTGGGCGACATCACATATATCCTTAGGGCGACAAATGTCGCCCAAAGGTTTTCGACTTGTATCCCGAAGGTTGAATATGTACTAATATATATATATATATATATATATATATATATATATATATATATATATATATATATATATATATATATATATATATATATATATATATATATATATATATATATATATATATATATATATATATATATATATATATATATATATATATATATATATATATATATATATATATATATATATATATATATATATATATATATATATATATATATATATATATATATATATATATATATATATATATATATATATATATATATATATATATATATATATATATATATGACCGGTACAAAATAAAACACATTATAATCGAAATCGAGGTAATAAAATTCGGCAGCAACTATATGTGCATTACTTTACTGTAGTTATTAACAAAAGATAAATATCAAATATGTTATAATATTTCGACATGTAAAAAAATACACATAACATCAATTGTAATTCGACATTTTCAAAATGATCGTAAACATACACATTTTTATATAGAAAAAGTGATCAAATTCGAACAGCGTATAAATTAAAGGGAAGCAACTTGTGCAACATTTCTAAATCCGGATTTCGTTGTAGTCTCCCTTCAGTAAACGACCACCTAATTCTTTGTTGCTGTTGTCTTAAAAATAGTACGAACCATATTATTGATAACAGAATGCATTTGCTAAAATAATTACTATTATATATATGTATGAATTTTAAAAAAGGTGGCATTTCGCCACAAAAAAGTGCACGGTTACTAAACGAAGATATTAACGCATTGGGCGTTATTTGTCACAGTCATGGGTATTCGCGACATGCTATTAATGGTATCAACTAGAATAGTCAACAATTCAACACTTTCTGCCCACAATGACGTCCACAATCATTAGAGGAATTTGTGCGCATTTGTTGTCCACGCAGTTTTTTTTGCATATTCTTTTAGAAGAGTGCCCAAAGAGTTCCATTTTTAGCGAGGCTGGACAGTTGGCATATTGCAGGTTACCATGGCAACAAAGATGGCGTCCCACAGAAGTAGTAGTTTTTAAAGTAACACATTCAACTTATTGCAACTGTAATAAATATTTAATGCCAATACATGTATGTTGATTTTTCAATGTCTATCAGAAAATATGTACACTAACAGGGCTTTCAAACAAGGTCATGACCAAGGTCACCAAAGGTCAGTTCAAGGTCAAATTCTGAAAAATGCTTTAAAAAATTGGTTATTTATCTCAAATTACACAGAAATTAAACTATGATATAACATACATATTATTATTTAACTGCCATTGTTTTGCAAAATATGTCATTTATATATGTATAGGTTTGGTAGGTACTGATTTTTTTCCGGCCCTTCTAACTCCAAATTCGTCAGGCTGTATCCGCACCTGCTTCATCGCAACTTCATTATAAATTATCGTATGAATCGCAGCCAAATTATACCTTAAACTTGTTTTTCGGAGATTAACAGTCATTAAGTAATTTTATTTTCAGCCACGGGCTTTCTAGTTGCCAAAAGCAAATGTTGGCTTGCCAGTGATCTAAGAGAACAAACATGCACAAGGCTTTAACAACAACAGATTAAACAATCGCGCACGACACTGCATGGCAGTTTTATTAGCCTATGTAATTAATTACTGTTGGCTTATGATTTCATCCCTTTGGCAATAGGACAGTTTATCTATCATTTAGTGTGTTAAAGAAATAAAACTGCCTACTAAAATACATATTTATTTACATTTATATACATTCACATTTGATTGACCACGTAAAAGCTGCGCTTGTCAAGTCACCTAACAATCAAAATAACTAGAATTGTCACATGAGTGACGGATATACCCCCACATGTGTACCAATAATTATTTAAATATGTCAAGCCATTGTTGAGTTATCGTCAGGAAACTAAAGGGCCATAACTCTGTCAAAATTTAGTGGTTTGTAACCAAAGTCGAACTTGACCCGTATTTTATTATGCTACACATTTTTACCAAAAATTATATGAATATGTTAAGCCATTCTTGAGTTATCGTTCGGAAATAATGTTTTTAGGGAATTTTAAGTCGAAAAGGGGCCATAACTCTGTCAAAATTTAGTGGTTTTTAACCAACATCGAACTTGGCCTGTATTCTATGATGTTACACATGTGTACCAAAATGTATTTGAATATGTCAAACCTTTCTTGAGTTATCATCCGGAAACCATGTTTTTAGGGAAGTTCAAGTCAAAAAGGGGCCATAACTCTGTCAAAATTTAGTGGTTTGTAACCAACATCGAACTTGACCTGTATTCTATGATGTTACACATGTGTACCAAAATGTATTGGAATATGTCAAACCTTTTTTGAGTTATCATCCGGAAACCATGTTTTTAGGGAATTTTAAGTCGAAAAGGGGCCATAACTCTGTCAAAATTTAGTCGTTTGTAACCAACATCGAACTTGACTTGTATTCTATGATGTTACACATGTGTACCAAAAATTATTTGAATATGTCAAGCCTCTCTTGAGTTATCATCCGGAAACGAAAAACCAACAGACCGAAAAGCTCACTCCTATATACCCCCCCCCCCCCCCTAAACTTCGTTTGTGGGGGTATATCAACAGCAACAACGACACAAAGGGATACAACTTTCATGCATGACTGGCATAAATGAAATATATACTACTCAAAATTTGAAAAGGGTCACTTGTATTACAGTCTAGATTTTTATTGAAGTGTTTTATTTGTTTAAAAATATCATTTAATCATTTTTAGCAATAATATGATTTTATTATTGATTCTTGTACTCCATCCACTGTCTAAAACATTTCAAAATTAATTTCACAGTAACAAAAAATAAGACAACGTTTGCAAATGTGTATTTTATCAAATTTTATATATCACGTTTTTAAGACATTTGCAATACAGGATAACGAACACCCTGGATATGTGCTAATTTTTAGCTCGACTTTTCGAAGAAAAGGTCGAGTTATTATCGTCGCTCTGTCGTGTGCGTCTGCGTTAGTTAAGTTTTTTGGTTAAGTTTCTTGTCAGAGTCCATTTCTCAAAAACGATCAAAGGTATCCATTTGAAACTTTCCATACTTGTTCACTGTCAAAAGGGTAGTTCATTACAACAAGACAGGTAACGCTTTGATTTGTATTATAGTGTTATCTGCCCTTGTTTGCACTTACAACTTAGAATATTTTGACTTTTTTTGTTAAATATAAAATTTCTCAACAACTAGTATCAAATACATTGAATTGAATCTAAAGATACTTGTTTATGGTGCTGACACCATTCTGCAGACATGATGAGGTAACTCTTTCAAGGATTTTGTTTGAGTTATAACCCTTTTTTTCAACTTATAATGTTCACTTTAGGTCGAATTTCAGAAATATCTGTATGATGTATTGACTTGAAACTCAAAGTACTTGATCACAGTTATGAACCCATTCTGTAGACAAGATTGGAGGAGTTATTGCCTTTTTTCAAACTATCAAATACAAGAAAGTCGAGCGTCCAGCGGTGCTTTTGTTTCATACCCAAGCTCTAAATTGCAAACACCGAACTCCCCTACATTGAGTGTGGTGACGACATGATTATCAAAAGAACACGACTCCATTGCGCATGTTAATCACTTGACCATTAAAATCAAGTATAGCGTAAACAATAAAAACTTAATGGTAATTCATGAAACATGATTTTACACCACAGAATCGGTATTTTCAAGAAAAACAAAAGCGCGTTAAACACAAGTGTAATTTAAAATTACTTATAAACGAATATGTATATATGCTTAACCCAAAGAAGCGACATAAATGTATAACAAGAGATGTTTGTAAAACATGTATGCCCCCAGACTTGCAGCCAAGTCGTCAATATGTTCAATTGTAGAGATTTTTTTAATATTATATGTGCACATTAACACATGGGGAGGAAATTAAAGCTGATGCTTTAGAAAGTAAATGTAAAGCTGAAAGAAAGATAGAGTATAATTATGGATTTATTTTTACAGTCTATTATATGAGGATACCAGTTTTCTGTTTGATTTAAACATCAAATAGGCCAAAACATCTCTAGATATCCTGCGGAATCAAAATGGTCTACGGAGAAAACAGTTTTCATGCTACAAGCCCCTGTGACCTTGACCTTTGACCCGTTGACCTCAAAATTGATAGGCGTCTTCCTTTCCTCCCGAGTAACCAGCATACCAACTTGGATGATCGTAGGTCAAAGCGAATTCTACATATCTTGCGGAAACAATATGGTCTACAGAGGGTACAGTTTTCATGTTACAAGCCTCTGTCACTTTGACCTTTGACATGTTGACCTCAAAATTTATAGGCGTCTTCCTTTCCTCCCAAGTAACCAGCATACCAACTTAAATAATCGTAGGTCAAAGCGTTCTCTAGATATCGCGTTGAAAGGAATTTTATGTTACAAGTCCCTGTGACCATGACCTTTGACCTGTATACCTCAAAATCAATAGGCGTCTTCCTTTCCTCCCAAGTAACCAGCATACCAACATAAGTGATCGTTGGTCAAAGCGTTCTCTAGATATTTGCGGAAACGAAATGGTCTACGGACCGACCGACCGACCATCCGACCGACCGACGGAATGGTGCAAAGCAATATACCCCCACTTTTTCGAAGGGGGGACATTATGATACGCTGTGGTCAGGTACGCATCAATTACCTATATAATGATGAGCTGAAAATGTTCGTCATCGTTATGGTTATATGAGCGACAATTACATAATTATAAAATGAACATTTGAATTTTGTTCTTAAACGCTATCGTAATATGGGGTATTGATTGAAGAGAAATGCAATGTTACTTAATATTGCGCTTGACTTCTTCCATTTACCAAGCATATTACCAAACAAAAGTATCATTAAACAGCCATGTTTTCCTTACAGAATATCGAGGGCTAAATAACTAAGATTAACATCGAAATTTAGGCTGGGAGCAAGTGTGGCAAATATATAATGGCGTGTCGTGGGAAAACCGGGCTTAATGCACGTGCGCACGTGCGTAGTGTCGTCCCGGATCAGCTTGTGCAGTTCGCACAGGCTGATCAGGGACGACACTTTTCAGCTTGTATGGTATTTTCTATTTCAATGAAGTCTCTTCTAAACATAAATCCACTATAGGCGAAAAGAGTCTTCCTGGATTAGCCTGTGCGGACTACATTAAACCCGGGTTTCCACTTATATATTTGCCAAACTTGCTCCCTGTCTAAATTACGACGTTAATCTTAGTTACGTGTTTGAATCATATGGGGTTCGGCTCTGACTAATGAGTTACATTTCACCCGGCTTCTGGCAAGTGCATATGTAACGGCAAAGAAAGGTCTGTACGTGAGCTTTAAGCGGCTTACATTCCTTTTGGGCCATCGCGAACTTTAATCATCAATGCACAAAATACGGACATGTATATATTTTCACGGCGTTGTTATGTCCGATCACATATATACAATATTGTACTGTTACCATTCTTTCAATCCAACATACTTTCGCGTTTTAGTCCACGTTATATTCGTGTCATTTTCTGTGTTAGGCCTAACTTTAAATGAAATTTCTTAGTAACTCTACTGGAACACCCTAACCTGTGTTCCACAGGAACTGGATTGCACTAAATAATTTATACCGCCGTAAGAAAAGTATCGAGCGCGTTTTTATACGATATATTTTGATATATTGTGTGCCATACAGAAACCGCCTTGTTCCAGAGGCAAATCTGTGTCTTCAATCGTAAGATATACTAGGTAACTAGTCTAAAAGTTTGACGTGAACAGCGAGCTAGGTAGTAAATAATGGTATCGCCAGGTCATGAACGTATCCCAGGACTAAAACGTGTCGAGAAATGTAGACAGTGCGTCTTAATAGTGTATATTATTCATATTAAACAATAAGTATTATTGTATAAGAACCCGCTATTAAGGCGAGCGCCACTGTTAATGAAATAACAAATCAAGCCGAATAAATGTCAATAAGACACGTAACATGAATCAAATCGAAACAGAATACCATTTTTTTAAAGTTTGTTAGCCCACTATATTTGGAACCTAAAATAAAATACTTCAAACCATAAATGTATTCAAAACTGGTCCACGCTTAATAAATTTGAGTGGCTATTAAAACCCACCTCTAGTTCTACTTTGTATAATCTCACAAAAGGTACATATTTTGCCGAGAAATTAAGAATCGGTACCATGTTTACATTGTGCATTTTTACACTAGTTCAATTTCCGCAATGTTATTTGCAGTTAACAGCGTAATTATTTGATATGTTCATAAATGTTATAACGTTAATTATTCTGTGTGATGCTCAACACTTTTGTATTATATGCTCTGGTAATTGTGTACTTCTCCATGTCAATATTATGTATTGTGCTTAAACACTGTATAATATTTAATTATTTATGCAATAAATTTTAGACTTGGACTTCGACAGACCTAGCTCTTTAATAAACGCACCGTATCTCACTTATATAATGCGCTGCATTAATGACACTGTAATAAGCACATAAACAACAGGCAAACGATAAATCACGTGACAGTGTTTATCATGTTGTCAAACCAACATTACTCAGGTGTTGCTTGGTAAGTAGGCCTGGCATGTTAATGGAGGTATAAAACGCATTCACTCTGTTGATAATTGTTATTCTTGTTTAGATAGATTTTAGACAGAGCCGTTGCTGCCAATCGATTTCAACGCCCGTTTCGGAGGTGAGACCAGTTTGATTCAATATAAAATGTAAACATCATAAGTATGCTTTATAATAATAATAATACTTATAATAATAATAATTATTATAATATTAATAATTATACTTTTGCAAAAGTGTTTGATGGGCGGTGGGAGAAAAACAACTAAAACAATTTCTCATACGATACAATATAAAGTGTAAAGTTGAAAAACATTCTCTATTAACATTGTTGAATAATCGCATAAGCAACAAGTTTAACATTGATGCCAGTTTCAATTTTATCATAAAACATGCCTTGTATTGTGTTGTTGTTTTCTAGTTTGTTTTATTTTTATTGTATTTCTAACTGATTATATATATGTCACACCCTTCAGCCTCGCTATTTAAGGCTTTTATCTGCTTGAAAATTGATTTTTGTTTCTGATTTGGAAAAAAAGTTAAGCGGCGCATTTGTTAAACAACTTATTAAAAATATAATGATCCTATGCAATATAGTATCATACTAATATATTTAACCACTCATAAGTAATGTTGATGTTTTTTTTTCTAAGTTAAACAACTTAGAAATGAAACGACCATTTGCAATATAGTATCATACTTATATATTTCATCACTGTATGTTGATATTTTTTTCATTTGCCAGAATGAACAAGACGATTCTACTTGCGTGTTTGGTGCTAGTGGCCGTCTGCATTGTGCTCACGAACGCACAAGGTTAGTTTGTATACTGCGCTCGAGATAAAATGTTAGCTTAAATAGTTGACACTACCCACATTCAATTGTGACGGGTATTTATCTATTGAAGAAACAGTTACTATTCAATAACTACACATTTAGTACTATATATTATCATTTCAAGAAACCCACTCCCAATCAATTGTGTGGTGTTTCAACAAGTGTGGTTTCATACAAAATGTTTTATTCTTACTACCAAACTACCAAGTTATTTGTTACACAGAATTCCCATTCTTAATAAGTATTTACCGAATACTCATCTAGATACTTTTCCGGCAAAGCAGTTTAATTATGTTAATAAAAATTGCAGAAAATCGATGAAATACTAATCATTTCGCCAAAAAATATATCGATATTAATTTGTCATCGTACGCAGCTAAAGACACTTTGTTTCTATTTAATACGGTGAGGTAAATGACGTGGTCAAAAATGTTTTCATGAACATTGTTTATATTTTCATGAATATTTGACAACTTTCTGAAATTACCTCAACTGTTCACGAAATGTATCTGCTTATCATATGCAGAAGTATTGACAATACGTTATCAGTAATTGATTTGAATGTTCCAACAATAGAGAAACTAACGTCGGTTACCAAACATATAGTGGAAAAAAACACACCATTATACACTATTTTTTCATTTGAATCTTTTTTCGATCGACAAATACAAGTGAAATGCTGATCAATGCATTAAAGTTAAATTATGCTTATTTGTTTAACCCATATAAATCATCGCAAATATGTTAAACGATCAAACTGGCCTAAACATAACGAAATTTAAAAATAAAGCATTTATTGTCAAAATAGTTTAGTAATTAACAATGTTGCCAGATTTATCCCCTATGCTATGAAACCTCATGAGCAAATTACAAGTATCACCTGCTTCTTAACGGTTTCATGTATATACTTACTATATTTGAACAGTTATTTTTGCATTGTATATTTCGTTACAATGATTGTTCGTTTTATTCGTATTTACCAATTACTGTGCCCTAATCATTATGTCGTTTTTTCGTATTTATCAAGTACTGTGCCCTAATCATTATATCGTTTATTCGTATTTACCAATTACTGTGCCCTAATCATTATGTCGTTTATTCGTATTTACCAATTACTGTGCCCTAATCATTATGTCGTTCATTCGTATTTACCAATTACTGTGCCCTAATCATTATGTCGTTCATTCGTA
Source organism: Congeria kusceri (assembly GCA_027627225.1). Taxonomy (NCBI): domain Eukaryota; kingdom Metazoa; phylum Mollusca; class Bivalvia; order Myida; family Dreissenidae; genus Congeria; species Congeria kusceri. Next base: position 11,573,030 of record CM051038.1, read on the forward strand.
TTTACCAATTACTGTGCCCTAATCATTATGTCGCTTATTTGTATTTACCAATTACTGTGCCCTAATCATTATGTCGTTTATTCGTATTTACCAATTACTGTGCCCTAATAATTATGTCGTTTATTTGTATTTACCAATTACTGTGCCCTAATCATTATGTCGTTTATTCGTATTTACCAATTACTGTGCCCTAATCATTATGTCGTTTATTTGTATTTACCAATTACTGTGCCCTAATCATTATGTCGTTTATTCGTATTTACCAAGTACTGTGCCCTAATCATTATGTCGTTTATTCGTATGTAAATGGACAAAGACTTTTTGCCGATTGACCAATAAAACATGACTTCACTTTATTTGCAAAATATTTAGCACTGTGATATTCAGTAAATGTTTTCAATAAGATATATTCACTGCAAAACGTTAACATTTATAAATGACAATATAAATTGATAAAATTTATCTGCAAATGAATTATATATCAATTGCAATAATGTTTACTGTCAAAGTAATGTTTCCTTCAATAACTGTTATGCTCATATATTATCCACCCATGTGGATGTCTTTTTACATTTGACGTGTTAAACATGGATGTATTTAACTACATCTGCACAAAACTGGTTACTTTATCAATGCCAACGATGTTCGTGTTGTCATGTTCTGTGTAAAAGTATGATTTGTTGTTATGTCCAAAACAAAAACAAGTTTCAGTTTTGTTTGTGTTTCGTTATGCGTTTAAAATATGAATAATGCGAGATGTAGAATATAATATTAGAATTATATATTATATTATTATAATTATTATTATTATATTAGAATATAATTCCATTTTAAAGTTTGATGGTTTTGCCAGGCAAACAAAAAACATCCATGCGTATTTAAAATGTCACTTAAATTGAATTGATGCCGCAAGTTATAAACTAGCGGTAAGATTAACACTCGATGACCATTTTAACATGTAAGGAAAATTGCCTTTCAAAAACACACGTACGACATACACTTGTGTTAATAGGCAAATGAAGTTTATATTATTGTGGTGTATATACAGAAAAATATATAAAATATTGGATATAGCGAAAATAACTCAGGTTTATTATATACAAAATATAAAGGAACTGGAAAAAGTAGGATATCTTCTTTAACGTTATATTTTGTATAATTTTGCATATAATAAAAAACAATGTTTCTACTATAGGTAGCGTATATCTTTATATTTTTAAACTATATTCTATATCATACCAGTTATAACTAAATTCGATTATTCACATCCAACTGCTAAGTCAGCACTGGTATTAATAAAGAGTCTAGGTCGAAAAATAGAAACATACACAATTTTTTAGAAAATAGAAAGAAAGAGAAATCTAAAATTATGAAATTGTATACATATGCAATTGGATTAACCGATAAAGAAATTCGGTTATTTAAATATGTTTACGCAGAATTTTTACTTTTATTCCAATTGTAATAATATTAGTATTTGTCATGCACATGTTCCACAGCATACTGTTTTACACGCCAATTCTAAATTTGACTTATTTTCTACTTAAGAATAAGAATCTACACAAATATGGGTCCTGTATGTTGCAAGAACAGTTGAAAGAACGACGAGCAAGTGTCATACTGCTACCTTTTATCCGTCTGGAAAGAGGAATTCGGATTGGTGGTCTAATAAATGTATTTCTTCTTGACAAACTACTTTACTGTAACTATATTCGATTATTAGTGTACATTCAGTTCGCAATGTTACTTTAAAATTAAGTGCATTATGAAGACAATGATTGGAATTATTTCAATAATTTACGTTTATGCAGCAGTCCAGAATATGAAATAAAAATAAAACTTTGCAGAAATCGTTTCTAAGGGACATCTTACAGATCAAAATACAAAAAAAAAAACGCATTGAAATCGATAAAGTAATAACGTTTGCTAACTTTATATCGTGTAGTTTCTGTATGCCATAAATGGTGATGCATCTGGAGTAAATCAGCATGTACATTAGTGTGTATTCCGTTCGAACCAAGCGTTTTCAAACTGTGCCATTATTAAATGTCTTTCGTAAATTAGAAACGGTTTTCAGACGAGTACACGTCATTAACGTTCATTTTAACTTTGAGATGTATAGAATTATATTCTATTGACTGCGGCTTTAATTTAATGTACGTATTTAAGTTTTACTATGTTATCTTTGCTATTTATATTATCCTTATTAAGTGTTCCGTCCGACGTGCGCCTGTACTAGGGCTTCATTTCACAATTGTTTGGTTAACATGGCAATGTTCCAGGAATGTATTGCGCAGTTGCCTTTGTATGCATGAGTTGGCAAATGTGAAACTAATGTTGTTTTTTGGTAGCATGACAGCGTGTGTTACTTAACAAAACAGCAAACCTTACCAGCGCTGATAATGGCAGTAATATATATGTCAATTTATCAAAACGTACTTGTATATTTGTGGCGTATACAATGAGACAGATACTTCGCCCGGAAGGACGAAAGGACGATCCCTATATGCCTCTTGAATCAAGATGCCGGGGGCATAAAAAAGCAGTAAACACATTCTGGTCCACAAAAACTGGTAATAAAAAATGTCCTGATGGAAGTAAATATATTCAACTCAGGAATAAATGTCAACCAGTTCGCAGGACATTAATGCTAGCGTGTGTAGTACATTTTGATCGAGTGCACCGGGATTCTTTCCCATATGGCCATCGACCCCAGAAGACTTGTTAGTTGGGTTATGGGGGATAGTGCAAGATATAGGAGTTCCAGAGGCGACCCTGGGTCTTTTAGTGCTCGGTGTGAAGCACCTAGTACACAGCACCTCGGTTTAACGTCTCGTGCGAAAGACGAGTTAGTAGGTTAGGGTGTAGCGGGGGCTCGAACCTGCGACCCCTGGGTTGTGAAGCCAGTGCGTTACCACTAGACCACGGATCCGCCACAATTTAAATTAATGCTAGCAGTAATTGTGGCGCTTATATAGCATGTCATCGTTAACTACCAAAACTGTACTTATGTCACATTTTTATAACACTCTTGTCAAGAATGAAACAATAAATTCATATGCCATTAATTGACAAACCGGAAAAAGTCAAAGATAACTTTCTTGATAACAAATACATGTAAACAGTTTCTGTCATTGCATAGAAATGATACGCTGTTCAAGTCTACTTCATTATGTCCCTACTATTATTGAAAACTGGAATTTTCAAATATTGCCCAGTTCGCGTTTTTAGTTCCTTACGATTAGAAAATTCTATAAATAATCCTGTGTGATCAATATTTGTTTCCGTGTAAACACGGAATGATATATTTATTTGTCATATATCAGCATGGAAAAAGTGACTGTACCGGTCAATGAAATTAAGTACACTGCTGCTCGCCATCATTATAGTCAAGTGCACATGTGTACTGTCATTTCTACATGACATGCTACACGACGTTTTATCCATGTTAAAGTATTAAACCAATATGCTTTTTTCGGCCACATGCCTGAAATAAAGTGATGATAATACGGGTTTCTCCCCTGCTGATGAAGCTGGTCACTTGCCTGAAATAATGGACCGTATATCGATGGTTGAAAGCCTGAACCAACTACTATTGATTTCAACGGCAGTTGGTACCTTCTGGTTTTCAGCCTTCGATAATGATGCAGCTAAGGGGTTCTCTTCTATGACGTCACTGGTGCCATATCTATGACGTGTAGCTAAGGGTTCTCTTCTATGACGTCACTGGTGCCATATCTATGACGTGCCATATCCACAAAGCTCCTGAGAAAAATCGTACCTTCCATATTTAAATGAAAATTTCAAATAGTAAAAATCAATAATTTTGCGATGAAAAATAGTAAAATAAGAAACAACTGTTGATTTTTTTTATCAGATCAAAACCATTTAAGACACAAATAAACTATAAATGAACCAGCCAAAGACTTTAAAAATTTTACGATTTTAAGAAATTTACTTAAGTTTTCACTTAACAGCTTTGTGGATATAGCCCCGGGTCACTTGCTTGAAATAATGGGCAGTATGATGTTAATAAGCGTTTCTTTCCTGATGACGAAGCTGGTCACTTGCTTGAAATAAAGGTCCATGTGATGTTAATTAAGAAGGGTTTATCCCCTGAAGAAGCTGGAGATTCTTATCGTTGTGTATGTTTTATACTTGCAGGACAGCAACCCGACATGCAGACGTCGAGGTTCAGCCCAGTCTACAGGCCACAAACCCCGTTTAATATGGACATGAACAATTTTTGGGTGTGGGCTATGTTGCTCGATGGTGGCTTTTAGTAAACAAGGAGAGACTCAGAAGCAACGCCGATGTGAAGATACCTGCGAAACCTCAGCCAGGTGTTTGCATGAACAAATACTTGGCGTTGTTCTTATTAGAACTGTCTTGGATGGGAATATATTACGTTATTATTATTTTTGTAATAGTTTATAACATTATCTATTTCATTTAAAAAATCTTTATAATGTATGTTCATTTTTCTTTGTGTGTGTGTGTTTGTTTTGTTTTGTTGGTTTCATATACATACCAGTTAGGTGACGTAAACATATTTGCTACAATAAATGTGTAACAAAACTATTGCTAATACTAGCGTTAATTCTAAAGACATTCTTGTGCTTCAGCCCAAAACAAAAATGTTAAAAGCAACACTCAACTTGTCAAATCCCTTAAAAGTACGAGAAAATGTTAATGTGTACTCATCTATCATTATGTAATTATAAATATAGTGCTTTCATAATAAAATGTATGAAATATTTTACTGTCGCGTTATTTATTTCCATGTCCAAACTTTTAAGGTCATGTAACATTAAGACAAAAAAAGACAAAGACGTTGGTGTTAAATTTTCGCATAATTAGAGGTTTTAACTATATAAAAATGTCAAAACACAACGAACGTCTTACGCGTGGAACGATGAAACGCGTTTCACATTAGGTTGCTGTTAATCGCGTCAAATCCAATCATACTAATGGAATCTAGAAACAAGAGATGTTTGTAAAACATGTATGCTCCCCGACTTGCAGCCAAGTCGTCGATATGTGCAATTGTTAAGAGATTTTTTTTAATATTGTATGTTCACATTAACACATGGGGAGGAAATTAAAGTTGATGCTTTAGAAAGTAAATATAAAGCTGAAAGAAAGATAGAGTATAATTATGGATTTATTTTTCCAGTCTATTATATAAGTATACTTGTTTTCTGTTTGATTTAAACATCAAATAGGCCAAAACATCTCTAGATATCCTGCGGAAACCAATTTGGATGATCGTAGGTCAAAGCGTATTCTACATATCATGCGGAAACGAAATGGTCTAGAGATAAAACAGTTTTCATGTTACAAGCCTCTGTTACATTGACCTTTGACCTGTATACCTCAAAATTGATAGGCGTCTTCCTTTCCTCCCGAGTAACCAGCATACCAACTTAAATGATCGTAGTTCAAAGCGTTCTCTAGATATCGTGCGGAAACGAATTTCATGTTACAAGCCCCTGTGACCTTGACCTTTTGACCTCAAAATCAATAGGCGTCTTCTTTCCTCCCGAGTAGCCAGCATACCAACTTAAATGATCGTAGGACAAAGCGTTCTCTACGTATCGTGCGGAAACGAAATGGTCTACGGACAGACCGACCGACCATCCGACCGACAGACGGACAGGTGCAACGCAATATACCCCCACTTCTTCGAAGGGGGGTTGGGGGCATAACTAGCCTGCAGGTATATCGTATTAACACTCATCCTGTTTTTTCTTTCGCTTCCGATGAGTTATTGTTCCGATATCCTGATTAACCTTTTTGTTTTTTTTTCTTCTTTGGCTTCCGACGGAGCTATTGTTCCGACCACGATGGTGTTGAGATTGAAACGCCTTGGTCTTCTGGATTCAACACCAGTTGATCTTTCCTCTGATGCTTAAAGAGTTTATTTGAGATAACACAAAGACGCTGTGTGTGTTTTACATTTTATCGAGTGCACCGGGATCCTCTCCCACATGGCCATCGACCAAAGGGTACTGGATAGTTGGGTTATGGGGGATAGTGCAAGATACAGAAGACGCCCCGTTCCAGAGGCGACCCTGGGTGTGAACTACCTCGGTTTAACGTTTCATGCAAAAGACTAGTTAGTAGATTAGTGCGTAGCGGGGGCTACAGCCTGTGACCCCTGGATTTTGAAGCCAGTGCGTTACCACTAGACAACGCATCCGCCGCACAAAGACGTTTCAAAATTGTCAATTATATGCTAATTAAAAATCTACAATTTTATCCAATCATTGTACTTGGCTATCACGTGATTAACGGTTAACCTATTTTACTTAAAAGCGCATGTGGTAACTTGTAATCTGTGATATTTTATGAATGGAAATTATTCCGTTAACAATAGCCACACACACCTGGAAAGGTCTATTTCTGTAGCAGTCTAAGCAGTTCGCCGCATTGAGTGCTGCTTTTCATCTAGGGCTAATTGTCTGTATAAAAAGTATTTCAATATTAAGGCTAGGGCCCTTACACGTTAGGATAAAACAATTAAGATCTTTAAATCTCGGGCAAGTACGCTTACGATGGTTAATCATCACCACCTGTAAAGTGATTAATATAGTTCGCAAGTGGTTTCATTTCGTATATTAATTATAAGATTGTATGTTGGCATTTGCATTTATGGACATATTGTGACTGGCTATGGCAGAACTGATGGTGGGTGACGAAAAAGGAAAATTCGATTATGCAGTGAACACAGACCAAAACTGAGACAACCAGAATTCCTTCCTTTACGATCACCTACACATTAAAGTTCTTCAACTGTGGAAGTTTAAGCGAAATCCGCCAAGCAGTTAAAGCGGAGTTGAGTCTACAAAATTTCGGGAAGTATATATTTTAAAGTTGAAAAAAATGACAAATGAACATAATTCTGACTAAATTGGTCGCAGCCAACATTCTTTCCTTTACGATCACCTACTTTAAAATTATTCAGCTGTGAAAGTTTGAGCGAAATCCGCCCTGCAGCTGAAGAGGAGTTGAGTCCACACAATTTAGGGAAGTATAATATTCTATAGCGGAAACAATGACAAAGGGTCATAATTCTGTCAAAATTGGAGGCAGCCAAAATTCCTACCAATACAATCACCATCACGAAATTCGTCAAGCAGTTAAAGTCAACAAAATTTTGGGATGTACGGATAGACACGTGCAATGCTTACTGGCTCTCACTTCGTGGTGGCATTCAATCAAACTATATATGTTTTTACATGTACAGTTGAAAGTACCACGAGCATGTGCCATGTTGTTATCTTCTGACAGTCAGACAAGCATGAGTCCGGAAGATTTATTGTCAATATTTCTTCTCGAAGAACGTCTGAGCTGATCCACACATATCTAAAAATATAAGACATCGTGCGTTTTTATTCCGCCGATACCGTTCAGTATCGTAGCCTGGTCGAAAAGTAATGCAAGTATTCGATTATTGAACGCCATGTTTAGTTTAGTTATGATACCTTAAGAATGCAATAAAATATGTTTTATTACTAGTTACGAATTTATTTCTGTGAAACGTTCAGTTTGAAAAGCAATGGTAGGCGCGTGCTATGCGTTTTGTTGTGTTCAATAATTGTATTGAAACTGATATACATATAAGAATGATATCAGCATGTTTTATAGGCCAGAGTTTGATTATTTTTAGTTTCTCGGATCCACCGACTAGAATTTTGGGAAAATACAAAAATAAAATTGGATCTAAACTGATATTGTAAATATAACAAACCTAAAATTGATAAAAATCATTTATTTCCACAGATGCCGTCTTCTGTTCGGATTTTAAAAGTTTTCAACTCACATTTACAATAAAAAAAACAGTGAAATATTTATTAGTTCAACGTAAATCATGATTATTTTATATGCATGTTTATATAACAAACGTTTCATTTACATATTGTTGTTATTGTCATGCGTATTGCGAAAAAAACTGTGTTTATGGTTTTATGTGATCGTGTTCTCTAAGAAATCTTCATCTTATTCCTGTGAGTAGTATTAAATGTGGGTTTATATCATTCTTACATGTATATCAATTTCAATACAATTATTGACAAAGCAAGCATGTTTAGTATAGAATACAATGTGAAATTTGGTCATTAGCAATCTTAAGAATTTTACTTTTTATTTGATTTCCGCCTACCGACTGAACAGTTTACCAAAAAAAGTCTGAGAAACTAAAAATAAAAATATCTCTGGCCTTATACAGATGGCGAATGTACCTTCAAAGGCTCTTCAGAAGCGCACTAGAAGCTCCCCTATAGATGTATAAGTAAACCAAACAATAATGAGCATCAAATCTCATTAAATTTTATTCAAAGCCTAAACCAGCGCAATTTAGTTTTTCCTTTTGTAGATTCACTATTGATGAAGAGATATTGCACTTTCGATAGGATTCTATCGGGTTTTTCTATTTGCCAAAATAAATTATTCGATTATCGACAATAGATGCTATTGTTATCACCGTCTCCAAATACATCCTTTCTATTTACTTTATCCTACATAGGCAGTCATATAGATGGTTCTGCATGATTTCAATAAACCATTGATGGTGTTTGATTTATGGAATCTATGTAAAGAATTGACTATTATGATAACACATTCATTTCCTCCATGACAATCAAAGCTTAGAAGAATTTGGATAGTTCGTCGTTATAATTTTTTTAGTTCTTCACTTTGAGAAATGGTTTCACATACGATTTTTGGAGTTTAATCGCTTAAAACAGAATGTAATGGTATTATCGCTTAGACAATTGGTAAAGTTCTTTGTGATGACAGAAAATGACATCGCTACGATCCAAAAGCTCGGGGTAAGTGGTTTATTTAAGAACAAGCTTTTTTCTTTTTTCTTTAATTGTTTTATGAACTCCTAGGTTATAATTATATTTTTCAATTTTAGCTTTATAAAGCAATGTTGATGAATGTAATATATATGCACTGTTACTTGCACGACCTCTAATTTAAGTTTTGTATTACTAGATATAATTATATATTGCAGCAAAATAGGTTTAGCAATAAACACAACTAATCAATTAAGCGAGCTAAATATTGTGGATTCAGATCTGTTTGTTCCAAACTTTGTGTTTACCGCCAGGAAATAGCACAGCTTAATACATATATTCAAACTAATCAAAATATTTATATCCTAGACATTCAATAAATAATTTCTAAATAGTTTCACTGATTATTTATTTTTGTCATTTAGGGCATTGAGCAAGAACCAGAATAATTAATCAAATCAATACACATACACATGAAGATCATGTCATTAAGTGAAACAAAATGATTGTAATGTTAAATGATTAAATACCTAAATACGTTAATTATCGTACTTTTTTGATCACATATAAAAACTATATAAAAAAACAATTAAAATAATTCAAGAATAACACAATGACATAGCAAGCATGTATAATATAGAATACAATGTGAAATTTATTTATTAGCAATCTTATTTTCATGCCTTTCCTAATTTGATCTATCTAACTAGAAGTATGCGTATTATTTATGCGCGGACACAAATTTAGTACTACTCACATGAATCGGATGAAGGATTTCAAAGGGAACACGATAACTTAAAACAATAAATGACAAATAATTTTTAATACATTGTAAGAAATATTTGCTTTAAATTTAAAAGCATTCTAGTAAGCAATTTATTCTACATGAAGAGCGTATAAACCGCTAAAATATTTTCAAGGAATATTGTCTTTCAAGAATTGCAAAATGATCAAACAAGTACTTAATGAATTCTTTTGACATATTGCCCAACCACAGATTTGCCACTCGTTTAATGTTCAATAAAGAAGTGTTGTGATAATCACAAAAACGTGTATATATGTGCGTTGTGGTCTATTGGCTGAGATTAACCAAATTCGAATGGCCATCTGCTTTTCCATGGGATGCACGCATTGAATGAACGTAAATGAGACAGTCAGGATCAAATAATCGCATATTTAAGTATTGAATATAAAAATCGAAAAAAAAACTCGAAAATATCGTTCATGATATTTTTTACAATGGTGATCAATGTGATTTTTGCGCATGCTTAAAAAATTAACAATGAAACACTTAGGAAGTGGATTTTTACCAAGACCAATTATAACAGTCACGGACTATGGGTATGTAGCAGCAATAAATACATTGTATATTAACTATTTAACGTTATTGATGTCGTTGAATGTCGTGTCTTTTTATATTTTTAGAATACTGTTCATACATTATGAATGCACCAGCACCAGTACTATCAGAATCGTCAATTTGAGCACCAACCTTATTATTATCATTGTCACCATCACCATAAAGTCATCATCATCAGTAGCAGTAGCAGCACAAGAAACATCATTATCACCATCACTACCCTCATCATCATCATCATCACCACCACCATCATCACCATCGGCATCATCATCATCATCACCATCATTATCGTGTTCATCGTCGTCATCATCATCGTCGTCGTCACCATCACCAACATCATTATCATAATCATCGTTATCACTATCACTCCATAACCACCACCATCATCATAATCAACAGAATCGTCATCATCATAGGAACCTAACTAGCATATATTTTATACACATTTTTTATTTGTTGCACTTTTACTTTGGATGGTGAACATGCAATGAATGGTCTCTCTGTTGTCATCACGTTTTTCACAAGATTGTTTGTACGTTATTGACATGAAGGAATCATCATAGCAGTGGATTAATAAACTCTAGCAAACGTGTAATAAGCTTTATCCAACATCAATTTCGCCTTTTTACTGACATCTTTTCGACCGATTTACATCCCCAAATATAATGCGACCGTACATAAATCAACGTTATTCATAAGAAGTTAAACCGAATTAAATCAATTTCCTAAATGATATTTAATGATAATTTGGATCCATCTAAACTTTGTATACGATAAATATTTATTCGATTCACCAGTTGAATGGAGTAGGCAATCAATAAATATACACTTTATATAGACACAACTTGCCAAATGATGACATTTCCATAACTCTGTAGAAACCTTTTAGGTCTGCCATAAAGATCTTGAAAGTGTAAGTTTGGACATGTGTTGTATATAGTGTCTGACGTTCCGAATGATATTAAAAACAGCAACATAATAACATGGCGATAACAGACGAATTCGTTTTCAATTGCAATCAGCTGAACACCCAGTTGTTATTAAGGTTATGAAATTAAGACAACACGATATAGTACGAAGGCGGTTTGAAACGTTTTTTCATTTCTATTACTTATAAATTCAATGCGAGACATTTAATTGACGCTAACATTGAAACCAATAGTTTTATTACAAATCAGATAAAAGCCAAATACACAAGGAATCTTCAATCCAACTGATCGATATTAATACCAAAACTGCAAACGGGAGAAGAGGGACAAACAAAGCTAAATTCCTTCGGATGATCCAGAAGAAAACAATTATAAACATAATTGATATCAGAGTATTCGACAGTATCGATGGCAGGTTCTATTGTTAATGGACGTATTTTCTATTTTTGCCCGTTGATGAATACAATGTGTAAAAAGGTCATTAATCACCATAACAGCCTAATGCAAAAAGCGAAAAAAGTTTTTACGTTCCATTAACAAATAGTTTATAAATAGCTTAAGGACTTAATGTCACATAATGAGGTGTATTACCAAATAAAAAAAACTGCGTATCTATTAAAATGGCAGAATTCTACGTAAATTAATTAAATAAATTAATATCATTATCAGAAGTTTTATCAGATTTTTATCAGCCATTACATTAAACATAGAAGTTCAAACTATTAGACAACCTTTTCAGCTGCCCATAAACACTGAAAAAAAATAAATTACCATGCATCAGGTTGGGAAACAACTGAAAACATTATCATTGCGAATATTCATTCTGAATGCGCTATCCATTGTAAGAGTTATATCTGGAACTGGGACATATACCATATTACAATTTAAGTAGCAGCGAATAAAAATCATTCAAAAATATCATTGTTTATATATTTATTACTGGTTAACAGTTGCCAATAATTGAGTAATTGGATTCTAGGTGTTACCAGTACTTGTCAATATGCTCACCTTTTGTTGAATTGTTTTATATAGAAAATGCCCTTTGCAACAGTAGGCAAGTAGTAACGTATTTAAATTATTTACAATGTAATCAGTTGTTTACACAAACGCAAAATGTTTAAAGCATTGTCGAATAGAACAATGGAGTTTGTTGCTCTGAAATTGATTGCTGATCGATTCGCGCTACATTGTCAATCAGAGTAAAGCAATGTTCTTTTGCGAGGCAATGTTCTGAAGAGGCTTCTTTTTTTTGTTTTACATTATATAAATAATGTCAAGCCGAGTAAAACAATCTAGTATGAAAATTACACAGTTATGTGAAACTGTTAAATCATTTTATTTAGAAGGGTCTACATTTTGCACATTCTTAAAAAACGGCTAATTCGCGCTGTCTTTTTTTCATTTTTATTTAGATACAAATGTATATATATTTGAATAATTATGCAAAAGTACAATTTAAACGGATTCTTAAATTCGCACTATGTTCGGACTGACTGAGAAATGAGCGAACATTAGACCACCACGAAATAAAATGATTTTACAATAAAATGAACCCAATTGATGCTTCTGTGGATATTTGCAGGAATATACAAAACAGTACGTAACATTATTCAATTCTTGCTTCTAAAGCCACAGGACTTGTATAGAGCATAAAGCAAATATCCACATCACAAACCGATTCAGGTAATAAACATCGTCATTAACACACATTTCGAGAGTGTGAAACTGTGTATCTGCTGAATATTTCTAAACCAGATACAATAGTTTCACGCTTAATCCTCGCTTTACTGATACGAACCACTCGGCGTTTAGTTCCAAGAAACACAACACCGTTGAAGTTCAGTTTACCGCGAATTATACTAAAATTTCATGGATTTATTTCAGAGAAGCCAAGGACGCAATGTCGAACAAGCGGCGGAGCTCTGATTACAAAGGCGACATCCTACAGGTAAGAACATTTTAATAGGCCATGTTAATTGTCAAGTCAGGACATGAATCATTTCTAGTTATTGGTGTTGTTTTGTTCATATTTTCTATTTGCTCTTAACTACATAGTTCGCAACGAATGATTATAAATACTTAATGAAATTAACTCGTTATTTAACTTTATTTTATTAACTGCACAAAACATTTATTTTACAAGTGTACGTTTTTTTAACGTCAACGGTTACACATTTCATAAAATATTTAATATACGTATTTACTGTATTTTATGCTTTTCAGTGAAATATAGAATTTAGTAGTGGGTTACCTTTGTTGGCAATTTTGTATACATGTACAGTATTTATAATTATATAATTCAGCGACAAAGACGCACAAAATATGGCACTTTTTCCAACTATATAAATTACCTTTCGATTTTGAAAACATTTATGACGTTAGAAACATGCCACTCGTGAAAATGTTTTTTTTTCTGTAACCACTCGTAAAATAAAATTCGAACATTTAACGAAATCAACAAAGATCCACTTTTTCATTATCATTACAGGTCCGTTTACTTCAAATGGAGTCAAAGTACCGCAGCAAATTTCTGTACGACCAGATAAGATCCTTCGAAGACAAAGTGTACCTGTCGTTCGAACAATTCAGCGTTGACGCTATGTACCAAATGTTAAAGGCATTGTGCAAGAGGACGGTAATCGACAGAAGGAAGATCAAAACGATCGGACACGTCCGCAAGATGTTTGTGGACTTAAAAAAGCTAATTCGATGCAAAAAGTTGCATCGACACGTCGAGATGACTAAAGATGAAGAGAAACTGGTGAAGTACTTTACTTGGTTCTTTCAGTACCTGGATTACATAAGGAACCTGCGGGACAATTTTGTTGATCGGATTTATATGCCGCTGTTTCGGTACTTCTACAATATCGGATTTGACGTGTCCGGAAAAGATGAGCCGTCCGAAATGACGTCAAGAAGCGCGATGTCCGCTCGCAGCGCCGATAGCGGTTACAGCGGATTGAGTGCGCTGAGCGGGTTGACGTCAGTTCTCGCAGACGGCCAAAATTTGTCAGTAAGTTTTTCAGCTAGATCCGACGTCGACTCGACGCACGCTGCCCGAAGGAAGATCGTCACCCGGAACGCGCTGATCGCTTTAAGTCGGCAATTTGAAAACATCAAGCACTTGTATGACACTACCGTTATTGAAAAGCTTGCGGGCAGACTGAGTCATTTGAAAGACAGAATAGACTTTCTACTTGATAAAGAGAATTCTCTAGATCCTGTTTTACTCGGACAGGACAGTGAAACGCCGGTTTTCCATCTAAAAATTCGAGAAGGTGGCTGCTTTAATATCGTTAGATTCATTCCAGACGTACTGATGAAGTTTCAAAAAGCCGCGTGGTTAGCCCGACGATGGCTTGAAAATGACGATGAAAAGACTAAGGATCTTAATGAACAATTGAATAAGCTCACCGAGCTTGAAGAAGAAATGAAAAGACGACTGAATGCATTGTCTACCGAAATTCAAATGGGTGAAACTCAGTTGGAATCAAACGCTGAGATGCTGACTAAACTGTTGCAACGGGAAGAGAGAGCCGGAAATTTAGCAGAGAATGTTTATATTTTAAAAAATACCAAAGGCCAACTTGAAGAAAAGCTTGAAGTTCTTAATTCTGAGCGGGCTCAACTTTGTGAACGACTTAAACGCGCGGTGGAGATGCAAGACAAAAATGCATATCAGAAACACCGACCTTTATACGAACGGAATAAATTACAGCGGTTCGCGATCGAGAGGCAAATGGACACCTTGAATTACCGCATCAATTTGATTGAATCAGATATGAACATTGAGCTCGAAGTGAAGACTGATATCATTCATACGACGAACGACGTACAGGATAAATGTGAGGAGCTAGAGCAAATGCTCGAAAAGGCCCGAAGGGAGCAAAAGGCAATACAGACGGCTTTAATTCCCATTGTAGAAGACAGAAAGTATGTGAAAGAACAGCTACATTCTCAAGACGACTTTCCTATTGGCGACGCTACGCATGGGTTTCAAGCCGAATTTGTTAGTTCACGAGGAAAAACAAACGAAAAACACGTAAGAAACCAGAACGAACCACTTAAGTCCGAACAACGAGTAGGCGTCTTTATAAAGTCGTTGGGAAAGGGTGAAAATGCAAATACTGCAACTAATCATACCCAAACGATACCCGAGACTACAATGGCTTCAGTTAAACAAATAACCACAGTTCCGTTCTATCCCGAAGTGGGCGCATCGGAGTGGTAAACATGCAGATTGAAAAAGATTAAGAATATCAGCATTTTTGACAAAGCGTTTTTATCGCCGAGTTTATATTGGTTATTCGTCCAAAATGACTTTGCAACTAAGAAACACTACATGGGTATGAAGAAACGTGTTGAAAACAAAATATTATAGTCCAGACATACATGATAATGACTTCTGTAGCGTTAGTCAAACCACAATGTACTGTGAGGACTATTAAAAATGTATGGTCATGGACTTACACATGTACTGTAACAATACAGCGGGGAACGCTACATGTTGCAAAATCGCCGTCCTGGATTAAACGGAAATTGGGGACACTTATGACACTATTAGCAATTATATTTACATCATGTGGACATATGTGCATTAATTTAGTTTTGATGTCTTTTGTCGTTTATCCACCAAAACATCAAGCTGTATGGGAACCTTACACATTACGACCTTTATCCTATTTAGAACCATATTGGATGACAGTGCATCACGGTACTGATATTTATGTAAAAGCATAGGGTAACTTGCCCTTAATTGAATTTGCCCCAGAGTCGAACGTTTTGTTCTTTTGTTATATTTTTTTTTGTAAAGATGGGTTGAGTTTGACATATTTTTAGACATTGTAACGAAAGTTCTCTCTTTTTGCTCAACATTTTGATTTCTAAGTAAATAAACGAACATTTTATATAACTGTTTTAAAGCGTTTAAGTGATAAAATGACAAATCTGTAGGCTTAGAACCAACGGATTTTACATATTCACTTGAAAAGCATGTCGTAACATTTACAGTAGTATATATAAAGTTTTATTAACATTTACAAACAGACCAATTTCACGTGAACATTGTCTGTATCCTACCACCGTTGTTAAAAGTTGAAAGCAGACATTATTATTTATTATTATTTATATACATGTACTATATATTTAGCGGTTGTTAGCAAATAAAATTACACTGAAACTGACTTTTTGTTAGACAAAAATAAACAAATAGGACGTGATTTATGGTCTATAGCATGGACATTTTTAGTATCGGCCTTATCTGTACTAATTTCAAAATAAAATTAAAATAAATTTAAATAGAGAATATTTGTTGGTTTCGGTAGAATATCGATTTTAATTCACAAGTGATCATCGACATTTATATTTTCACGAGTGGCGCAACTAACATCTACAATCGCAGTAATTAATCACAATTTCTATATCATACCTAGATTATATGCGTATATTTTACAGACACAGACATTGTAAAACTTCATGTCAATTGTAGGTCTCTTGCTGAAGACATAAACTAGAAAATATGTGATGTTCACCATTTAAACTGTTTTCCATTAATGGCTGTCAATGTAAAAAACAACAACATGCAATGACAATTATGGTTACATTAAATTACTTAAATACGTTAACTTACTTAATAGTTAATACACATTAATATACCACTCTTTTGTTTTCAGTTATAAATTACTTTTAATGCTATAAGTCGCCATAAAGTCTAGCTTGTTTATTAACATACAAAATGAATTACAAACATAAATCCTTCTTAATGGTCAAGCCCATTCACCATATACAACGCAACATTCCAATCAACAAATATGACATCCGTTGTATTGACTTGGTACAGGAATTTAGGCTGACTTAACAACTGACTTTTATTGAATAAATACTACGCCGATGTTAATAAATGTCAAAGCAACGGCCTGGGTTCTTTCTCAACTATCTCAATATGACAATAACAAGAAACACAATATATGAATGAATAACATCAGCTACATCGGCTATTTGAATTGTACAAAAACACTTTTGCTAGCCATCCAGATATGATGATATTAAAGAGACATTGCCCTAACAAAAGCAAAATACAATTACGACGTGTATGGAAAATAATAATCAGCACATATATGTTAAAATAGTATTAGTGTGTCTATTGATTAAACAAATATATAAATATAACTTTGGTTTATTGAAAAAGAAATGAAACAAGAGGAACACGAGTGCCTGTATCGCTCCACTGGCTTATTAAATAAGGAGTACCAGATGCAAAAGGACCCTGATATGCTATATTAGGAAAACAGGACCCAGCCTCTGGCGGGGATGTTTTTTTTAACGAATCGAAGTAATTTCGTTAGAGAACCACCTAAGGAACATTTCTGTGATATTATTTCAAAATCCAAACAGTAGTTTCTGACAAGAAGATCTTCAAATTTTTAAGTATAGTGTAAAATGGCCCCATCCCTGGCGGATATGTTTTAAAAGGGAGAAGAACCATTTGAGCAAATTTGGTAGAGAACCGCCCAAGGAAAATAATGTGAAATTATTTCAATATCTTACCAGCGGTTTCTGACAAGAAGATTTTCAATTTTTCAATATAGCCATATAAGGAAAAATGGCCCCGCCCCATGGTGGCCATGTTTTTCAACGGAGCGGAACCATTTGAGCAACTTTGGTAAAGGACTACCCAAGAATCATTTCTGTGAAATTATTTTTAAAAAATCTACCCAGAGGTTTAGGAGATGTCGTTTAAATATTTTTTTCCATTTATAGCTCTGGTGGCCATCTTGTGCTGCAGACAACTTTGGTAGCGGACCACCCAAGGAACATTTATGTGAAGTTTCATCAAAATTGGCCAACCGGTTTCAGATGAGATGTCGTTTAAAGGAAGAGTTTACGCACTCGCATTGACGGACGCACACACGCACGTCGGACGAACCGCCATGGCATAAGCTCACTGACCTTCGTCCAGTGGAGCTAATAAAAACAAACATTAAAAAAGCGACCCTACTTTTCAAAATAAGTTCACATTTTTACCAAACTTCTCAGACTGATGTTCCCTGCTAAGCGATATTGATATCAATTTAGCAAAGCAGGGGAGACCACTGTGAAAAAAGTGTGTATCACAAATTGTTTTCATGCATCTCTGTTATATCTTTGCATAATTTAGACTTTATTTAATTAAGCAATAATGTTCGATTTATACGCATCAGAATTTCTTATCGTTGTCTATTTGCCGATAAACAACGATAAGAAATTCTGATGCGTAGGAATTAAACCTCGAGAACGTTACTCACAGAAAAAAAACCCACTCTTTTTCGATATTTCGCCTGACAGGGCTTTATCAAGTTTTATGACTATGACTAACACTACATATTTGCAAATTTCACAGTAATTGTATAACACCGTCAAAACAAACATCAGCATATGACGCAAAACTGCGCTTAAATAACCTTAATGTCTTTAACAAAACACATGCTGGTAACAAAGGATGTACCTTAGATGAAAAATTGACTTATAATAATAATAATAATGATTGCAATAATTATAATAATTATCACAAATAATAAATATTACAAACAATACACAAGTAATAATAAGAATAACTGCAATAATAATAATGATGATGATGATTAGTTCTTCTTATACCCCTACTACCACTACTATTATCAATAATAATAATATTAACAATAATGATAATAAATAATAATCATTATTATAATAGTCATAATGATGATAATGATAAAAATAACAATAATAATAATTACAATAACAATAATAATAATTACAATAATCATCATCATAATAATGATCATAATAACCATAATCAACACAATAACAATAAGAAAAATGTTCGAAGTATGTGGAAGACATGTTAATAATATCATACTAGTATCACTTTTGTATTACTTCTATTATTAACTTCATCATCAATACCAGAAGTTTTTTATTCATTTTTTTCTATTTTGTTTCTTTCTTCTTATTGTTATTATTATTAATGTTATTGTAATTATTATAATTGTTATTTGTATCATTATAATTTCCTGCCACTAGTCCCGAATGAATAAATCCTTACATTGCATCGGCTAGTTTAAAAGAAATTCCCACCACGGCATGTAACAAAATTAGCTCCATTTCTTTTCGGAGGTGAAGGGAAAAATTAGCCAATGTAGAGAAATCCGGACATGCCTCTTTACTTTGTTTATGTTTTTGACTAATTTCCAGTTCTGAGCTCCCTACTCGGAAGTTGCATTGGCTCATTTTTCATTTACATGCCAGTGTTTACAGGCTGCGTAATAGGACCTTGGGAAACTCCCCCGTTAATATCGCATATTCGATAGTCAACATTCCATAGAATACATTCGCCGACTAACCGCGCTTATCAATAGTATACACGTCAACTACACAGGCTGACTCGTTCTATCAAACATCCAGAGAACCATAGACAATAAGATTACTTATGAAGGGAAAATTGCTTATATTTATAAACTAACCATGCATGTTAATTTGAATAACGTTCGGTAGATCTATATATTAAGGATGATTTAGAATTGCATTTTCTCTCATCTTTTCCTATAGAGGCTATTAATGTATAAATAGGTTACTATAATTAGACACTGGCGGAAGCTTCGGACATTGTAATTTAATTTGATTTAAATTTGGTATTCTTACTTTAGCCTAAAAAATTTATGAATTGTTTTTCAGCCACTTTTTCCAAAAAATCAGGAGGGAGTGCAACTTTTTTTTATTGAAGTATTTTTATCTCCTACTCTTTTCTATTGGCACTATGAAATGGCTTATGAAAACAAGTAAATAAGTGAAGATTAACAGACAATTTTAAGTTTTAATAACAACATAAGCATCCCTTTTTATAAAATTCTGAATATAGATTAATTAATCACGAACGGTCATTTAAGCAAGCTGACGTAAAAAGGCAATGAATGAATGTTCATAATTAACATAATAAGTTCCTTCAAATTGATATACCATCAGCATTAAAGTACTCCTATTTATAGAATTTAACTTTTCGTAATTGACATTTTTTATAACTGTCAACATTATTTTTGCAATAAATCACCAATAATTGTTGGAAAGGAATTCAACACTTGTCAATGCAGCTGGCATTTTCGTTTGTTTCAATAGGACTTATATTGACACAGATTTTCTTCAAAAAATATGGAATGCTAAATATTACACAAGCAAAAGCATCTACGAAACAAAAGTTTAAGTCAACAAATAGACGATATTTATAACGTTTCCCAATCAAATATGACTCACTTTTTTTCAAAATTTACACAGTATTTCACAATTTGTGTATATCCGATTTATATAATTAAATCAGACAGGAAGAAAGTTACTGGAAATACCGAAATCTCTAACGGGTAACTCTTTTTCCGCTATCTTAAACTGCGGATTCGTTTAATTTTAAGCCGCTGTCCATGGGATCCAAATCAATACATGGTAATTTTAGAAATAGTTCTTATGAACGTTTATAAATGGTGTTTATTCGTCCGAAATCTGTTTGTTATTTACGAAAGGCATTGTTCAAAAGCACTTGGTACGAACGGAATATACTGTAATGTACATGCTGGTTTACCCAACAGTCATCGCATACAGAAAATAGACGATAGCAAGTTAACAAAATGTTAATAATTCACAGATTTCAATGGTCAGTTTTTGTATTTTGTTCGGTAACATGTCCATTAGAAAAACTTTTCGCAAGATTTATTTTGATTAACATATATCTGGACTGCTCCTTTAAAACCCGGCCGCGATCGTCAAAAAATAGTAAATAATTTTTTTCTAGCATTAAATCAAATTCGTGGCGGGCCATTGGAAAACGTTGCGGCGCTGCATGAGAAACAAATCGTTATTTTTTTAGCCTTATGTGCGTTTCATGAATGCATTAAATAGTAAAACACAAAAATTCTCGAGACGTATTTTCCCAAAGGAATATAACTCTCATTTGCCACTATTTAATAAAACTTGACGTTTTTATTATCAGAACATGAAGTCAAATCATTATTTTTAATTGCGATGAATGTTTCCTGACATGTGTTTTTATTTGGTACAGATACTGTAGAACGCTTTAAATTCACGAGGACGACTTTTCGCGTTTTTGTCCAAAATTGACCCTTTTTTTTAATTCGCAATTTCTTGAATTCGCGTCATCGTCATGACACGAAAAATAATGGGGAATACTAGCTGCTTACGTTATTGTACCAAGCGGTTACCAATAGTACCGTGTCAGTTGCCAGTAAGTCGATAATTGCTTTTATGCAAGTGTTTTTGTTACAACTAAGCGTGAAAAACGACAACGGACAGTAACAATAGGCTGTTTTCACACATTTCTTAACCTATGCCGTTGATATAAATTGCTTATAACAATATAATTGGACTTATTACCATATGGTGCATTACGAGGTATAAATTGCATATTTTCGGATTTTTAACATTCGGACATACACATTTAATTGCGCTGGTTTTAAATTCGCGAGGAAATAAAATCGCGGATATTAGCGAAAATAAAACCCACGCGAATAAAACCAGTTCTACAGTAGTATAAATGCATAATCCATTACAAATAGGATAAACGCTCATATTCATTCTCGTCATTATTTTCTTATCGTAAGTTTTGATTTGCCTGACGAATACTGTATAAATTATTTTGATTAAAAAAAATCACTGATGAAAAATGTAAGGCGGTAAGATCAGTTAATTGTACGGACATTACATAATATGCCATGGGGCCGTTTTATCAACAGATCGTATCTTTATCTGATCTTATCTTAAATCCGAGACTTACGACTTCATCTGCGACCAGCGAACGTCCGTTTTATGACGGCGATCGTAAGTCTCAAATCGCAGATAAGACTTGAATTGGGCGTACGATCGCTAACCAGTCTGAAAACGTCATCAACTCTCATGCGATCTCCCGCGTAAAAGCCATATCGTCTGTTGTCATAATAAACAAAATGGCTGCCAAGAGGAAACCAAATTGGTCTGAGGCCGAAAAAAACACGAACTTATCATCTCTAAATTGACAGATGCTGTCACTTCAAGGAAGAAGGACGAGTTTTGGGCTGACACATGTGAGAAGTACGTACACAAATATTTATTTGGGAAAGTAGTTGTCATTGTCAAAATGATTTAGTTATCAGTTGATTGAACATTGCTCTTTATATGTAATTCAGTGTTTTGTCATAGATCTACTTTAATACGTTATAGTTTTGTTGTTGTTGTTTTTTCCGAAAAATTCTGTAAGATTGATGCTGTTTTTTTGCATTCTTTGTAGTTTTTATGATCGACGTTTATTTTGAATTTAAAATTTTCCGCGGTATACACTTTGCATTACGTTTAAACCATTGTCGTTCGGTTTCAGTAATGCAACTTAAATACCATTTAATATTTTTATATATAGTATTTATTTTTGCAAAGCATCGAAAATATTCAGTTTCAATCATCTTTCATTTAGAACTATGTAAAAACAATATTTACAGGGAGGTAATTACAGTATTCAAATTAATCCCCCTTGACTCTCCAACAGGTTATTTTTCTTTCGTTACTATTTCAGCTTCAAATTTATAATCAGCTGCATCCATTTATACTTTATATATGTGTTATGTTTAACTATTAATATCATAATTTATAATATCATAATTTATGGTTGGTATCTTAATGATATTTACTGAATAAGTACGTTATAAATAAGTTTTATAGCTACATTAAACGGACTCTTAATTTACATAATCATCAGCATTGGGATGTGTGCCAGAGAGGTGTCAGAAGTGACGAAAAAATGGACAGACTTAAAAGTATGTCTAATAATGTCACATTTTTCTATATTATCACAATAAAAATATATTTTGTAAATCAAAATATTTATTCAATAACATGTTGCTGGATTTGTGCTTTGTACATTAATGTATATAGATCTCTCTTAATCTCTCTATATACAATTTTTGTAACACTCTCTATATACAATTTTTGTAACACCAAAAAGAAGGAACAGACGCGCCTCAGAGAGGCACAACAAACTGGGGGCGGTGGTGCCAGTACAAATCTATTAGCCTGTGAGGAAAAGGTTAAAAAAATAGCAAGCATATTCAATGTACATGACACACATATTTAAAGTGGTAAATTTAAATTGCATATATTGAAAACTGGCATTTTTCGAAAATGTTTTCTGTATTACAGATTGTCACCATACTACCTGAAGAGGCGTTGCAGGGAATAGCTGGTGGAGTGGACACCTTCCAGTCCAGTATGTACTGACTTTCTATTACATTCTTATTTTCAAGTTATCCTTCATGTAAACTATCAGCAAATTGTATCCTCACTTTACTGCTTGATTCATTCTGTTTTTATGTTAAATGTACATATATGTAGGCTCAATATATTTTTAGATGTACAGCGAACACCGGAAACAACATCAGCTGGCCCATCCCGAGAACACTTGGTGGTGAGAGAAATAGCACAATAACATAAACTCATTATTGTTATTAAGTATTTATTATTATCACACTATTCTAGGTGTATGATAAACACTGTTATAAATGTATAATAACAAGTTAACAAACAATGCAAAACTTTGACAGATAATGGGTTTCTGAACTAAAGGTATGCCAAATTTTTTTTAAAGCTTCTTTTAATATTTTGAACTATTTAATGTAATAAATTACTGTATTACTTGAAACACTAACTATATGGTTTTCATCAAAATAATTGTATCATTTTTATTTACAGAAAATGTCAGTTTTGTTCAGTATGTGGATATATTACAGTTCATATTGACCGATAGCTCATTTATACGTTTTGCATTTACAGCGTTAACCATGTAAATATGCATCCTAGGATTAAAGAACATACAATAAACACATAAATGAAGTCGGCTTACCTTTATAATGATATAGATAATGAAAAAATATTTGAGAAAGTATTCATTAAAAATTTTGGAAAATGCTCCAAAAAAAATAACCAAAAAATAGTCCATTTTAATTATTCTAAGTCAAAATTCGGTTAGGGACAATGTGAGGTATTTTTAAAAAAAGTTGTTTTTTTATCTTTGCCATATGTTACTATAATAGGACGAAGAGCACACAAGCGACAATGATGTTAGGGAAACAAGCCACTGTGACGAATCAGCTAAGAATCGGAGAAGAATGTGTCATTGACAAAATATTTACAAAAATGTATCTCCATGTCATTCTTTAAGTTGTGATAGCTATTTGTCCTAAGAAGTATCTGATACTTGTTTTAATATCTGTAATCTGATTACACCACAGGATGAAAACTACAATCAAATCAGCTTAGTGTTAAAAAATAAAGTGATTTTGTAATGCCCATTTATATTAAAGACACATAAAAGACACAATTTATCTTTGGTTTAAAAATAGTTTTGATTTTTGAAAGGTATATTAATGCTTTTCTTTAGAACCTCGTCTGATGTCCTACAGGCACAGTTCATGTTCTTTATAGAACAAACAGAGACGTCGAAGATCCAAGAAGACTGATGAGGCAGCAAATTAACACCTTACACGCTGCTGAACAGTACTTCCTGATTGAAACGAAAAAGAGTTTGACACAAGATGTCATTGGATACCTTTTGGAATAGTAGGTATGTTTAAATACATACAATTATTTAAAAAAAAATACAGCAGCAGTAAACATATTAGAATAATATCGTAACAAAATAAAATAACTATTAATTATGTACAATTAACAAAATTCCATTCAACAATCCATGTCAAAACTAAATAAAAACAATTAAAACATACAAAACAATGCGATACACAGCTCTTAATGGTTAACAAAGTCATTGGGTATAACACGCAAATGTGCTTGATTAATAATTAATACGCATGTTGTTGATTTCAGATAGTCGTCCACACAACCGAACCATGGTACGGTTATGGCCACCAATGTACTGTTACCATAATGGAAATATTAAGAGATAAATTTTTGTTCGACTTTGTTACTTCTTCAGTAGCTGTGGAGGAAACGTACAGGACATTTAGTTACATTTATAAAATCTGTGTGTTTTTACTTAAAACAAATCATCAATAAAGGTTGCACTTAAGACAAGTCTTGTCCCCCCACAATTACTCCAGACATATTGAAGAAAGACTTATGGTCCTTGTACTCTGCACTTCCTGTCAACATCTGTTAACAATATATGTGGTTGTATTTGAAATTCCTTCAAGAATATTAACCAAAATGCAGTAACTGTATAAATATTAAAGATTTAATTTATGTTTCTTGTACTCTGTACTTACTCTCATTTTTCATTACTTTTACAGATATGCTCTGCATCAGAAGAAAATTGTGATCAATTCAAAATCTGTAGAACCCTATGTGCATAGATGGGCACTTGTTACATGCAAACCTTAACTTTAATATTTTCTTGCATGCAAACATTAAGCTGATTTTTCTAAGTAAAAAAAGGGGCTTAATTCTGCAAAATTGTCAGATTTATGTGCTTTGGTCATTGACCTTACATAATGACCAGCAAACCTTACGCCAATGAACAGGTGAGTAGTATAGCTCAAAATATTCGGTAAATAGTCGAGCTAACAAGTGCTGTTAGAGGACAAGGCACTCGACTATTCGAAGTATTACAGTTGGTACATCTTTTGGAAAGTGGAAGGGGCAAAAATTTGTTGAAATACAAAACTGAGATATGTCAATTATTTCATAAAATTATTCCAAGTTTTAAGTGAAAACCTTATGTAGTGAATAACTAGTGTAGTTTTGAAGTTAGAACAGTTTTGAATATAAACTAAGCTATGTGAAAAAGGGGCATAACTATGTCAAAAGGCAAAACAGTTATATGGATATTGCACCTGATACTGAAGTTGATGACAAAGGTATGTTCCTATTTTCAAGTGAATAACTTATTTAGTTCTGAAGTTACAAACCTTTTGAATACCAGTATATACTTTAACCAGCAAATCTATGTGAAAAACGGGCAAAACTGTCGAAATGCAAAACAGAGTTATAGGGAAATGTTGCCCCTGACACTGGAGTTGATGAAAAAGTATTTTCCAAGTTTATAGTGAATGACTTATGTACTTTTGAAGTTAACAGACTTTTGAATAAAACCTTTAACCAAATTCAGACGCGGACACCAACACAGGGGCAAGTAGGAAAGCTCACCTATTCTTCCAATAGTTGAGCTAAAAAATTAAATAGCTTTGCATAAGAATCCCCTAGTTTGCAGTTAGGTGTAAAAAAAATATGTTTGTTTCCGGTTACCAAATTTACACTAAAAAAACCCAGATGCTAACATTTTATTGAGTGGGTCAGATATGTTTTTTTTGTATTTTACTTTTTTTGCAAATAATTAAATGTTATTTGGATAAATAGGTGTTTTGTTTTGATAGCATCCACTTCAGAACAATGTTTTATGATATTAGAGACATATTTTGAATATTCTTTCAGTTTTATAATCTTCAAGGTGACCATTTACCAAAAAAATAAAATAAAATAATAATAATTCCCTACCTACCTACCCTATTTTTTTTGGGGGGGGAGGGGGGGCATGTAAATTGAAACAAACATTTATTTTTTACGCCTTGTACAAATAAATCAATAATGTGTTGCCGATAGGCAGCGGCAATGTGATTCGGCTGTGTAGCAGCATGTACAAATTCATCCGGCTCCGGCGAATCATTCTGCTGGTCTGGTAATGGCACCTGCTGGTCAACACACAAGTTGTGTAGTCTCATGCAGGCAGCGACTGTCGGGCAGCACTTCTCTGGCTTCATGTACAGACATCCGCCAGTTTTATGAAGGCACCTGAGTCAGAATATACCAAATCAATGCTTAACAAACAAGAAGGGCTGCATCCATATGAGATTCATCCCATAAGTGATGCGTTAATAAATGGACTGTTAATGACCCAATTCTAAATTTCGATACTAAACTTACAAACTTCGATTTGATTCCCCTTAAAAATATCAATTATAGTGAAATAGGCCATAGTCCTAAAACTATGTTTTAAAGGCAAAAAACAGCTGTCTGCACTTTCATAACATTTGGGGTGTTACCATATTTAGCATGTCATTATTTGTTAAAAAAAAAACAGGAGATGTCCTATATGATTTTCTTCCAGTAATGTCTGAAATAACTCTAATTTGTTCACGGATTGTAATATGAGGATGCTCACGAACATGTGATTTCCTTGCGCAGTGTTCACTGCGTCATGCAAGTTTAATAAGGATTATGTAACAATGAGTGCTAAATGCTGGCAAATTTAATACAATTTATATTATTTCTATTTCTCTTCTATTTTTCAATTTTTAAAAACAAACAGAAGTATTACATTCATACTCACTTTCAAAGAAATGTTCTTTTTTGTGTTCCATATATGCCATTTAACGTACAAACTGGACATATTACCAGGGCTTGCATTGAGGGAAGTTTAGGAGTAATTTACTCCAAGTTTTTGTCACAGGACTTCCAAAATTGCAGCCATGGAAGTTTCAGAACTTCCAAATTTGCAGCCATGGAAGTTTCATTCATCATGTAAGGATGAACAAGTTAGAAGAAAAAT
Source organism: Congeria kusceri (assembly GCA_027627225.1). NCBI lineage: Eukaryota > Metazoa > Mollusca > Bivalvia > Myida > Dreissenidae > Congeria > Congeria kusceri. The sequence goes on from CM051038.1 coordinate 11,600,660, forward strand.
TAAAGTATTAATCTCAATGTATACCTCTTGAACTGAATAAATTTACATATTATAAACACCTGATGAAAAAAAATGGTCTTAAACCTTGAATTTTATACCTAATTACATTTCTGAAATGCTCAGGACTTATATCGCGCAATACCTTCAAAACTTCTAAATATCAAGAGCAAAACTTCCAAAATCAGAGGCTAGGAAGTTCAAACTTCCAAATTTCAAAAGTTAATGAAAGCCCTGTATTACATATGAAATTATCAGTTCAATTAATGTGAAAACAAAACCATCATAATAACAAGAGGGCCCTGAGGACCCTAGGATGCTCACCTGAGACATTGTAACACAATTGGAATTTGCATCCCCGAGGCGTAGCTTATTGTTATCTCAGGGGCATAAGTTGAACAACCTTGAACAAACCTCTGTGCCTTGCGGTTTCAGGTAAAGATTTTTTAAGTCCTTTTGCTATTTAAGTCTATATAAACCATGTGACCCCTCGGGGGTGGCAAGATTTTTGACCCCAGGGGCATAATTTGAATAGTCTTTGGAGAGGACCACTATGCAATGTTACGTAACAAATATAGGAAAGCTGTGGGCCTTGCGGTTTAGACGAGATTTTTATTTAAGTCTATATAAACCATTTGACCCCCCCCCCCCCCCGGGCATGACCAGTTTTGACCACAGGGGCATAATTTGAACACTCTTTGTAGAGGACCACTATACCATGTGACCAACGGGATGCGGTCTGTTTTGACCCATGGGGCATAATTTGAACAATCTTTGTAGAGTACCACTATGGGTTGTTAAATACCAAATACAAAACCTCTGGGCCTTGCGGTTTCAGAGAAGATTTTAAGACATTTTGCTATATAAGTTGATATAAACCATGTGACCCCCTGGGCGTGGCCAGTTTTGACCCCAGGGGCACAATTTGAACAATCTTTGTAGAGGACCACTATAGGATGTTACATACCAAATATGAAACCTCTGGGCCTTGTGGTTTCAGAGGAGGAGATTTTAGAAGTCATTTTGCTATATATTCTATATAAACCATGTGACCCCCTGGGGTGTGGCCCGTTTTGACCCCAGTGTCATAATTTGAACAAACTTTGTAAAGGACCACTAAAGGATGTTACATACCAAATATGAAACCTCTGGGACTTGCATGTTCTGAGGAGAAGATTTTAAAAGTCATTTTGCTATATATTCTATATAAACCATGAGACCCCCGGGGCGTGGCCAGTTTTGACCCCAGGGACGTAATTTGAACAATCTTTGTAGAGGACCATTATAGGATGTTACATACCAAATATGAAACCTCTGGGCCTTGTGGTTTCAGAGGAGGAGATTTTAGAAGTAATTTTGCTATATATTCTATATAAACCATTTGACCCACGGGGTGTGGCCCGTTTTGACCCCAGGGTCATAATTTGAACAAACTTTGTAAAGGACCACCAAAGGATGTTACATACCAAATATGAAACCTCTGGGCCTTGCAATTTCAGAGGAGAAGATTTTAAAAGTCATTTTGCTATATATTCTATATAAACCATGAGACCCCCGGGGCATGGCCAATTTTGACCCCAGGGGCATAATTTGAATAATCTTTGTAGAGGACCACTATAGGATGTTACATACCAAATATGAAACCTCTGGGCCTTGTGGTTTCAGAGGAGAAGAGTGTTAAAATCATTTTGCTATATATTCTATATCAACCATGTGACCCCCTGGGCGTGGCCCGTTTTGACTCCAGGGGCATAATTTGAACAAACTTTGTAAAGGGCCACTAAAGGATGTTAAATACCAAATATGAAACCTCTGGACCTTGCGGTTTCAGAGGAGAAGATTTTTAGTCATTTTTGCTATATATTCTATATAAACCATGAGACCCCCGGGGCGTGGCCTGTTTTGACCCCAGGGGCATAATTTTAACAAAATTTGTAAAGGGCCACTAAAGGATGTTAAATACCAAATATGAAACCTCTGGGCCTTGCGGTTTCAGAGGAGAAGATTTTTAGTCATTTTGCTATATATTCTATATAAACCATGAGACCCCCGGGGAGTGGCCTGTTTTGACCCCAGGGGCATAATTTGAACAATCTTTGTAGAGGACCTCTAGAAGATGTCACATATCAAATATGAAGGGTCTGAGCCTTGTGGTTTCATAAAAGAAGATTTTTTAAAGTCTTCACTTTTTAAATATATTTTTAGCTCTGGTGACCTACATATTCAGCAGAATGGAAAGATTTGAACAACTTTGAAAGAGGTCCACCCAAGGATCATTCCTGTGAAGTTTGGAGAAAATCTCCCAAGCGGTTTAGGAGGAGATGTTGTTTGAATGAAAAGTTGACGACGCACACAAGGACGCACGCACACACACACACACGCACGATGGACAACGGGCGATCACAAAAGCTCACCATGATGAGCATTTTGTGCTCAGGTGAGCTAAAAAAGACAGAAAAAAAGTTGCTTCCACCTGATTTCAAACCTACCACCTCCTAATCAAAAGTATAACATGCTAAACGAGTGACCATTCCGATGTATTATACTTGTCTGTGCATTTGTTTACATCATGTAATTGTTGCAGGTGATTTCATCAAACTTCAAAAACATACAGAAATAATCCGAATGATATTATCATTTCGTAAACTGTCAATTCATTAATCCATAAACAGTTCACTATCAATGGAATGGTGGACAATCACTTGTCAGTACACAGCCAAAAAACAGTTTTATAACATTTCAGTAAGTTTCTGAGAAATCAATGCAAACAAACATGTATATACCTTCAAACCACAGTTCTCAAAGACAGAGGCGTGGACCCTGGCCATTTTGACATAATGTCAATAAATCTGTAAATGAATCAAGCCTACATATTAACAAACAACAACATGAAAGTGGAAATAATTTATAACGTTCAATTGTTTTTAGAATATTTAAAGGGACTATGTCATCGAAAAGGGCCTCAAAGGGGTAATTTGTTTAGAAAATCTGAAATTTAGATATTAATACTGGCATTTAATAACAGTTAAAACAGGGTAAATATAATGGAAAATAGTGTTTTCTTTCCACTCTGCCATTCCCCAAATTAGCCTATGGCTACAAATTTCATTATTTGGCTAAAGAAATTTTCATTTGGTTACAACTTTTTTTCATAAAACCCTATAAAATGCCTCAAATGAGTAGAAATTCAATGTCAAATGGTAGATTTGGCTAAAGAAAATTTTAAGCCAGGGTGAGCCCTGCTTTCTGAGATAAAAATAAATTTATAAAATGGGACTGGGTTGTGCTTGTTTGGCCCTTTTCCTGTTTACATTTTGACATCAGAATTGTGAACCTTTTGTAGAACCATAGTTTACGAACGACTCCTTACCAAGCATGATATCGCAGTTGGTTATAGCGCTGTCTACTGTCATTTCTTAGTACTTACAGAGATATATACTTGCAAGCAAACCTTGAACTGAATTTATTAATGCAAAACGTGGCATAATTCTGCTTGATTTAATTTACTTTTCAAAATATATTAGCATACAATAAATGCCATAGCGAGTACAAGGCAGACATGTAAAACAGGATGTGGTCAGTATACAAGACCTACCGGTACTAGAATTTGTGTGAACGGTTTTAAGTCTCTAGTTTGACCAGTAACTTGGAGGGTTTTTCTATACGTAAATTTGAAAATTCAATTTGTTTTAACCACTTGGACGGAAATGCTTACCTAATATTATCCATCCGTAAATTGCCAGCATTCACAAAGGCTGCAACTAATAAATAATAATAATAGTAGAGCATGCACTGGACCTTAAAAAAGAATACATATTGATAAGATTTATATTATTGAGATGTGTCCACATTTTTATTAAATGCCAAATTATTTTTTGGAGATAACGAAGGAGTTATTTGTTGTATAAGAACAACTGTAACGGGGGTGTGGAAAGCTACGCAGACTTGTCAGACAGGTAATTTTACTGTCAGTCAACTAAATTTGTATTGTCTACTTGTCCATGGACAAGTACAGTTCGAGGTGTGAAAATGATTTGACAGTTGGAAGTTATGTATCATAATGCTAATACAATACATTTGAATAAAAAAATGTGTTTTGTTCATTATTTAATAAAAATATATCAGGAAGGCCTGGATTTAAATCTATTTTTGTTGGGTAAGTGACTGTCGTGTGCGGACAAGCAGATTTTTAAAATGAACATGTAACGGACAATTAAACAAGTTTGATCTTTCCACAACCCAGAGTGTAAGACATGCATAACTATATATAATTGGTTGAAATGGTAATTGATTAAACAGAGTTTTGTTGGTGTCACTGGGTGTGTTTTTTCTTTAAATATATATGTGGCGTGTCGTGGGAAAACCAGGCTGAATGCATGTGCGTAGTGTTGTAATGGATCAGCATGTGCAGTCCGTACAAGCTGATCCAGGACGACACTTTCTGCTTTTATGGTATTTGCTGTTTCAAGAAAGTCTCTTTTATACATAAATCCACGGTAGGCGGAAAGTGTTGCCCCAGATTTGCCTGTGCAGACGACTGCATTACGCCTGATTTTCAAACCGTTAATGACACGCCTCATATGTATTTGTACATTAAACAGTTCAATTAATAAATGAGAGTGTAAGATGGAAAGAAAATAAAAGGTTTACCTGCTTATTCCATGAAGATCAGCTACTTCAGACAGAAAATCACATTTTGCCAAGAACTGTAGACACACAAGCACTGAAAATTACAGATTCATCATTGGTGTTACCTTATGTGACATATTGTGACAGGCATGTGTTACTTGTACTATTACTTGTACTCGTACTTACTCAAGTACCAATTTTTCAGTAAGAAGTACAGTATGTTAAAATAAATAGGATAAAATTAAGCTGTCACTACTTCATTGTATCATAAAATTGAAGACAATCAAGTCATATATCTTAAGATATATCTTTAAATGACAAACAATGACACTTAAAATGACGACTAATAACATTCGGTACAAATGCCTGTGAAAACATCAAATACATGAAAAAATTGCAGTTGTGCGAACATCCTAACTATGAACTGGTCCGAAAATTATACTAAGATCCTACAACACCTTTCTTATTAAAAGATGAAACTTAAAACAACATTAGCAGACACTGTATTTGAGAAAAGTAAAAAATGAAACAACATACTTATCCTTTCATGGTTGTATTAATCCGTCATAATTATATTGCTATTGTCGATTTACGTAGGCTTAGTACATCTAAATGTGAATGCTCGAAGAATATGATTATCCCCCCTGAATGCCGATTTTTATTTGTTTGGCGTTATCAAACACATCTTACAAATAAATTACTGTTAGGTACAATGGTTCGTGGGCTATAATGTCTCAAATCTAACCTGAGTGAGAACAGGTATGGAAAATGACTTCTCGTTGGCTTAATAAGATCATCCTTTTATAATTCTACTAACTGAAGTATAGTTGGTCTGTTGAGACAGTAGCACAACAAGTTAGGCCCTGTGCCAGCCAATATTGAGCTACTTTTTATATGGGCAATATTCCAGCGAATTTAGCCCCTTTTAAAAAGTAGCACTAAATTCGCGTTAAACGTCTCATTTATTAGACTATTGAGACGATATAACCCCTTTCTTTCGCGAAAAATCCTCGGTTCCCTCGGCCACACTATCTTGAATGCGCAGATGGCCGCCATATTTACGAACGCTAAAAGTGGTCTTACCTTCTTAGCGTTCGGCAAAAATCTTACGACGTTGTAGCTGCAATTGTGTTGATACAACGGTCCACCGGCACCGTTCTTACGTCTAACGTACGACATAATCTTACGAACAATTGTCCTAAGATCTTTTTATTAAAACGGCCCCAAGGACTTTTCATAGTTTCACGGCGCCTTATGATGCTCTGTGTCATTGTTTTTCTTGTGAAATACTGATGTTTCTACCAAATTCTCGTGTAGAGGCTATTCAATCGAATAGACAATCTACAAATGTTTTATATAGACTATGAATAAATGCATTGTATACTAAAATAAGTTTATAAAAACGCTTCATATATTTCTTTGTAATAGTAAAGTGCTTAGTTTTACTTTGTATAGATAAACATACTTACCTTGATGAGCAGATGACTCTGACTTATTTGGGTTATTCAAGTAGCACTAATTTAAAACATGGGGTAGTTCATCAGTTCATTGCTTTGACAGGAAATAATGATATTCGTTTTATTTACTTCAAATATAGAAACATTTCATACTATTGTTTTAGGAGCTAGCCACATGAAAACATGAGTTCGCTATTTAATAATGAAAAATTAGTTATTTATTTTATTTTAAATAATATCAAAAAATAAAATTAAATACGTGTAGAATGACAATCTATGAAGAAAAATAATGAGACTGTTCGTTTATAAACCAAATTAACATATGCATCAGTTTTAAATATTCATGTTGGATATTCAAATTACATTCTGTACAAACATTTACAACATATGGCGAATAACTTTAAAAAAAAGATATTTCTTGTTTCTGCTGCTGTCGATATATTAATGCGGAAAGCATACAATTTAAACACACATATATAATTAAATGGCCATGGTGAATTAAAATACACACCAAAGCATCATTTACCAGCGCGGTTTCATACACTTTTCAAGTATACGCTCAATACTACATCTCAAACTTTAAATGGGCAAGGCTCACTGTCCGTCAATACATTTTATGGATTAAAGTGCATTAGGAAGAATGATACAAAAGAGAATACTGACCTATGATTAAAACTGGATGAAACAAACAAATTGGCATCTCAAAATCTAACAGCAAACCAAGTTTTACAAGGTCTTTTTAATAAACGTTGGTAAACACAGTTTTCAATGGTTCAGTGAACAACTTTATTGCTGTGGAATTTAGTTTTGAAGGGACGTAACTCTGACATAATTATTTACCTGGCTAGTTTGTAATTACCTCCCTTGACACAGACGATGCAGTTATATTCTTATATTAAGTATTTCAGTATTATGTTTGATTTTACTCAGTTCCTAATAGGCCCAGTAAAAAGATATTTAGGTGGGCTGAAGATGGAAAATGTTAATGGTTGAACATTGTTCATGAGTGACAACACACTTGAACACCATGTGTTCACTATGAACACATGAATTGAGGTATTAAAAAGATACAACAGACCAGCAAAGTACAACAGGAACTAAATATGATTTTAATGACAATTAACACATACCTACTTTAAAGATCTATTTATCTTAATTTACATGTAGCTAAATAGATAGCTGGGCCCATATTTATAAAGATTCTTAAGCCATTCTTAACTGAAGTTGAACATAAGTTAAAATTAGAATTTGTGTTTAAAACACCTTGCTTTAGAACATTTGCATGACTAATACTAGATATTAATACACTTTGAATTATATTGCCAATTATGTGTAAAAATCTTCCAGAAATGCATTACTTTGTCAGAAAAAAACATTAATTAAATTTGAGAATTTCAATATATTTCTTAATTTTCAACTAAGAATCTTTATAAATACCAGCCCTATACTCATTTTAATGAATGACTTTGGAAGAAAAGGAAAAAGGGCCTTTCTGTGTATGCCAACAAAATATGAAGTGTGCTGAAAGAAGTGCCTTTTAAGTTGACACATTTTAACTTGTGAGCTAGAACGTGTGTTCATGTTATTTATAAAAAAAAAGAACATAATTACTCTGAAATAGCCCAAGATACAGTACAGAGACAAGTGTGTCAATTTGAGCTTTCCATATAGAATGATTAAGATTTTCCTTGTAAAGAGTAAACTATTTACTTATATACATATTGACTACATATTCCCAAGTAAATAGCCATAGTAATCTACAATCTGCTACAATCAAATATTTTTCACACACACTTCTATAGCTGCATTCTATCACTTAAGTTCAATATTTCGATAAAATATTTTAAAGTACATGTAATTATAGATTAGTAGAAAACCTTGATGACTTCTTAAATAAGAAATTGCTTAGAATAAAATGTATAAAAGTACGTATTTTAAATCATCAATCTTACTGTAATATCATCATTTCTACAATTGAATTTTCAGTACTCAAACTTAAAGCATTCACTATCCTGAGTTTCCAATACACCACGAGATCTACTATTGCAGGGGAAGTTGAGGATTTTTGGTTTCATAATGTGATTATGCCACCACAAAATAATCAATCTTATCTTAATATACCACAAAATAATCAATCTTATCTTAATAAACAATATATAACAAAATAAGTGAAACTTAAACATGTAAAAGCTGAGAGAGGTCACAAACAAACAAGAGATGTTTGTAAAACATGTATGCCGCCCAACTTGCAGCAAAGTTGTGAATATGTGCAATTGTTAAGATTTTTATTTAATATGCAAGCCCACGCGAGGTCTCGATATATGGTATCTATGTATGAAGTTTCATTAAAATATCTCGATGCGTTCTCAAGTTATTGAGTGGAAACCGTTTTTCTATTTTTAGTAATGGTGACCTTGACCCCACCCACCCGATATGAAATCCCAAGAGATGTCTCAATATAAGGTATCTATGTATGAAGTTTCATTAAAATATCTCGATGCGTTCTTAAGTTATTGGGCGGAAACCGTTTTTTTCTATTTTAAGCAATGGTGACCTTGACCCCACCCACCCCATATGCAATCCCAAGCGAGGTCTCAATATAAGGTATATATGTATGAGATTTCATTAAAATATCTCGATGCGTTCTAAAGTTATTGAGCGGAAACAGTTTTTCTATTTTTAGTAATGGTGACCTTGACCTTGACCCACCCACCCCATATGCAATCCCAAGCGAGGTCTCAATATAAGGTATCTATGTATGAACTTGTATTAAAATATCTCGATGTTTTCTCAAGTTATTCAGTGGAAACCGTTTTTCTATTTTTAGTTACGGTGACCTTGACCCCACCCACCCCATATGCAATCCCAAGCGAGGTCTCAATTTAAGGTATCTATGTATAAAGTTTCATTTAAATATCTCAATGCATTCTCAAGTTATTGAGGGGAAACAGTTTTTCTATTTTTAGCAATGGTGACCTTGACCTTTGACCTGTTTATCTCAAAATTTATAGGGTTCTTCCTTTTCTCCCAAGTAACCAGCGTACCAACTTTCATAATCGAAGGTCAAAGCATTCTCAATATATCGTGCGGAAACGAAATGGTCTACGGACCGACCGACTGACCGACTGACGGACAGGTGCAAAGCAAGATACCCCCACTTCTTCGAAGGGGGGCATAATTACTTTGCAAATCTTGTAATTACAAAGGGTTTACTGCTTTGAAACACTGCTATAATATAAATAGTTTATTTTCTCTTATTCTTATTTCACATAATAGTACATTTAATAACTTGTCAAATTCTATTTTACCTTATGGGCCACTGCACAGTCTGGGGATCTGGCACAGCCCGCCCTGGGTTCAATCCAATATGGGTCTCTGGGTTCAATCCACACATTGCGGAAACTGCTATTATACACCTGAAAATCAACAGAACATCTTATCCTATGCTGGTGTTTAGAAATATAAAATTAATACCTAAATTCTTAGGTTTTTGCAAATCTACCTGTCATTTTGAAATGCTCTCCTGAGAAAATGTAAACATACATCTTATTTTCAAATAATTTCAGAAATTTTAGTAGCCAATGGCTTTTTTGCTACTGGTAATGCTAACATTAAAAAGTTGGAGAAAACCAAATTATGAACTAAAAATACTACATAGTGTTTAATCTAGAAGTGCAGAGGGGCATGGCGCTTGACTTGGAAAAAGGGCATTTTGTGCGCAGTGACACTGTTAATAAGGGCATATCGGTATCCGGATACATGCCCTCTCGGACATATGCCCTCCTGAATATTTTAAGTCGGGCGGACATATGCCCTCCCGGACATTTGCCACCATGGACACATGCCCTTCCGTTGATATGCCACCCGGACACTGGCCCTCCTGCTATGTTTAATGTGTGTTATAATTCCTTAAATACGCTTTTACAGTTTGAAAAATATTACTCAAATTAACACATTTAACCATTAAAAAGTAGTGACATGATTAATATTCCGACCAAAAGTCTTTGATTAATTAATTAATGGTCGGTTACTAATAAGGTGAAACTGCATATATGGAATTATTGGTAGCAAACGCGAATGTCTTAAGATGTGCTACTCAATTAATGTATACAAAGAAAGATTCCAAGTCAACAACACGATGGGAATTATATAAGTTGTTGCATAATAATAAAAGTCATTGAAATAAAGAGGATCGTACAAAATGAAGTAGACCTAATTTAGTTGTCTTACATTAATTCTTACATGTATCAGGTTGCTTTTATGTACATGTGTATTTCTAAACAAATTGATAAAGACAACCGAATATCTTTATAAAACTTAAAAAAAAAAATTATGCTTTTGCCAGCGCATATTTTAAACATAGTTGGACGGACGTGTGTGCGATGAATATTTATCGATGTGGCCATCGTCCCCAGAAGACTGGGGCTACAGGAGACACTCTACTCCAGAGGCGACCTAAGTGTTTTAGTGTCCGATGTGAAGCATCTAGTGCACTGCACCTCGTTTGAACGTCTCAAGCGAAAGATAAGTTACGGGAGGGCCAGTGCCCGGGTGGTGTAATAACGGGAGGGCATGTGTCCGGGGTGGCAAATGTCCAGGAGGGCATATGTCCGCCTGACTAACAATAATCGGGAGGGCATATGACCGGGAGGGCATGTGTCCGACATTCGGGCATAGGAGTTTTATTTTGTTTCCAGAAGTAATAGTTCAAACCAGTTATGAAATTGTATATTACCGACCGATTAATTTATCTGCTTAATGACATGTATTAACATATTTTGATTTTCCAATAGTATTGCTTTTTATTATTGTTAAGTTATATTGTTGTTGCATTATTTATTTCAGAAAATTTATCTATTCATTGTTCATAAGTATTTCCAATGTGCAAATTGGGCATTCATAATTGAAAAACTTATTAACAACTGTCAAACTAAAACTGTTTATGGGCATGTCAAAATCATGCTAATTAATTTAAATGATAAAATACTTATAAGTTCTAACCTGCTTTTATTTATATATTTTATTTACCTTTTTATTGAAGGAAATACTTCATTTGTTATATGTTGTTGCTGTTGAGGATGACATTGCTACGAATATTTTGATTAATGATGAAAACTTAAATCAAGATAGAAAATTTTGAAAACAAACATTGCAATTCGGATTGAAATGAAGTACCGAATATGTTTGTCTGAATTAATAGCTAGTTCTGCAGTTCATTTTTTCAGGGACTTTTGTTTATGATTGGAAAAAAATATTGTATAAACATGATTGTTTTCTTTTTCATAATTAATGATTAAAGACCACATTGAGTCTGCATTTATATGCATTCTGCCATTTATTATAACGTTTATCATAAAATTTGACGAAACAGAAACATTAGAAATTGCATATGGAAGCGAGGCTGCTAAAAGCAGGCAATTTACGCTGATTTTCAAATCAAATTCAGTATGTTTTATTGTATCTTGACACAAACTCGTAAGCTGATTGCCCCTAAAGCTGATCTTATCAGTTGGTGACAGATTAATATACCATAACATGCCATCACAAAAGGCCCTCGTTAAGGGCAATAGGGGCAATCCGGGAAAATACGGACAGCGTGTAACTACGGACAAACGCATTAGTAGACCGACTTTTCTACGTTTTTATGTTTCTTGTAATGATTTTGACTTATTTTAGAAGAGTATTGTTTGGGGTTTTACATGTCTAAAAATAGCATGTTACACAATGCATTGGTTACTGCAAATGTTGCATGATGGGAGCAGCCTATTGATTCTGTCCGAGTTTTCCTGAATATTAAGAATAAAATAGTGTCCGTAGTTTCCCAACGTAATTTGCAATTGCAAATCTAGTACCATCCGTATTTTCCCTACTCTGTCCGAATTTACCCGGTTTTGGGTGGCCTCATTTCTGACGTAGTGTAAGTATTTTTGAATAAAGAAAGCTCAATAAAATTAACGATAAACTCTGAGGAAGACAGGGTTTCCCCCAATTACGTGATCAGTATAAGTAGATATACTACAGGGCTAGGCGCAACTTATTGATAAGAGGAGTCATTGTAAAACTGTCCGTATTTCCCCTGATTGCCCCTACAGTCATTAGATAAGAGGGCACTAGGCGCTAATTGCCTTTGAAAAGGGCAAGGTGGCGGATCTATAAAAGGGCGTGGCGCGGCGCCGCGCTGATTAGGTCTGGATAAAACACTACTATCCAATTCTGAAGTCCCAATTTTCCTCCTTTTTTTTACTTTATTCAAATGATTTTTAACTACTATATTGGCTATTTTGCTACAAATATGAACAATGACAACCTTATTTACCAAATGAGGGGAAGGGGGGGGGGGGGGTCAACCATTCCATTGTTTAATTACTGCTCTTGTCTCTGTATACCATTTGAAATTTCCTTCCATAATCATTCTGGGCTTGTATTTACGAAGAATCTTAGTCGAAAATTAAGAAAAATCTTAAAATTACGTTATGTGACGTTTTGTTGAAATATGATCTAGGCATGGGGGTCTATGATGTTTGAAGATTTTAATTAGTATTTGTAAATGTTGTTGTTTTTCACACAGTTAATCATTTAAATGTTACTTTTTTGTTTGATCAAAGACAAACCCGAAAATAAAAAAAAACATTTTTCTCTGAAATATGAACACATTGTAATGACATAAACGGAACTTACTTTAACTTAAGAGTTCACTTCATATCACATGTTATTTTATATGCATATAAAATATTTTTTTCCAATGATTTCTAGATGTAAAATAAAATTATTGTAGCTTCATTGCTATGCAAAATTATTTGCATCATTTGATGATAATGCTGGTTTTTATATTGATTGATTCATATGGCATGGCAATTTGTATGTTGTTTGCGTGTTTTTACAGGATGGATCCGCCAATTTTACTAGTTTGCTCATTGTGAACATGTGTATTGGTTGCTAATTCGTTACAAATATTATATATGATTTATCAGGTGTTTGCAACTTCATTCAATGTTATGAATAACAATTCACCGCTGGTTACATGCTTTTTATACTTTGATGTTGACATGTGGTGAATAAAAATTAAATAAATTACACAGTTTTGTATTAGCCTCTTTTCCTGTATATTTGGCCACTTATGAGCTAAACTGCTTGTATACCCTAAATGAACACAATTTCAACACCAGTGAGACATTCATCTATAAATTTAACGTCTCTCCTACTAAATAAAGGCCAGATATTGTGTAGATCTGCCATTCACTTTGTTACTGACCAATTCTAGGAAGGTGCCCTAGCAACCATGGATGTGTCAGATGTTTCCTATCATTTGGTTCAGTCTTCATTTTGATAAGAAAACGCTGATTTTTTTTTTTACAATTTTGATATAATTCATTAAGAGCATTCTTTATTGGACTAACACACACCCTCATACTGTTTAAAAATGAATGTTTACAAAATTCTTGGCTTATGCTCAAACTGTGTAGCAATTTTGGGGAATTTCTTTTAAAAATCTAAATTTTCTCAGACAAAATCTAACATTTCAATTTTTATAACCAAAAACTAATATTTATTTGATAGAATTGTTTCAATACAGATAACTAACACAAGTTTTATAAAAAATAACATTTAATTTCCATTATCTGTGGGTGGCTGAATCTATGGGAATGGCTGAATCTAAAGGAAAAAAGGATATTTGTTTATTTTATAATAATTTAAAATAAAGTTTTATCGTAGATTTCAGTATATTTTAGATCGATTCATGTAGATTCCGGTAGATTGATGTAAGGGTATCACGTTTAAACGTTTAAACGGTCGCGTTTCGTGTTTTGCTCAAAAACGTTTACAAAAACAGTAAACGTTTAAACGACAGTCAATATCAACAGAATCCATTTTAGTTCATTACGTTACGACGTTGCAAAGCTTATTAACAGCTGCTGAAAAAGACTCGTATTTGTATCACGTGCGCCAGATGGCCCTTATTCACAATACCGTAAACATAACAATACACCATGTACGGACTAAACGTCTTGAATATTTAACGCTCGTCGGCACGAAGTGCACGAGAAAATTTTCCCGCCATTTGTTGCATGAGCATGCCCCGAATCATCTTGAACATTCGACGCGCGTCGGCACGAAGTGCACGAGGAAATTTTCCCGCCGTTTCTTCATCGGCATTCATTTTTAGAGATATGGCGAACGAGACAGGTCGCGGAAAAAAATCTCCGTATTGGAACTTTTTTACTAAAATTGAAGTATGCGGAGAAGAAAAGGTTAAATGTAACTTGTGTGCAACCGAGTTGTCGTACAAAGGTGGAAGTACGGGGACCATGGCGAACCACATAAAAATGGTTCACAAGTCTGTGCGACTGGATGCAACTAAAACGTCTGCAGACGATAGTGAGAAACAACAGCGGAAGCTGACTGATTTTGCCAAACCCACGATGACTCGGCAAAAATGGATAGTTTGCACAGAGAAATTAGCCCTCATGTGTGCGCGAGATCTCCGACCTATTTCCATTGTAAATGGCGAAGGTTTCATTGACTTTTGTCGAGAGCTTAATCCGTCGTATGACGTGCCTGGCCCTAGCACAGTGTCAACTTACGTTACAAAAATGTACGAGTCGGAAAAAAGCGAACTGCTAAACGTATTATCCAAGCAGACTGGCGTGGCCCTGACATCGGACCATTGGACTAGCCTTGCAACGGAGGGCTATATTACAGTAACTTGTCACTTCATTGATGAAGGTAAGCACAAACTATAAATGCATTGATATATTTTTAATAACATAATTTCATACCAAATCAGTTTATGGAACCCACAGTACATTACAGTACATTAATCATTTAATTATTTGAAATTTGACATTTAATTCGTCGGCATGTTTATAATGAAATAGGACATATTTTAAGTTTACTGTAGTGATGCAATGATTTAGTAAACAAATATACGTCATGTACGAGTTTGTCAATTTGGATGTAGGAAAAAATACCTCATCACGTTAGTGAAATTTGAATGTTGACTTTAGTATTATGCCAAAAATGATAAAGTATCTTGTAAAAAAAAAGCTAACTTAAGCGTGTAAGAAGATGTTTAATGTATTCCATTTTCTGTTTGCAGATTGGAATTACCACAACAGAGTGTTGGCCACTCGAGCTGTCAAAGAGCGACACACTGCAGAAAATACAGCAGCGGGAATCAAATCGATAACCCAGGAATTCGGCATAAAAGATGAGCATGTTTCCGCTATTGTAACTGACAATGCGTCAAATATGGTGGCGTGCGTACAACAACTTCAGTGGACTCACGTACGCTGTTTTGGACACACGCTACAATTGTCCATTCGCAGTGGGTTTGAGAAGTCGGAGACTATCCGAAAGGCATTGGTTTCATGCAGAAGATTAGTAAAACACTTCCGAAAATCCGTTGTCGTCTCAAATGCACTTGAAGAAAAACAAAAGCAAATGGGCTCCAAGTCCAAGGAAAACAGCTCAATCATTGACTGTGAAACACGTTGGAATTCAACATACGACATGCTCGAAAGGCTTCTCGAACAGCGTCTACCGGTGTATGCCGTCTTGCACGACCCAGCCGTAACAAAAATCGCTGATGCGCGTTCTCTTGACCTAACTGATGACCAGCTGAAAATAATTGAGGGTCTGGTCCCGGTTTTAAAACCGCTATATTTTGCAACGAGAACAATGTGTTCAGAGCTGTACCCTACCGTCGGTGGTATTTACCCGATACTTTTCAGTATAATAAACCACCACCTCGCTGAGAATGACCAAGACACTCCCGCTGTTGCAAAATTCAAGAAAGACGTGCATTCTGATTTGGTGAAAAGGTATCACATTGACAGTGACGAAATCACATCAAGCTTGCCGGTCATATGCACTTTTCTTGACCCCAGGTACAGATCACTACCGTTTCTGACGGAGCCCCAGCGGAAACTGGTTCATGAGAGCGTGCTTGAGCGTGTGGACACTTTACAGTTACCGATGTCTCAACCAACCGCCGATAGCCCAAATATAATCTCTCAACCAGGGCCAAGCAAGCGATCGAAACTTGACCAAGATGACATGGCATTTTTGTTAGGTGGATATTTCCAGGCAACAACCAGTGCTACACCGTCAAATGGTGCCGAAGAACTTGAGCGTTATCTGTGTGATAAAGCTGTCCCATTAAGTCAAAGTCCATTTCTGTGGTGGAAATTGAACATGGACACCTATCCCCGACTTGCAGTTCTTGCGAGAAAATTGACCGGTGTGCCAGCAACTTCCGTACCATCGGAGCGAGTGTTTTCCGTTGCTGGAGCTACCGTTACTAAGCTTAGGGCGTCCCTAGACTCTTCATCAGTGGACAAACTGGTGTTCCTCCACAAATCTAGTGAGTAAACCTTTACGGGACGACGGGTACGCAAACCACGCCAGCGAGTTCATTCCTGATGCAGCCAATTTAATGAACAGATACTCGTTTTGATGTACATCTTGTTAAGTAAAACATTGAAAATTTTATTGTTTGTCTGAGTATTTCAAATATAAACACTTACATAAAATGGTCAGGGTACCATTTTACTAAACTACTAACGCTAGTCGTAGACTTACGCACACATTTTAAAGTAATTGAGTTTTAAATATAACAGATTGATGCAAGTTAATAATTTCTTGGAATGTATAAATATGCTATGACTTCGCTCGAAAACATAAAATTTATCAAAGTATTAATAAACTGAATAGTCTTCACTGAATTTAAAATACGGTTGAAAGTTTAGGAATTGCGTAAGTAGCTTAGTAAAATTTTACCCTGCACCATAAATGTCAATATTCAACGATTGAAGCGTTGTCAATTTTTGGCTTATCGCGCTACTATCCTACTAGTAATTACAAATAAATTCCGTAAAGTCTGTATAGGTTACTGGTTTAATTGAGTTTATACATAACTCAACATCGAACGGGTTCAACAGGTTTATTTATCAATATGTATCGCTTTCTATAACGAAATCAGTATCTCACTCACGAGGATTAAACGTTTGAAACATGAACTTAACAGCACAGCATGGCAATTCTGGTACAATATAAACGGAAAACACAGAAATAGAATATAGTTAAATCCAATACAGATCTATACGTTTTCAAATGCAATAAATACGTGTTGTTGTTTTTTTTGTCTTTTTTTATCCAGAGCTTTTTACGTCCTCATTTATGCAATCTGTATTACGAATTCAACTCACCAACTGTGCTAACGAATAAAACCGGTTTACTCTTATTGAAGAAATGTGGGTTCGATATTAATTCGTCTTTGTTACAAAATATTACGGCATGTAAGTAGACAAAGTG
This sequence comes from Congeria kusceri, assembly GCA_027627225.1. Lineage (NCBI taxonomy): Eukaryota > Metazoa > Mollusca > Bivalvia > Myida > Dreissenidae > Congeria > Congeria kusceri. The sequence continues at coordinate 11,618,056 of CM051038.1, forward strand.
TAACCCAATGGTTCGACAACGACGAGAACAGTTGGTTTTAATATGACGTCATTGCGCGAATGGGATATGCACTGAATATAACTTCCGGAAATAATTACTACTTTCAGTTTGGAAATGCGATGGCACTGATGCTTTTAAAACGGACATAGGGATACCGTTTAAACGGTAACGTTTCGTTTATTTCATTTCGTTTAAACGTTTAGAAAAATCTGTAAACGTGATATCCTTAGATTGATGTAGATTTCGGTATGTCCAGTAACCGCAATAAATGTGTATTTTTCTCCATATGTTGTGTGTTTCTACAACTCCCACATTTTAGCATATAACAAAATTTACTGCATAACAAATTTCAACAGTTTTTAAACAAACATAAATTTGTTGTGGATAAATATTGATTATTGTACCATGATGAGGTTAAGGAACTGAAGATTGGATGGCAATGATAAATTCTAGTTGATCCGACAAATCTGACATGTTATATAGTGGTATACTCCATATACCTATTACCGGGATATCCCTATTACCGGGAATTTCCAAACATAAATATTGCACAATTTTTGTCAAATTCCATTCCTTTCGTTAAAATGTTGCTGCCGGCTTCAGTCAACTTTGGTTTTTCCAATCAATTCTGTTGTTTTTAAAGGTAAATAAACTAAATTAAGGTCCAAGTCTTGTAAAAGTTTGTTTTCAACAGCATCGTTAAAATAAATTATCAGTTACTATAAATATGTAAAGAAAATAGATTAAAATTTTTAGCAAATATAATGTAATATGACTGAAGTTTGTACAGCAGGGCCTTCCCCAGGATTTTTTTCAGGCGCCCCGGTCCCGAGAGGGTTGGCTTAGGGAGGGGTATCCCTTCCCAACGTGGAGATTTTTTTATCTGGTAATATCTGGTAGCTCTTAAAATTTAGGCAAACACTTTTCATTTTTGTGAACGTTTAAACGAAATGAAATAAACGAAATATCACCGTTAAAACGGTATACCGCGAGCCTTTTAGAAGTATCGAGCGTCAATTTTGTTGCGAAACTGAAAGTAGCTAATAATGTTTATGTCCAGTGCGCATCCCTTTCGCACAGTGACGTCATGATCAAACCAACTATTCTCGTCGTTCTCGAGTATTTAGGTTACACTCGATGTACTTAACGGAGCCTTTTTTTGTTCTATTAATTATGTTCATAAGGGCATGCGTTTAGTGTTGTAACACTGTTTAATCGTTACAACTGTTTAACATAGTACTGATTAGATAATTGGTGAATAGTAAAGATAGTGATTACAAGTATACATTTATATAATACATGCTTTGTTCGTGCAAAACTGGCGGAAAAATTCCTCGTGCACGTCGTGGTTACGCGCGTCAAATGTTAGTAAAGCACATGGTCCGTACACGCACGCTTTCTATGCTTGGAACGTGACGTCGTGGTTGTCAGCAGACATTTCGCGCTCTTTTGTAGAAAACACGTTTTACATGGCATGCATGTAAAACAAAACAGCTTATTTTACGAAACTACAACAGTAACACTGGATAGGCTTTTCCAATTACAATTTTATATTAGCGTATTTTAGAATGATTTTCACAGTTTATTTTTTTATTGTAGTTATTAAATTTAGCAAATAAATAAGTGTGGATATTATAAAATACGAAAGGGCGAGGGTTTGTTTTGATGCGGTTACTATATATGAAGTTACTTGTGTGTGGATACATGCCGACTGCGCCGATTCGTCAATGATAAAGTCGTTCCATAGCGAAGATAACCTGTGCGTTTCTATTGGCTTATATCGATTTTACTGCGCAATGAAACTCCACCTACAGGGGCGGGGCTTCACGGTGATTGATTGCGGCTTAGGAATAACTGCAAAATATTGAAATTTTCGGCGCTTTGATCATTCACCGACTTGGTTGAGTGGGTGTACATGTGTATAGAGTGAAAAACTGCCTTTATGACGCAAGAGATTAGCTTTCACAGCAGGTACTATCGGTCTACTTCAGTCAACATAGCTGATTAATTGATAAAATACAGGCGCCCCGAGTGGTGTTTAGAAGTGCAACACTCATTTAAGGCGCCCCGGGAATGTTCAAGTTAAAATTCAAGCGCCCTAGTCCCGGGGCGCTAAAACGGCCTGGGGAAGTCCCTGGTACAGTATCATTTGTTTAACCCTGAACATGATTTTTTTCTGAATTCTGATATTCAGATTCACTGTAATAGGTGTATTGGCAGAACAAAGATGGCTAATGACATGCACAATTTGTTTACACAAAAGTTTTTTAAACTTGTGATTTTTTCTTATAAATCTGAATTATTTTAACACTTTTTTAGTTGTAAAGTAATCAAATCGCTAATTGTAATGCAGCCTGTTTGTCGTCGGCGTTCCACGGACTTCGCGTGATGGATGACGTCATCGTTTGTCTAAAGTGCGGCTACATTTTAAAAATAAGTATTCTCCGGGCGTTCTGCACGTGACACCCGTCGATCGAGAGGGATTGGTGACGACTAAAAAATGCTCGATGGTATATGCAACATTTTTATCTTAGAGTGGCATAAAAAATCTTCAAATAATATTATTTTAAATATTCTTTTATATATTAAGCACTATTTTCCTATAGCTTCTTATAAAAGACCTAAATGATAATTATCTACAACTGAGCATACTGATTATATCTATGTGGCAATTGTAAAACTGTGAGTGAGACCAAAACTGGTTAGACATGGTACCATGTGAAGTATGGGGTTTTGGCAAATCTGCAAAAGTAGAGAGAATTCATTTAAAATTTTGTAAAAACCTTCTTAAAGTAAAACAATCTACATGTTCAATTGCTGTTTACGGAGAACTTGGCCGATATCCACTGTATATCACTAGACACACACGCATTATTAAATATTGGTTAAAAATATTAAATAGCGACAATATTATTATTAAGAAGTCATACCAAGCATTGTTAGATGATTGCATTAAAGATAAATCTAACTGGTTAACCAATGTTAAATCTCTTTTAGATAGTAGTGGTTTCTCATATGTTTGGGTTACCCCCTATCTAGTTAATACGAATTGTTTCCATCTAGATTTTAAACAAAGACTGCTAGATCAATTTAAACAGTCGTGGTATACTGCTGTTAATAACAGTCGAAGTTTGTGCACTTATAAGCTGTTTAAAATTGATTTTGACTTTGAATATTATCTTGATAAAATACCTTTAAGATATCGTATTGCATTATCTAAACTGAGAGTGTCATCTCACCAATTAAAAATAGAAACAGGCCGACACGGCAATAACAGAATCGAACATTGTAACAGATATTGCACTTTTTGCAATAAAATTGATTTGGAAGACGAATATCATTTTATATGCATTTGTCCCCAGTATAGTGACATTCGGAAGACATATTTAAGTAAATATTACTATACTAAACCTAGTGTGGTCAAATTTATTAGCCTATTTAAATCAAAAAATTATAAAACAGTATTGAATTTGTGTAAATATACATACCATGCTTTTAACAGACGAAAAGGTATGATTAATACTGTACAATAGTTGCAATAATTTGTGTTCTCTACAGTTGCATATATTAGTGTACATATTGTACATAAATTTATTAAGCTGTCTCGTATTTTTGTCTTATGTTTTCGTATGAAATCTACGAGTCCCTCCTATGGGCAAGTACTTTATTAAAACACACTTGTCGTAACTTTCTCTGGATTTTGTTTTTTTGCTATGCGAACTAGAAATAATAAATGTTATTTGTTTTATATACATATTAGTATTATAAACTGTGTATATATGTAAATATGTTATAAGGTGTCATGTGACTATTATTATTATTCATTGGATCATGTTACGAAAAACATGTATATGTTTAAGTAACGAAATAAATATGTTGAATCTTAATTGAATCTTGATAAAACAGCTATTTTTAAGTTGTACAAATAATAAATTGTGTATATCAGCAATTTGCTACTGTACAAATACTGAACATTATCATCATTCATGTTATTTATATTTTATTGCTCAGATGAATATGTCTCTTTCAGATATGGGACGTTTACTGTTTTGGTGATGCAGATATGTCTCATTTGTGAAAGTACTGCTGGTAGGTACTAAGGCCAAAAAAAATAAAGTGTGTGTTTCCGGCAACGGTCTCAAAAAAAGTTAGGTAGGATTTAGTTTTTTTTTAACTGACACATTTCGGTACAAAGACATAGAACATTTTCTAAAATCTGACGAATACGGATTTCACGGAAAACAATTGTCGCTAAAAACTTTAGTGTTTGGGGGGGGGGGGGGGGGTTCGCTAGGTAGGGTCGGGTTGTCCGAAACACAGACATTATTTGTTTTGGCTTAATGAACAACATTGAACTAAAAACGTATGTATCATTTTGACGTACATGTTTTATGTAATACATATTAACCAATAGATCGCAGTGGTGTTAGGGATATGGTGTCTGCCTTGCGATCGGTATGTTATGAGTTCGATCCATACTCGGGAAGCATTCGAATGATCTTTCTAAAACACACCAAGTACTTGTTCTACCCATGAAACGGACTCAAAAGTGTCTCAGTAAGCCTCAGGCTTACGACAAAATCAAGCTAAAATAAATAGGTTTAAAATAAACTAATAGACTTGCACATTAACACACATTTGTGCCTTTAAGAACAACCCCCACAGACCAAACAATCCCGACACAGTTGCAACGGTGTAGTAATGTTGAACAAAATGACACGATGTATAGTGGACAGCAGTTAACAGCACAACTTATGTTCATGAACTATTATATTAATATCGCCCATTGTTACGGGTAAACGATAAAATAACGATTATAAGAAGTAAAAATGATAATGTGTGTATTTAAATGATGATAATGTATTATATGTTTTATTAAAAGTAAACACATCTATTAATAACATCATGCAGCAAAATCGTTTGTCGCCAAATCAGTCATTGTAGAATTACTAAATAACTTTCGATTTGGCGTTGTTTATCGGATTTGGAGTTCTGATGCGTATGTTTAATATTCCGAACCAAAACGAGAAATCGATGTTTATTTGCCGATAAACAACGATAATGCGAAAATTATTCGACGTTACATGACCTGACAACATTTTCTGCAATTACATAAGTTTGCGAACTATTTTTACAGTTTCCAAACTATTTTTTTTTCGGGTTGTTTATTGGAAGTTTAACAACAAAGAGTTATGTTCTTTGTCAATAGAAAACTCTGCGCGTGACATGTTATAATGTACGTTTTTGTGACCTACAAAATAAAATAAATGCACTTCGGCATAATATCGTTTCTGCAGAAATACCACGTTGTTTATTGGATTTCAAACCATGTTTTCTAACACATTTATTTTAATGCAGCAAAAATATATGAAGCATGTGACTCCACCATAGCGTGACAGCATGGAAGTGTGTAATGCTACACCATTTTGCGCAAGTGGTAACCTTTCATAATTAAAATATACGTTAATATTGTTTATTTTGGTTTGCATGTGTAATGAAATAGATAATACGAATTTTTAACACAAACTACGATACAAAAACATAGTGATTAAAACAGTAATTTTTTTTTTCACAATGATCAAAGGATTTCTATATTAAACGGAAGGACGTTAAATGTTACAACGAGTTTCTTAATATATATATAAAAGCAATGTTTTTTCAGTCCTTTGTGAATGGGGTCGGGGCCCTTCGAATTGTGAAAATTAGCGCGGTAATACCATTGTTTGTGAATATAACATTTCGACCTATAATGTATGAAGTTATTCTATCAGAGTTACAAAATGTTGTAACAAATTTTAATTGAATTTGAACGTATTGTATGCCTTTTGCTAAACATAATCAGATATTAACTTGCTAGCAATTGTGAATTTTGGTGGAAAATTTGTGAAAAAGATACTTTTTTTTTGCTTTGTGAATGGTACCCTAGTTCGGCCCAAAATTGAGTAGAAAAAAATGCTGTCAAGTCACATGTATTTTATTCGACTACACCTTTATTGTATTTTCATGTAAAAACCGACGATTTCATCAAGGGATTTTTATTGCTCTTTATTAGTATTACTTATAATGCATGGACGTTCCCTAGCTAGTGTTAGGCTGGAGATTTGTGTTCTTTCTAGAGATGGCAAAACTATTAGAATATTCGAATATTCGATTGGATTATCGTTATTCGAATGGTTAAAACGCTATTCGAATTTTCGCAAATGTGTATTGCTTTTTAAAACATTAATTTATTGATTTTATAAAGTATTGTTCTTTCAACCTAAAAGCAGTGTTTCACAAGTAGATATAGAACACCGTGTTTGCAATAGATTAGCCCCGAGTCATATGTCAGATAAAGATGTGGAATATACAGGTCCGTGTCAGCTGTCTGCGCTACACAATTATATAAGACATTATGAAGCCATAACATTTAACAGGTAATTAAACCTGTAAAAAACAAAACAAATAATTTCTGAAGTGCGATCACACATTTGGCACATTATAGCCGAGAAATGTTGCTCATATTCGCCGATAAACATATAATTTCTATGCTTATCGACACGTTTCCAACTTGATAAGAAATAGGTGAATTGTAGATTATTGCAAATATTCTTAATTAAAAGCAACACTTAACATGGGACTTCAGTGGTTTATGCTTAATGCCATTAACGCATTAATATGATATTGCAATTTGTTAAATGAAATGAAGATACGGCGATAATGTGTAATAAACCTCTGTACCATTATGTATGGTGTCGACAAGGTCACAAAGCTAAATGTAGTAAATATGAATCCATGCGAATAATCCAATTAAATGAAAACGCGAATATTCGAATACCGATTTTGGTATTTGATGCCATCCCTAGTTCTGTCGTAAGTACGAGTTACAAGCTGACTTGAATCATTTTAATTATTCTGTGTGATTTCTGTGTACGACAGGACAACAAAAACTTCTTTATATTATCAATGTTCCATAACGGGGATTACTTTCGTTTTGAATGGCAGAGGGTGGTTCCGATTCATCTCCCCGTACGCGCATTCAAAGGGAGGTCTCACTGATGAGTCTTCTTTCTCGAGTGAAAACCGTTGTATCAGATTGGCAAATATAAGAAATTGCATCATTTTCGTTTCGTTGACAACCACACACATTCTCGGTCCTGAAACGATATATCAACGATTTGAGAAAATATACTACTGTCGTAGTACAAAAATACCTTAATAATGCTGCAAAACTTGCTTTGCATCAACAAGCAAACACAAGAATGTTTCCACAACTTGTCCAAACCATGGACAAAACATTTAAAGGGACTTGTTCACAGATTTTCGTACTTTTCAAAAATATTATTTAATGTCCTAAATGCAAAAACTAAAGCAGTTGTTCTATCCAATAACGCATTTCATATCAAGAAATAAGTAATTAAAAGAGTTGCCTTCGCCGATATTGGAACCTACGACCACCGGAATCAAAACTATGTCACTTAAACCACTCGGCCATTCTGACGCATAACCATAGCAGTTAATTTTTAACGCTATATAAGTGATACAGGTGTTTTCCAAACTACCGATGAAAAGCGTTATAAGTGATACAGTTGTTTTCCAAACTACCGATGAAAAGCGTTACAAACGCTTTATAATTTTATTCATTTCAATGAATGATTTTTCGTCAACGACAATATATTTCGAATATATTTCTTTGTCAGTAGTGTTTGCTTTTTTATGTATTATGTATGTTTCTTTTTGGGATCTATGACCAAATTTTTCAAAATTGTCAAGGTGCCAAAATTGAACAGGGCCCTTAAATTAAGTAATTTGTCTTACGTCACTTATAAATCGTACGTACCGATGCCAAATGGAATATATGCTCGATTGTATTTTAGTTTCCCGTTCTGCAGGAACCTGTCAGGATTAAACACCGCGGGTTCGTCCCAGTATTTTGGATCCCGATGTGCGGACTTCAGCAAGCCCCTTATTACGCAGTTCTTTGGGATGGTGTAACCCAAAAGAGAAGTCTCTTGTAGATTTGCAGTTGGCCGCGTGAACGTACCTGCAATCGTGTTATGGTGTTACCAGCATGGGATTGCATGCTAACGTTCATTTCCTGCACTACATTTACGTCGATAAATTGCTAAATGGCTTTTCCAAATTAATAAAAAAAATATAATGGAGTCATATTTTGATTTATTAATATCTAACACAAAATCAAAGAATACTGGATAATCCCGGTGGGCACTTGAGTACGTATTACTAGCACCTGCAAAAGACCATTCATATAAATTTTAAGTTACCTGTTGTTTGTATACGAGATATTTCCATCAAAACTGCTTCTATATAAGGCATCGACACTCTGTCGGACCACGTCACGGGTTTGTTTCCACAAACCTAGAACGCAAGAAACACTTGCGTACCAATAGCAGGTAGAAACACTATAGCCAGTAGAAATACGTGTTTGCATATGGCTGGTACACACATGTATTTCTATAGCCGATAGAAACATATTTGTGTCTATTGCCAGTAGCACCACTTGTGTGCGTATAGCTGGTCGAAACACTGGTGTGTCTATAACCGGTAGAAATACTTTCCTGTCTAAAACCGGTAGAAATACTTGTGTGTCTATAACCGGTAGAAAGACTCGTCCGCCTTTAACCGGTAGAAACACTTGTGTGTCTATTACCGGTATAAAGACTCGTGCGCCTATGACCGGTAGAAATATGTTTGTGTGTCTATAACCGGTAGAAATACTTGTGTGTCTATAACCGGTAGAAATACTTGTGTGTCTAAAACCGGTAGAAATACTTGTGTGTCTATAACCGGTAGAAATACTTTCCTGTCTAAAACCGGTAGAAATACTTTCATGTCTAAAACTGGTAGAAATACTTGTGAGTCTATAACCGGTAGAAATACTTGTGTGTCTATAACCGGTAGAAATACTTTCCTGTCTAAAACCGGTAGAAATACTTGTGTGTCTATAACCGGTAGAAATACTTGTGTGTCTATAACCGGTATAAATACTTGTGTGCCTATAACCGGTAGAAATACTTGTGTGTCTATAACCGGTAGAAATACTTGTGTGTATATAACCGGTAGAAATACTTGTGTGTCTATAACCGGTAGAAATACTTGTGTGTCTATAACCGGTAGAAATACTTGTGTGTCTATAACCGGTAGAAATACTTGTGTGTCTATAACCGGTAGAAATACTTGTGTCTATAACCGGTAGAAAGACTTGTGTGTCTATAACCGGTAGAAATACTTGTGTGTCTTAAACCGGTAGAAATACTTGTGTGTCTATAACCGGTAGAAATACTTGTGTGTCTAAAACCGGTAGAAATACTTGTGTGTCTATAACCGGTAGAAATACTTGTGTGTCTATAACCGGTAGAAAGACTTGTGTGTCTATAACCGGTAGAAATACTTGTGTGTCTATAACTGGTAGAAATACTTGTGTGTCTATAACCGGTAGAAATACTTGTGTGTCTAAAACCGGTAGAAATACTTGTGTGTCTATAACCGGTAGAAATACTTGTGTGTCTATAACCGGTAGAAATACTTGTGTGTCTATAACCGGTAGAAATACTTGTGTGTCTATAACCGGTAGAAATACGTGTGTGTATATAACCGGTAGAAATACTTGTGTGTCTATAACCGGTAGAAATACTTGTGTGTCTATAACCGGTAGAAATACTTGTGTGTCTATAACTGGTAGAAAGACTTGTGTGTCTATAACCGGTATAAATACTTGTGTGTCTATAACCGGTAGAAATACTTGTGTGTCTATAACTGGTAGAAAGACTTGTGTGTCTATAACCGGTAGAAATACTTGTGTGTCTAAAACCGGTAGAAATACTTGTGTGTCTATAACCGGTAGAAATACGTGTGTGTCTATAACCGGTGGAAATACTTGTGTGTCTAAAACCGGTAGAAATACTTGTGTGTCTATAACCGGTATAAATACTTGTGTGTCTAAAACCGGTAGAAATACTTGTGTGTCTATAACCGGTATAAATACTTGTGTGTCTATAACCGGTGGAAATACTTGTGTGTCTATAACCGGTAGAAATACTTGTGTGTCTATAACCGGTGGAAATACTTGTGTGTCTAAAACCGGTATAAATACTTGTGTGTCTATAACCGGTATAAATACTTGTGTGTCTATAACCGGTAGAAATACTTGTGTGTCTATAACCGGTAGAAATACTTGTGTGTCTATAACCGGTAGAAATACTTGTGTGTATATAACCGGTAGAAATACTTGTGTGTCTATAACCGGTAGAAATACTTGTGTGTCTATAACCGGTAGAAATACTTGTGTGTCTATAACCGGTAGAAAGACTTGTGTGTCTATAACCGGTAGAAATACTTGTGTGTCTATAACTGGTAGAAAGACTTGTGTGTCTATAACCGGTAGAAATACTTGTGTGTCTATAACTGGTAGAAAGACTTGTGTGTCTATAACCGGTAGAAATACTTGTGTGTCTATAACTGGTAGAAAGACTTGTGTGTCTATAACCGGTATAAATACTTGTGTGTCTATAACCGGTAGAAATACTTGTGTGTCTATAACCGGTATAAATACTTGTGTGTCTATAACCGGTAGAAATACTTGTGTGTCTATAACCGGTAGAAATACTTGTGTGTCTATAACCGGTAGAAATACTTGTGTGTCTATAACCGGTAGAAAGACTTGTGTGTCTATAACCGGTAGAAATACTTGTGTGTCTAAAACCGGTAGAAATACTTGTGTGTCTATAACCGGTGGAAATACTTGTGTGTATATAACCGGTAGAAATACTTGTGTGTCTATAACCGGTAGAAATACTTGTGTGTCTATAACCGGTAGAAATACTTGTGTGTCTATAACTGGTAGAAAGACTTGTGTGTCTATAACCGGTAGAAATACTTGTGTGTCTATAACCGGTAGAAATACTTGTGTGTCTATAACTGGTAGAAAGACTTGTGTGTCTATAACCGGTAGAAATACTTGTGTGTCTATAACCGGTAGAAATACTTGTGTGTCTATAACCGGTGGAAATACTTGTGTGTCTAAAACCGGTAGAAATACTTGTGTGTCTATAACCGGTATAAATACTTGTGTGTCTATAACCGGTAGAAATACTTTGCTGTGTAAAACCGGTAGAAATACTTGTGTGTCTAAAACCGGTAGAAATACTTGTGTGTCTATAACCGGTATAAATACTTGTGTGTCTATAACCGGTACAAATACTTGTGTGTCTATAACCGGTAGAAAAACTTGTGTGTCTATAACCGGTATAAATTCTTGTGTGTCTAAAACCGGTAGAAATACTTGTGTGTCTATAACCGGTATAAATACTTGTGTGTCTATAACCGGTAGAAATACTTGTGTGTCGAAAACCGGTAGAAATACGTGTGTGTCTAAAACCGGTAGAAATACTTGTGTGTCTATAACCGGTAGAAATACTCGTCCGCCTTTAACCGGTAGAAACACTTGCGTGCCTATTACCGGTATAAAGACTCGTGCGCCTATGACCGGTAGAAACATGTTTGTGCGTCTATAACCGGTAGAAACACTCGAGTGTCTTTAACGGTAGAAACACTAGTGTACCATAACTTAAAACACATAAATTTAGTATTTAGTCTATTTACGTACCAGTACTAAGAGATTATTCATGCGTGATTTTAATGCTTGCATTCAAATATCCTGATTACCAAGCTCTTTAACTGAGATGACGGTTTTGAAACGAATAGAATCTTGATCGTTGATTAAAAAACATAAATTCATTCAGTCATGAAAGGCATTCAAATACCTGCTTGATAACGTCGCGGCATCTCTTCTGTACATCAGGTACTCCTGTATGTACAGGATGTACCACATAAGGGCGGTCCAGTTTGCCAGCATGCCTACTCGCAGCCAAGTAGACAGAAACTTGCGCATTTTAGCCGGTGCAAACAAAGAGACGGGACATATATTAAAGCAAGAGGACCATATTGGCCCAATGCGCTCACGTGTACAATCCTGCGCAATTGGGCCGCTGCAAAAATAAGTGAACATCGTCATCGTGGTCCTTGTTTATCGGCTAATGAAAAACGGGATTAAGTTCTGAACGAAAAACTTACAGATGAACAGCGATAATTCAAAACTGATTTCGATGCTCACTTGACCTGATAACAAATTCTGCAATGCGAAAAATTTTTCAGTTTCTGAACTATTTGTTCCCGTTGTTTATTGGAGATTTAAAAACGGTAGTTTTTGTTCATTGTCTATAGAAAACTTTGCGCGTGTCATGTTAGAATTGTAAACAACGTTAACTATAATTATGCTTTTAAATGCAATACATGTATATAAATGCTGAGCAAAATCTGCATACGTTCATATATATTCTGTACAATATAATTTTTTTTCTAGAACGCGCCCAACAACTTAAGGTTGTATTGTTGCGACAGAAAACGTGCAATTATTACACAATTCAACAGTTAAGAAGAACCATTATAATACACATAATTGTTTAGCTGGCTCTACTGGCGTTTCGCCGTGTGCGAGTGCATCCGTGCGTCAGTGCAGTTAACAGTTGAAAGACCCATTGCGAGTGTTGATATCTATTAATAAACGTTTTACTTTCATTTTCTAAATAAGAAAAACAGTTAAAATTTGCTTATTTAATTGCTTTGTTGTTATCAAAAATAGGAAGTCCACAAGTTTGAAACTATTTTCTTTACATTTAGTACACATTATTATAACATAATTGACCTTTCAAAATTTACTGGATTGAATTCACCCAAATTACACAGAAATCGTCCTTGGATATTTGAATTTGTTCATATGGTTCCGGTCCATCGCATTATTAGGTCACAGGAGCTAAAATTGATTTTTGTCAACAAAACTTTAAAATCTTCCTATCTGAAACTGCAAGGCCTATTCGCTTGATATCTGGTATATATGTAGCATCGCCTAATTGTCGTTTCCATAGATTGTGAAAATGATGCCACTGAGCTAAAATGGCACCGCCCCAGTTTAAAAAAAAAACATTTTTACATTTACTTCCACATAAAAACTTTTAAAATTGTCTAGTCTGAAACTACAGGGCTTAGACCTTGGATATTTTGTTTGTAGCAATGCCATGCGTTTCTTCATCGAACTTATAACAAGAGGCACACGAGTGCCTGTATCGCTCTACTTAATAAGTAAGGAGTGTCAGAAGCAAAAGGATCCTGATATGGTATATAAGGAAAAAAAGGCCCCGCTCTCTGTTGGCCATGTTGTTTTAACGAATCAGAATAATTGTATAACTATTTTCGTAGAGAACCACCTAAGAAACATTTATGTGAAATTGTTTTGAAATCTAACCAGTGGTTTCTGACATGAAGATCTTCAAAGTTTTAAGTATAACCACATAAGGAAAAATGGCCCCGCCCCCTGGCGTCCATGTTTTTCAACGGAGCGGAACCATTTGAGTAACTTTGGTAGAGGACTACCAAAGGAACATTTCTGTGAAATTATTTGAATATCTACCCAGGGGTTTAAGAGATATCGTTTTAAGATTATTCTATTTATAGCTCTGGCGGCCATCTTGTGCAGTTGACAGGAACCTTTTGAGCAAGTTTGGTTGAGGACCACCGTAGAAAAATTTCTGTGAAGTTTCATCTAAGTCGTTTCGGAGATGTCGTTGCAAGAAAAAGTTTGCATACGCACGGACGCACGACCGACGAACCGCCATGGCATAAGCTCGCTGGACTTCGGCCAGTGGAGCTAAAATGTTGCTCTTGGGCTAAAATTATTTTTATTGACTTAAGTTCGAAAAACCCTTAAAATTCTTCTTGTCTAAAACTGCAGTGCCTGCAGCTTTGATATTTGACATGTAGCATCACCTTATGGTCATCTATAATATTGTTCAAAAGTTGCCCCTTGACTAAATATGGTACCGGCCCGTTGCTCATGATATTATATGAGAATATAGGCTTAAATAGGAATAAAAAAACACTAAAAATCGTCTTGCCTTAAACTACAGGGAGTACGCCTTTGATATTTGGTATGTAGTCTGGGACTGGTATCCGGCCGTACGTAGTGACAGACGAAGGTAATCCAGAATAATTTGGTGTGTACTATGTAGCATTGACTTGACTTATATTCCTATTCAATAGTTCCCCTTTGCTTAAAAATGACCTCACCGGGGCTCAACAATTTGTTTATGGCTTTTACATAGGAAATCTTAAACTTTTTGAACTAAATAAGAAATATCGTTAAAAAGTTATCTTAGACAGCTATGCCGGAAAAAAAGATCCACCGGTAGTCCTTTTATATGTGGTATGTAGCCTTGCCTTACGGTCCTGTTTAACATTGTTACGTTATTCATCTGGTCTAAAATGTAGACTTAAAAGTGGGCAGTAGAGCCAGAAGTCTGGAGCTTTCGGTCCTTCTGGGCCTCCTGTCGAACACTCCGAAATGTTTGTTTCGCCAGCAATTACCTGAATTAGATCCAAGTTCTGTGTCTTCGTCAAGTGCTTTCAAGTATATGTCCTCCGGAGTTTCGACGTCCTTGGTTTGAGACTATTTAGACGCTCGTAATTCTGTTTGTTCTTCGATATAATCGTTGACAGTTGAATATATTGTTTGATGTCGTTGAAACGGTTCGAAGCCCTGAAAAACGTGACAAAAATCTGTGTTTTTTTAGGAAAAAATAATGTAACATCTGTAATCTGTATTAATACGCCGTGAAATTGTTGTATAAACTCTTTTAAATTAAGAGCTCATAATTATTCAATATAGTGCAACATTTTTTATTTCATGTTTTATTATTATTTATTCCTTGATTTAAATGAGCCTACTCAAACAATCCGGACATTTCTCACACGCAATTGTTAATTTTAATATAAATATTAGATAGATAACAATTGCACCAGTTTGTGAATATGTATTTGTACTATTTTTGTGACGCCCCTGTTTGTTGTATGTTGTATGTGTATGAAAATGAGCTGTATATGCTTAAGTTTAAAATATTTTTTTTCAGCCACACTTATTTAAAAATCCTTAAGAAACTGAAGAGCACACATATTTATTTTAAATGTTTCAAAAGTACCATAAAATAATATAATGATTTGTTCTTAAAGAGTATAGTATGATTTAGTATGTGTATAGTGTGAGCCTAACCGATCTAGTTTTAATGCGATTGATAAGTAAATTATACGTGAAAATACACAAGTTACATATCAGCTTTGAATATTTAGGTAGCAAGTTCAATTGACATTCATTATTTTAAATCCCCCACCGCGAAGCGTGAGGGGGGTTATAGGAATGCCCTTCGTCCGTCTGTCCGTAAAATTTTCGTGTCCGCTCCGCATCTCCTATACCATTTGAAGGATTTTCATGAAACTTGGCTCAAATTATTAGGTCATTGAGACGATGTGCAGAAGGCATGAGTCAGTCACGCTGGCTCAAGGTCAAGGTCACACTTGAAGGTCAAATATTCGAGCTTCCATTTCGTGTCCGCTCCATATCTCCTATACCCTTTGAAGGATTTTCATAAAACTTGGCTCAAATGTTTAGGTCATTGAGACAATGTGCAGAAGGCATCAGTCAGTCATGCCGGCTCAAGGTCAAGGTCACATTTGAAGGTTAAATTTTCGAGCGTCCATTTCGTGTCCGCTCCATATCTTCTATGCCTTTTGAAGGATTTTCATGAAACTTGGCTCAAATGTTAAGTTCATTGAGACGATGTGCAGAAGGCATGAGTCAGTCACGCCGACTCAAGGTCAAGGTCACACTTGAAGGTCAAATATTCGAGCCTCCATTTCGTGTCCGCTCCATATCTCCTATGCCTTTTGAAGGATTTTCATGAAACTTGGCTCAAATGTTTAGGTCATTGAGACGATGTGCAGAAGGCATGGGCCTTTCACGCCAGCTCAATGTCAAGGTCACACTTGAAGGTTAAATTTTTGAGCCTCCATTTTTGTGACTGTTGTTCGTGACCGCTCCATATCCCCTATACCCTTTGAAGAATATTCATGAAACTTGGCTCAGATGTTTTGCTCATTCAGACCAAGTGCAGAAGGCATAAGCCAGTCACGCCAACTCAAGGTCAAGGTCACACTTGAAGGTCGAATGTTTGAGCCTGTATTTTCATGTCCGTTCTATATCTCCTGTGCCCTTTAAAGGATTTTCATGAAACTTGCCTCAAATGTTTATCACATTGAGGCAATGTGCAGAAGGCATGAGGCAGTTACGTCACCTCAAGGTCAAGGTAACACTTGAAGGTCAAATGTTTGAGCCTCCATTTTTGTGTCTGCTCCATATCTCCTATGCCTTTTCAAGGATTTTCATAAAACTTGGCTCAAATGTTTATCACATAAAGGCGATGTGCAGAAGGCATGGAGCAGTCTTGCCACCTCAAGGTCAAGGCCACACTTAAAGGTCAAATGTTTGAGCCTTCATTTGCGTGTCAGCTGCATATCTAAATTTCTGAAACTGTACTTTCATATCTGGTCCAACTGTGCCAGATTAAGGTCAGTGTGCTACTTCAAAATCACCTTTAAAATCTAATCAAGGATCACGGCGGGGGATATAGCTGTCCTTTGGACTGCGTTATCAAAATTACCATAGACGCCGAATATTTCTTTGTGTCGCCTGACTAGGCGACATAAAGGGGTTACTGATGTGGGCGGCGGTGTTGGCGGCGGCGTCGTCGTCGTCGGCGGCGGCGGCGTCCCATTTCGCTTGTCAGAAGCATAACTCTTAGACTATTAAAGTTATCAACATGAAACTGCATAGTTAGATAGATCTCATTGAGGAGAAGTGCAGTGCACAAGAACAGTTACTCTGCATCTCATACTTTCGGAGTTATTGCCCTTTGTAAAATGTCATACTTATTTTTGTGTCGCATTTTTGGTTTTAATTAGTCTTTACTTTGTAATTAGCCAGAGTGCAGTGCTTTTGAAGATTTCAATACATCTGTTAAAAAAATGAGTAGTAACCTTAAGTGCTTCTTCATCCGGCTTCAGGCGACACATCCGACTCGCGGAGTTCGAGTTTTAAAGATATTTCTTGTTTCTGTTCTGATTATTTTCTGTGCTGACGAAACGTGCAAAATGGCAGTTATTTTCTTCAAGTGTTATTATTCTATCAATACAAAGACTGTTCACTAGCTAAAATTTTCCTTTTTATACACATACGTAACGGTTAAGAGGCAAATGTACCGGTAGTTCCGAAAAGAAACAGTAAAAAAACCCTATAAAAATCGAATTTTTATGAAGAAAACTGGTAATGGTTGAACGATAAAAATATTTTTACTTTTTACGGAATATTTGCTTTTATCATATATACCATTGGCCTGAGCGTGGTCAAATGAGCCGATTTGAAAGTGTCACGTATGGGTAGTACAAGTTACAAAGTAGTTAAAGTACCCAGAGTACAATGCGCGAACGTACACATATCATCTTGATCGGTGTGTACTCAATGCAATAAATACTTTTCTGTCAATCAATTTCTAAAGCCATTTTGGAAACGCTTTGACGGGTTCACGATCTTCTGTTAGCTGGCATAAGTGTCGAATGAATGCTTCTTTAACCTGGTTTGAACCTTCGAATCTGTGAAACAAACATACTTAATAGAAAAACGTATAGGCAAACGACACTATTTACCATCAGAGCATGTATTTTTCAGCAAACATTTTAGACGTGTATTTTTTTTAACGTAAGTTTTAAAACGAACGTACCGGTATATACCGACATATATTGCTAATTGTAAACTCACTTCGGTCGATTATTGGGACCCAGCAATCGTAGGGTTAACTCCTAAACTAGCAACAAGTGGGACTCTAAACCTAACCCTAAACCTAAGGCGAGAGTTTTTTTTATTTCTTGGTTCTCGGATCCGCCGACCCGATTTTTTCCAAAAAGCAAAAAAAAAATTTAAAAAAATTGTAGAATGTACCCGATATCGTAAAAATGACATTGTGAAAGGGTATCAACCTGTTAAACGGAATGCGCTAAAGAAACGACTAAATTTTATGTAACATACATTGTGACTCTATATCGCTGTATGATTCATATGATCTGCTATCTGTTATTTTATACATTATGCATCACTTAAAGTCAGAAGAAAATACTCAGTAAAAACTAATTAAGATCTTAGAATCATTGTACTATCTACAAATTTATAATTTTATGTCAGTATTATAATTAACAATTTCATTGGTGTATATTGATTTATTAATAAAATATGTTCAGTTAGGTTTAACTTTAGCAAACATACTGGTATACATATAATATGGCCACTGCCCAGCAACATCTGACCTACTGTGTTTAAGTGTTAGCATATTTTATCAGTAGTTTTAATTGATAAAGACTTTTAATGTTACTGTTATTGGTATTTATGTCATGTTTGTAATGCAGTGATTAAGTTAATGTTGTGTAATATGATTTTTGTAAGTAATAATTCATAAAGATTTATATATCACTGCCCATTTCCATTTGTGAAATTCTAGTCATTAATTTACCCAATTCTGTATTGTTGTTTTTTATTTTCATTTGTTCCCCCCCTCCAACCGGACACTTTTCCAAAAATGTCCGAGAACCAAGAATAAAAAAAACTCTGGCCTAACCCTAGCCTTAACTAAGGGAACGCAAACCTCACCCTAAATCTAAACCTAACCCTAGGGTCAGAAATGTTAAAAAACCTAGTTGGGTCCCCAATTTTGTCCCAATATATACATGTATATAGGAAGTTAAACACATTTGCATCATTACAGTGCCAGGCTATGTGGGAATATTGAACATAATTCTGACAGCGCAACTTAAGCAATGGTAACATTTTCATTGAACATACCTTAACCCAAATACGTATCGGTGGACAATATTGAATAACAGCGTCCTTGTAATAAATTGTAGGTACTTATTTCACCACTTTTTATTTATTGAAAGATATCTTTTTATAGGTTGATTAACATCTACTGGAGAAGTTGATGCAAATATGCAATTATATTTAATTCTTAATAGAACGCAACCCATTCAATTTCAGATTAACATGCACAGTAAGTTTATAAACATAAATTCCCCATTTATTGAAAAATTCGCTCTTATGAATCTCTGGACGCTAATTGATGGATGTATATTATAACAGCTATACACATGCAGCTAAACGCGCGCTAATTTTAAAATGATCGCGAGTGTTTTGAACTCGCTAGAATCAATTGTTATTTATAGAGCGTGCCGCTAGGCTAAACAAAACAGTGGATTAATTCTGAGAACGAATATAATATTCTGTTCTTGACAATAAATGAGAAAATATGTTCATAATTATGCCCCCCTTCGAAGAAGTGGGGGTATATTGCTTTGCACCTGTCCGTCAGTTGGTCGGACGGGCCGTAGACCATTTGTTTCCGCACAAATTTGTTGTTTTTGCTCAGAACATTTGTTTTTATGATATCTCGGTTTGAAAATGATTCCGCTCCATAAGGGGGCGGGGCAGTTTTCCTTATATGGCTGTATTGAAACCTTATTGTCTGCAACCTCTTGCTATATTTCGAACTAATTTAATAGAAATATTCCTTGGCGGACTATCTACAATATTCCTTCAAATCGTTTTTATTCGCTAAAAACATGGCCGTCAGGGGGCGGGCACGCACGTTAAATAAACATAAATTATATAATACATAATGAGATATTTGATAAAAACAAATAAGCTAATATGTTTGAAAAAATTAAAACCCCAAGTGGGTATCGAACTCACGACTTAGGAGCCATACGAAGAAATGACAGTAGACTGCGCTTTAAGCAACCGCGCTATTCTGCTTTGTAAAGACATGTGTGTAAACCGCGGTTATACAAAATGCTCACAGTTCTGACGTTACAATGTAAAATGGAAAGGGCCAAACAAACACGACCCATTTTATAAATTTATTTTTAATCGCAGAATGCGACAACTCTTTTCCCAATATATGTATCTTAATTTAACTGTTAATATATGCTATTTTTAATATCTTAATTTAAGATTTTTAAAACAAATTACCCCTTGAGTCTCTTTTCGTTTACATAGTCCCTTTAATTCAAAGTATGATCGCAGTCGATGTAGATGGTGAGTTTTCAACTAATACGATGTCAAAATTGTATATAGAAAATTCTGATGCGTACTATTAAAGAGAGTTTAGGGAAACAATCTTTTGGATACAACATTTTTATATTCAGATCTCTTGTGGAATCTTTATACAGTAATAGTTATAAATAACTCGTGAAATAAAATATGGGTTTGAACTACACATTTGTGATACCATTTTTATGCTCCCAGTTCTTGTCCATGCTATTTCTCCGCAACTACTGGCTAGAATACAATGGAACTTAATGGGAAGCTTAATTACCGAAAGTAGTTGTGCACTGTACCAGAATGTTCCATTTCAGTGATTTTTCTTGGAGTAATGTGAGTTTGATGATTGCTGAAATTGATACATGTATATTGTGCACAATTCTTGACTGGACTATGTCTCAGCAACTGCTAGCCAGAATTCAGCTTCATTAGCAGGACGTTCTGCTTCAGTGACTCTTCTTGGTGTTAAATGCCTTTTTAAAAAATGCATATAAATATCTAGTTACGATTTTTTGCCAGTGTATTGCATTAACCTAAATTTGTGTCTCTCTTCATAATCAGTTTCCGAAACCGATGTTGTGCGCACAACGACGTTATGTACAGTATTGTTTATATGTACAGTGTTATACTGTCAAGTGGTCGTATGGGCTACGATGTACATATTTTTAAACAAAAGTTCAGCGTTTCACAAAGAATTCCAGACAACATCTAATTTCTTATGAGTACGAAATCAAGAAGTACTTTAAGAAGTCTTTTTATTGAAATCACATATCTAAACATAATTCAAACACAACATAGACCAATACTTAAAACATAACAACATGAAAGACAACTAACGTAAAATTAAACCTAACGCAAACAAGTACATAAGCAGACACAACGATAAAAAATCAATATTAATAATACTTACGTTACCAGAAAAAACTTAAATTGCACGATGCTTATTTTTGATGCCAATAAAAACAATACAGTTGTGTAAGACCTACTTCAAAAACTTCACAGACACGTACATAGGCAGCGTTTGGTAGATTATCAAACGCATTATTTGGTCAAGTTTTCGATTTTACGTTTGTGTTATGAATGTTTTTTTTGGATAGCCATCTCCTTACATACAATGGAGAAGATCGCGCTTCCAGTTTCTTAACTCTTATTCCAGCATCACTAGAACATCGCGGGATGTTCGTGTCAGTGTCTAGTTTCTCTATTGATGGCCCCCTTAACAACGGAACAGTGCAGACAACGTCACTACTTTTTGTGACATTTTGTTTTGGAGCGGAACTCTTTTGGTCTAGCATGTTTTCACTACGAGACAAATATTGTCTGTCCCGAAATGAACCGACGCAAAGGAAGTCTTTTTCTGTATCGACTAAAGCGGTTTCTTCCTGATCAGGGATAAACACGTTATCAGACGAAATTGACAAAACTGAGGGAGACAACTTGTTCGGATCCGGTAATAAGTCGACTAGTAGAGTACAGTCACTTGATTCCTTAGCACCACCACTAGTTTGCAACATATGCGCCTGGCTCCCTTCAATGTTTGTTTCGTCCACGCTGTCGATTTTGGTCAATGACGTGTGATTATTTTTGGCAAAGGCGTTCACACGCGGAGACAGGAATTCTGAACGTAAATGCCATGGGTCGTGCTGACTTTCCAGCAACTGTTTCAGCTCTGAATCTTCTTTGTTTATGCAGTTAATTTCACTCAAGCTTCTTGAGACGGGTTTGGTATTGGCGATTTTCAAGTCATCAAAACCGCTGAAGCTTGTGTCGCGTTTGATCGTATCCACGTCCCGTCTCACGGAAATAATCTTGCCATTTTTGGTTATTATCACAGACCCGTCCTTGCGGATTATCCAACTACCTTTGGCCGTTTTTGACGTCGCACGTCGCAGTAAAGTGTGAGTCGGACTCGCGGTGGTGGGTGTCTGTGGTCTGCACACGGACGTAATGCTCGAGTGTTCGGATCCTTTTCTGGACCCTATTGTCGATCTAAAAGATGTATGAAGTAGGGTGGAGAGGCGGCGGATAATACTGGGTGAATTGCTGTCGCGAATCGTGTCTGAAAATACACAATTTAACATATATAAATATATATATATAGTAATAGGCCGTTTAAGAGATAACATGGTTGCAAATGGGATATATATCAAACACTCACTGAGCGCAAATGGTCCCGTGAAAATACATATATCTAGATTAATACCAACACAATGTGAATAATACCAAGAACATAATGTCGAAAACGTTTTTTGGAATTCTCATCAAAGACGCCGTTTGGAAAACGAAGCAAAGCCAGCATCGAACATGAATATGAGACATATTTTAAAGGACATTGTTTCACTTACATGACCACAATTTGTAATGTTTATACAAATAAGAGGAAATAAATATTAATAGCCAATACATGTATTTCACGGCTTATAAACATAACAACTTGATGAGGTTGAAGGGTGATACTGGTGGTTGGTTAGTAGATTAAAATGTTTACCACAATAACCATGGGGTTATAAATGCACACACACAAAACTTTGTAATCAATAAAAAAAGACTTTTTACATCATGTAATTTTGATGGGTATGTTATAAACGTACTGCTACTATAGCATAGTTCAAACCTGTTTACAAGACAGAAAACTAGTACACATTGTTGGTGGCGCAAAGAAAACTCAAAACAAGGCAAGGTACAGATATTATTTTCAGCATATTACAAATATGCTTATTAGTTTAACAACTAAAACACATTCAATTTATTATTGAGCTGCAACGATTCTCGATGCATCGATCACTTAATTGTATATGACCCGATTCGATTTTCTATACTAAACCAACCAATTTCGATTCAAACTCACTTTTTTATACATTTATAATTATTTGTCACGAAACTATTAATTAAACTTACGGCGTTTGTGTAGATTTATAAGTTGAATTGATAAGGCATCATGGTTGCTATTATGTTAATCTAGTTGTGAAACGTTATCATCAATGTTTACCAATTAAATCTTCTTATGAATATATAGGGCACATACATTAACCAATACAATTGTTATTGATATTAACATATAGAAATCATTGCAAGTCTAAATGGTGTTTGAAATCGAAATCGACTCGAGCCATAGCTTAAACATTGCAGCTCTTATTTCTTCTAGCCATTCCTTTTGCTGAGATGTTCGTAACAAGAGCTAGCTTATATTGTTAAAAAGATTTCCACAACTGAAGGCATCTGAATGGTGTATGAACACAATAAACACGTTCTTGCATTTAGCATGTGATTTTTTTTAAACAATGGTGGCCGAAGCCCAATCTCTGGAGCTTTCATTCGTGCCAATGACACGTTATTGGCAGAATTGGGATAGAGACATCATCTTATAGCTCTTATGTCTTAATTCATCAAACGGTTGGAACTGGACAGGTTTTATGCATAATACATTACCTACAACAATGCCTCTTCTGGCATTTTGCAGACAAATGAGACCATCAATTGCTTTCATCAGAAATGATCGTTCGTAATTATTACCAAACCCAGATTACATTTCACATAGAGAGCAATGAACAAGCAAAAAGTGGTTTGCAAGTTGTTTTTATCGTTATAGGTTATATAGCATGGGTTATATAGCATGCTAATAACTATAGGTCAACCGAAATCAGCACGTTCTCCTGCATAAGGGTCTAATCTGCATCTGAGGCTCCACATTCTGTTGGGTGCGATTGTCTCAAAGTAGTGATCAACTTGCCATGTTATTGTCTCAAAGTAGTGATCAACTTGCCATGTTAATTACCTTTAATCACATAAACGTTGAATAGGACCATATGGGTTTTTAACACCAGATTAGATTACTACTTTAATAATGAGCAAAAACTAAATTTACTCTAGCATTTAGTAGCGATAGCAAGAACAAAATTAATACAGAGCATGACATCAAGCATGTTAATACATGCACTGCAAAGTTCACCGCACATTTTGTCAGTTCATAGACTTACCAGGTGTAACCATTATTTGGCCTAATAAACGTTTGAAAAAATAGTTCAATTATATTTTAAGGTTGATTTTACCATTTGGTAGTTATACTAACGATACTACAAAATCTAAAGTTAAAACTTTACCTTTTACAACCTAAATTCAAAACAGAGCAAACAACCTTTCAATCACTTCGTGCAAACTACGACTGCTATCGCAGTGTAGCTTTTTATAATAAATTAATTTTACTACAGCTGAGTACCGAGTACTGTTAAAATATAGACATGATATGTTCATGATTTGGCAAGTGTTAAGTATGGTTCAGATGGAACAGTGCCATCATTATATCTGCCAAATAATGTGGAGATATCGCTTAAAATAAGATTTAACACTTTGGCACAGAAATACCATGTTTGCACTATAAATTACGTATTTCTGACACCAAAAAATAAAAGGCCTAATGGAGAAAAAATAAAAGTGCATAACAGATTCTTTGAAATGTTAATGTCTACACAATATAATGTATTTCTCAAAAAGTAAATACAAAATCATAGGAAAAAAACATAAAGAAGCATAGCAAATAATGAAATGCTTTACAAATAATTCATACATATACACTTGGAACACTGTACAAAAAAATCATACACAATATAGCAAACATTGTACAAGAAGTAAATACAGTCTGGAGCATTGTAAAACTAATACAGCAGCATACACACTTTTATATTACATGCATTTTATCCCAGTTTAATATGCCATTCATTCACAGCATAGCATGCCATATTGGTACACAACAATGCCTACCATTGCAAATGATTTTTCTTGCTCAATCAAAACTGCTGTTCTGTATTCGTTCAAAATTATGTAACATCACCATTCACTTCATATCACGAAAAGGTGGGAAATAACCCAATGCTAACTTAAAGACTTCATTACTCTATATCAATCTTAAACAAGGATCTGATTTGCATGCATGTCTAATTTAGATCACATATGCACATATCTTTAAGCCATTTTCTAGAAAAGGATCTGATTCGCATTTCTAATTTAGATCACATATGCATATATCTTAATGTCATTTTCTATAACAGGAGCTGATCTGCATGTCTGATTTAGATCACATATGCACATATCTTAATGACAAATTATAGAAAAGGATCTGATTTGCCTGTCTCATTTAGATCACATATGCACATATCTTAATGACAAATTCTAGAAAAGGATCTGATTTGCATGTCTATTTTAGATCACATATGCACATATCTTAATTTAAAATTCTATAAAAGAATCGGATTTACATATCTGTATCTGGTCCCATACATTGAATGGATCTTAATCACCTGCCAGTGTTAGAACCTCAACTATTATAAGATTTGCTTCTATTGCGACATATGCTTTACATTATGCATTCTGGGAAAAAAATTGATTTGAAAAAATGCATTTACTTTGATAACTGCTTCAATTTCTGTTTTCACAATGATAACTGCTTTACATACTGCATTCCTAATGATAAGTGCTTCACCTACTGCATGCAATATGACTGCATTCAAAAAACGCATTCATGATGATAACTGCATTCACAAACTGTATTCACTATTATGAATGCTTTTGTATATATTGCACTTACTGTGATAACTGCTTCACATACTGCATACAAAATGACAACTGTTTTCACATTCTGCATTAAAAATGACAACTGCTTCACATAGTGCATTCAAAATGATAACTGCTTCACATACTGCATTCACAATAATAACTGCTTCACATACTGCATTCAAAATAATAACTGCTTCACAAACTGCATTTAAAATGACAACTGTTTCACATACTGCATTCACAACTGCTTCACATACTGCATTCAAAATGGCAACTGCTTCACATACCGCATTCATAATATTAACTGCTTCACATACTGCATTCACAATAATAACTGCTTCACATACTGCATTCAAAATGACAACTGCTTCACACACTGCATTCAAAATGATTACTGCTTCGCATACTGCATTCACAATAATAACTGCTTCACATACTGCATTCACAATAATAACTGCTTCACATACTGCATTTAAAATGACAACTGCTTCACATATTGCATTCAAAATGACAACTGCTTCACATACTGCATTCATGATCATGACTAATGTTTTCACATTCTGCATTCAAAATGACAACTGCTTCACATACTGCATTCAAAATGACAACTGCTTCACATACTGCATTCAAAATGACAACTGTTTTCACATACTGCATTCAACATGACAACTATTTTCACATTCTGCATTCATAATAATAACTGCTTCATATACTGCATTCACAATGATAACTGCTTCACATACTGCATATAAAATGATAACTGCTTCATATACTGCATTCACAATGATAACTGCTTCACATACTGCATATAAAATGATAACTGCTTCATATTCTACATTCAAAATGATAACTGCTTTACATTCTGCATTCATGATCATGACAACTAATTTCACATACTGCATTCACGTGCTGCCAGACATATTCATCAGCAAATATAATTATATACATAGAAAGCCAATAAGTCAGTATGACTTTCAACAAACAAATTGCAAACAAAACATGTCAGCTAGGCGGGGGAGTGTATACGGCACATTTGCATGCCTTTCATGCGCTTGGCTTGCAACGGAATTGAAATATTCTGCTTCGAGAACTGGGCCCATATTCATAAAGCTTTAAAGTTAGATCTCAACTTAAGATAAACATCAATATTTTTTCATTAAATGATTCAGATAAGACAAAAATGTTAAAGTTGCAGATGCATTTATTCCTTTTTCATGGAAAAAAAAACAACAGAAAAAGCATAGAGTAATTTAAGTAATAAATTGATTTAAAACACACTTAGAAATTATATATTTATTAAAATACCTATGACTCTTCAAAGGAACATAATAAATTCCAACCTTGAATTACCTTTGTGAAAATATATCATTATAACTGACGATTTCCACATGAATGTATTGGAAACTAATAGACAACAATAAAATACAGCATCCCTCCATTATCTAACCAGGAAATAGAACACCTTGGGACCAGTGGTGATGTTTAATTACATTAAGTTGGGGTCACTCGATATTTATATAATCATGGAGTGAAAAATCTGGTCTGTCTAGAAATTAATGTCAATACCACTGTGCAATAGTATTTTATTACACTGTCCTTAAAGATTTATTTATAATGCACATTACTTTGTCAACATGCCATGAATTGATTGTGTGAAGATATTTTAGAATGTCCTTAAGGATCATTAATAATGCAAACTATTATGGTAACAGCAATTTGCCAATGAAACCCATATTAATACTACAGAATTTGTCCATAACCAAAATTAAATTTACATATTTATTACATTTATTCTGTAGAGTTCTACATATCTCAGTAATTATTTTGATAACTGATTATCTAAACTTTGGTATTTTATAAATGACTGTGATTTTGACATGATGTTGTCATAATTTTATCTTAATGGAAATGAACGTAAACTTTGGTATGTTATCAATGACTGTGATTTTGACATGATGTTGTCATAATTTTATCTTAATTGAAATGAACGAAAATAAAATGTCTGTAAATAAACATTGAATGGTATTATGTAGTGAATTGGTTGTAATAATTGTGTAAAGTATAAAGTCCACATTGATGTTTCAGTGATTTGTTGATAATTTCGGTGGATAATTGACAGAAAATCTTGAAACTAAATACATACATATGAGGCGTGTCATGTCGTGGGAAAACCAGGCTTAATGCATGCACGTTAAGTGTTGTCCTGGGTTAGCCTGTGCAGACTTCACAGGCTAATCCAGGACGGCACTTTCGGTTTTTATGGTATTTTCTGTTTCAAGGAAATCTCTTCTAAAAACTGTAGGCAGAAAGTGCCGTCCCGGATTAGCTTGTGCAGACTTCACAGGCTAACCTGGGACAACACTACGCACATGCATTAAGCCCAGTTTTCCCACTACACGCCTCATATTTTACCAATAGGATGTACAAAGAATACATTTTACGAATATACTGTTAACCACAAGCAATATTTTACCGAAAGGTACTTTAAAGCTACTAGCATTTCAGTATTATGTATTGCCAATGTATTTAATTGCCAATATAATTCCTGGCAAAATATACAAATGGAAAGATAATGAAATATTTTTAAATTTATTTAAGGTCTTTAACAGACAAGACAATTTCTCATGATTTTTGTTACAATATACTGCTTTGTTTGGTAACGGTGAAAATAATCCTAAATAAAGCAAACAACAAAGTTCGCTTTGAAATGAAAAAAACACACTTGATTTTATTGTCAAGTGAACTTAATCTTACTGTTGTATAATGGCATGAACCTATCAACTAGAGAAATCATGTATTGTAGATCATTACCAAAAAAACCCCTGTTTATTTACTACTTAATATCCATGGAAACAAAAACTAGGGTAACTCAATTGTTAAATTCTCGGGTGCAGAATATTTTGGTTCCGTTGTCATTCAAGCACTAACCGTGGGGTCACGTGTGTCACGCAAGCCGCATTCTATCTAGATTACAGCTGTGCGTGGCTGTTCTCATTTGCGCGTATGCCATGTATACCATGATGACTTAACGCTGCGATAGAAAGTCGGTGATCGGGTCTTGGAAGGTTGTTCAAAAAACCTGCAGAATAAAATCTTTAACATCAAGTAAAACCATTTTACATTTAACATAATTACTAACTTATGCTTCTAAATCATATATATAAGTAAAGGTGTCACAATCAGATACAAGATAACCATTTGCATGTCTTATGATTACAAAGTAATTGCTTCTAAATTAACAATAACCATTTACGTATGACGTTGTTACGAAGTAAATGCTTCTAAATCAAGTACAACCTTTTGTTAACAATACTGCTTTACGTAATACTGCTTTACGTAATAAAATATTTGATACTGATGAATTTTCATACAAAATTCTAATACACAATTTTAATGTATATCCAGTGGTTATGAAAACTAAATTATTTTTATCATTGAAGTTTTACAAGGAAAATCTTTCATAACCATGGTTGACATGGCAACTTAAAAAGACCTTTTAACAGATAGGCACATTGATAATTTCCATGTTTTAATAGTCACAGTTTCCAAACCTAAAATACTTTTTTACATAATGAAGCAAAATATAATGAAGATAAAGCATTGAAGTATTGCTCAAGAATAATCATTAGTTGAAATGGATAAAATTATAAAGCATATGTAATGGGAAACTATTAATTATACTTCCGTTCTTTTTGTTAAAATATTGTAAAACACATGTATCCCTTAATTATAAAACCTTAAAATGCATGTCAGTGTATATTAGACTGTGTGTCCAAGGGATTATTACCCCGATACTTCTGATCTAAGGGTTCTAGGTTCAAACCCCAGTGGTTTTCTTATAATAATATCCGAATTCTTTAGCCCAAATTCTTTTGTTTATGCAGTAAAGACTTCAATAATATTTTTCAAAAATACTAAAATTTGTGAACAAGTCCATTTAAGATATTATATTATTACCTACAAGTAAAGGCTTTTAAATAATTATTACAAGTACAGGCTTTGAAATCAACTATAAAATCAAGTATAACCATTGGTTGACAAAACAATTCAAACATAATATCGTATATTCCCTAATAAACACGCCTGAGGGCTTTACGTTTTCCCAAAAGGGGGCAGTTATTATGATTCCAGTTTTTGGTGTTCTGTCATATATATCAGTATATGGAAAACATTACGATATGACTGTGTAGTCATTGTGAAAGCATATTTTTAAAAGATTTACAAAAACAGGTTTTCATGCATTTGCATTGGGTGTTTAATGCAAAGTGGGGGCACTAATTAGGTATGGAGGTTTAGATGTTATTAAAAATTGAGGGTGGACCGTGGGGGGAGGGGGTTTATTAGGGAGGGGGCATTTATTAGGGAATATACTGTATATTATAATATATTATTACTATATTACACCAACTTGTAATTTCAAGTTAACAAAAAGCTAGATGCACAATGATTAATTTCATTAAAATAAACAAAGGCTACTCTTTTTTTTCAATAAGAAATGAATATGTACCTTAAGTCTGACCAGAACAAGTCAAGGGTTTGAAACAAACATTACTGCATCAAAACTTATCTATTCAGAATCATGAAAAAAATGTTCTTTAAAATGAAACGTTGAATACCCAGTAAAGAATACAACTTTCATGCACAGACATTATTTCATATCTCAAAATGTCAATTACAGTGAACAGCTAAAAGAATAATGATGCCTATCCATTTTTAATCTGGCAGAGAATGCATTAATAAATTGTAGAAAAATACAATGTTTCATCGCTGCCATGGCAAACTTAGGAGAATAAGATTCTTATCTTGTCTCAAATATTATCAATTCATATATTGCTTAAGGCTTAAATCAATTTAATAGCACTGCAGATAGTGTCATATTTTTTACTAATTTACCAGGCAACAGGTGTGAGCAACAAAGAGCCCCCACACCTTCTTCCCTTTTTTGAAATGCAGAGATACCGTAAAAACAGATATAAAAAAAAAATACTGAATTTTCATTACAAACTTTTTATCACTTCTCATTACAAATGTTAAGAGTACTTTCTGAACTATCACATATAGCCACAGATCACGTGACTCAGTAGACTCGCCTGCGTCATTCCATTCGGATTTTTAGTCACAGGGAGATCAGGTATTTTGAATTACCGGTTTACAAACTTTACATAACAAAATAATTTAGAGAAAACAGCGAGTTTGGGCCATAATGTCATTACAATAGTAAAATCAAACATGTCAGCGACTAGTTTTACTTTGAAATGTGATAAATTGAAACATATGAAAGTAACAGGTTCTCTAATTTTGTTTTACAGTGAAAACTTAAGTAGGGGATTATTAACATCACAAATATTTAATCTACAGATTTAAATTTATAAATTTATAACTGCTTTGATACAGTGAGACGCTTAAAACAAAAAGTCCAATGTAAATACTAAAGTAGAACATGAGATGATATATTACTATTACCTTTTCTGGGATGAGTCATGAGTAATGGTTAGAATGAAGATGAGAGAAAACCTCAATTGTTAATCAAGACAATATACTGTTGACATGGGAATAATTTATTTGAAAAACAGTCCGAATTAATGAGAAAAACTGTTCTTTATTAGATAACACAGTCTGTGGGTTAGCTTAGGGATCAATAGAAAAATAGTG
The DNA here is from genome assembly GCA_027627225.1 of Congeria kusceri. Taxonomy (NCBI): domain Eukaryota; kingdom Metazoa; phylum Mollusca; class Bivalvia; order Myida; family Dreissenidae; genus Congeria; species Congeria kusceri. The sequence goes on from CM051038.1 coordinate 11,649,284, forward strand.
CTGTTATACACTGGTAAAAGAGAGGAAATAGAAAAAAACTATCAGCAGAACCTGAAGGCTTTAGGGTGTAATAACGGACTGCATTAACAATGTTTGTGCAATCAACAGATCTCACTGGAGCAACTTGACAACTTAATAATCGGAACTTACTGCTTATCATTTAAGTTTGATAGCTTGCACATTTTGCATGTTTGGAACACATTGCTGTTCTGGATTAAGGGTGTAATCACAGACTGCATTAACACTGTTTGCACAATCAACAGATCTGACTTGCAGTGTGATAACTTAATTATCCAAACTTACTGCTAAAAACCATGTAAGTTTGATAGTTTGCATGTTTTTTACATTGGAAACCTGTTGTTGGCATGTTTTCTTTTGAAAAGCTGTTTTCTTATTTTGAACTCCTCATTTTTAAAGGTGTTAATTATTTCTTGCATTTTTAGTTAGATAGTTGGCGTGTTTGAAACTTATTAATAACTAGCTTGCAAGTTACCTCGAAAAAAATAAAATTCTATGACATTGTGTAGGCAACATAGTTATTAAAGAAATAAGCTTTTAATGCTTTATAAATTAATTGCAAGTAATACTGTAAATGTCTTTTTAAAAACAAAATAAAATAACATTTTACCAATTCAGTTATAATACACACATTAAGAAGTTAATTCATTCACAATCAAATACATAATGAAGAAAAGTGTTGAAATTTAAACACAGGTTGATGTAGAAATACATGAAATACACAAACACATTTAAGCGGCGTATCGACAGTTTGCTGCCAATAAATATATTGGCATTGTTTCTATAATAACAGTTGACAAAATATAATCATTTATTTATTTTATGTTAACAACAGTGGTCATCGACGACACTTTGGCAGGCACAGAAAATTTAGCAGAAGTAGTAAAATTAATATCTCGTACATGATGTACCATTACAAGTATGCGCACCATTGATAAATGCTGCATATCGTAGTGTAGTTTTCATTGAAGTGCGCCATTTTGTAGGCGTGAATTCGAATCCTGTTGGAACTGTGTATCCCAAACAAAAATGTTGTCTTTGTAAATATTTGTTCCTAACGATTCCATCAATAGATTGTTGCTTCTTAATAAATATATCTGAGAAAAACAGGAAATTATCTAGTTTTTTCAATATTTTGCTATATTGATATGAAATACTGTCAATATGCTCCTTTAAAATCACTAACAATTTTTATACAACAAAAACCATCTGCTTAAAGTCTTTTCGTGTTATTTAAATTTGTTAGAATAATATAAAATTATAATTTTAAACCAAGAATGTGTATGCAAATTTTAAATTCGTTTACTTTTTGAAATTGAAAGTAAAATGTCTATAAAATTAAATAGATACTAATATTTATGAAAATAGCACTATATAAAGAATATGTCATATAGATAATGTCTCCCTAGACATTTCAGTACTGTGTTCCTGTTTTGGGAGGATACGTACATTTCAGAAGGTATCAAACCTAATACAAATGGTTCCATAAAGATGCAAACATATTAAGTTTATGAATTGTTTTACACTTAACAAGATGTTGCCTCCATAGTACATAAAGGGAGTTTTACAACATTACAATTTCAAACCATAGGCGCTTGGTTGTTCAACAAATAAAAAAAACATTTTACCAATTGTGTATATACACAAGGTAGCTCACTCATCATTTTCTATCCTGATGGAAGTCAATTGGCGGATCATTGGTTGGTTTCGATGTATAAAATTACATGTTTGGTTCCCGAAATCTACGTAACCCATACATATAGGACAGGGTACATTTTAAAGTTATAACAGTCAATCAACTTCCGTTACGATAGAAAATGGCGAGTGAGCTACCTTGTGTATATTTATAATATATAGAATAGGATTGTTTTGATTTGTTGAACAACCAAGCACCTATGTTTCAAACAAAAGAACCAAAATGTGTTCAGTGTTCTAAAACTTATCAATGGCCCTGTGCAAAACTATCAATGGCCCTGTGCAAAACTATCAATGGCCCTGTGCAAAACTATGTTAAACCCTTCACAGTAAGGCTCAAGCGAACCAAATAATTTTTCTCCTATGTCACGGAGTAAGAATTTACTAATTAAGACATTATTTTTGATTATTTTCGGCCAATAAACAACAATTTGGAGTTCTGGTGTGTACGAATTAAACCATGAGGGCTTTCGCCCGAGAAGTTTAATAGCCATAGATAAGAAAGACAAATCGTTAATGCGAAAATGATCTAACAAATAGTTTTGCAACTGTAATGAGAACTACATTTTACAATGCTCTGCTCAGAATCGGGACTACTTTTTGCGTTGTTTATTGGGTAGTTTAACGACGACAATTTTGTTCTTTGTCTACAGAACAATCAGCGAGTACCATGTTAGAATAAAGTATATACGCAGTGTTTCTATAAGTGGTTGCGGATGCCCACTCCAGAATCACGTGGAGTCACTCCAAGTGAGTGTACAACTGCCCGGCTGTACTTTGTCCAGGGTAAGCCTGGACAAGATGCTGGAAAAGCCTGGTAAAGCATGGAATACCATGGAAATCCATGGAATATGATGGAAAATGTGGAATTTTTTCCATGTTATGTGGACTTTTTTGGTCCAGCCTTTTCCAGCATTGGCTGGAATTAGGCTGGACAATGGTGGTAAAAGCCTGGAATAGCATGGACTTTAATTCCATGCAGCATGGAAAGTTGAACTTAGAAATTTTTAATGCTGGAAAACTGTTAGACATTCTCCATGTACCCTGGAAAGAACTTAGTCTCTATTCTGTGAGAAAAATACTTGTCATTTTACAGCAAGAAAATAATGTGCATAGAATGGTTACATTCTTGTACCAAGATCCAATAAAAATTCATTAAGCAATGTGACTTATTATTTATAAATGTTACTTATCTTGTAGAATTTTAAGTTTTGTGGCGATTTATTTTACTTTGCACTACTGCGTAAATGTTTGAAATGATCGCTCCACCTGAGAAACAGATTTAAAACGATTAACAACTATAATATGACGACTTTAAGACAATGTAGCAAGGTCATAATATGTCATTATTCCCAACTTAATTTTGGATTACCCACTACATGAATAGAAAATCTTAAAGTTTTTGTTTCAGTGGGTCACAGACTATAATTAAAGTAATTAAACAAGTAAGTGAATACATTATTTATTTCAGTGGCATGTGTAATTCATCAAATGAAAATTTCATTAAAATAGATACATCCGACCTGACGAGTCAGTAAGTCACCTGAAAGTTAATACATTGTACAATATGCAACAAAGTGCGATGTTAAACAAATAAATGTAAATGTTAAATGACAATTACCCGTAATAATCATATCAATTAATTATTTAGGTTATAAACATGTTTGTAAAAACCGTCTTATAACTACAATGTAAATGATAAAATTTTAATGATAAAGTCAGTTATAAAAATTCTGTAATTAAAGCTGCAGTCCATTAAATCTTTTTCAATACCCTGTAATTTGACAATTATAGTTTTTATGGATGTTAATGGTGTTTATTCATCTCATTGTTGTTTCTTGTTTACCAAAAGCGTTTATACTTCCTAAGTTCGAAAAGGTTTGATGCACACGGAATATACAAGAATGTATATGCTGATTAACTCCAGATGCATCACCAGTTATCGCATACAGAAAACGGACGACAATAAATACCATTTAACTTTGTTTTTATTGGATAAGATGTCGATCAGAAAAAAATTCTGCCTAGTTTTAACATATTTCTGGACTGCTGCTTTAACGATGTCATGAACATGTAAAAATACAACAACAACACATACATTAATTAGTCACTTTTCTGACTATGCCCATTTAATCAGTCTCACGGTGATTTGGAAGCAGAGCTGCAAAGATTTTATTCTCCCCACAAATTACAATTAGTGGTTCTCTTAAGTTGTTGACTTTTACCACTGAGGGCCCTTGAAGAATCATTTGGTGAATATAGGAAACCCTGTTTGGCAGAATTTGTTGTCTTTGGAAGTGGCACAGATTGGTCGACTTCATACTGCTCGTATCTCCCTCTTCGCCCTTGAATATCTGTAGTAAATACGACCCATTAGACAATGAGAGGACTACATTGAGTTCTTTAAAACATTTAAATGTAAAGGGTACTATGTTGCATTTGTTAACCACTCACCCGTTTGTCCCAAAGAAACGAGTAAAAAAGGCCCGTAATTTATACAACTGTTAGCTAAAGTTATTCTGCTTGTTCTACACAGTCGCCATATGATAGTAAGTTTGAAATCAATAGCTGATAATCTTCAGAAGAAAACTTTTAAAAGTGGACCTCAACCAAAAAATAGCTGGCAATGATCAGGGGCTGTATCATCTATCCCCCCCCCCCCCCTGTAACTTGTAGCCCACTTAAATAAGACTGTGATAATGAAAATGTGCACACAGTTATAAAATTACAACAACCAACTATATAAAGTTTTTAACCATTTTCAGAAATATAGTAAAACTATGTAATAAACGACCAACTGTTACCTATTTTCAATACTGGATGGAATGTACTGATGTGTTCAATCAGTGTTTGCTTTCTACTCAATATCTTCTGACACTGTTCATCTGGACACTGCCATTTGTTTTCATTAATCTGACAGGTACTGATGCACAGCGGTACATCCATTCTGAAAAAGAACACATTATATTGCGCTTGTAAATAATTATATATAAATTTGCCATGTAAGTGTTGGTGGTGGGGGGATTATTTTAACTAAGTAAAATAAGTTAAAAACGTTCTAACCCCATTCCGGGAGGCTTCCGATATAATGCAATATTCATTTTCCGCAGATCCAGCATGCTTGTATACAACCACTAGTTTATAGACATGAGATCGTCATGTCTATTTTACATATATTACATATCGTTACTATAAATAGTAACAAATTGACGTCACGAGCGGGCCGATATTCGTATCCACCGGGCCAATATAATCATATTGGCCCCGGGCCGATTTTCTATATCTGAAAAGAATCAGATCGCGCGACGTCAACGTCAATTTGTTACTATTTATAGTAACGATATGTAATATAAACGATAACATACGGCAGAGCCGGGCCGGACGTCTATAATCGGCCCTAGCCGAATAACGCCCTCGGGCCAAAGGCCCTCGTGCCATTATAGCGGCAGCGGGCCGATATATAGACGTCCGGCCCGGCCCTGCCCTGCCGTATGTTATTGTCTAAGTACTACACAATTTTGGTACAAAAGACCAGATAAACGCTGCGTCTTCTCTCCAGAATAGACACCAACCATGTATATTACGTCACTTATCGCGACCTTTGGTCAAGGTAAAGCTCTCGCTGTTTTTTTTTCCGATTTGATCATGATTCGTGACGCTTTCGCCAACCAGTTCAAGTGCATCTAGATTCAACAGTGCGTCATCGGACGTATCGGTATACAACATTATTGGTTAATGCATACACAGTTTCAGCACCTTGCGAATACAAAATGCACGATTTTCATGAGGTGAGTCACGGCGACCATACCGAATTGACGCGATTTTCTATTCTAACAAAACACGTTTTATCATTGAAATACGTGTCTTTTAATTAAAATCGACCGTGATAAATTAAGGCGTCATTTACGAAGAAAGCTCATCAAACCCCCATCGCTTGTACGTTTATAAAAATAAGTAAACACTTAACCCTGTTATAATATATTGTAATATAATTTAAGCCTATTTAAATTATTCATAGTCTACATAGAAAATCCCAAATGTTTCAATATAAAACAAGAAACCGCATCGATCTTTTCGGAAGTTCTGCATTCTCCCATTTAAGACGCACTAACACTAAAACTTTTGAAAAATGCAAAAAGTACTCACCTGCCACTGTTTCTTCGGATTAACAAGAATACCTTCGTTCAAATGTAGAAATTAACTTCTGTATAGTTTGCAGATTAAAACCAAAATGACACTCGGCGATTTCCGAAAATAGATATCATTGCAAGAATTAGCCATCTTCATTGGAAGGCTGGGTATAAGGAGACCAATGAAAATCATCGATGCATTTTCTGGGGAAAAAGAGGCACGTCATGTGATGAAATTATTTACATATCAGTTCTATGTTTGGACCAGATTGGTTACAGCGATTGGTTGTCTTACGATTCCAGAGAGTGCAAATATCTCAGAAATTGTAACTCAGTCTGGTATTGAGGCGCAATTTTCAAAACATGGCGGATAAGAGTGACATTGCTTTGGTTCTTTGGGTGAATGATATTCCTATCAGAGGTGGAGTGTTAAAATTGACTGATATAACATCCCCTCGGCGTGAATTTGTTGAATACAGACAGGGAGAAAAAGTTACAGCACGATGCCAAGGTTTCAAAGGAAATCACGAGTGTTTGTTAGCCAGAATAGGCGGTGAGTCTTCTCTCTCACTTTTCATTCTCTGTCGACCCTTTTGTTGTGATCAATACAAGATAATTAATAGACAATCTATTTTCATACCATCTGCGATCTATTCTCCGATATGTTGTTGTTGTTTTTGTGTGTAAAATATGTGTGATAATTATGATTTACATCATGGTTCAAATCTCAAAACACGAACAAGGAAATTAAAGTTATAACTTAATAATTTTATTTTATAGGCAAGACGTCGATCCAAATTTAGCAAACTCAGTTTATTTCAACTTCATGAAATAACAGAAACCATGGAATTTATCGTGTGGTAGATTGCTTTATGAACTTTATTTGACGTAACATTTGGTCTAATTGAAATATCTTGTTCAAATTTTGAATATTTTTTTTGCCTTGGAAATCCGATTATACACAATAACACTAGACACCATAATAAATCTGTATTTGATACATTTTATTTAAGTTGACGTTTTTTCCCTTAATAAATTAACCAACGAACATGCTGTAAATCTATCAATTACAATTTCAATGCCTTACAAGTTACATAAGTCTCGATAATAATTATTTGCATTTTAATTTAAGTTCGTGTTTAAGATTCAAACACCAAATTATTTGTATTGCATTTAACATATAAAAATTAGACCCTTTTTATTCAATTCAAACAATTTGTCATAATCGCATTATTTTTTCTAAAAATTTGGTACGAACCGCACTCGAACAAATCATACATTCGTACCTACTTCGTACCCATCGAAAATTACGAAATAATAAATATTATATACTAAAATACTTTACATTCGTTTCATAAAAAACATACAAAATTAAATTGTTTACGATACGAACATATTTGTCTACTCGATGTTAACAATGTGTTGCATACGTGAGTAATTTCGTTTCGCATTTCGGGCACCTGCTAAATTTGTTCGTCCCATTGTCCCAAATGGCTTACTAATAATTATTTTTTGTCAATTTATTTAAAGTAACTTTATGAAATCAATTTTAAATCTACAAGATATTTACCTACATGTACACGTGGATTCAAATCAGGATTATTTATAAACTGAGTGTTATTGTTGGAAATTTGACCGATTTTCTGCTGATTTTGGGGGGAAATCAGAAAATTTGTTTTCTTGATATTTTATTTATTTGTTTAACTTTTTATTTACAGATGTTTTCTATCCCTTATAATGACTTATTTCAAATAAGATATAAGCCTACGTGTACAGTACTGCAGTACAGATAGAATTAAGTGGCTACAGACTACTGTACTACAGTAGTGTAGTGAAGTACATCATTTAAAAATATATTACAATTATGTTTTACGGGCAGGTAACGAAAGGAAGGAAGAGTTTGAACATCTTCTGGTGGGAAGCAGTTTCATCCAAATTCTGGATGAGTTTGGATTGCACATGTAAGTATTGGCATTCTAATACATATTTCAAAGTACCTAATAAGATCAAATGCCTTGTCAGTTAACATTTTTTAAATTATATAAGTATTGTTTTCAAAAGTTTACTTTATTTAATCATTGTTGATTGTTATCAAAGGTATTGCTTTTATACTTAGAACACTTACTCACTGTCATGAGGCGAATTTTGTAGTGTGGGGAAACTGCTCCATTAATATTCAATGATGGTTTATTTCACTACCTAAAGTTATGAACTTTTCACAGTTGTTGGATATTTGTTTTTAAAAGAACTTTCATAATTTTTGAAGCCGCTTACTGTTAGTCATTTTGTTTAGTTCCATATTTTGTTGTTTTTTACAGATATACAATATCGTGAATCCAAGCCAAAAGGTGGTGAACACTAATAGCAGCCAAATGCAGTTTCTAATTGTAAGCAAAGCATGCTTAAATGTCATACCTTCTAATGTATTAGCCATTTTCTGGTAAATTAATGATAGTTTTTTACTGTTTCATGTTTTTTTGAAAAAAAAAATGTTATTCTCAAAACTCAGGGTCACACGAGTGATGAAATGTTAAAACATTGTTTAACTGAAATACTAAAAGGCGTTTTAAATATTTGGTAATTTGACATGACAGGAAAATCCATGCCATAAGACATCTACCAGCGGTTTCCAGCAGTGGCAGATGTCATCGCCCACATCCCAGCACTGGGGAACTGCAAATGCTGAGGTTCAAACACCACGCAAACAGCAACCCAAAAGAAATGTCGTAGATGCCTTTTCACCAGGCCAGCAACTGCCAGCTACCACATGTACATATGGTGGATATACCAAGGTAAATTATATCATGTTTATGTTGAGGAAAAAAAATCATATTATATTATGCATTGTTACATGTTCTTTTTCTTGCTATCAGAAACCACCCATAGATTTAATGTATATGATATAGAAATTGTTTTTGTTTGACAGTCTCAGTTGGTTGAGGAGATTGCCTGCTACGGTATTGAGGATTACCCAAAGGCAGCAAAAAGATTGTTCCGCCGCCTATACAAGGAGGAAGAGTACCTGGGCAGGACACTCACCGGAACCAGGGCAAACAATCAGTACGATGGACGGCCAGCCATCAGAGACTTGTCAAAAATGGCAATTATATATGGTAAAACTTGACTCGTGTTTGCTCAGTGTCTTGAAAGATGATCCATTGTAAACCTTTAATTGAACTTAAAATATAAGCAGACAAGTGTTGAATAATGAATTTAGATCTGCAGATGCATGTAGGAAGCTAGTTAATACATTACAAATGAATATTTTGTTTAATTTTTGATGATGATGATGATGTTAAAAAGTTTCATGTACCCAACGGTACATGGTAAACAAATATTATTCCTTTTGATAGACAGCATTGCACTAGATAAAGATCAGTTAATATTGCAGAACTGGTTGTGTGTTTTTTTAGAAATCATGAAAGAGCATTATCAAGTATCTGCCGTCCAGGTACGAGAGAAGTTACGAGATGTACTCAAACCAAGCAAGGCAAAGCCAAAGAGGCCAATTTGACGGATAAATCGGAAGGAAATTTACTCAGTTAACACCAAGCTCACCAAGGACAAATGGACATTAATTTTAGCGATTTTTTCTGATTTTATGTCTTTTGTGTAAATATTGTATATAAATTTAATACCCGTATTACGCCGTACAGGGTCAGTACGAAGCCATGTAACAAACTTACTAAGTACCAATCTTTAATAAAAATGCCAATATTTTAAAGAATTATGTTACTTGATATTTACTACTACTGATGTAAAAGCAAGTATTCTGTTTGAGGTAAGATAATAGTTATTGCATCCCCCCGATTGTCATTGTATTTGATTAGTGTACTTTATCGATATCAGTGTCTGCAAATATAATCTCAACACTTACCAGTGCTTTTTTTATCAATTACATCCAATGTGTGGCTTATTAAATACATCAGACAAATACTATTCTGGTGAAATTGGTTTGTTCAACTTTCTAATATATTTCTTATTGTATGAAATCATATTCAGCTATTTTTAGGGATGCTGGAAACAGGCTGGAATATTTTCCATGGTTTTCCATCAATGCTGGACTATATACCATGGTAAATATTCCAGCCTCAATGTGTTAGCAGGACCATGGAAAACCCTGGAAAAAATTCCAGCCTTTCAGTTCCAATACTCCATGTATATGGAAAAGCATGGACAAAATTCCATGCTTTTCCATGGAAAGCATGGAAAATATACCATGCAGCATGAAAAATATATTCCATGTTTTACCAGCATATTTTCCAGCGATTTCCAGCCTGTTTTTTTCCAGCCTCAGCATGGAAAAGGCTGGAAATTTAGTTCCAATACTCCAGCCTCATATTTTCCATGGAATTCCATGGAAAAACATGGAACTTTTTCACCCGGGCGATACCTCATGCTGAGTGACTCCCCGTTATTTTGCGTATTACACAGGCCTACTCCACGTAGACTCGCCTCTGAAATGTTGTCATAACAATCTAAAACAGAACAATTACTACAGAAAGAACTAAAAAGGAAACTGGTTAGTAGTTTATGGTGTTCTGGCGAGACGTTTTTGCCTATAACAAAGGACTGTATATGCTTAAATTAGTGCCAAAAAATTTAAACATGACACAAAATATTTATATGTCCTGGACCAATGACTACCAAAGTTCTCTTATAAAGATTTAGTCGTAAGTGTAATATTTGACAGGGAAATTAAAGACTAAATTGTAAATAACTTACCTTGTAAGTTAACTAAACTTATTATTGTAAACTTTCGTAGACAAGACGCCACTGGCATTGTGACTACAAAAGTTCTCAAAACCAATTTTTTGTCTTAATTTCATTTTTTAGCCAATGAAAATCAATGTTACTCAATGAACTGTGATGCTAGTTTTTAACATTTAACTTAGTTTACTTAGTTTAAGTTTGAGCATTTTTTGTAATTTTGGTGCTCGATTTGCGGCAATTACATGAAGAAATTTTGCTATGTATACACCTTTAAAAAGTGAAATATTGTACAGTGAGTAACTCCACTTGTAACGATATCACTTATAGCGATATATTGCACATAATGATGCAGAATCCAAGGTCCCAGCAGGATCCCTATATAGTTTAATTGATATAACATCGGTTGTAACGATGTCACATGTGACAAAGTTTCGGGTACAATGATGCTGTTTTCACAGCGCAGTCGCAAATATACCCCTTTTTTTATGATATTGGAGTGTAAACGACGTGTGAAAAACATTGATTCAGCTAAACAGTTTTATGGCTGCCTTTGATTAAATACTAACTGTTGTCACTTGTGCCAAGTTATTTCAAAATCCATTCATGCTGGACATAGATATGCTCCGGACAAAGTGTCCAGGCCTGATTCCTTAAATTTGACCTTTGACCTTGAATTGTGACTTTGACCTTGGACCTATGGACGTGGTTCTTGCACATGACACTCCGTCTCACCATGCTTGTCACTTCTGCCAGGTTATTTGGAAATCCATCCATGCTGGACAAAGATATGCTCCAGATAAAGTGTTTAGGGGATTGATTTCTTAAATTTGACCTTTGACCTTAAATAGTGACCTTGACCTTGGACCTAGGGACCTGGTTCATGTGCGCAACACTCCGGCTCACCATGCTTGTCACTTCTGCTAGGTTATTTGAAATCCATCCCAGCTGGACAAAGATATGCTCCGGACAGTGTCAAGGATTGATTCCTTAAATTTGACCTCTGACCTTGAATTGTGACCTTGACCTTGGACCTAGGGATCTGGTTCTTGCACGCAACACTCCATCTCATCATGCTTGTCACTTTTGCAAAGTTATTTGAAAATCAATCCATGCTAGACAAAAATATGCTCTGGACAAAGTTTTTCCACCGACCACCCAACCCAACAGGGGCGTTCGCATAATACGTCCCATTTTTCAAACGGGCATATAAAAAGTAAATAGCTGGAAATTTCAGCTATGATTGAAAATTCATCTCAACCTAGATAAATCTAAAAGTAAATTAGGCATGGGTGCTGGGACCCCCCCCCCAGTCCTTACATAATGCAGCTTCGGCGCGGAGGGATCTTATAAACTTAGAAATACACACACTGTGCAAATGTGTTAATGTTTATTACCAAGTTAATTAAAAGATAATAAAGCATAAATAACGCAAGGTTGGCAATAAAATATAAACTAGAAATGTGTCCACAGACACGGATGCCCCCACCTATGCAGTCATTTCTACATGGCGCCGCTTTTTCTGTCTGCATACAAATAATTTTGCAAAAAGAGAATTGTCCTTTTATATTTTACTTTCTGCTAATGTATTCTCTTATTGTGTGAAGTAATTTGGATATCACAAAATAGTTTTAGTCCTGACAAAAAATTAATAAAAGGTAGTAATTAAAACTTTCAGGCAATTATGAGTTATGGTTCTTGTATGCATCACTTACTCTTGCTATCTTAAATAATTCTGTGCAAAATCAACAAAATGCCTTTTGAATTATGCTTTGCACACTCCTGAATTAAAGAAGTAATTCACTAACTTCACAAGTCAGGTTTGTGCATGCAACAAATCATCTGGTCATTGTGATAATTTCTGCCAATTTATTTGAAAATCCCTATATGCATGACAATATTATGCTCTGAAAAATTATTTGACCTTTGACCTTGATTAATGACCTTGATCTTTCAGCTACAGACCTGGTTCTTAACACCACATGCCGTCGCATAATGCTTACCACTTCTGCCAAGTTATTTAAACATTTTCATGCCAGACAAAATTATGCTCCAGACAGAATCCATGGACTTAATTCTTATACTTGACCTTTTACCTTTAAGTGACCTTGAACTTGGACCTAGTTTTTGCAGGCGACACATTGTCTTATAATGGTTATCACTTCTGCTAAGTTATTTGAAAATCCTTCAATGCTGGACAGAGTTATTGCCTGGACAAGAATCTTAACATATATACATATACTTGACCTTAAAGTGTGACCTTGACCTTGGACTAAGGTACCTGGTTCATGCATGTGACACCGCCGCATAATGCTTATCACTTATGCCAAGTTGTTTGAAAATCCTTCCCTGCTGGACAACATTATGCTCCGGACATGGTCTATGGCTTAAATTCTTATATTTGACCTTTGACCTTTTAGTGTGACCTTGACATTATACAAAGGGACCTGGTTCTTGCACGCAACACACCGACACCCCATGCTTAGCACTTGGACCAAGTTAGTTTAAAATCCTTCCCTGCTGGACAAAATTATGCTCCAGACAGTATCTATGGCTTAAATGACCATTCACCTTTAAGTATGACCTTGACCTTGGACCTAGGGACCTGGTTCTTGCGCGTGACACACCGTCTCACAAGCTCAACACTTGTGCCAAGTAATTTGAAAGTCCTTCCATGCTAGACAAAATTATGCTCCAGCCAGTGTCTATGGCTTAAATTTTTATATTTGACCTTTGACCTTTAAGTGTGACCTTGACCTTGGACCTAGGGATCTGGTTCTTGCACGCAACACACCGTCTCACCAAGCTCAACACTTGTGCCAAGTTATTTGAAATTCCTTCCATGCTGGACAAAATTATGCTCCGGACAGGGATAGAAGGCTTTAATTCTTATATTTGACCTTTGACCTTTAAGACTGACCTTGACCTTGGACCTAGGAACCTGTATCCTACACGCGACACACCATCTCATTATGCTTAACATTTCTGCGAAGTTATTTGAAAATCCTCAAATGCTGGACAAAGTTATTGTCCGGACAAGAATCCGAACATACGTCCATACGCACATTAATTGACAATTATTTTGATATTGAAGGTATAACTGTCAGTTTGAGATATTTTCCCTGGAAAATGTGCAATTGTAACTCAGTTTCAAACACTTTCAGGAATTTAAATTTTCATTGGCCATTAAAGTTACAGGTATAGTTAACACATAGAAGTATGCAAAAAAACAAATTGCTGGACCTCTTTACCCTTTTGCAGTGATACTTTTTTTTAAATTTACACATGTCTTAAAAATTAGATCTTTTAAACATTAACAGACATTGCCCCAACAGAACACCATCAACATTGACAGACATTGCCCCAACAGAACACCATCAACATTGACAGACATTGCCCCAACAGAACACCATCAACATTGACAGACATTGCCCCAACAGAACACCATCAACCCAGCAAGCATTTAACATTCCTTGTTTAAAGCCACTCAAAATGTGAAAGCAGTCAAATTCACAATTAACAATTATAAGTTTCTCCTTATAGCCTGGGAAATCCGTCACAGTACATAGTTGTGGTATATAACCTACATCAGGAAACATCTGTGGATACTATGCACTACAATAACCCTGATTCTCCCAAGTGAAATTGTTAAACATTACATATAGCTTGATTTATTTGCCAAAACATAGTGCACTAAAACTTTATATGAATATTCACCATTAACATTCTGAGATGCACAATATTCTAATGTAGAGCGTACTCAGATAGCGCAATCTGACCGCCGCCATGGCAGCTCATTCCCCACCCCCTCCCTTGTATTTCGCAACTAACGTGTTACCAGTATACAGCATAATGTGGCAATTTCCCCTTTTATCCCAATGATAAAGATCCCTTAAAAAAACTTGACTCAGACAGTGATCGTGATCACCACCAAAATCTATTCATTTGTTCATTGGCCCATTTCATACCTTCCCAGAAAAAAAATCATACACATTTGTTCATCAAGTAATGCTAACCAACAGAAAAGCCAATGCCAACAAAAACCTCCGTGGCAAAGGTAAATAAACACAAGAAACCTTGATTGGTTTCATTCTGTTGTTAATTTTAACAAACAAAAAATGGAACTGGTTAATTACCACTTATTTAATGGAAATGTATTATTTTCCAATCATTATGCATTACCATATGCACCTGCCCAATTAAAAGTAAGCATCAACTATTTTTTTCTAATTAAATTGCATCACTTGGTGGGTGATTTTAACATAAAACAAGGCTTTGATAGTATTGCAAGCAGGAGGGACAGGACAGACAGACAGAGTGAGACCCACGGACGAACAGACAGACAAACGCACACAGACGGAGGGCAAACCCATAGTCCAAGTTTCATGTAGTATCATGATCATATCTGATGCACTTTTCAAAATATTACAGTATTAAGTTTATTTCTACTTTAAGTAACAGTCCGGTGACCTTTGAAATCTGGTGAAAAATAAAAGGTCATGCATAATTCTCACATTGCTGTTGCTATGTATAAAAAGTTTCATCAAAGTGTCTTCAGTACTTTCACAGTTATCACAGGATCCAGGTTTTGGGGACGGACGGACAGACAGACATAAGGACGAACAGACAGAACCACACACAGACAAATGGCAAACCTAAAGTTCAATTCATGGTCATATGTCCATTTCGAATTATTACCGTATTTAGTTTATTTCTATATTTAGTAACAGTCACGTGACCTTTGACCTCTGGTGAAAGAAAAAGGTCGTGCATAATCCTCACATTACCACATTGCCGTTTATATGTATACCCAGTTTCATCGAAATAAGTTCATTACTTTTTGAGTTATTGCAGGAACCAGGTGTTGGGGATGGACAGACAGACGGACAGACAAACATATGGACGAACATATAGAGAGACACACCGACGGATACTTATAGTTCAATTTTTGTACCAAGTTTCATGGTCATATTGTATGTACTTTTCGAATTATAACAGTATTGAGTTTATTTCTATTTATAGTAACAGTCAGGTTATCGCAGGAACAATATTTTGCGGACGGACGGACTTTATTTCTATTTTTAGTAACAGGTACGTAACCTTTGACCTCTGGTAAAAAATAAAAGGTCGTGCCTAATACTCACATTGCCGTTTATATGTATACCAAGTTTCATCTAAATATCTTCAGTACTTTTTGAGTTATCGCAGGAACAATATTTTGCGGACGGACGGACTGACTTTATTTCTATTTTTAGTAACAGGTACGTGACCTTTGACCTCTGGTAAAAAATAAAAGGTCGTGCCTAATACTCACATTGCCGTTTCTATGTATACCAAGTTTCATCAAAGTATCTTAAGTACTTTTTGAGTTATCGCAGGAACAATATTTTGCGGACGGACGTAGTTTATTTCTATTTTTAGAAACAGTCACGTGACTTTGGACCTCTGGTAAAAAATAAAAGTTCTTGCCTAATACTCACATTGCTGCTTATATGTATACCAAGTTTCATCGAAGTATCTTCAGTACTTTTTGAGTTATCGCAGGAACAATATTTTGTGGACGGACGGAGGGCAAACCTATAGTCCCCTCCGGTGAAACACCGGTAGAGGACTAATTACTGTAAATGCTAAATGTGGTCTCAAACAAAAAACCACCATAACATTTAACAAACTAAGCAATTCCTTCAACAATGCAATTTGCTGCAAATTGCCAATTGTGATTTTCAAAAAAATAATACCGAATTGTTTAACAAGTAAAAATGCATTTAACAATTAAATGGGCATAAATGCCAAATGTGGTGTCAAAAAGAAGAACATAACTTTTAAACAACTATGCAATGTGGTGTCAAAAAGAAGAACATAACTTTTAAACAACTATGCAAATGCCAACCGTGGTCTCTCGCAAAAAGAATACCAACACTTTTGAACAACTAAGCAATGCATTTAACAATGCAGTTGCTGCAAGTGCCAACTTTGGTCTTTTAAAAGAACACTATAACTGTTATAAACTATGCAATGATGCAATGCATTTAACAATCCAAATGCCAAATTTGGTCTCTTAACAGAACACCATAACTGTTAAACAACTAAGCAATGCATTTAGCAATGCAAATTCTGCGAAGGGCAAATGTGGTGTTTTCATTACCTGCTGTCGAGGAATCTGACGGTCGGTTCAGATTAAACATGAACATTTCCAAAATCATTACTGTACAGGAAAAGAAAAGAACATTTACAAAATCGTTATTGCACTGGTAAAGAAGAAATCATTTCAAAAATACTTACTGCACAGGAAAAGAAAAGAACATGTGAAGTGAACATAATAAATCATATGCAAAAAAGATATAAAACTGTGTTACAAAAAAATCAGTTATATCCCTTCTCGAATAAGCGTATTAAACGCTGTGGTACTGGCACAGTATTTTTTCTGTGTTAAATAAGCATTAAATACACTTTTAGTACATTAAGTGTATTGTTTCTGTACTTTTTCTGCATTTTTTACAAAAAAAGTTTATTAATGCACTAGAGAATACACTTAAAATAAACTTAAAATACACCAGTTAGAAAATGTCCAGTAACAAAGTTCGGCCATAATATTTACTTGCCCAGGTAGTTTTTGGTTGTCCAGGGAATGGGGCAAGTAGATCATTTCAAAGGTACTTGCCATGATTTTATCTGACATTTTTTCATGTCAAGACAGTATTTTACTTGTAAGCGGCAAGGGCCAAAGGGGCTATTTTGAAACCTTTGTGGCCTTTAATGGTCAATTATCCAACCGTCTATGACAAACACCAGTTCTTGTATTCACAAAGCTTCTAAGAAACATTTAAACTGTAGTGCTACCTTAAGTGAAAATTCCAGATCAAATTTTCAATGTGAAATGCAATGATTTCTGTTGAGAAAATAGGTAAAATAAGAAACAATTAATATGTCCAATATTTACTAGTTTCCAACATTGTACTGTACAAAGACCTATACAGTCATGTTACTTCCACAGACTCACACTTTAGGAAATAGATAATTTTAAAAAATTTAAAGGGACTTGTTCACAGATTTTTGCATTTTTATGAAGTGTGCTATTAAAGAGCTCAAGTTTAATAAAAAGAAACGGATTTTTTTAATAAAGTAAACATACAAACATTTGGTCCCACCATATTTCAAACCCGGGAGCTCCGGAATAAAAGGCTATTGCCCTAACCACTCGGCCATTCCGATTTCTATATTTTATTTGACATTATTTACTTTATGTAAGTGATCTACGTATTGTCAACAATTTTAACAACAACAACAGAAACATTCCAAATCAACCGAAGATACTCATAAATGAAACGGTATTTACAGTGTATTTCTATGTCCATAGTGTTATTTTGCTCCCTTGTAAACACTGTTATTTTACTTTTGAAATCTGTGACAAAGTTGAAAAAATGTCAATTCATCAATCTGTGAACAGGTCCCTTTAATGTCCTTAAGGATTTACTAAGGAGCTTTGTGAATACGGATGCAGTTCTTAGGTAACTTACCGTCGCTAACTAAATACGTTGACTTCTGGCACAGGATCTGTTTGTAGCCCTCCCGGAAAGAGTTGCTTCTCCACCCGTAGATGATCGGATTGAACCCGGAGTTCATATACATGAAGCAGTAGGCCTGAAAAGTGTTTGTAAAATGTGAATTATTGATAACTTTAACATTTTTTACAGGAAAAGCTACCGTTTCATTTTATTGCTTAAAATTATATATACCTTACTGCTAAAAATGTTGCTGGGTATTGATTATGAATGCATAGTCTGCATATAAATCTTTGGTATTATATATATCAAATAAATATCTTGGAATTATTAACTTATTTAATATACACTTAATCATCGTCAGTAACCCTGCCATACGACAAATTTGATTATGAAGACAGCCTCAGATTAACGTGGGCACTTTTATGGAAGAACAGTTTGCTTTCTGTCGACTTCTTTTACTCGCAAAATACAGCCTGCTTTTATGTCATGCGAACACTTATTTTGATCACACTTAAAGAACTGACCACTTTCTTGTGGCAATAATCCATGTTGTCTGCAATTAACAGTTTCATAGACAATAGGCAGTTTACGACATACAAACTATATATAGTCTAAAAACCAACTATGTTATTGTTTTGATCCTTACTAAGGGGTTCGTCCACACCATAATGGCGTTTTTGTCTTTGATTTCTGTGACATACGATGAGTATACCGCGTAGGGAATCCAGCAAGTGAAAAAACACGCCAACACGATGAACAGGGTCTTTGTCACCTGAATTTGCTGACCTGAAAATAACAATGAACACAATGAACAGGGTCTTTGTCACCTGAATTTGCTCACCTGAAAATAAACAAAGAGATGTTTGTAAAACATGTATGCCCCCCTCGATATATTGTATCTATGTATGAAGTTTAATTGAAATATCTCGATGCGTTCTCAAGTTATTGAGCGGAAACGGTTTTTCTATTTTTAGCAATGGTGACCTTGACCCCACCCACCCCATATTAAATCCCAAGAGAGGTCTCAATAAAAGGTATCTATGTATGAAGTTTCATTAAAATATCTTGATGCGTTCTGAAGTTATTGAGCGAAAAGCATTTTTCTATTTTTAGTAACGGTGACCTTGACCTTGACTCCACCCACCACATATGCAATCCCAAGAGAGGTCTTAATATATCTATGTATGAAGTTTCATTAAAATATCTTGATGCGTTTTCCAGTTATTAAGCAGAAACCATTTTCTATTTTTAGTCACTGTCACATTGACCTTGACCACACACACCCCATATGCAATCTCAAGCAAGGCTTCAATGTAAGGTATATATGTATGAAGTTTCATTAAAATATCTCGATGCGTTCTCAAGTTATTGAGCAGAAACCGTTTTTCTATTTTTAGTTATGGTGACCTTGATCTTGACCCCCACCCACCCCATAAGCAATCCCAAGCCAGGTCTCGATATATGGTATCTAGGTATGAAGTTTCATTAAAATATCTTAATAGATTCTAAAGTTATTGAGCGGAAACTGTTTTTTTCTATTTTTAGTAACCGTGACCTTGACCCACCCAACCCATATGCAATCCCAAGCGAGGTCTCGATATAAGGTATATATATATGTATGAAGTTTCATTATAATATCTCGATGCGTTCTCAAGTTATTGAGCAGAAACGTTTTCTATTTTTAGTAACGGTGACCTTGACCCCACCCACCCTATATGTAATCCCAAGTGAGGTCTCAATATAAGGTATCTATGTGTGAAGTTTCATTAAAATATCTCGATGCGTTCTCAAGTTATTGAGCAGAGACCGTTTTTCTATTTTTAGTAAATGTGACCTTCACCTTGACCCCACCCACCCCATATGCAATTTCAAGTGAGGCCTCGATATAAGATATCTATGTATAAAGTTTCATTAAAATATCTCTATGCGTTCTCAAGTTATTGAGCGGAAACCGTTTTTCTATTTTTAGCAACGGTGACCTTTGACCTGATGACCTCAAAATGTATAGGCGTCTTCCTTTTCTCCCAAGTAACCAGCATACCAACTTTCATGATCGTAGGTCAAAGCTTTCTCTAGATATGGTGCGGAAACGAAATGGTCTACGGACAGACCGACCATCCGACCGACCGACAAAGCAAAGCAAAGCAAGATACCCCCAATTGCATATTAAAAAATTTTCTTAACAATTGCACATATTCACAACTTGGCTGCAAGTCGGGGGGGGGGGGGCACACATGTTTTACAAACATCTCTTGTTAATAAAGAACAATGGAAACATGTCATTTGTACGCAAGCGTAAAAACCTTTGACTCATTTACTTACTTAGGAAGTAAACTAAACCTTTAGCAGTTCACAAAAACTTAACTTAGGAATTATAAAAATGGATTTAAAAAAATATATATGCTGAAGAGCTCATTTTTATGAACAAGATTGCTGCAATTGTTATCATGGGTAGTAACTTATTTTTCCGCACCCTCTTATCCAAAATCCTGTATCGGCGCCTGACAAATATTCAGGATATACAGAAAATAACATATTTTCTTTCCATTTTCATTGATGAAAATCTGCTTCAGAATTTTCTAACATCACTTTACTTGCCAAACCCCACTCCCATCATCGATATGGTTGCAAAAATATGGAATATTTTGAAGTAATAAATATTAATAAATATGTGATTCAATTATTGTTTTATTATTTTTCCACTTAGGCATGTTTTTACTTTGCAAACTGATATCAATTTATACAAGAAAATAGAAAAGTATTCACTTTAAATTATTACCTCTTCACCTGTTCATACACTTAAGATTTCCGATTCACTTTATTGGCAAAATACTAATTTCAAGAAAACTAATAAAATGTAAATACCGTAATCTTATGAATATAATACACACTTTTTTACCCAAAATTTTTTATTACAAGTAGGGGATGCGTATTATACTTGAATGTAAAGTTTACCTGAAAATTTATATCCAAATATTCGCTTAACCCTTTCCCCCATAGGTACGTATAAACCCGACCATATCAATTACTGGGTACATACGACTTTTCCCATTACCCGATAATCCCGTATATTCACAACTTTCATTTTTTAAAAGCAAATTCTTGCCAATATTGAGGATAAATGTGTTTAAGGATTACATAAACACAAGTGTTTGCCATTTTTCTAAAGTATCAAGTGCATTTTGGGATATGTTCTATTTAAAGATATGCTGTAATTGACATCCAATTTGGACGGGGGTATTCCCATTCAACATGCGTAACTCACATATTGCAATGTGCGTGAAACGGGTAAAGGTCATATTTTAAAAATAGCGACGAATCTAGTAGTGTATTTAAATTTAGATGGAATGTAGTTACATGTATACAAACCATTTTCTGAAATTAGGGTGAATTTAATTTTCTGTGTAAATAAACATGCTGCATTCGTTTGTATTTATTTAGTCTGATTTACTTATTTTGATTCGTCTATGTTTTTAATGATTCTCACTTGCATTTAAGCAGAAATTATTTGAATAAATCTTGACTTTTTTCTGTTTGCATAAAATCTCATTTAACAAGATGCCTACGTGATTTAATTGTGTAAGCTACTATAGCTTGTGTACTGACATACTAAAGCATTATGAACAGACACCTCATTTTTTTATGTGTATTCAGATTTTTATTTTTCCCCCCAAAATATTGTTCAAACTTGGGTGTGTGTATTATCCATGAGTGCGTATTATATTCATAAGATTACGGTAGCATTACATAATCACGAACAATTAATAACCAATAATAACACTCTATTAGTTTTAAATATGTTGTGAATTTGGCGCGACGTCATACGACGTCGCCGCGAACAGTCACGTTTTATATAGACGTCATCATTTTTATTGTTGTTATTGTGTTACAGATTTGAACGATATAAAAAGGGTCGAACCTGGATTGCGCTACCTTTCTTATTTACAACCGATTTACATTTACATTACGAACGCCGATATTGGTGCCGTGACCAGGATGAATTTACAAAAACATATCGCTCAACGCAAAGCACAGAAAGAAGTCGTAGAATTTTACTTAAAGAAAATCAACGAATTGAAAGATGAAGAGACATTTTCACTTATCGACTATGACGCCGTTCTTGAGAAACTGCATGACAAGATAGCGCAGATACAGACTCTAAACGAAAAGATTATGGGTTTGACGGACTATGATGATATGCTCGAGGAAGTATTAGAGTCAGAGAAATACATGCTCGAATTGGATTTAAAGATGCGACATCTGAGAAACTTTCGCAATCAACACTCGCAACAACAGCCGAATTTCGCCGGTACTCTAGAGAAATCAGCATCCGCAGGATCAATACCGCAAACATTCGCATTTTCGCCGCCTATCGCGGTCGGCACTCAGTCTGCTATCGCCGGGTCGCAACAGGGTATCGTCGGATCGCAGCATGGTTTTGACGTGTCGCATCGTGGTATCATCAGGCCACAGTATGATCTTCACCAGTCCTCACAAACTACAATCACAGAAGAGCAGCAGAGACAGTGGAACATCAACGCCAATCCATTCGTAAGCAACCAGCATCAAAATGTAAGTAACGTTAATAATTCCTCACATTTCCACAGACTGCCTAAATTAGCGTTACCTACCTTTAATGGAGACATTTTAAAGTGGCAAAGTTTCTGGGATACCTTTGAATCGACAATACATCATAACAGAAGTCTCACGGATGTCCAGAAATTCTCTTATCTCAAGTCCCAACTAGAAGGTTCAGCCGCGCGTACATTAGACGGGTTTGCATTAACAAATGCTAATTATTTGAGAGCGGTTAGTCTACTTCGAGAACGTTTTGGCAGACAGCATAAAATTACGCATGCAACTATGCAAGCTCTGATACAATTGCCAGCCCCATGTAATACACTTGCCAGCTTGCAGAATTTTCATGACAAAATGGAAACGTACATCCGAGGTTTAGAATCTATGGGACAGAATCAGGAAAACTACGGAAGCCTGTTAGTACCAGTTATTCTAGACAAGCTGCCGATAGAAATCAGAAAGAATTTAGCTAGAGAACACGGTGATAATGACTGGCAGCTAGAAGATCTGAGGATGGCATTGAGGAAAGAAGTGAGTATTTTAGAAGAAGGAAGTAAAGACCACTTAGCGGATGTAAACGATTACATGTCAACAGCGTCGTTCTATACTGGAACGTTACAGAAGAAACGACGTCCACAGACCAGAGAAAAATGGACGACTGACTTCAATGAAAGAAGAAGAAATGAAATTAAATGTGCATTCTGTGACGAGTCTCACAAGTCTGTCGATTGCATGAAATTTCAAGATACGTCGTCCAGATTACAAAAAGTGAAAGAAAGGCAGTTATGCTTTAATTGTCTTAGAGGTCATATCGTAGCCAAGTGTATGTCGCAGAAGAGATGCCAGTTATGCAAAAAGAAACACCACACGAGCATTTGCAACGCCAGTAGCAGTGACGATCCAATACATGGAACCACACCGGAAGCGTCCACATTGAGACCGGAAGCCGCGGTATTCCACTCTTCATTGAAACGTGCTCAGTCGGATGTACTTCTGAAGACAGCTATTGTTAAAGTGGGTACCCAGGAGACTGAGATCGATGCTGCTATACTATTTGATGAGGGTTCACAGAGGTCATTTGTCACACAACAGCTTGCTGACCAACTACAACTTCCGGTTGATGGTACAGAAACACTAAATATTGCATCGTTTGGTGGAAACACTACTAGAACCCAACACGTTGATCGCGCTACTATCTACTTGAAGACGGACGACAACGAGAAGATTCCGTTAAGTGTTTTGGTTGTGCCGACCATAGCAAAACCCATCGACACAGGGCTCACCTCGGTCGTGACAACACTCCCCTACCTACGAAGATTGAAGTTAGCCCAGCCAGTAACAAACGATTCCATGCTGGAAATCTCCATTTTGATTGGCGCAGACCAATACTGGGATTTGGTTGAAGATACTGTTATTCGCGGAGACGGTCCCACCGCGGTAAAGTCCAAGATAGGCTACTTATTGTCGGGTCCTGTCAAAAAGGGGGCTATATTTAACACCACGACCGAGAGTCACATTATGAACGTCATCACCTTCCGTCCACCGGACGATTCGATACTTGAGCGGTTCTGGAATCTCGAGAGCATGGGTATCACATCCGATGTACAAAACCGGAAGGAAGTGGACTACATTAAAGAATACCAGGACAAGTGCATTGAGTTTAATGATGGACAGTACCAGGCTAAATTACCGTGGAAACAAGACCATGCACCTCTACCTTCGAATTTCGAGATAACAATGAAGCGGACCATGAATACAGTTCAGAGACTACGGCGTGAACCGGAAATGCTTCATAAGTACAATGAGATCATCAAGGAACAGGAAAAACGTGGATTTATTGAAAGGATTACAGTTGACAAGACATCCCCGTCTACGGCAGTACACTACATCCCACACCATCCGGTTCGTAAAAACGTCGGGAGACTGTCAACACCTGCGAGCCATGACTCGATACAAGCGCTGACTAAGAGGAAAGCGTTACGCGACGTCGCCGCGAACAGTCACGTTTTATATAGACGTCATCATTTTTATTGTTGTTATTGTGTTACAGATTTGAACGATATAAAAAGGGTCGAACCTGGATTGCGCTACCTTTCTTATTTACAACCGATTTACATTTACATTACGAACGCCGATAAAATACGATGTGAAAGACTTTATAACAAGAAATTATCCATCATAAAACACAAGAGGCCCAATTAGATTTTGCTTATCCATTTTCTGTTCCTAACATTAATAAGATTATCATAGCGTTTTCTGGAAAGTGAAATTAAACGATTTGATACTCTAGCACAGTATTAATCTTTGAAACAAGAGGGCCATGATGGCCCAAAGGGCTCACCTTAGTACTGGCAAAGATGAAAGCCTTACTTTTGTGAAAGACTTGTGGGAATGTATGGCATAAGTCCTAAAACAATTTGTCTAGCTGATTTACTCTCATACATAGAACAAGTAAGGACCTGGATATATTTTCTCTACTCTGGCATCCAACTTTTCGCAGGCAATTTCGGAGGAATAGTGTTAATGCTGCAGATCTGAAAGATAATGGCGACTGCTGTGCAAAGGTCATGTCATGCTTGCTTTCAATGAGACGAGTGTATTGCATATTGAAATTCGCTAAAGGTCCTAGACAAATGGTGCAAGTTTGGTCCAGACTGGTTGAAAATGAAGTCCCCATCTTGCAACAATTTCATTTCTGCATTAATTTTCACAATTAAGGGGAAATAACTGCTGTGTTCGTGGCCTGTCTCATTTGCTGCTTGTGTTGAGATCTTATGGCCATACAAAACATGTGGAAGTTTTATCAAGATTAAGTGAAAAATGAAATCTCGTTGCCCAATCTGACAGATTGTTGGCTTTCATTGCAGATGTATGGTCACATACAATCTGTGGAAATTTGGTCAAGATTGGAAGAAAAAAAGTCTGAATCAATGTAAAATGGCAATTTTTGCCTACTTTTCAACAAGAAAGGGGGTATAACTCTGGTGTTTGTGTCCCAATCCGGCCCAATGTTGACTTCTACTGTGATCTTTTGATAATATACAAACCATGGAAGTTTGGTCAAGATTGGTTGAAAAATGAAGTCTCTATGATCAAAACAGGCAATGTTTGCATGTTTTCCCACAAACAAGGGGCCATAACTCTAAGGTTTCTAGTCTTTAATGTGATAACAGTCCCAATTGTTGATGGCATACGGACGACGGACTACGGATAATAGCTCATGGAGCACTTTGTGCTCAGGTGAGCTAAAAATGTCCTAATAGTTAAATTGTTCATTAGCTGATCATTTATAAAACGCATTCAGAAAAACGTCTTTGCTACAACAGAACACACGTACTATGCAGTCCTTTTAGACATACAAACAACTAAAAATATCATGTATTTATTCTAAAATTACTGCACTAAAAACTGTCGTAACGTAACAAAAGATATAATATGCAGCAATCTTGCACCTGACGCTTACCGATAAATAAACCAACAAATAACGCAACACTAGATGTGTCACAGACACGGATGCCCACACAACACATGTTTCGACACAGACAAAAGGCATGTCGCAAACACTATTTTTTGCCTCCACAAATGTATTTTCATATAAATTTTCTACAGAAGAAAGAATGACAAAGGGCCATAATTCAGCCAAAATTGCTCGAAGTTTGAGCGAAATCCGCCAAGCAGTTAAAGGGGAGTTGAGTCCACACGATTTTGGAAAGTATATATGTATTCAATAGTGGAAAAAATGACAATAGGACATAATTCTGCCAAAATTGGTCGCTGTCAAAATTCCTTCCTTTACAATCACCTACACATTAAGGTTCAGATGTGCAAGTCTGAAAGAAATCCACCAAGCAGTTAGAGAAGTAGTGTCCACAAAATTTCGGGATGGACGGACAGGTGCAATGCTTAATGCCTCCCACTTTGTGGGGACATAAAAAATAATTTTGCTACTGATGCTTATGTACTAAGAAATTAAAAAAATAAATAAAAATAAATTGTAACACACAACATGCATTGAATGATTTTATATGTGATATCAGAGTTAACAATTTGTTATCTTTTTCACCTAAACATATTCAAAATAGTGTAAATGATAGACATTGTATACATATTTTATTGTAAACAAATATAGTTATTATATTATCTATACATCTTTATGTTAATTAATGTACCAGTATTTATTTATATATTTATTTATTTAATTACTGTGTGACTAAATTACATATTATTTGGACTTACCTGATATTTAGTATTCAACAATGATGATAAGATTTATTATTATATTTATTATTATTAATATTTAAACTTATTCAAACATACTATTATGTGAAGTTGGAATAAGACATCAAACATCCAACGGAAATGGGTTTTTTTCACATAAAACTGTGCATTTCATAGTGTATAATTATGTTTGTCATATAATTCTGTGGATACTTTTGTAAATTTGCATTTTTCCATAAGTCTTGTTAACACTGATTGTGTCTTTGATCGTTTTTCCTGTATTTAAAATCTGGACACGGTTTTATTTTTGTGTGAAAATGTTGTTAATGCACAGAAGTATAAAATTTTGTGGTAAAATCAGTTTAACTGATGCAATTATATATGCAGGTGTCTATAATTGCACTAATTACTCTGCAAAATTGTAAAATAAGAAATGGTTAACTGCATATAAAACATTGGTGTAATAAAACAGTTTATTCTTTGTTTGATGTCTTATTCCAACTTCACATAATAGTGTTTTCATTTATTTACTGCGTGACTTACCTAATATAGAATCTGACTGCAGAGTAGTGTTTATTTACTGCATTACTATTGCACCTAATCTTTGATTATTATTATTATTATTATGGGTATTTTTAATATTATTAAAATTGTGTTTCTTCATTTACTGCGCGACTAACTTACCTAATATTTGATCTGACTGCAGAGTGGTGTTCTTCCTAAGACGGACTGCGTGCTTTCGAAACTCTATGTACATCTTTGCGTAGGCATAGAACATAACCCCCAGGGGTAACAGAATGTTTGTGCCACTGATTATAACATGGTGTAATTTCTCAGTCTTCGAGGCTGGGTACACTGGCCCGCATTGCATCGTTCCCGGTTTGATTACAACATGACTTAGAATGAACAGTGTCAGAATCGCGCACGTAATTGACCAGAGCCAAGCCGCTAAGCACATACATAAAATTTTCCAGTGATTCAAAATGCGACTAAAAGGATGTGTTATTGAGACATACTTATGTATACTAATATACATCATCGTATGAATTGAAGTAATCAAGCAGACGTTATTGAAAAATCCATTAATGTTGCACATTGTTTCGCCAAATACCCATCTATCCTTTATTAAAGTCGTCAATGAGAAAGGTATAAGCAGTAGACCAGTCAAGAAATCAGCGATCGCTAAATTTACTAGAAACATGTTCGTCCGCGTCTGCATTCCCTTGTGGCGCACCACCACTACGATCACCATAAAATTTCCAATCAATGAAAGGATCATTGAAATGACCAGCCACGTTCCGAATATGGACTTTTCCAGGATGTTCCAGGGTCGAGCAGTGATCGCAGGCTTCTCAGTGGCATTGAGCAGTGAACTGAGATCTGTGTCATTCAGAGTCATGGTAATAGTCGTTGGATCCCAAACGGTCATGTTTCCAAACGGCGTCATTGACGCAATTTATCTCTGAGTTATCCGGTTAAATTCCAAAATACATCTGTGTAATTCTTCATTGACATCAGTCTGAAAAACAGAACCGGTTACATTCCAAAATACATCAATGTAATTCTTCCTTGATATCAGTCTGAAAGTTACAGAAGGATCTTAAATAAATGACAAATATGCACATCGTATACTACTGATAACGCAGATCATTTCACTTATTGCAGACGTTGTGCAAATAATCCATTCTATTCAGCAATGCGGAAAAATGCATGGGCTTTAAAGGCACAACAGATAGAAGATTTATGGTTTCCTGCAAATGTTAAACATATGAGGCGCGTCGTGGGAAAACCGGCCTTAATGCATGTGCGTCAAGTGCCGTCCCCGGTTAGCCTGTGCAGTCCGCACAGGCTGATCCTGGACGACTCTTTCCGCTTTTATGGTATTTTCAGTTTCAAGGAAGTATTTTATAAACATAAATCCACTGTAGGCGAAAAGTGCCATCCCGGATTAGCCTGTGCAGACTGCACAGGCTAATCCGGGATGACACTTTACGCACATGCATTACGTCCGGTTTTCCCATGACGCGCCTCATATATCAATATACATATTGGCCCTCCTAAATATAGGAAGTACAATGTTGTTGCTTTTTTTTTTATCACAGGTTCAATATATTTTTGGACAAAAGTAACATTGGCAACAAAACTTTTATAAGGTTATGACATTTTGTTTAAGAGAGTAAGAATTTCACCTAGGTTATTGTTCCAGAAACAGTTATTTCAATGCATACAAGTGTTTTTCATTCATTGTTACAATATATTTCTAAAGGTTATTCATAATTTTTGTGGCGGAAGAATGTAAACAAAATACCGAAAACAATGTAACATCTTGTGTTTCTGGTTTCATGTTCGTGTTCCATTCTTCTATTTTTATTCTATTCCCTGGAAATGAATACAAAATATTCAACCAGCAGCACTTTGTTAGCCAATCTGACAACACATGTAGCTGTGTTAATCATATTATAAGCTTTCATATGTAACATCTGTCGTTCGCTGACAGTGTTTTTTTCACCTTTTGGGGAAAGGTGGCAGGGCCCTTCAGATGGGGAATTTTACGGCAAAAGGGGGATTGTTTTTGTAGAAAAGCATTTTAACATTTGTATATTCTACTTTGTTATATAATATTAATCAGCTGTTTTGCTACAAATGATAACTCAGATTATTAACAAACTTGGTTTGATAAAAAAATGATAGGATTGTTTAAAAAATTCCTCTATTTTAGTCGATTTTTGGTCATTAAAAAAAAATAAAAAACCTACATTCTGAGGGGAATTTTAAGGTAAATATAGGGGAAAATTGTATAATTTTTAAGCAGGGGAATGGGGCCGAATTTCGGCCCAAAATTGGCCCAAACAAAAATTACATATTTTCTGCTGGGTACAAGACCCATTTCCACTATGCTGGGTACCAGACCCATTACCACTATGCTTGGTACCTGACGCATTTCCACAATGCTGGGGAGCTGACCAATTTCCACAATTCTGAGTACCTGACCCATTTCCACTATGCTGGGTACCTGATCCATTTCCACAATGCTGGGTACAAGACCCATTTCCACAATGCTGGATAGCAAACCAATTTCCACTATGCTGGGTACTAGACCCATTTCCACTATGCTTGGTACCTGACCCATTCCCACAATGCTGGGTACCAGACCCATTACCACCATGCTGGGTACCAGACTCATTACCACTATGCTGGGTACTAGACCCATTTCCACTATGCTTGGTACCTGACCCATTCCCACAATGCTGGGTACCAGACCCATTTCCACTATGCTGGGTACCAGACCCATTACCACTATGCTGGGTACTAGACCCATTGCCACTATGCTTGGTACCTAACCCATTCCCACAATGCTGGGGAGCAGACCAATTTCCACAATTCTGAGTACCTGACCCATTTCCACTATGCTGGGTACCTGACCCATTTCCACAATGCTGGGTACCAGACCCATTTCAACAATACTGGGTACCAAACCAATTTCCACTATATGCTGGGTACCAGACCCATTTCCACTATGCCGGGTACCAGACCCATTTCAACAATGCTGGGTACCAAACCAATTTCCACTATACGCCGGGTACCAGACCCATTTCCACTATGCTGGGTACCAGACCCATTTCTGCAATGCTGGGTACCAGACAAATTTCTACTATATGCTGGGCACCAGACCCATTTCCACTATGCTGGGTACCAGACCCATTTCCACTATCCCGAATACCAGACCCATTTCCACTATGCTGGGTACCGAGTACCATACCCATTTCAATTATAAAGAATACCAGACGCATTTCCACTATGCTGGGTATGGGGTACCAGACCCATTTGCACTGTGCTGGGTACCAGAATCATTTCCACTATCCCGAATACCAGACCCATTTCCACTACACTGGGTACCAGGTACCAGACCCATTTCCACTATGCTGTGTACCAGACCCATTTCCACTAACTTAAATACCAGACCCATTTCCACTATGCTGGGTACCAGAGCAATTTTCACTATCCCAAATACTAGACCCATTCCACTATGCTGGGTACCGGGTACCAGACCCATGTCCACTATACTGGGTACCAGACCATTTTCCACTATATGCTGGGTACCAGGACCATTTGCACTATGCTAGGTACCAGACCCATTTACACTATGCTGGGTACCAGACCCATTTCATTATGCTGGGCACCAGACCCATGTCCGCTATCCCGAATACCTGACCCATTTCCACTATGCTGGGTACCGGGTACCATACCCATGTCCACTATGCTAGGTACCAGACCATTTTCCACTATATGCAGGGTACCAGACCCATTTCCACTATGCTGGGTACCAGGTACCAGACCCATTTCCACTATGCTGTGTACCAGACCCATTTCCACTATCCTAAATACCAGCCCATTTCCACTATCCCAAATACTAGACCCATTTCCACTATGCTGGGTACCGGGTACCAGACCCATGTCCACTATACTGGGTACCAGACCATTTTCCACTATATGCTGGGTACAAGAACCATTTGCACTAGGCTAGGTACCAGACCCATTTACACTATGCTGGGTACCAGACCCATTTCACTATGCTGGGTACCAGACCCATGTCCGCTATCCAGAATACCTGACCCATTTCCACTATGCTGGGTACCGGGTACCAGACCCATTTGCACTATGCTGGGTACCAGACCCGTTTCCACTATCCCGAATACCAGACCCATTTCCAATATCCCAAATACCAGACCCATTTCAACTATGCTGGGTATGAGGTACCAGACCCATTTACACTATGCTGGGTACCAGACCTATTTCCACAATGCTGGGTACCAAACCAATTTCCACTATATGCTGGGTACCAGACCCATTTCCACTATGCTGGGTACAAGACCCATTTCCACTATGCTGGGTACCAGACCTATTTTCATTGTGCCAGGTACCAGACACATTTCCACTATGCTGGGTACCAGACACATTTCCACAATGCTCATACTTGTCGGACTGTGAAATACATATGAGGCGTGTTGTGGGAAAACCGGGCTTAATGCATGTGCGTAAAGAGTCACCCAGAGAGCACTTTCCGCCTACAGTGGATTTATGTTCAGAACAGACTTCCTTAAAACAGAAAATACCATACAAGTGTAAAGTGCCGTCCTTGATTAGCCTGTGCTGACTGCACGGGCTAATTTTTGAGGACACTTTACGCACATGCATTAAGCCCAGGTTTTCCCACGACACGCCTCAAATGTTCTTCTGTCACTTTCAGATTCATGAAAGCAAGGTGAGAACGGGTAGTTGAAAGGTCCCAAGTCCTGATCAGTCGTCCTTGGGCAATAATGCGTAGCGTAGTTTTGGCATTGGTTTTAATCAGATGGTCATTAAGCGGATCCAGTAGAATTAATTCCCAATTCCCAATCTCCAAACAGTATTCATTTACCTATTGGAATAACACATTTGCACATCTGCTGTGCTTCAGTCGCAAGGATATAGTTATGAAACATGAATTGGGTTGTATATCATGTCATAACTTCCATGTTTATGAATAAAAACCATTAAAATACTGAGGTAAGTTTATTATATGCCACTAGATTTCATAAATGAATTAAATTTTCTCCCAAAATTGGCAAGATATTATAACACCAAAGGTTCCAATCTTATGGGCGCTGATGGGGGAAGGGGGGGAGAGCGGCGAGCTTACTGAGGGGAATTCGGTTTATTCCCGACCTTAGAGCCAGTCATATTTGTCAAAATCCCCTCAGTGGGGGATGCTATATGTCTATCAAATGGCCCGAGGGCCTATTTTACGGGGATCTAAAATTGGACCAAAGTCTATTAACCTGGGACCCGGAATCATTTGGAATATCAAATTCCTGCCTGTAGGGAATCGCTTTCAGTCTAAAGTTCCGTATATACCAGCCGCTCCCCCCCTGGGGGAAAACATTGATAGGTGCATAATGACACTTCTGAGGGTACAACAACTATCCATTAAGGAAATAAAATAAATAGCATTTTTCTTACAGAAATAAACACAAAATACCAGTACATCTCACTAGTAAAGATGAAATATCTGGACAAATGTATTTTACCCTACTGAATAATATATTTTCTTCTCAGCCTGTATATAGCTCCTACTCTTTACGAAAATCCATAAAAACAGCCACTGAAGTATCATTTTAGTACATACTGCTTTTTAATGACCGGAACCTGTTATTATATGACCAAGTTGGACCCTCTGCTTAAGAAATTAAACATCATCAAACAGCATTTCATTAATTGTTTTACCAGGCAAAAAACCATCAGGAGCTTATATAAGGGTCTGCCATAGAGTGAAATGAAACATAGACTAGGAATGTGTCCACTGACACCTATGCAACCATTTCTACATGGCGCCACTTTTTCTGTATGCATACAAATAATTTAGCAAAAAGAGAATTGTCCTTTTATATTTTACATTGTGTGAAGTAATTTGGATATCACAAAATAGTTTTAGTCGTGACAAAAAATCGATCAAGGTTAGTAATTAAAATTGTAAGGCAATTATGAGTTTTCGTTCTTGTATGCTTCACTTACTCTTGCTATCTTAAATCATTCTGCACAAAATCAACAAAATGCCTTTTATCATTTTTGAATTGTGCTTCGCACACTCCTGATTTAGGGCAAGTAATTCACTAACTTCACAAGTCAAGTTCATGCATGCAACACATCATCTGGTGATTGTGATCATTTCTGCCAGTTTATCTGAAAATCCCTGCATGCATGACAATATTATGCTTTGGAAAATTATTTGACCTTTGACCATGATTATGACCTTGACCTTTCAGCTACATACCTGGTTCTTGAATGCCACATGCCGTCTCATAATGCTCACCACTTCTGCCAAGTTATTTGAAAAATTTTCATGCGGGAAAAAATTATGCTCCCGACAGAATCCATGGACTTAATTCTTATACTTGACCTTTAACCTTTAAGTGACCTTGACCTTGGACCTAGTTTTTGCAGGCGACACATCGTCTTATAATGGTTATCACTTCTGTCAAGTTATTTGAAAATCCTTCAATGCTGGACGAGTTATTGCCTGGATAAGTATCTTAATATATATACATATACTTGACCTTAAAGTGTGACCTTGACCTCGGACCAAGGCACCAGGTTCTTGCATGCTTATCACTTATGCCAAGTTGTTTGAAAATCCTTCCCTGCTGGACAACATTATGCTCCGTACATCGTCTATTGCTTAAATTCTTATATTTGACCTTTTACCTTTTAGTGTGACCTTGACATTATACAAAGGGACCTGGTTCTTGCGCGCAACACACCGACACACCATGCTTAGCACTTCGGCCAAGTAAGTTTAAAATCCTTCGCTGCTGGACAAAATTATGCTACAGACAGTATCTATGACGTAAATGACCATTCACCATGCTCCAGACAGTGTATATGGCTAAATTTTATATTTGACATTTGACCTTTAAGTGTGACCTTGACCTTGGACCTAGGGACCTGGATCTTGCTCAAGACACACTGCCTCCCCATGCTCAACACTTTCGCCAAGTTATTTGAAATTCCTTCTAAGATAGACAAAATTATGCTCTGGACAGGGATAGAAGGCTTAAATTCTTATATTTGACCATTGACCTTTAAGTGTGACTTAACCTTAGACCTAGGGATCTGGTTCTTGCACGGGACAAACCGTCTCACCAAGCTCAACACTTGTGCCAAGTAATTTGAAAGTCCTTCCATGCTGGACAATATTATGCTCCGGACAGGGTCTATAGCTTAAATTCTTTTATTTGACCTTTGACCTTTAAGTGTGACCTTAACTTTGGACCTAGGGACCTGGTTCTTGCGCGCGTCACACCGTCTTACCATGCTTAACACTTGTGCCAAGTTTTTTGAAATTCCTGCCATTCTGGACAATATTATGCTTCAGACTATGGCTTTAATTCTTAAATTTGACATTTGACCTTTATGTTTGACCTTGACCTTGGACCTAGGGACCTGGTTCTTGAGTGCGACACACCATCTTAACATGCTCAACACTTGTGCCAAGTTATTTGAAATTCCTTCCATGCTGGACACAATTATTCTCTGGACAGGGAAAGAAGGCTTAAATTCTTATATTTGACCTTTGACCTTAAAGTATGACCCTGACCTTGGACCTAAAAACCTGGTTCATGCGCATGACACACCGTCTCATTATGCTTAACATTTCTGCCAAGTTATTTTAAAATCCTCCAATGCTGGACAAAGTTATTGTCCGGACAAGAATCCGAACATACGTACACACGTACATACGTACGTACCCATGGACAGGGTAAACTCTATATGTCCCCCCATCATTGATGGTGGGGGCATAAACAAACAAGAAATGTTAGCATTTTTATTTATGAGATATTCAATGGTAACAACATATATGACAAGAACATCATAGCCACTTAAAATAAAGGGCAAAACGCATATAAAACATGCAAAAAGGCTTCATATCTTCATAAGTGAAAGGCTAAAAAACACAAAAGTCTTTTCCTGGAAATCTTTTTTTTTAAATATCAATGTCTCTCTTCAAAATAAACCACCCCTCTATATGCCCATGTTGGAACCTGCTAAACAAATTATGTTTGATGATAATTTCAAGTGCATGACTAAGATCTCCATAGTGGTCTCATAAAACAATAGGTTGGTTTCATAAAAAAGCTCAATGATGAAAACTGATTGACTTACAATGCAACGCAGGTAAAACAAATATTTCTCTGACTGTCACGAAGTGAGGGCTTTCAATTCACATTCAATCAATTCCAGGAGCAGCAGTGCAAACAACATATGGAGGGGTGATTGATTCCCTTGCACCAAGAAATTATGAGGCATAACTCGTAGTGCAATTGCTTGGATGAAACATGCCAAACGATGTGAAGTAATTTTGTGGTAATATTTTGCATGAATGAAATTGTATCACGGCTACACTGAACTGATTTCATCTCATCAAATTGAACAAGAAATATCTTTAAAAAGATATTTGGCGTCTGTGGTAATTTTTCAAATAAGGAATGTAAATTAAACTTCCAGCATAAATATACTAAGACTAGATCCGAATGGCATACAATATTCAAATACTAAATAATACTAGTACTTTACACCTCCTAACATACCATTATATATAAATTATTATAAACGTTACTTAATATATGTGTTTTTTAAACATCAACATTTTATGTATGCTCAAAAAATTTGATTTCCCTAAAGTTCAATTTTTCTTGAAATAGTAATTATGAATAATTTCCCCTTATCAATGAGACTATGCCACTGCCCTAGTTTGTAACAGATACTCCACATTATGAGGTCAAAAGTAATTATATTTGTTATGTTCCAATTTCTTGAACGAGAACAATATAATGTAAACACTATGTAAACACTGTTACATTTTCTGGATTTTCAGACTTGGTCTTGTCCCCTGATTGCTTTACAAAACACCCAATATAAACAAATAATTAGCATTTATTTGCTTTACAGTTTGGCAAGCCTCTCTCTGTTGTATTATTCTTAGCCTCACTCGTCAACTGATATAATTATTTCAAATGATCACGGAGTCATCTGTTATTCTCTATGTTCGTGATACATCTTTGAATGATAAAGCTGTTGTTCTGGGCCGGTATTCACTTAGCATCTCAAGTAATTTCTTAAATATGTTCACTTAAGTGTTAAATTTTAATGCATTGTATTTCTTTAGTTAATAAACAGATCCACATGTTGCTAATATTCTTTAAAGCACATATTAATAATAATGCCGTATTTATATCTTAATACAGATTGCACTGTTTGCATATGGAATGATGCAGTTAAAAAAGTTTCCAGTTTTAAGGATAAGGATAAAATTTAACTTAAGATGCTTTGTGAATACCATACCTGCTCAAAAGTAAACCAATAGAAAATGGAATGCAGCATTGCACTGATTGCGTGTACAACGTAAAAAGTATCTGTCTACATGGTTATTACATTACCATTAATTGCAAGCTGTAATTCCAAAAACATCTGTTTCATGTATCAAAAAACATTTCCTTTATTATATGTGGACGGATATATCACTTGGAACATTTCAGAAACATAACTGAAGAATACCTTGTATGCAATTACAGGTACAACAAATGTTTTCACACTTGTATTTGCGTTATAAAATGTCGTTATACCCATTAAAGCCACCTTCCTTTGACTCATAAAAACAATGAAAATAGTTGCTAAATCGACAAGATCACTATGATGTTGATATAATAAGAAAAACCTGGTGTATTTTAAATTGTATTTATATTACTTGCCTAAGAAAAAATGGTTAAATCAGAAGTCAAACAAAGTTTACAGAAAATCATTTGCATGCAATGTAACATACATGCCATAATTGTTCAGGCCAAAACGGGACATTGACAAAAAATCACTGGGACATTAGACATTTGAGCAGGACACCTATGTATAAACTAGCCTGTTTTCACGACATAAAAAAAAGTTTGCGATATTTACTCACAACGACGTTTTTCATTGTTGTCCCTAATGTGTAACATAACACACTTTTCATCTATTTAGTAATTATAACATCACGTATGAAAATGCGTATAATAAAATCGAAATTTGAAACACCTATCCTAATTGTATTGTTCACCTGACGTAACAAAAGTTCTATTTACAGTTAAGATGCACATGCATTGCATGCAAACTCTGTGTTCTGCTAGAAAAGCACGGGAAAATTATGCCGATATCTACAACGTCATCCGCATGGAATTTGTGGGTGTATTGACAGCGATATAAAAATTGTGTAGCGCAAAGAACTCTGAAATCTTTACTTTTGTATAAAACTTTCGTAGTGCAAAACAAAAAAATAGGTTATCAGAAGAAGATCTATCTCGAATAATGGACAGTACATATTGTTTCTCAGTCTTTTGTCACCATAAAGATTTCATTTACAATTTACGCTGTATCGATTATTTTATTGTAATTCAGATAGGTTAGTATTGATTTATGACATACAGTTACTGTAACCGCCCTCAATGTTTTTCACGACCCATAGCTGTAATTCAGCTGGTAATCAGAGCGACAGCCAAGAAAAGACGTTGCCATGGGTGGCACGCGCGATATTAGCTGATGACGTCAAACTGTTACACTCTGATGTTGAGCGGGTCGGGTGATTGTTTTTCGCACAATACAGGCATCAATGACTAGAATTGTAGGCGCACAAATCCGGACCAAACCGGACATTATCATTACTGCTCCTTTTTGACATGCGGCTGATGGGTATTGTTGTCATAGGGACCAATTAAGAGATTAATGATGTGAAGTTATTTGTTGGCCCAATAAAGCACACTAACATCGATTTTTGTGGTTGACCGGGACAGAATGAATCTGAGCGGGACGCCGAGACAAACCTCGCGAAAGCGGGACAATCCCGGCGAGATCGGGACGTATGGCATGTATGAAATGTAACCTGGTAAAATATAGTTACATATGTCACATAGCCGACTTAGATAGAACTTGGGTGATTAAGACTTGTCAAAGTTAGAAAAGAGTGTCAAATATATTGTTTAAGTACGAAAAGTATGACAAAAACTAGAAAACACTCGGCGAGCGAAGACCTTCACCAATCCAATTTACTCTATCACCCAAATAATCAAGAATCTTAAAGAAAGTCCTGGATCCAGATAGTGATCCTGATCACCACCGAAATCTTATCATTTGTCAATTGCCCCATTTCCAACCTTTCCAGAAAATTTCATCACTTTTTGCGTCATACTGCAAGCAGTCAAACAAACCAGCACCTGCAAAACATAACCTGCTAGCTGGAAGTAAATAATAGTCGCTAAGAAATCTATTGAAAAATTATTTCAATTTGGTATTTGTCTTCATCAACTTACTGTATAATTTTAAAAATTTGGACCACTATGCAAGTTCTCAGATGAACTGTCAATCAAAAATTATGAAACAGCCAGATGCATGGCAAAAACATATCACAGGAATCAAAATTAGCAGGCTCAGAAAAGTATGATGTAGCATGAATGAGGTGTGAGAGCATTCTGGTATCTGTAAGAAGGCTAAATGCCTCTATCAGAGGAAGGCTTATCAGCAACAACATCTGCATGATACAAGACACCTGCAGAAAGTACATCTTCCCTCGCCAGATCACCTGGTGATCCTGATCACCACCAAATCATTGTTCATTGACTCCTGTCCAACATTTCCAGATTTGCATAAATTTTTGCTGCTTTTTGCGTCATGTTGTTCGCAGACAAGCAGACAAAACACCTGCAAACCATAACCTCCTTTGCCTTAGATACTGGCTAAGAAAACTTTTGAATAATCATTTCATTTTAGTATATTATATGTGTTATAATTTATAATTAAGAAACAAATTTCCATGATGAGTTGTTTATCTGTAAATAAACAATTATTCTGAGTTCTGATGCGTATGAATTAAACCATGAGGGCGTTAGCCCGAGTGGTTTAATATACATTCATCATAACTCGAAATTGTTGTTTATTTACATAAGAACACGGATGAAAAGAAAATTATTTTGATTCTAACATGACCTGACAACATATTATGCAATTACCATGCAAACTATATTTTACAGTATTGGAACTACTTTTTTGAGTTGTTTACTGGCATTTAACAACGGAAATTTAGCACATGGCATGTTAGAATCAACTGTATAATTTTCAATTTGGACCATTATGTAAATTCTCTGATGAACTGTCAATCAAACATTATGAAACAATGCTTACAAATTCCGATCATTCCCAAACAGCCAGATGCATGACAAAAACACATCACAGGAATCAAAATTAGCAGGCTCAGAAAAGTATGATGTAGCATTCATGAGGTGTGAGCGCATTCTGGTATCTCTAAGAAGGCTAAATGCCTTCATCATAGGAAGGCTTATCAGCAACATAATGCTTGAAGTACAACACAGCATGATGCAAGACACCTGTAGAAACACTTTCCATTGCCATGGTTAGAGATCCTTTAGAGTCACTGTAATATTTAGAGATACTATAGTCATGGTAATATTTAGAGATACTACAGTCATTGTAATATTTAGAGATACT
This sequence comes from Congeria kusceri, assembly GCA_027627225.1. Taxonomy (NCBI): domain Eukaryota; kingdom Metazoa; phylum Mollusca; class Bivalvia; order Myida; family Dreissenidae; genus Congeria; species Congeria kusceri. The sequence continues at coordinate 11,689,200 of CM051038.1, forward strand.
ACAGAGTCATTGTAATATTTAGAGATACTATAGAGTCATTGTTATATTTAGAGATACTTTAGAGTAATTGTAATATTTAGAGATACTTTAGTCATTGTAATATTTAGAGATACTATAGAGTAATTGTAATATTTAGAGATACTATAGTCATTGTCATATTTAGATATTATAAATATATCTAGTCATTGAAATACTCGTGATGTGCTAATTCAAATCAGAAGGTAGCCGTTGCTTTAGGATAAATAAGTGGGCATAGTTAGAATATAGTGTTTTTATTTTTTGACAAAAAAAGTTGTTTTTGATAATGTTGACATTTTTATGTAATATAAAACTGTCATCCCCCACCACTTTATATCTGCAACTGCTAAAATATAAAAATCTGTTGGTATTTATCTTCCATTAAAACTCATCAAATGGTCCACTGGATATTACACCACGAAAGGTGTTCAAATGAGTCTCTTCTCATACAGCACCAAATGTGTGCACAACCACATGTTCTATTTACACAGTGCATCCACATTTAGGAATTTTCTGTTTGCCTATCATTAACAATTGCAATGCAAATATGCACATCTGCAGCCTTAACAGACCATATAATAGTATTTGTACATGATAACCAATTCCCCGATAAAACTCATCCTATTTGATATTAAGAATTGCCAGCACAATGTTTGTATTATTCCAATTTATATTTACAATAGACCTATCCAATTAATCTAAAACCATCTGTTCAGAATTGTAAATCATGGGTTTAAAAGCAGAAGTTACCAACTGCCATTGAAATAATAGCAGTTGGTGCCTTCTGGTGTTCATCCCTCTGAATATTTCCCTGCAAAATGTAGCTATTTTAATTATGGACTTCCATTATGCACTGCGCTTCAAGTTATTTCTGTATTAATAAAACTTCATTATAACTATGGAAATAACTGAAATAGCATTTTGTATATGATGACTTTGAACGAAAGTCTAGGCTTGTTCATAATGAATGTGTCAGCAACTGCGCTAGCTAAAGTATTTGCCAGTGTAATTATATTGCTCCATTTGTCAATTACCAGATCCACTACCTTGTCAATTGCACAAATAATAAACAAATATTACAAATATCACAACATTCTGTGGTATTATAAGAAAGTAGTTCAATTTCTTCGTGTAATCTTGTTTTATAAATGTATAATACAACACATATGTAGATATCCCAGAACATATTTTATTTGATTTAGAAATGTTAAGCAGATACAACAGTTTCATACTCAACCCTTGATTTGCCTTTTGTTGATTTATTACTCCTCATTTGCACTTTTTTTTCACATATTAACAGATATTTCCTTATCTATTATTGGCATTATATGAATCGAGCAGATGCATAATAACTTAATTTTTACCATAACAGTTTTATAAGTCCAGCTCATACAAAGTGTTTAAGACCCATTTAGTAAGTTCCACTACAACAGCTTGTAATCTCTGACTCAACCTCAATTTGGAGCCAGCAAGTTGTGCCAAGGTTTTAGCTCCCCCGGGCATAACTAGGCATACTCCTATATGCACATGCGTATATATCATAACCCTAAAATATGGCAATGGTTAAGTAAAAAACACAAATTTGCCAATCAGCACAAGACACCGAGTTTAAAAGAACTGCGGCACAGCGTCAGCACTGAGTGCAAATATATTGTCCTTTTTTTGAACCAGACAACTATTATAAATGAAGAAATAGAAGTCTCTCACCCTCATCCAATGTTTCCATTTTGTCTAAATTTGTTGTCATTAGCGTGACCTCTGAAGTGGCTTGGGCTCTAATGATTCTACTTGCCTCCAAAATGAGGTGGAGCAGTGATTACAAGCCGTAACTACTGTTTGTTACTTATGACTGATGATAAAGTACAAGACCCCCAATCAACTCTCATTACACTTTACAAGCATTATATGCATAAAATACCTGTTCATAACTTTGTATTTTCCAAGAGATCTTGCCCTAATGAGAATGCCAGAAAGTAGGAACCAATAATTACTGTACCTTGTTTGCCCACATGTTCTTGGTGCATTATACAAACAAACACTTAATAATTGTTTCTTTGAAACTCCTGAATAGAAATATGTTAATATAAACAAATCTTGAAAGACAATGCATAGATGTGAAGATGTCTGATTCTAACGTGACAGACACTATAGACAAACAACAAAATATATAGTTCACATTGTAATTGCAAAAAATGTTGTCAGGTCATGTAAAAATCAAAATAATTTTCGCATTATCATTGTTCATCGGCTAATAAACACTGATTTGTCGTTCTGATGCAATATATTAAACAACTCGGGCTTATGCCCTTGTGGTTTAATTCATACGCATCCGAAATCCAAATCGTTGTTCATTTATAGCCGATAAAAAACTCTAAATCTAAAATTATTTCTTAAGTGATACCTGCAACAATTTTTAACTGGCCCTGGGTTCATATCAATTTTTAAGAGCAGTAGTTAAAACAATATTCTAGAAGCTATACATTTCCTCAAGCCAGTGGATTTTTTCATATCCAGCTTATTTAACTTTGGAAGATTTTACTCTAATAATAATTTAACAAATGGTTTTTAATTCAATATATTGTGTAGAAACATCATTGATTTTAACATTGATAATTTTAACTTTGATATAACTTCAAGTAATTCAACAAATGGTTTTTAATTCATTAAATTGTGTAGAAACAGAATTGAATTTATCATTGTTAATTTTATCTTTGATATAACTTCAAGTAATTTAACAACTGTTTTTTTAATTCAATATACAGTTTAGAAATATCATTGAATTTAACATTATAAATTTTATCTTTGATATAACTAAGAGTAATTTAACAAATGGTTTTTAATTCAATATATTGTTAGAAATATCATTAAATTTAATATTGATAATTTTATCTTTGATATAACTTTGAGCAAGACACTTTAAGAAGCTTAAAATTTATGGATATGACCCTCGGGCTAGTATCCATACCACTACTTTGCAAACACTTATGTATAGTTCTAAATATCATACAATTCCTTAAGTACATGGTTTTATTCATTTGAAGTTATGGAAAAACTACAAGGTCCAATGTCACATGTTTTTAACAAGCGATATTGCAGAAGATAACTTAAGAGAACCTGTTCACCGATTGATGCATTATACTGTAAATACCATTTCGTTGATGAGTAATCGTAAGCTGAAATGGATAAAATTATGAAGTGTTTGTAACACGAAACAATGAAAAAATTTGGAGTGTTTCTGTTGTTTTCGTTGAAATTGTTGAAAATGCATGAACCACTTCGATAAAGTAAAAATATAAATCGGAATGGCCGAGAGGTAACGCGTTAGACTTTTGATCCAGTGGTCTGAGGTTCGAACCCCGGTGGAAGAAACTTTTTTCTTTCTTTTTTTATTTTCTTGTTAAATTACTTGAGCTTTTTTTATTACAGATTCTTTAATTTGACAAGTTAAGGCGTTTAATGGAATATTTCAAAAATACAAAAATCTGTGAATAAGTCCCTTTAATTTTTATTATAAATAAGTCCAGGTGGTTCTATTTTGAAAGTTGAAGTGTTACAACACATTTTAAATAAACAGCTAAAACATATGCATATTTTAAATGCATGGCTAAAAGGTTTTTGAACAAACCCATTTAAAAGAATGTAATTTGCAAAATGAAGATAATCAAGTTGTCAAGGCATGCTACACATTTGCTCCACTTCATGCTTCATGTGATGCATTTATTATGAATACAGTAGTGAACTTTAAGATGTTATCTTACATTTGATTCACTTAACTTATTTACTGTTGTAGCTACAAAAGCAAGAATTTACCTATCTGCAAGATTAAAATGTATCTCAAATGTATCGTCGAGATTAAAATGATTAACAATGTGTTTACCAATTCAGAAAGCTAGGACTTAATTGCTTGACAGAGATATATCTCGTAAAAGCATTTGTTCATGTATATTGTCAATGTAATTGTTGGCGTAGTTAAAGACTGATCCAGGTTTTGCCACAAATAGTTTAAACTCCTACCCAGCTATTGTTAAAAAGGATTAATTTCCATTCATCGAAAATCCCCAAAATTACCGCATGCTCTTTGGAATATTACAAAAATATTCCATGTGCTCTTTTGTATGAAATAGTTTAACTGCTAAACATATGATATCCAAGTGCGATGATTGGTTAATACTGTAGATTAATTTGAATATGATTGACATTTGTGGAAGCGTCTATTAATCCGATAGCGTTACATCATTCAAAAGCCAAATGCACTGTGGCCATCAGGTTAGGTCAGAGGTTTGAGGTGCAATAACCCTTCTCGAATAAGCGTATTAAAAGCTGCTGTATTGGCACCATATTTTTTCTGTGTTAAATGCGCATTAAATACACTTTTAGTACACAAGTGTATTGTTTCTGTACTTTTCTGCATTTTTTACAAAAAAGTGTATTAATGTACTAGAAAACACACTTAAAATACACTTTAAATGCACTTAAGTGTATTTTTTGAAGAAAAAGTGCATTTTTCATGGAGAACAATACACTTTAAATGCAGCTAAGTGTGTTAATGCAGGGAAAATGCAGAAACAATACACTTTTTTTAAATAAGTGTATTTTTTCTGCATTTTCAAGTGTATTAAACGCAGAAAAAATATGGCGCCAATACCGCAGCATTTAATACGCATTAAATGCGTATTTACTACACTTTTTCAAGAAGGGAAGGGTTTCATTCACACACAGTGCAAGCAAGTGGTTAGTGGTCACCATACCAGACAGATGGTCTTCCTCTTGTATTCTGTTTTCCCCAAAAGCACTTAGACCACTTTGAAATTCAAACAAGCTTTCAGGGGAAAGAACATAGCTGAAAATTACAGATATGCATTGAAACTCATCCCATATGTTTTGGTGTCTGAATTAGGTAGAGGTGATGGAGCATCCTTATCCTTAAAACTGGAGTGTACTTCATGTGTATCAGTTCAAACAGAAATGTGCACTGTTGTAAATAAAACCAGATATAATTAGTTTGAAGAATCATGGCAACAACATACAAATGAATATCGAGGGTTGAGCGTGAACCTGTTTTATCTGCTTAACATTTCTATATCAGATACAATAGTTTGATGCTCAACTTTTGTCATGTTGATTTACAAAACAAATACAACACATAAATTGTTTTCACTTTAATTAAAAAATATCTGAGAAATTACTTAAGATACTTTACTACAAATACCAATGAGTTTCAGCTCAGGCATCCAGCATCCAAACTATCATCAGATTTATGCCGTTATTTCAATCCATGTCATCTAAGTTATTGTGACATAAACTCTCTCATTAACAAACTTTCCATAGCAGACGTCTGGGGAAAAAAGCCGCAAGGTAAATGCAGCATATGCAGAAACATATTAGCTTAATTGCGCCACATTAGAATTCTGACGTTAACACTGTAACTTCCATCTTGTGCAGCAAATGTGACACGACATTTGAGGTTGATAATAAAATGCATGCAATTATATCCCCGTGTCGCCTAAGTTTTCGGACAATTTGGGAAACCAGTTTCAACATACTATCAGTTAAGGTAGAAAGACCTTAATGGGACTTTTTTCAGACCTGGATTTTCTTCTTATCTTTGAAAATTTAATATATTATGAGACTAAACTGTGAAATATAAAAAAAATCTAACCACACGTTTTGACAAAAATGCGATTTGTCTTATAACCCCTCATTTTTCTACTTCAACCTAAAATTCTGATGGGGTACACTTACAAAAATGACTGTCATATTGTCAAAATGTATTTTATTTATTCCCGAATAGCTTTAATTTATACGTTAAAGGTGTATCTGATGAAAAAGTATAACAAACATAAGTACTAAAGTTGACCAACAACACTTATTACATTAAATTTGGCTAAACGTATGGTAAAAAACAACAGATTTCATTACAGTAAAAATACGCCAAACACCAATTAATGTATTTTTTAAACTTTTATTTCATAGTATGTCAAAATCAGTAATACCAAAATATAATATAACCGTATCTGAGAGGAAAAGGGTATAAATTGACATAGGTTCACCACAAAAATCTCAAGGTATAACATTTGGACTGAAGCAACCGTATGTTATAAAAAAAAATATGAAAAATAAGACAAGTAAAAAAGCAAATATTTTCCTTCTATGTTAAAACATTTTTTTTCTCTTATAATTATAATCTATTCGCAGTATCGATATTAAATGAATTATTTTTGCACTCATGTTAAAGAAAGAGTGTTTTGTGTAAACATTTTAAATACAAATGTTACTAGCTGAGGTTCACATATCCTTGGTTACCAAATTCAGAAAAATAATAAACATTTTTTATAAGTGTGTGTTTAAAAAAATTCAATGGACATTTTCATTACATTGGGTTAACAAGAGTTTAAAAAAACTGGCAAATCTGTGTGATAACTTCATCAAGACTCTTCTTGAAGCTTGTGACTATTGGTAACATGTCACTGTTTTTGGATAAAAAGGTGTCTCTTAGACCATTCTCATCATTTCGCCGATACATAATTTTCAGATGTTTTTTACAGCGGTAGATCTCGTCAAAATTCCTCAGTGGAGCAGGCCCAAGTTTACACAATGAACAGTATTTAAATTATCCAACAGAACACCAAACTCGATCACCCGGCGTCCCGCTCTCCACCCATCTCGACTGACTATTTTTCCAAGTTTTTGGTGTGAATGAATGTTATTTCACAGCAAGGAGCACGTATCTCCTTTACGCAGATATGTTTTTATATATGAATAATTATGTTCAATAATACTAATAAAATCCTTGGACGTTTATTTATAAATATTTTAACTTACGTGTAAGGAAATACACCAGAAATATCGCGAAAATGTTATGATTAAATGTAAACAGAAATTCCCAACAATGACATCATTTGAAGGTATTCCCCATGTCAGAGTACCTTGTTTTTCTTCAAACTACATTTTTACTTTCATCTTTAAAGACAAAGAAGCATTTATTTCACACATTTAATTGAAAATAACTCAACATTCGAAAAGTAATGTTTATTTCAAGAAAATAATTTCTGTTTCGGATCAGATCGATTAGATTTATGGTTAGTGGCGAATGGGACGATATTTCGCGAGTATTTCCGAAGTCATTAGGATCTTTCTACCTTAAGTTATCAGCCTTCTATGCACATATGCTGATGACCCCTTCTGTTTTTCAAGGGACGAAATGCTTGAGATTTCAAGTCGTCTGTGTTGTTTGCTGAATTAGCTTGTCTGTCTGTTAAAGTATGTGGCAGCTAAATGCATTATTTATTTATTTGCATCATATAATGCGCTTTTCTTTACAATAAAAACATATATTGATAATGATTGTGTCAAAAGCCAGAGGCTTAAATAAGACATTTTTGAGTCCATTTCCTGGGAAGAACCAGTACTTGGCAATTTTGAGAAAGATCATTCAAACACCCCCTAAAAGGGATCCAACTCACGACCTCCAAATTGCAAGGTGGACACCACATCCATTCCAACACCATCCATAATTCAATTTGTCAATTTTTTTAATGGGCCTAACCGCTGTACATCTTGCAAACGCCTCGCAACGGTTACCTCCCCTATCGGTTTACGGTAACCACTGCCATCACAAGTAAAATCCTTCCAGATCCTTCCAGATCTGGGAGGATAACGTGTTTGTAACTTTTACTTATTTAATGCAACTCAGTGCAATTTTCTACATAATTGGATTTTTTAAATATTGTTTGCAGTCAATAATGAAAACAGAAAAAGAAAATAACTGATTAAAACCATAAATAATTTCTATAAGATTTAAATCAATCAGCCTCACGTGGTTTGTCATGACGGCTGGGATTTGATTAGAACTATGTTTGGAACCAGTCAAATCTCTGCGCGGAGGTTGTACATCTTGCTGCAGTCGAAGCAGAAAGTACCAGTACCAGAAAGTACCAGTACCAGAAAGTACCAGAAGGAACCAGTACCAGAAAGTACCAGAAAGAACCAGTCAAATCTCTGCGCGGAGGTTGTACATCCAGTACCAGAAAGTACCAGAAAGAACCAGTCAAATCTCTGCGCGGAGGTTGTACATCTTGCTGCCGCCGAAGCAGAAAGATACCTAGTGTAAAATTTGCATGGAACCAATTTATTAAATTACTCAGAACCAATGTTGACCTATTATATAGTTCAGCAGGTGAAACTAAACTAAACATGTGGAGATGTAATTAACTAATTGATTTTAAGATCACTAATTGGTTTAGGTAACCTTGCCTTAACCCAGGAAACTTAATGTATATAAACATGCAAAGCATGCCTCTATGTTAAAAGTGATTCCAAACTCACCAACTACAGCTGAACATCGAAGTCGAAGGGAACTGAAATTACGAGTTAAAGTTCAACCTAACTGTACCTATTTTATTAAAAAAGGAAGATATGTGGGATTTACCTGAACAGTAAATCACTTTGACCAGAATATTGCAAAATAAGTACATGTCATTTTGTGATAAAGAAATTAAGCAGTGCTTCAAATTGTTTGCAAGGTCCACAGGTTTGAGTCCCACAAAGACTAAACCCTCTGGCCTGCATCATAACGTAAGATGTATAATGTGCTATTAACTAGGAGCTTCAGCTTTAGGACAATGGTTACAATTTTGGGCCCCACAAAGAATTCACCTTCTAGTCTGCATACAACACGATATATACAATGTGCTGTGAACTAGGAACTTCACCTTTGGCACAAACGTCACAAGTTCAAGTCCCACTATGACTTAACCTAATAGCTTTCAAACTAGATGCATAAGGTGCTATGTATTATAATGTAATAGTATGTAATTCCAGCTAGAATTGGGGCTCAAACCAGTGCCCTTAAGACATAAATATGCTTCTGAAACAAAGATGCAAAAATAAATAGCCTTTTTGAAGTTGACTTACTATTAATTGCTACACAATTTTATCTTTAGAAATTGAAAAAGTTGTCTTACTGTCAAGCGATAATTGATTTTATCAGACAAAAAGGGATTTGAGTTTTCAAACAAAGTTGACATTTGGCATTGACCATTCACATTGGTAGTGATAGTGGAATTAGTGGTTAAAGTATCAAGTTTTCCACCAGGATAAATTCACATAAGGTTTATCAGTGTCCAGCGATTTACGGGTCATTTAGGAATGTCTGACAAATTGATTAACCGAGTATTTAATCCAATGCAAAATATAAAATATCAGTGAAAATTGCCAAATGAAAAACTACTGTTTTTAGTTCAACTATTCACAAAATAGCTATTTTACTCGCCCATTTGTCGGCGGCGAAATGCTCTAGCTAAGGTTTGCGTGCAACAGTTTGAATGCAGAAAGTTTATATCTCTATATGAGGCGCGTCGTGGGAAAACCGGACTTAATGCATGTGCGTAAAGTGTCATCCCGGATCAGCCTGTGCAGTCCGCACAGGCTGATCCGGGATGCCACTTACCGCTTTTATGGTATTTTCTGTTTCAAAAAAGTCTCTTCTAAACATAAATCCACAGTAGGCGCAAAGTGCTGTCCTGGATTAGCCTGTGCGGACTGCACAGGTTAATCCGGGACGACACTTTACGCACATACATTCAGACCGGTTTTCCCTCGACGCGCCTCATATCTACTACAGATATTCAATTAGAACTTCACACATGTCTTTGGGATCATTATTTAAGGTACTGACCAAGGCCCATTACTCTGACCTGCAATTTAGCAGAAATATGCCCCTTTTTGTACTTAGAAAAATCAGGTTAAAGTTTGCATGCAAGTAAATATCTCTGTAACTACTACAGATATTCAATCGAAACTTCATATATGTCTTCGGGGTCATTATGTAAGGTCACTGACAGAATAAAAGGTATATTATCAAAGCAGAATGAATAGTCGAGCATGGTCGTCGACCGTTGTGCCAATTACCGACCATGGTCCACCATGGTAGTCCATGGTAAAAAACCGTGTATTTCGTCTGGGTAGCCAATTATGTTACCACTTCAAAACCGGATAAGTCTCATTTTGCTATTTGTAAAAGTACTGATTACAAAAATGCTTTTGATATTTGTATATCACATTTCATGTAACTGTTATTTCGTTTGAATTTTTCATTGTTTCGAAAATATCTAAGTCAATTATATCCAATGCAAAAGCTGTGCATATAAGTAAATAATTCTGTGAATAAAAAGCAGCTTCTCATTACATAACACTTCGTTTATATGATTTTGTGAATTAATAAACGTTTATTGAGAATTTTTTTTTTATAGGTTCAAAGGTTTAAAATGACACAGTGATATCCTTGGACTAAGTTGTTATATCTTATAATTTGTTTTAATTTGCCACAACAATGCACAAAATCTATATAAATATTTAAAACTTCAAATATTAAGATTTAGGTCAATTTTTAATCAAAGCTCTAAGTTTTAAAATCAAGCATTTTCAAATCAATTTTAAACTAACTTCCCAATTGCGTAAAATTGTACAAAATAATAAATATACCAACTTTAAGTCTCTTCAAATTGCTATCTTGCACATAAAATAAAACATACACTATAATAATTGTCGTAATTATTCTATGTATAATGTAGCCAGATTAACTTCAACAAATAAAAATTAATAAAAAAATCAACAACAGCATAACACTTAACAAACAATTTGATGGCATTTTCATGTAACATGCCAAGTGGTTTTAAACAAGAATCATTTTTGATGTTTCAACATTACAATCTTCAACAGGCTTTTTCTTCTGAGTATTTATCAAGAAATATTATGTTCATTATCCCTCTAAATACCTGCTAATTTGATTCTGACATGAATGGTGCACTTAAGATTATTTCTAAGACTTTCAGGCACTTAGGTGTTCAAAGGGGTATATCGACAGTATTTCCCGTTAATACAGCAACCTATTAAAACGACATACCCATTTTTCACGAATATATTTTACTAGTGGCAATAATAATTATCGATGGAATCATTAAGAAAAAATATAAAAGTTGTGGTTTTTTCAATACACGGTTCCAGCATGATTCGAACTCATGCCTACACACTCGCACGCTTCAATGGAAACTTTCCTATGCTAGACTACATTTATCGATAGTGCGAATGCGGGTAGCAGTACTTCAGGTACATTCCATTCACTTGGTTTTCCTACTACTACTAATTTTCCCGCACCCACGAAAAGTGTCACAGTGACAACATTTTTATAACTATAAAAAATATATATTATAATGTTTGTTTATACAAACAATACATATTTGTGAAGTAATCATTTAATGAATACTTCATAAAATATAATTTCATTTTTGAAAATATTATCCTGTATAAGCCGTCAGTACACCCCTTTAACAAATATAAACCTCCTGGAGTTATGTTGTACATTTTTAAAGGTTTTAATTAACTCAGGCTGTCAACCAAGCTACCAAGAAAATATATTAAAAATACCCCAAAATATAGGACTTTTTGTCAATTTTTTCGCGAAAATATATGAATTTTAGAGTAAAAATTTACTATAAAACTTCATTATAAGGATGATATGGGATCATATTCTGGCCTGATAAGTCTTACAGTTTGTGTTTTAATGAACAAATCATTTGCTTGAACATATTCATGGTTATCAATTTGCAACTCAGACATTTATGCCATGGCCTAAAAATAATTTGAGTATTTAAGTTTAATGTGAGTGAAGCGAGTGAGAAAAAAATCAACGTATAGGTTAGTGATATACTGTTCACAGACCAATTTTAGACGCATGAATGAACAAATTTATCAAAAATATAGGAATAATTTTTAAAATATAGAATAATATAGAAAATATAGGTTTTTCAAAATATAGGATTTCTTACCAAAATATAGGGAAATATATAGGAATATAGGAATTGGTTGACAGCCGCTGTTAACTCGAAATGATTTCAGTTTTAAAGTTCTAAATCATAAGGAATGTCTTGAATCCTACACTTAACATTAAATTTAAATCTATTGTTCATGATTTTTAAACTTATCTCTGTTAAATTTATATTTTATCTAAACATAGAACAAAATGACTTTCTTATTATTCTTATTTTATAAAAGATTTAAGAAAAACATGTTGTTTTTTTAATCAATCGTTAATATTTTATTTAAAGATATTAAAATTAGTACTCCAATATTCTTTTGTTATTAAAAAAACATTTCAAAAAAAATGTTTTAAATAAATCTGTAATATTCAAATTTTATTTTAACATACAGGTATACTTAAGAACTGTAATATTCTAATTTGATTAAAATAAAAAAAACACATTTCACACATGACTATAAAACCCCATAACTCATCCATCATCCAACAATAAAACATTATTTTAAATATAATATTATTTAGAAGTCTCACCTGCAAGGAAACAAATCCACATCTGCAGAAAGTTGTGTACAAGAGTTTTACAAAATAATAAATGAAAAACAATATCTCTGACGATGATTAATTCCCAATACAATTTGAAAATACTCTATTCCTCTAAAATAGGATGCATCCATTAATTATTCACTGGATCTCTATTGGACTGTCCACCAGCCGCAGTTACGCAGTTACGAGTTAATCACGAAAATGTCCTTTGATCAATTGACGTTTGAACAGTTCCCGGTCTATTCGGTATATGCCACCACCGCCACTGCTACAGCCATTGGCTAACACAGAGAACTGTTCCATGCAACTAATAATGGTTAATGTGGTTCTGTCAATGTGGTAACGCTACAAGGAACATTTATAAGCTGTCTGAAATTGGAGATTAAATATTTCAGAAGCTATCTGTAAATGTTTAAAGCTGGAAACCTGCATGGGTAATTCAAGATTATGTCCCCAATTTCAATGTGTCTGACAAGTTCAAATAAGGCAAGGTATTTCAGAGAAAGTTCCCAGGTGACAGTCAAATTTTCTCCCCATTATTTTCAAGTGTCAAAAAGGAACTCATACACTACAAAGTATTTCTACACTAAATACAATTTCTTTTAAGTTCAATCCATTTACCGTAAAAACTCTAAAGTTTTCGGACACTTAAAAATAATGTTATGTTCATGTTGTGACAGTGCGCTTTTAATGTCAATGTCCTGAAATTGGATAAACCCAACTTTAAACCAGTGTCTGAAAAAAAGAGTTATAAGTTATGGGTTTTAGCTGACTGTCTGAAAATAAAGAGTTACATAAAATAATTATTTTGGCTAAAAAAGAGGGTGGGGGTCCGAAAAATTAGAGTTTTTATGGTAAGCCTATATGTAGTTTCACTAATTTCAATATTTCAATCCAAAGTGTTGTCTCCCTTCTACAGTACATAAAAACGTTCAGATCAAAGGAGAACGTAATTCTGGATGCTATTTAACAAATTTATCCTATCAAATCACAGTTTCAAATTTAACTGCTTGAGACTAAATATGGGATATTTTTCTTCCAAAATTGCTCCTATAAAATCAATGTCAACCAACTTCGGTTAAATATTAAATAAGCAATAGTTCTTCCACATATTTTTTTTCCTTTCGAATCAACTGAGTCAGGCTATATATGGGATGCCTTACTTCCGTTTTTTTCCCTATCAAATCACACTGTCAATCACTACAGTCTAAATATAGAATGCCTTACTTGCAAAATTGTTCCTACCAAATGAAAGTGTCAACTGCTTTAGGCTAAATATAGAATGCCTTACTTGCAAAATTGTTCCTACCAAATGAAAGAATGCCTTTTTAGTTGCAAAATTGTTCCTAACAAATGAAAGTGTCAAATGCTTCAGTCTAAATACGAAATGCATTACTTCTATAATTTTTCCTATCAAATCAAAGTGTTAACCGCTTCATGCTAAATATGGAATGTCTTACTTCCAAATTTTTTCCTATCAAATCACAGTGTCAACAACTTTGGACTAAATATGGAATGCCTCATTTCCATCACCCGATAATGTCAGTTTTAAGATAAATAGATAAATTATCTGTGAAGCTTAGTATTTCCCCAGGATAAAGCATCATTTTTATGGTCACTAAAATCCCCAGTAGACCATCTTTATGGGCTTCACTCCCTGCCCTCATGGGAAATAACACCTCCTACTGATGTCTCAATCGCTGGGGAAATGTCCATGAAAACTCAATCAAAGCCTATGATAGTTGTATAGATACATGTATGAGAGGACATCCATAATCAGAATAAATCACAGATCTGCAAATTGACTCATTTCAAATATTTGCAATGATTCGGTTTTCTTTCTGCTACAAAGTGCTTTCCAAGGATCCATATCCAATTCCTCAAAAAAGATTAATTTTTTCCTATTCGATTGAACAAAAAATCCCAATTCCAGTGATAAAATTGTGAACATGTTGGAAATGTTGAGGTTTAGTTGCAAATTATGGAATCACATGTATGTGGATAAAAAAGATTAAAATACATACAATGTGTCACTGAAATTAAATTTGTTTATTTATTTTTGCCCAATTAGCAGGATTTCATGATGTGAAAATTCCCAATCAGATAGATTCCAGAACCAATCCAATAGCTGTGAAAACCCGCTTTTTGTTACAGATTCCAAAGCAAACAATAACCATACATACAAGCAGTGAAATAGTGCAAGTGATACAAAAATGACCAGAAATATTCCAGTTAAAACGACAAATACAAGCAACAATTACACTAAATGCCAACAGCTGAAAATAATATATGTGAACTTTATTGCAATTTTAAATAGATTTGTATTATAGTCGTATTAATTATGGACAATGATTTAAATTAAATGATACATTTTACTTCTATGGTGTTTTATGCTTGTTTTTGTTGTTGTTTATTTTACCATTATAGATTTTACGCATACATGTGTCTTTTCTGTGAAGCAACCAGTAAATGACAATAAATAAAACAACACTGAGTGAACATGTTCCTAGTAATCAAAGCATGAACAAGATTTCTAAGAAAATGAGAAATGAAATATTTTTTTGTCATTTGCCAAAAAAAACCATAAATGTCATCCTGATAATTAATCGTGATTTTACTTGTTATTAATGTCATTAAATTTTGTAACGCAATCTTTGTTTCATTTGTTCGTTTTAAAGCAAGCATCACAGCTGCCAATTATTATTAAAATCTTTAGCGGGGGGGGGGGGGGGGGAGGATGGGGGGACATCAATGAACCATTTATATCTTTTAGGAATCTGAACACACTTCTTGGAAAGAGAAGAAGAATGAGTTTTCTGACAAAAAGTTTGGTGCAAATTGGTTGAGCTAAAATACCATTAAGCACTAGATGTGAGGGCATTGCATCTGAGAAAATACCATTATATGTTACCAGGTACACATATGTGAGGGCATTGCATCTGATACAATACCATTATATGTTACCAGGTACACATATGTGAGGGCATTGCATTTGATACAATACCATTATGTGTTACCAGGTACACATATGTGAGGGCATTGCATCTGATACAATACCATAATGTGTTACCAGGTACATTTATGTACTAGATGTGAGGGCATTGCATCTGATACAATACCATAATGTGTTACCAGGTACATTTATGTACTAGATGTGAGGGCATTGCATCTGATACAATACCATAATGTGTTACCAGGTACACATATTTTTTCAAGAAAATGCACAATTTCTTTTTAACTATCTTGTGAACAAGTTGCCTTAAGATTTTGGGTGAAATAAATCAATCTATCCAAGATCGAATATTCAGCTAATAATCAAGTTGTATTTAGTAAAAAGACATCCACAAGAGAAAATCCGTAGAAGATCTTCAAATGGCGCCATTTCGACGATATAAGACGATATTAGACACATACTTAACGAGGACATTTTCCAATTTTTATCGAATATACTTTTCTACTAACAATAATATAAATATGAAATTGTTAAGAATTTTTTTTTTATATAAAGCCACAAAATATTTTTTTTTCATAAACGGTTCCAGTAGGATTCGAAGTACATAACGCATACAAAATCATACTCTTCAATGAAAACATTTCTACGCTACACAACGTTTTTTGGCCAACGTTACGCATGCGGGTATTGGTACTTCATGTTCAGGTTATTCATATCCATCTTACTACTAATATCGACTTTACTACTTCTACTAATACTACTAATTATCCCACGCCCGTGAATGAGTCATTGATGACCGCTGTTGAAATATTTAAATTATACAGACATATCAACTGTTTATAGAAATAAGGACAAATAATATAGATTTGTTTACTGTTTATAGAAACAATGACATCATATTTAACATTAAGCTATAATATTAATTCTTTGTCAGTGAACTTGTTTTGCAAATGTTATTTTCATTCTACCGCCGATACGCCCCTTTTATGCTACACAAGGCTAAAAGTGATTGTTATTGTTATATTTTGTGAAGATTTCACGAACAAGTGGCTTTAAAACTTCAATATACTTTACAGACAAATTAAGTACTATTTATTATCATTATTGTTATTTACCGATTGATTGAAGTAATGGTAACTGTGATATGTTTATTTATACAATTGAAATGGCTTCCATTAAATTTGATTCATTTTCATACCTAGGCTATTAATGACAATGTGTAAACCTTCTACCAGTATTTGCATTGGGCTACCTCCTGCCTTTACTGTACTAATATTTACAAAACTTAAGTACCAGATTTCAACCTGTGTGGACTTCTATTAACTTGTTCAAATAAAGTAATATAGTTCTCAGGAAATGTCCATCCATGCCGTTTTGAAATTCCACTGTTACTTTTGTTACACTAACACTGAGTACAGTTTTGTTCACTCAATGCACATATATTTATTTTCACAATATCCAAAACTCTTGGTTTATCACATGTATTTCTGTCTGAATTGATGAATTATGTGGCAAATGATTTCCTCTATTGTCTAAATCTAAGTTCCATCTGATAACATTTAGTCTGAACTCGTTATGGTCAGTCTGACCAATCATTTTTCTGATACACACTCAACAAAAGTTATGAAGCACCAAACTTTATAAAATATGTTTGTGGGTATTATATCTCAGCCAAGTTCAATCATAGTTCTGGAGTTATGGCCCTTGATTTATCTAAAATTAGCCTTTTTAGCAGTTTCTGCTCTCTTAGTCCAGTTTTTATCAGATACACACCAAACTTGGTGAAAATCTTTATAGGCATATATACTTTGGTCAAGTTTGATAATCAACCAAATTGCCCCAGGAACTGTTGAGTTATGCCCCTAGAAAATTGTAAAATTTACCTTTTTCGCCATTTCCGCTCTTCAAGTCCGACAATTTGTATCAAATCTACACCAAACTTGATGAACATCTTTGTGGGCATAATATCTTGGTCAAGTTCGATAATCAACCAAATCTCTCTCGGAACTATGGAGTTATTGCCCTTGATTTATCTAAAGTCATCCTTTTTAGCTGTTGCTGCTCTCTACATCCAATAGTTTTCATACGATCCTCATCAAACTTGATGAACATGTTTGAGGTTGTAATATCGTAGCCCAGTTTGATGATTTACCAACTCCAGTTATGGCCCATGATTTATATAAAATTGGCTTTCATCAGCAGTTTACACTCTCTGTGTCTAATAATTTTCATCCAACTGGGTATTTAAAGATTGCTTATAACCTGAAGGGGCATAACGGTTTTACCAACAGCTGCTCTTGATATTTATCAATACCCTATGAATAAAAGTGTAGGTATAAGCAGGGTTTGACCTTAACTTTTGGGAAGTGGTGGTCCACAGGACTGGCTACCTTCAAAGCCTACAGGTCCGAAACTGTATGAACTGGTCCCAAAAATCAAAATACGTTGAACTGCATAGTGCATAAATAGTTCAATCAAATGATTCTCAGAATTGAAATTGGAAAATATGTGCAGCACAAACGAAAATCTATTATTCATGATATATTTTTGTATTCATTATATATTTTTGTATAATACATTTTCGATTTTCGATCAAAATGTTGTATGAACATAGTTGCTTAAATAAAGATGAGATAATAACTTCTTAAAATTGACCTAAATTGGAGATACATGCGTTATCGTGTGCTTAGCAATAAACACGCAATTAGAGCAATTAAAAAGATAATTATGTATCGTTATATGATTGGGCTATCCGTTCCTTAACGTTTTGCAATCATTCCCACAATGCGGAAACCTAGACCTGAATTTTGTTTACTTTGATTGTTTTTTTTGTAATAGAGATACAATTTAAAACTGCGTGTTGTAAAAACAAAAACAATATTAAATTGGGTCAAAATTGCAATACGTTGTTAAACTATTAAAAAAGCCAGGAGTAATATTATCGATAGAAGCAAATATAAACTCATTATTTTTACAATATATGTTATTTGATTAAATTTGTTTTAAAATAATAAAATGTTATTAAATGACTATAGTTAATTATTATCAATGGAAATTGCTTCTCTAAAATGCGACTTTAATGCCCGTCAGATATAATTTCTTTAGCCAACTTGGTGTTCAGTTGATTTTACAACGTATAACACACTGTTATAACATAATTATTTAAGTTGAAGAATCGGAAAAGATGTGATTTATACAAGAGAGCTGTATAATGCCAATAAACAATATCATCTTGGACGGTTCACAGTATTCTTAACCACAAATGATGATTTACGAAATACACAATTGGAACAAGTCCAAAAACAACTGGTCACCGGACCGGTCGTCCTTCGAAGACAACCGGTCCGAGCGAAAAATCACAGGTCACGGATCGACGGACACGGGTTAAGGTCGAACCGTGCGTATAAGTGTATGGTTTTTGTTTGCATCACGACTGTCTGACATTTGTATACAATTATTAATTCACAGTTTTTTGTGGTTTTTCATTGACAGATTCCAGATTCATATTTAATTTTGTTCACCAAATTATGTTTCAAAATTAATGTACAAGAAATTCTGTATTCCTCAATTACATTCCACTAAATTACATACATATCACACTAATTCACATTTATCAATAGCGGCCTATGATTTTCGCCCACCAGAAAATTTTAACAACAAATACAATTGAGCCTTTCTTGTTGCAGTTAGTGCTTTGAAGTAGCAAATACACTTCTTGTACATATAAAACAGCATGTATGTTATTTTTCACATTCCATCCTGAGGAAAATTGTAGAAATATCAGTGATATACTGCAGGTGCAAAATCAAGCTATGTTCAGCATTTATAAGTATCTTTACCCACTGGGAAAATGTTGTAAAAAATTGTCAGGATTCTGTAGATAATGTATGTCTGTCTGGTACCACCACTTATTTTCTGTAGGTTTTAACTTCTTAGGCTGTCTGACATTTTGTCGACAGAGTTTTCACCTATTCTCAATTACTATGTGCAAAGTAGTGCTTATAAATAACAACATTACAATATTTTAAAATCATTTTATTGAAGTTTGGGAATGAAATTAGGAACCTTATATGATGCAGACAGGCCAACTTTTGAATTTAAATACAAACATGATACCTAATACCTATTTACTTTTGATGTTAATTAATTCCAAAAACAGATAATGAATGCTTGTTTATTTTTTAATGCAAATATTCAGTACTCACTATGAGTAATATATTCATTTTTTACGCAAAGATGGTACTTAGTGTAAAATTGTATCATTTTGTCCCAATCACTTATTGTTAAAAGCTTGCTGATCAAGAATATTCTGTCAATGAAGAATAATTTTGCTTAAAATGTATAAAAAGTAACGGACATGTCTTAAAGATTACAAATTTCATAAACCCACAAAATGTTCAGTGAATAATTACATACTTATTATCTAATGAACTTGAATGTAACACTTTCTTGAAAAGCAATGTGTATTCCCTCTTCTATCGTGTCATATATTTACAGAGAACAATGGCATGTTAGTCCTATAACATAACTTTGCAACATTTCAGTATTTAAAGTTCATTATCTAAACATAATTAGCATGTCAAGGACCAGTTTTAAATGATAAATGGACACGTACATTTTAGATAAAGTGGACAATAAATAAATGTAACAATAATATCAGAAGTCCGAACATGTCACTATTGGTGAAAAACATTTTTTTCTTGTAATCAATGAAAGATCCGTTACTAATATTTAGAACAGCACAATATTTTATACAACTAATTTGTAATCATGTTTTGTCATGTTTTGTCAGCATAGTGTACTGACAATTATGTCAGTACACTATGCTGACAAAACAATTCAATTATTAAATTGAATGTGTATTTATGCAATAAAATTGAGTAAGAGAATTGATAAAAGTAGTGTTTGTTGTAAACAAATACTTTTGAATACGAACATTTCAGTTACTCATCTTAGAGCTCCTCAATAATTTCTCTCTCTTCTCTGGAAGTTGTAGGCCTAAACAATCTCTTTGATTTTCCGGTTGGGATAGGTTAAGTAATAGTTTGATAACGTCTGAAAACCGTATTAAAATGAAATGAATTCCTTGAAATGTTCGTAACTTATGATGATTTGAAATGGGAATGCTGTTTTACATGTCTGCTGAACAGATTTGAAATGAACAACTAATGGGAATGCTGTTTTACATGTCTGCTTAATAGATATCTAATTCAATCCAGATTTTACTTAGCCAAATATGTAATCATTAAAATAGAAAAGAAATTAAACTATCAGTGCATGGACATTTGTGTTACCATAATTTAAAGTGTAAATGGCTAAGATTATATGTAGTTCTGAAACATATCACCAATACGTTGCTTAATTTATTGTTCATTATTTCAGTAATATTATAAGTTTATATATGTTTTGAGAAATGAAGGTACTGGGCACATGTCAATTCATATTACCTATTCAATCAGTGTAAAGAAATAATTAAAGTCACTATTTAAATAGTGGATGAAAAGTTGAAATGTTCGTTACTTATTAGTTACGAACATGTCACATACATGCATGACTGTTACAAGCATATACCCTGATAACGCATCTTCATTAGAATATTTTTGTTGAAATTCAGGTTTTAGAATCATAAAGTTGTCATTAAAGCATTATAAGTTCAATATTTTCGTATCTGATCGTTGGAACGTGCAAAGTACATACATTGAGGGAGTGCGCAACATCTTTATTTTTCGATACGGGACGCCACTTTGTTGATTTTCCAGGAGTTGGTAAGAAGTTATGATGTAATAAGTATACATCACAAGATTAAATATAAATCTCATTCTGTTTATCAGCTAGATACGTCACATTATGAATACAATATTTGTTAAATTGTATCGAACATGTCAGTCACGAACATTTCTTTGTTTACAATTTATAACTACTTAACTAAACACATCAGTTTGATTTCATTCAGGCGTTGATCTTTGAAACACATGTTTCGTGACATAAATGAACATATTAAAGATAGGTTATATATCATAACGCTTTTTGTTTATATTGATGTAACGGACAGGTCAAATTGATATGTAATCCTGAGGGTCACACTGTTGGACAGCCAATAACTTACACACTCTTAACACTTCTCGAGCAATTTTTCTATCATGTGTCAAATGGTCATTGTACGGTAGAAAATTGTAAGTATATGCTATGAATTGAAACAATACTTATTTTATGGCTATAGTGAAGGTTGTGTAACGAACATGTCTTCTATTTTGACGACACCATTTTCATGATTTATTCGCGCGTGTAGGGACAATTAAACGATTGGAGACCGTTTCCGCAGTCGATACAACTGCATAGCAGTGCAAAATACTAAAGCAAATTACAACTTATTTAACAATTTAAGTGTTTTTAGCAAAGTAATACCGATTGGTTGAATCTATTGTTGCAAAGACGACAGTAACGAACATCCCAGCAAGCAAGTCCATATGGGCCCAAAATGGGCTAAAAGTGGGCAAATATACCAAATGGGCCCCATGTGGGTCCCGTATAATATTTTTCTGCCCATATCGGGCCCATTTCAGATCAAGCAACAAGCCCACATGGGTTCCCAGCAAGTAGGCCCATATGGGTCCTAGTAAGTCATCCCATTTGGGCCCGATTCTGGGCTAATATACCACATGGGCCCCACGTGAGACCCATTTGTGTGGTCTTGCCCATATCAGAACCAGTTGGGTCCTAGGCCAGCAAGCCCATGAGGGTTCCAGAAATTAAGCCCAAATGGGCGCATAAGAAGAAAGCCCATATGGGTCCTAGCAAGAAAGCACATATAGGTCCCCAGGCTAGCAAGCCCATATGGGTCTAAGCAAGAAAGCCTATATGGATCGCGAACAATCAGGCCCATATGGATCTCAACAACAGAAAAGCCCATATGGGTCCCAACAAGAGAATCCACATGAAGTTCCAAAGAATCAAGCCCATGTGGGCCCAAGCAAGAAGGCCCATATGATCCGCAACAGACAAGCCCATATGGGTCAAAAGAGCAAGCCGACATGGGTCCCCAACTATTAGGCCCATATGGAACCCATTCATGCAACCCAATATGGGTCCCATAGAAAAAGCCCATTTGGGTCCCTAGTAATTAATCGCATATAGGCCCTGGCAAGCCAGCCCATGTGGGCCCGATATGGGCTATATCTGCACTTATTAACTACATGGGCCCCATGTAGGTCCCACATAAATGTCATGCCCACATCAATCTCAGTTGGGTCCCAGGCCAACAAGCTTAAATGGGTCCCAGCAAGAAGGCCCACATGGGTCCACACCAGCAAACCCATATGAGTCCCATCACGATAGCTCATGCAGGTACCCAAAAAGCATGCCCATATGGGTCTCTGCAAGAAAGCCCATATGGGCCCCAAATAAGACGGCCTAGACGGCTCACCAATAGCAAGCCCATATGTGCCCCTTCAAGAAAGCCACGTGGGTCCCCAAAAAGCAAGCCAATATGGGCCCAAGCAAGAAAGTTCATATGGGCCCCCTACAAGCAGGTGTAGATTGGTCACCAATAGCAAACCCATATGGGTCCTGTCAAGATATATCGTATGAGTTTCTAACTAGCAAGCCCAGATGGATCCCATATGCATCTCTCATCAGTTTAGGAGTTATTTACTGCGGCCATCTTGACTTTAAAGATGTTTCCTCAACTGCAATTTTTCTTTTGAGGAGCATCATGCAGCCTGCATTCCTTAAATTACAAGTTGGTAAATAATTGTGTTTCACTTAAAAATGTTTTTTTTTTATAACTTAATTATCATAATTGCACTTAAAAAAAAAAATAATATAAAATAATAAATAAAATAATATCTGGACTAAAATACCACTATTGTCATGTATAGTATTGTCATGTTGATAAATAAATAAATAATCCATTAAAAGTTTTATTTGTGCAGTATTAAAATTTTTAATTGCAAGAAATGAACACTAAATTCATGTGTGTTCATGCTGTTATACATCATCTATAAACCTGCTATACAATATTAATTATCTAATTCAAAGTATTTACATGTAGATCTATATATGCCAAGTTTGCTTCAGAAGAAAAACTGAAATGTTAATCACAATTTATTCACAATTGATACACATGTATAAAAGAACTCAGTATATGAACAATTTGATACTTGTGTACACCATGTCACTTTCAGTCGGTTAATATGTGTCTTTGGTTATTGTACCAAAACAAACACCATAATATGTATCTCTTTCTTTACACAGGTTATGCAGATCATTGAAGAGCTACCTGATATTCACCACAGTTGACTCTGCAGTACATTATTCTGCAGTAATGACTGTAACTACCTCTTGCTCGAGCTTGATAAAGTAAATTTGATATTTTATGAAAATGAAATTGTTGTTTATTTTAAGAAAACGAAGTTATTGTTTGTTTATAATGGAATGCAGATAATCTTTAAACTGATTTCTTACTTAAATATAAATTATTGTTTTCAAAGACAATTTAAAATATGTATATCAACTTTCATCAGAACAGAATGTTTTGTGTTGAATCCTATGTACATGTGTTTCTTTATGTATATAATTAACACATATTTTTCAATTTGTGCCTTCAGACCATGTGATAAGGTCGAGAAACCAAGAAAGCATGGCAAGCGTACAGACTGAAAAGGTGACTTGCTGGTGAGGGAAATATGAAAAGGAAGCAAATGTAAACACATAGATGTGAATCAACCTATAATTCTTTAGACAAAACAGTGACCAGTTGAATAAACTGTTAAACCTTAAGCATTTTCTGGTTAAAAAGGCAGTGATTGCAGAACTGGTATGGAGTCCAGTATTTTTGTGCTTATTAGAAGAGACTTCCGCTTAGCAATGAAGTTCATTAGCCCTTGCATCACTAAATAAAACAAAAACAATGCATACTTTAATTACTGATGTTATTGACATTTGATATTTATATCCAGTGGTTGTTTATTTCAGCACATGCAATTGTAGTTGCTGTCATTGAAATGATTGCTATCATAGTCAAAATGTTGTATTATATTGACTTGAATTTGATAAGTGTATGTTGTTTCTTTTCATTCACATATTCCCTATTAGGTCCGAAATTTTACATGTTTTAAAAGATATTTGACAATTTTCTTTTAAAATGGTTAAGTTAAGCTAAAATAGAACATTTGAATATTTAAAGATTGATAACAAATAGTTGATTGTGTAGAGCTGCTAGGTTACTGTTTCATTTCACCATGTGTGTCCTCTTTATATGGTACATTATCTTGATTTATTAAACATATTTATTATCACAGTTTGAATTGTTGTTTAATAAAGGCTCAGTATTAAATGTTGGACATCTTTAAGTTTTAACCATTTTTGCATGTTAGTAGTATTTAGATATGGCTTTAAGAAATTAACATTTATAACATTTTAACTCTTCGCATACTTGAATTACTTGAGTAGTTTGTGAGCCTTAATCTCGTAATCATTCTCGTGTGACTTATAACAATGGCATTTACAATGACATATATTAAACTAACGAGCTTACCTTACTGAAAATAATAATTTTGTAACTGCTTGATAATATACTAAAACGTCTCTGCTGGGTTAATTGGTCCATACTATACATTACTGTTACATTAGGTATGGCATTTCTACTTGTGGAATTACCAATATTATAGTTATTTTAAATAAATGTCTCACCAGTGAATGCATTTGTTCTTGGAATAGTACTTTTTTCTATGATGAAATCCTCAAATCATACCTGTTGTTGTAGGAGAACTTTTCAATGCACAATTTCAAATCATGATTATACAAGTGCTCTCTTAGCATGATTGCATACTCATATACTATTTGTGGTAGCAATGGCCTCTGTGTGCTATAGGGTCGTAAGTGGTAGGTTTGTCCATACTGTGTGTGGCTTTCAAATATGTCTGAATTTACTCATGGTGTGCTATTGCTTCATAGGTGTTTATTGTGCCACATATGTGAATCATGATTTATTTCAAAGTTGCATCTTTCTAGACTAGTCAATCATGATAATCTTAATAGTATATGGTCTATTGTTGTAACACAATGACAAAATGTTGTCCTGGATATGTGTGCTATGTGTGTAGTGTGTATTTTATATTATATTGTTATAAGTAGTTTATCTTTAATATATTCTAAACATTTATGTTAAGCTATGCTTTAGTTTTCCTGCGTAAATAAAAGAAGAAAAAAGTGATTAATTGTAGATAATTATATAGTAAATGTAAAAGGGACTAACACATCTATTTAATAATCTAAAACAAAACCAGTACATTTGACGATTACAAGTAAGTGTTTATATTCTGCAAATGGCAATCCAATTAAAGTAAGAAAAGATTAAATGTGTTGTTGTGTTCAAGAATGAACTAAATTATATTTTTATCTATATGCCCCGCAGTTTGTGAGTTACATTCATATAAAAGTTATGGTTTATTGTATTTTGCATTGCATCATATATGTCTTACACACAGGATCTTCATATGAACGAAACCCACATGGGACCCATGCAAACAGAGTTTGCACAATCCAACTGGGTCCCATACACGTTGCCCATAGAGGACCCATATCTAAATCCGGATGGTTCCTATTTGTGCAACCCATATTGGGCCAAGTGGGATTTTGCAAACTCCTTTTGCATGAGTCCCATATGGGTAGCCCAAAATGGGGCCCATCCTGGATATAGCAACCCATCTGGGACCCATACCAAAACAGTTTGCAAAATCCCATTTGGCCCCATATGAGTTGCCCATACAGGACCCATATCGAAGCCCATATTGGCCCTATATGGGTATTCCATATGGGACCCACTTTGGGTCCACATGGGACACACATAGGTCCCATATCGCAACCCATCTGGGACCTATACAAAAACAGTTTGCAAAATCCCATTTGGCCCCATGTAGCTTGCCCATACAGGACACATATGGTAGCTCATATTGGTCCCATATGTCCTTGCTGGCTGGGATGTCAATTCAATATGAATCAAATCACAAAAAATCAACATCCGGTCAATGTGTGCTTATTAATTGTATACAAAAAAATCTATTAGACCACACTTCAATGATTATTCAAAACTCGTTATAATAACATTGAGTGCTTTTAGGCACTTGTAACCTCTTGATTACAACGACTGCACACAGTAATTGAGAATAGATGTTTGCTCTCTAAAACTCTTGAATTTTTAACTTTTGACTGAACTCCATATTTCATTGAAAAAATAAAAGCACCGGATTCAAGTGTCTGCATGCGCGACTCGACAAAACTAAACTGTCACGTGATCACCTAAATATAAATTTTAAATTACTCAATTGGTTATACCGTCTGCAGACGCAGTAGATTTTTGGACGATACAGAGGACGAAACTTGTATAAAATCTTTCTTTTTTTTCAGGTAAATAAAAGTGGGGTCTAATTTTTGTATGTATTCTACACGATTATGTTAGAAAGCCGTGTATTTTTGACGTTTTTCTTTCGTTTTTACAATGGACCATCTGGAATTCAGACCCTTTAAGTGAAGATAAATTTATAGTAACTTAATGAGAATTTTTAAACTTAAGTTTGACTTACCGGTAAGTAGCTATAAACCTAGGAACTTAATGAAAATGTTTAACTTAAGTTTGACTTAAGTAAAGATAAACCTAGGAACTTAATGACTCCAGGCCTTGGATGTACTTTAATAAATATATGAAAACACCAGCAGCTTTGTTGAATTAATGTGTTTCCTGAACTATCTAAACGCAAAACTGAGTTCATGAAAAATAGGGTACAATTATTTCTCTAACAATCTAAAAACAAGAAAATAAATAGAGTTCACCAAAAACAGGATGCAATATAATGTATTGCTAATATAACAGCCCAATGTTGATAATGAAGATAGATCAAATGGCATCAAGTCTGTAATGAGAATTCAGGCAGACAGAAATTTGTGATCAGAAATCGGAAACTCTGAAAAAGTTTGAAATGTGAAAACAACATTGAATAATACAGAAAATCGCTTTCTCTTGGGATGGTAGCAAACTTGTGGGTGCTTTATCGGGACAGGATGTGCCGAATATTGATGAAATCTGACTATCTGATTTAGGACATGAGTGCACCTGATTCAAGAACATCAGGTATTCTTGGGCCCCCAAAAATAGTTCATTGTTTTCGGGTAACCCGACTCTACACAGCGAAAAAACCCTGACCCTGAAGTTTTTGCACCTATCAATGTTTTCTCTCAAGGAGGAGCGTCAGGCATACAGGGGACTGAAAGTGATTCCCGACAGGCGGGTATTTGACATTCCAAATGATTCCAGGTCCCGGGGTAATAGACTTTGGTCGGATTTTAGATACTGGTAATACAGGCCCCGGGCCATTTGCTAGATATATAGCATCTTCCACTGAGGGGATTTAGACAAATATGCTTCACTCTAGGGTGGGGAATTAGACCCCAACAAATAAAATTTGTTTAATTTCCCTGGGTCAGCCCTCTGCTCCACACCCCCCCCCCCCCCTCCTGGGGGAAAATATTGATAGGTGCATTTAAGTGATGATCGTTTTCCGTGAAATCTGTATTCGTCAGATTTGATATAATTTTCTGTTGTTTTTTTTCCGAAATGTGTCTTAAAAGAAAAAGTAAAAAAAAACTCAATCACGGCCCTATCTTACTTTTTTCAGACCATTGCCCAAAACACATATTTTTTTTTGGCCTAGGTATTGGCAGGACTGCTAATTATAAGAATTTCCTAGAATCACAAAGAACTTGAGATATGATCCAAAAAAGATGCAACAGAATTTCAAAGATCTCAATATACCATGAGAATATGTTGCTTATATGCCTGTGCAAAACGAGCCAATAGAAGTGCAAGAACAAGTATAACGAGTGTTTCTGTTAATACTGTCAAAACACACCCAATGGAATCGCAAGATACGGGGAACAGCCCTCGGATGTTCTTTGACATATTATACTGCCAAAGAGAGCAGAGTATTTGCTTATGAATGTCCTGACACTCATACAATTCTCAATGGACAGGAGAACCACTGAATTGTGGGGCATTAAAAATGGAACTTTTAAAATGATAAATTTCCATCTAGTGAAGATTATGTTTTGTTGCTTTACGTGATATTGTGTACTTAGCTAGGGGACTATTGAGGTGAAAGTAAAACTTGCCATAAGGAAATGGCTAAAATTTCCTTACAAACATGTACGCCTTTCTGACAAAATAAATTAAAAGATATATTAAATTAATATGAAATATTTTAGTGTATTAATTAAACCTGCATTTACTGTGAACAGACTGAAATGACTGGGTATAATATTGAAATAATATTTAAAAAATGTTCAACAAGGACCAAGTCAGGTTAAAAAGGTTTTTATAAGTTAAATGATGTGATGAAACAGAACAGAAATAGTGAAAAGTGAAAAATTATACTAATAACTGACTCGTAAGAGAGAAGTCATATAACACCTGCTTTTACAATGAACAGTCATGGAAAAATGATACATCTCTTGTCAACGTAAACTGATGCAAGCAGACAATTAGTTAAGACAGATAAATTTTGCCAAAAATGATTTAGTTTCGAAAATAACAAATAAATATTTTAACTTACTCGCATATATCACAATTCAAACAGTCTGGAATGTCCTTCACAATTTACTTTAAGTGACACAGATCTAAAAGATAAAGCCCGAGGTGTAATAACCGCCTTGCAAATCTAGGGGCTGTTGAAAGCAGTCTGTCAACAAAACGTTTAAGTACTCAATTTTACCACATGTTTGTTTATCACCAGTCATGCGCAAACACTGTCACAAAAAACAAAGTTATAATGCATCAAAACAGATCCTGTCCTTTTTTCTCATAGTTATTTAAATATTTTTCTCTTACATTTTAAAACCACAACTACTACATCCATGTACAGGTGGTGCATTCAATTCCTTATTTGCTTTTTGTTAACCGCAAGTTAAAACACTGAGCTAACAGTGTTAGTAAAGCCAAGCGGTTCTCAAAATTAACCTTGGATTGTGAAATTGAATCCACCTATGTTTGGAAGTCTTTTAAGACTTAACCTAAAAGCATGTTTAAAACCTTTACAATATGATTAAAGTTATTCTTAACCTTAAACTATATGTAAAACCGCATCTATCAGTTTGAAGTAATTTCGACATTTCAAACAATACGATCACTACATCTATTTAATGGCTCTTATCAGTGATTTATATCAGATAAAATGGTAATAAATACCTTCATAAATTGTAATAACATTCCCTGCTTCCTATTTGTTATCAATAAGCATAACAGTGATTACGTAATATACACTCGTTTAAATGGTAAACCACAGATTATGAAACAAACAGAAGTCTTCTATAATACGTTAAACAATCTCCTTAAAATCAAATCGTAAGGATCTGAAGACATCGTATAACAGGTCACGTTCAAATGACCTTCCGAACAATAAATCATCAGCTCTGCTGCGCCCAAGAAAATTGCCTTTTGCACAGCAATGGTTGGCCACTTTTTGTGAAAAGTGATGCATTATCAGCTGATCCTCGGGAATAAATCATTTACAGTTAATTTTCACGGGAAATAACAACGGATATGGTGGTACCTTAGGCGAGTAAACATCCAAAGTTCACACTAATTTCGTGCATAGTATTTTTGGTTTATTAATGAAATTATACCACAACATTTTGAAGGCACCAGTTTGATTGGCTCCTGAAAAGGTCATCTGAACATGACCCCTAATGTGAAGTCATCAGATGCAGTCAGTGGATAATATAGTAGTGTCAGACTGGAGATGATTTTAATGAGATTGGGTGTTAAACTGAAAAGGAATTCTGATTTGCCCCAAATAATGTGTCTATGTAACAGTTGTAGCATACTTTGACCAAAATATGTTAATTATTTAACGAGCCTGCATGGCGAGATTAAATAATAAACATATTGAGGTCAATGGGTGCTATTAGTGTTTTATACCATATTTACCAATCACATCTCAAATTTCTACAACGCCGATTCCAATGGGGAGTTCCTAAACGTCACGTGATGTCTGACATTGGTGATGCTTCCAAATTTAGGTCTGAAGGTCACGTGATGCGATCCGAATGTGCAAGCTTACCATGCAATAAGTAGCGTGCTTATAAATTAAAACTAAATTTCAATATACTGCACGCTACTTATTGCACGATAAGCTTGCATATAAGGCTCCGCCCACCAGTTTCTGTTCTAATATCACAGTTATTAAATACCGCAGAACAATGGAAACTCTCTGAAATATGGTATAAAACATAAGTAAATACATGTTTACAGACTTGGGAATATTTGTAAATTTTTTCTATATAGTTAAGATTTAAGATTTAAATTGTCGACATACACTAAAATCTTCTTACGCTTCTACAAAAATTATAAAAAGACATAACTTTAATACAGTAAAATAACACAATAATAAAAAACACTAAAACCTCTA
Source organism: Congeria kusceri (assembly GCA_027627225.1). NCBI lineage: Eukaryota > Metazoa > Mollusca > Bivalvia > Myida > Dreissenidae > Congeria > Congeria kusceri. The sequence continues at coordinate 11,719,987 of CM051038.1, forward strand.
TTGCTAATCATTATACATATAATTATTTATTAATGCTATTATTTTGAAATTGGCACGTTCACATATATTGGGAATGTGTTTACATTATTTTTCAAATGTAAAATACTTATCTATATGTGTTAAAAGTGCTCAAAACACACTATTATATGAAGTAAGAATAAGACATCAAACATAGAATAAATCATTTTATTGTACCAATGTTTAATATACAGTTAAACATTTACAATTTTAAAATGTTGCAGAGTTATTACTGTAATATACACCTGCATATATAATTGCATCAGTAAAATTGATTTTACTACAAATCTGTATACTTGTATGCATTTACAAAATTTTCACAAAAACATAGAACTGTGTCCATGCATGCATGAACAGTTTTTTAAATATAATAAAAACTATCAAAGACACAATCAGATTTACTGAAAGTGTTGTGGATAATGCAAAAATACCATAATATTGACAGAATATAACAAACATACTCCTAACACCACCAAATACACAGTTTTATGTGAAAAAATAAATATTTCATGTCCATTCTATGTTTGATGTCTTTTTCTAACTTCACATAATATGTGTTTCAAACACTTCTCACAATAATACGTATATAAAACTTTGTTATAATAAAAATATTTTCTATTAATTTCTATGCTAACTTGCTAAAATTACCACCAAGTGTGCATTAAATCAAAGTTTACTTTGATTTTATTTATTGAATCATTTATTTTTAACTCTATTTGCTTCTTCTAATACATTTATTTAAAAATTTTATTTGGAGTTTGGAAGGGAATTTTTAGTTAAACAGAATGATATTGCATAATATTCAAACATGTACATTAACTTAAATTTTGAGTTCTCACATTATAATTCCTTTTATAAGACGTTGAAGATTTTCTGTAAGGCATCATTTTTCCATTCAAACACTATCAGCTCTCAATCCAAACTACAAGTTATACATTTATACAATTTAACATATACATTCATTTCTAAATTTTAATATCACTGGTAATGCCACTTTAAATAGAATGATATTGCGTTATATTCAAACATATACATTACCTTGCAAGAGCTATTACCTTTATGAAATCGCTGCATGATTCAATATGGAGTTCTACACCATCAATCCTTGTATTACAAGACAACAACACAAATTCTTTAAAGAATCACTTTTTCATTCAACAATTGTCAGCTGTCTATTCGAAACTCTTCAAAAACACTTAATCCACTTGCGTAATTATGCACATAATGTCGAGTGCACTAGTTACCTAAAATGTGATTTATAGCTGCTCAGATGTTCTTATGTCACCAAAACCGACTTGTTACGACAACAGGATATAAGTGGTTCATGCTGAAAAACAATGCCGTATATAAGTCCCAATTCATAAATAAAACCATTTTTAGTGTATCCATTAATTACGCCAAGATGTTACGAGATATCATTAACATTGTTTTGTTGCGTGCTTCAAAAAAACAAACAAATAAATCCACCAGCCCATAAAAATGTCTGTCAAAACCAAAGCATGTTTAAAGAGGCTATTTTTTTATTGTGTAAAGATTAGAACATACTGAATGAATAAAAAATATCTAAAAAATCTAGACAAAATCTCGGAAACAAAAATAAATAGAAAAACAAACAAACAAACAGGTTTTATGCAGATTTTATGCCAAAAAAATATGTGAAATGTCTGTCAAATTCAAAGCTGTTTAAAGGGGCAAATTTGCTGATTGTTTTGAACTTGAAAAGTATTTTGAAACATTATAAAGAATTAAAAACATAATGATTGAAAACATAAATAAATTGACAAATTACCTGTGTTAATTCAGAAAAAATGAAGTCTGTCAAAACTTAAGCAGGGTGTAATTTGCTAATGTTTTGAACTTGAATAGTATTTTGAAATTTACAATTTTCAAAACATTGTCTCTTGATAGCCAGAAGGGGGAATCAGAATAATAATAGGGCAAATAAAGATAATCGCCCCTGATGGATTTCAGTAGACAATAAATGTGGCACGCCGTGAGAAAACCGGTCTTAATGCATGAGCGTAAAGTGTTTTCCCGGATTAGCCTGTGCAGTCCGCACAGGCTAATCCAGGATGGCACTTTCCGCTTTTATGGTATTTTATGTTTCAAGGAAGTCTCTTCTAAACATAAATCCACTGAAGGCGGAAAGTGCCGTCCCAGATTAGCCTGTGCGGACTGCACAGGCTAATCCGGGAGGACACTTTATGCACATGCATTAAGTCCGGTTTTCCCACGACACTGCTGAAATCTGTTTTTTTTTTAAAGAACATAAAAGTGAGTAAAGTACGTAAGGGTTTTACTAAGGTCTAGTTCAAGTTCTTACAATGTCGTAAAACATAGTTATATATAATACATTAAATATCCAGAAAATCTACCAAAATAGACAACAAGCTTACTAATCTGCAAAAATCTGCTTATACATTCACTGGCATATTTTGGGTTTTAGGTGTTAATATTTCAGTTATCGGTAACAGATTCCATGCTGGAATGGAAATAAAAATGCCATGAAAAAGCAACAATAAATTGTTGCTGCTCCTCTTGTTTTTTGAATTTCTAATATTTTTCATGGTTCTGTCCGTTTCTGTGAGATTAATGGGAACATAAATTGCTCCAACTTTATATCAACTAGACATGTGTCCGTAGGACACCGTTGCCCCCTCATTCCGCTGGTTGTCGGGAAAATGCATCAAAATACCCATGTGCACAAACTTCACATGCTGATGAATATGTTTATAAAGTTTAAACAGTCTAGCAGTTATACTTTTTGAGTTACATGCGACACAAAAAGGGCCATAACTCCACTGATAGTGGAAAAAAATGCAACAAAATACCCAAGTGCACAAGTTCACATACTGATTAATATGTATATAAAGTTTCATCACTGTAGCAGTAATACTTTTTGAGTTACGGGCGACACAAGTCCACAAATGTCATTTTTTGCTAAAAAAAAGGCCATAGAGTTATGCGCGACACAAAAATCCGAAGGAGGGACCGGACTGGACGGAAAAGGGCAAATGGATATGCCACCATTTAAAGTAGGGACATAATAAAAAGCAAATTTTAAAATGCATAAAATAAACTCTGTAAACACTAACTGTGGCATTTATAATAAAGGTTAAACAAGATATGCCCAATTCTGACATCAATATGGACACAAGAAAAGGGACGAAAAGCATGACCTGTATAAAGATTTGTTCACAGAATGCGCAAAGAATTTTCACATAATATTTAATTTATTTAAGGTATAGTAACCTTTATTATAAAGGCAAATATAAATATATGAATTTCAGATTTGAATTTGATATTGCCCCGTTGAGGCCCTTTTCCTAGGCATAACAGTTGGCATTCAACTTGGCATTCTAATTCACTCTTAGACTATGTAAAATGTCAAATTCTAAATGTCACAGATTTGATACACATTTTAAATATTTCTCTTCAAGTTCTCAGAAACATTTGAATACATATATCGGCTCATATGTTCTAGTTGTCAGAAACATTTGAATACATATATCGGCTCATATGTTCTAGTTGTCAGAAACATTTGAATACATATATCGGCTCATATGTTCTAGTTGTCAGAAATGACATTTTACATACATAAAACTGCTCATAGTGATATTATTTCCAGAGATGTGATGTCAACCAGATAATCTTTTGCTACCCTTCAGCCCGAAATCTTAATGCATTTATACAACATGTTAACATTCTACTAGTCTTAAACGAGAGAAAAATGCGGAAACCGCATTAAAGCCCGATTTATATTTTGCCGATGGGGGTACATGTACAAGTCAATGCTGGTGAAGAAGTATGGAAGTTTCATGTGGATGATCTAAAATGTATGCAGTTTGGTTGGCAAAAATTTGGTCTCAAAATAAAATTTGAAAAAAGTGTGGACTAGCATTAAATTACTGAAATAATATGTTTGTTTCTATGCAATGTTGCATATTTGCATTTAAGAAAGTGTCCGTCAAAGGAACTTTTCTCCACTGGACATGCTATGATTTTTTTTTTAAATAGTGATCAAATGCAAGATGGATGAAAATGTTCTATGTATTGATCAAGAACGTAAGAAAATATGACAGGAATACAAAACTTTAACGCAGATCCTATTTTTAGCTCTAGTGGCCATTTTCTGCAGTGAGGTGGAACCATTTGAATAAGTTTGGTAGAGGACCACTTAACGAATATTTGTGTGAAATTATTAGAAAATCTAGCCATAGGTCTAGAAGAAATTGGTGTTTAGACATATTTCTATTTTTAGCTCTGGTGGCCATCTTGTGCAGTGAAGTGGAACCATTTTCACAGATTTGGTAGAGGACCATCCAAGAAAAATTTCTGTAAAGTTTTATGAAGATTGACCAAGAAATTTTGAAAATATAACAGGAATACGAAACTTTAACGCCATCGCAATGCCAGCCCAACCACCCGCCCGCCCAACCGACCGTTTTTCGCTAATCTATAAGCTGAGTAAAATAGATTTTTATAACATATCTCAATATTTTTTTTTTGTCTTCACAACATGAAATTTACAGATAAATGAAAACTGAGATTTTTCTCAGCCAATTCATGGGTATAAACAATACTGTACCAAACAAGTTAAGTACTGGCTGACATTATACTGTACAAAAACAGTATGGCTCGTGCAAAACCGGTCTTAATACATGTATGTAAAGTGTCGTCCCGGATTAACCTGTTCAGTTGGCACAGGCTAATCCGGGAGGACACTTTCTGCCTACAATGGATTTATGTTTAGAAGAGACTTCCTTGAAACAGAAACCATAAAAGCGGAAAGTGTCGTCCCGGATCACACAGGCTTATCCAGGACGACACTTTAGGCACATGCATTCAGCCCGGTTTTCCCACGACACGCCTAATTTATATTTGCGCACCTGAGCATCCGATGTTCATTCATGTTACAGAATATTAGTGAAACGCAAAACGTCAAATGGATGAGTATGTCTGGCACCTAACCAGGTGCCGGTCGTTTAAATGGTAAAATTCAGTAACCAAAATATATAATCGTCGGATACCCATGACTAATCATTCCGTTACACTCCAGAATTGGAGAGGAGCGGAATGGGTCGAACGTGGGTATCCGACGATGAAATATATAGACTAGTACACAAATTGACTTAGATTGCAGATTGAAAAGCGAAGGAGCTTGCACCTCCTTTGATCTTAAAGAGAGGCTAAATCTATTATTAGTAAAAACGAAGCGTAAAAGTGAATCGGTTACATGATCAATGGCTATCGTATTATGCAAACAAATATTATAACAATGTGCACAATATAAATACATTTCATGGAGTTTTAGCGATCGAGTCAGTTTTCATGGCAAGCATCATCTACCAATTCAAGTTTTCATGGCAAGCGTCATCTACCAATTCAAGTTTTCATGGCAAGCGTCATCTACCAATTCAAGTTTTCATGGCAAGCATCATCTACCAATTCAAGTTTTCATGGCAAGCGTCATCTACCAATTCAAGTTTTCATGGCAAGCATCATCTACCAATTCAAGTTTTCATGGCAAGCGTCATCTACCAATTCAAGTTTTCATGGCAAGCGTCATCTACCAATTCAAGTTTTCATGGCAAGCGTCATCTACCAATTCAAGTTTTCATGGCAAGCGTCATCTACCAATTCAAGTTTTCATGGCAAGCATCATCTACCAATTCAAGTTTTCAAGTATGCTAATGGAAAATTCAGACTCTGCGAAAATGAGTAAAATATTTGTTCCCACATTACTCCACTGCCAAGTAATTATGCGAATCAAAATTCTGACTCCGCTACAGCGAGTTAAATATTTGTATACACATAACTCTGCACAGATACCCCAAGTAATTATGCAATCTAAAATTCTGTCTCCGTGACCACGAGTAAAATGTTTGTTTCCACATTACTCCACATATTCCCAGCAAACATGCACATATGGGTCCAATATGGGCTGTTTCTGGGCAAGCCCAAATGGGACCTATATGGGCCAGCCCATATGGGCTTGCCCATACGGGTCCCAGATGGGTCCCATATTACAGCACTGTGGGAAAAAATACTTTAAAAGGTATTTATTTATTATAAACTTATATTTTTGTGCTAGTATGGGACTGCAATGATCTAAGCTACTGTTATTTTATCAAAAACTAGTATTTCAACGCATAAGCACATAATTTACAACCCATATGGGCCCAATTTGGGCTCACATTAAATGACAACAGCCCTGAACAGGTGCCCGACATTTATTGTTATTGTTTGTTTTTATATAGGTTTTATTTTTATGAATAAAACATTTAATGTATCAATTAGATGTATTTTTTATCAATAAAGTGCATCGAAGTTTTTAATCATTGCATAATTGAATAAAATTAATTATTTCGAGCTTGCGCATACAAAATTTCCGGTAGCGCCAAAAATGTTCAAAACAAACGGTAAGTCATACATTTGTACACATAAATAATATTACTTTTGAATTCTGTTCGATGATATCTCACATTATCAGTCTGCAATTGAAATGCACGCACATATCGTGTGTAAAGAATAGTTGTAAACACGTTTTTGGGGTATTGTCCATTTTTGTTTTGCATTTGCCATGTATTTTCGCTATGGCAGTCGTTTGTTTTCAATTTTGTGACATTATGTTGGAAAATATTGCAGGGTATACAGAAACTTTGCTGCATTGTCGAACTGTAAACTGTCAAGTTTAAAAATTCATTATGATTCTATATTAATAAAAAAAGTTTCTTTATTCAAGGTGAGGCACATTTGAGTTTCCATGTTTGGTGGGCAGACATTTGACAACCATATGGGTCCGATATATTTTGCTTGCTGGGTTGACACCAGGTAAGTAATTGCAAATCAAAAAGTCTGAATCCGCGACAGTGAGCAAAATATTTGTTCCCACATAACTCCTGGTATACACCAGATAATTAATTGTGAATCAAAATTCTGACTCTGCAACAGTGATAAAAATATTTGTTTCATTTGAGCTGTTCTTTACATATAAATGTCCACAGAATGTTCATGTGTGAGAGGCAATCATTACATGCGGAAAACAAAAACCTTTGCTACTCAGAATTTCAAGTCCAGATCTCTCTAGGTAGCATGTTTCATATTCAAGAAAACAGCCTTTGGAAACATGTGATTCTTTTATTAGAAGTAGAAATTTTAAACATTCTCAAAATTCATGTGATTTTATGATAAGAAGTAGAAATTTAAAACATTCTCAAAATTCTTTAGAAAAATTCAGTTGTTATAACGTTCTTGTAAATTTGACTGAAATGCAATACAATTCAAAGTTGTTATAACGTTCTTGTAAATTTGACTGAAATGAAATACAATTCAATTCACAAGTTTGCCATGTAACACTCTAAAAACATGTTTTCTTCAAATTTAAATATTCTCACGTAACACCATTATGGAATAAACTTTACAAGCCTTATAATACCTTCATTTATAATTCTTTGATATATTGTCAGGTTTTTCATAATACTTTCATTTACAACTTGCTCGCAGCCTACCAGAAGGGGATGGTATGAACACATGTTCCATGTTTATCGTAAGATGTTTTCAATTCATTTTTCTACTTCGTAATAATTTCTCCCTTTTTCTTTGATGTACCTTCACGTAATGAAGGTGCTGATTAGTTCTGGTAATTCATGTACACCAAACTAGCATATTTATTACCTGTTATTATAATTCGCTTATAATGAAAATGTTGTATGTGCCGATATTTCATATTCGTAGGAGAAGAACAACTATTTTTGTAATATTCCAAGAAAAGGTTTCATAATCAAAACAGTTTTATAATCAGGTACTGAGTTAGAAACTGTAATTGTAATATTAAGAGTTGCAATTTAAGGCTGCTTAATCCAGTCACTTCATTTGCAAAGTTCTACAAAGCATTTTGTTGCTGTTGTTGTTGTTTTCATAATAAAAGACCACCAGATCTTGGAATAACATGATGAACAGAATAAAACATGTAAAACCAGTGTTTCTTTATGGCCAATTTGAGGCCCAAAATCAGCTCCATTCCCCTGCTTAAAAAGTATATATTTTTCCCCTCTATTAACCTTCAAATTCCCCTCAAAATGTAACCTTTATTTTGATTTAAAAAAATGACAAAAATCGGACAAAAATTGACTAAGATAGAGGAATTTTTGTAAACAATTCCAGCAACTTTTCATCAAATCAAGTTTGTTCATAGTCTAAGTTATCATTTGTAGCAAAACAATTCATTCATGTTTCATAACAAAGTAGAATATAAAACTGTAATGATGCTTTTCAAAACAAAAAATTTCCGTTTTGCCATAAAATACCCCGTCTGAAGCGCCCTGCCACTTTTTCTCCAAAGTTGAAAAAAACACTGAATAAGATAAAAAATATCAAACTGTCTCCGCAAAAGTCTGTCAGACCTCGGACAAAGCCAGTAAAACTGTACGAGGTCCAGGACAAATGACAAGCACACGCAGGCCCTCATGGCTGGTGAAAAATTCAAGTTTGCAAGCTGAATGTTTTTGAGTGGCCAGTAAAATAGAGTTTGGGTCCAGTAATGGTTAAGAGAATAGCAGACCTCATGGCCTGCAATGGATTAGGGACTTTCACGCAGACTGATAAAAGAAAAATGATTTTTAGGGCAGTACAATTAATACAAAAAAACCCACAAAAACAGATCTCATATTTCTAAAAGAAATTATTCTAAGTGGTAAATCATGTAATTTTACGAGGGGTGTCGTGGAAGTTCGCTGAATTTCTATAATAAACGCTTAGTTTTACAAATAATTGCTTTAAATTGTGTGTGTGTGTATATCAGACATAGTGTTCCGCTGTCAGCATAATATGTAAGAAATAATATGTGGCGCGTCGTGAGAAAACCGGACTTAATGCATGTTCATAAAGTGTCGTCCCGGATTAGCCTGTGCAGTCCACACAGGCTAATCCAGAACGGCACTTTCCGCTTTTATGGTATTTTCTGTTTCAAGGAAGTCTCTTCTAACCATAAATCCACTTTAGGCGGAAAGTGTCATCCCAGATTAGCCTATGCGGACTGCACAGGCTGATCTGGGATGACACTTTAGGCACATGCATTAAGACCGGTTGTCTCACGACGCGCTACATTTTTGGTATTTCGACGACTTTCCGCAAAATGACGTGACGTTAGATGATTGTCTTGACGTTATTTCCTGAAAACTGCTGGGTGACTTGCTTGTTATCTCCAATGAAAAAGGAACAACGCGTGGCTTGTTCCAAAGCGTTCCTTCAATGTTACAACGCAGAGGGAGAAGGTTTCCTGGATCGTATTGTCACGACTGATGAGACCTGGTTATACCATTATGATCTGGAAACGAAGGCCCTGTCATCCATCTGGAAAGCACCAAGCACACCCCCTCCCAAAAATGCTTGAGTGCAGAGGAGTATCGGAAAGGTGATGTATATCTTATTCATGGACCGGCAGGACACGATACTGCAACACCGGGTACCCAACGGCCACATAGTGAATGCATACTATTATTCAAAGGTATTTTTTCATAAATGTGTTTTTATATTATGATTTGCATATTTTAATAAAATGATACTAACTATATATTAAATATTATTCACCGTATTAATACATATATAATTTAATGAAAGGATGATGAATTAAATAACTGATTTCTGATTTTCTTTAAACGTGCAGGTGCTCCGGCAGGACCTTGTGCATGCGATCCGTAAAAAATGACCGACTGGATATCGACTGGATCCGACTGGATATCGACTGGATACCGACTGGATATCGACTGGATTATTGGCATCAGGACAATGCACCAGCACATCGGGCTACTTCGACTCTTCTTGAGATCGATCTGATTGGGTTTAAGATTTTGGACCATCCACCTTACAGCCGGACTTGGCCCCCATGGATTTCCATGTTTTCCCGGAGGTAAAGCAACAGTGGCGCGGGCAACATTTTGAAGCCAGTGCTGATCTCCAACAAATGACCCAGCGGATTGTGTCTACATATGACAAGATGTGGTATGCAGACACCTACCAGAAATGGGTCCATATCAGATGAAAACTGTTCGACTTAGAGAGCGGAAACCGCTTAAAAGGCCAATTCCAGATAATTTAAGGGCAATAACTCCACAATTCCTGGGGCGATTTGGCTGATTATCAAACTTGACCAAGATATTATAATTACAAATATTGTCATGAAGTTTGGTGAAGATTGGATGAAAACTGTTTGACTCAGAAAGCGGAAATGGCAAAAAAGGCTAATTTTAGATAATTCAAGGGCCATAACTCCACAATTCCATGGGCGCTAAAGGCTGATTATTGAACTTGACCTAGATATTATTATTACAAACATTTTCATGAAGTTTGGTGAAGATTTGAAGAAAACTGCAGACTGTTTGAGCGGAAACGGCTAAAAAGGCCAATTTTATATGATTCAAGGGCCATAACTCCACAATTCCAAGGGCGATTTAACTGACTATCGAACCTGACCTAGATATTATGGCCACACAAATTTTCAAGAAGTTTAGTGAAGATCAGATGAAAACTGTCGAACTAACAGAACGGAAACGAAAGTGGTCTACCGACCGACCGACAGACCGCCGTTAGCAAACCAATATACCCTGCCATCTTCGATGGGGGGCATAATTAAGCAATAAGTTACGTCAAACTTATACTTCACTTCACTAGCAAAAAATTATATTTACATAGTCTTATATGTAAGTATAAATTATTGCAAAAATTCAGATAAAAGAAAAGGTTGCGAAATAATTATTTATTGGAAACTTAATTTGTGGTTCATTCCACCCACGAAATCCTGAAAATTCGTGCTACATGAACATTAATGGTTTTGCAGTATTTCATCTGAAATCCACAACTTTTAGTGTTCACGAAAGCATCATGTTTGGTAAAAACACGAAATTTCATGCTGGCAAATATAAATGGTTTTTGCAGTATACGAGAAAAGATCTTGTGCAATGACACACCACTGTGGCTTATATTTTCTAAAGAAAACAGAAACTGGCAAGGTAATAATGAAGCAGGTGGTTTCATAACGTTCATAATTTGCAGGCTGCAGCTCAGCAATCTCGGAATATTAAATTATTGCACAAGACTCTAACAACAAAACGTCTTGACAACAACCACAATGTTGATGATCTAGGTAAGAACTGACTTTTATGACATCTCTGAGGGATCAAAAGACACTAAAATAGTTTCACCTTTCCCTAGCCATTGCAAAGAACATTTGCTACCCTCATTTTTCCCTCATTACTGCTTCTTCAAATGGAAGAAATAAATAATTCAGACTAGGTAGAAATATCTAGCAATACTTTTCTGAACATTTCAAATTCTGTTCAGCAAATATTTCACAACTCATGAACCCCATGGATATTTTATCGCAGCAACAGTTTCATTATGGAAGGCAAGCTTCAATTCACTATCTTAATTTAACACAGTGTTTTTCAATTACAAACACTATATCATTTTATCTATTGTAACACCTGTTGTTGTTTTTTCAAAATCAAATCTTATAATCACTTCCTACATTACAGTGTTTTGAATTACAAACATTATATCATACCATCATTTTATCTATTGTAACAACATTTTTTCCCAAAAATAAATCATATCTTTCATTACAGTGACAAACATAGTATCATTGTATGATTTTATCTTGTAACAGCTGCTTGTTCCAAAAATTAGAAGTTAATCTTAACAGAGCGAACAAGGATATCAGTGAACTGATGGATGCTCCCCAATGTGCTTTGCCAAGTAATGATATCAGTGAACTGATGGATGCTCCCCAATGCGCTTTGCCGAGTAATGGGAATGCAATCAGAAGAGCAGAGTCAAGACAATTGTGCTCTATATATTAATTTCAACAATCATCAAAGTCCCATAACAGTAAGAACAAGAGCTGTCAAAGGACAGCACACTCGACTTTTCTTGTGTTGTCAGAGTTTCTGGCATTTTTTCTAAAACAAACTGTATAGTAGGGGCCGATTAAACAAAATTAATTTCTTTCTCGAGTTACTTAGTGGAAGCATTTTTCTAAATTTGAAAACAGTGACCTTGACCCAACTAACCCCTTGTTATACAGTATCTATAAATTGAATTTTATTCAAGTATTCCAATTTGTTCTCCATGTGTACATTAGATTTTTTTACTATTTTTAGTAACAGTGACCTTTACCTTGACCACACCAAACCCACCACAAATGCAATCCCGAGTAAAGTATTGCTTTAGGGTTTTTATGTATGAAGATTGATTCTCAAGTTAGAGATTGGAAATCAAAAGTTGATGCCGTCATTCCACCCACTTGAGATTTTTTAAGCGTAAAACTGCCCATAATTTTGACAAATTTCAAACTAGAGTTATTAAAGTTGGCCTATGAGTTCCTAGGGATAAGTGTACTAAGTTTGAATGAAATCATTCAAGCCATTCCTGAGAAACCAGCTTACTGAAAAACTTTAACCTGTTCAAATAGCTGATATGTAAAATTTCTCAGTGCAAAAAGGCCAATAATTTTGACAAATTTAGAACTAGAGTTATCAAAATTAGCCTACGAGTTTATTTTAATATAGCGAATAAGTGTTCCAAGTTTGAATGAAATCCCTCAAGCCATTCGTAAGAATTTTAATGTGGGGAATAAATGTTTTAAGTTTGAATGAAATCCCTCAAGCCATTCCTGAGAAACTAGCTGACAGAAAAACTTCAACCTAGCTCTGACACCGGTGCCGACACCCACGCCCACGCGAGGGTGAGCAGAATAGCTTGCCTGTTCTTCGAAAAGTCAAGCTAATCTTCATTGAAGCTGAGCATCTTGGTACAGCGAACACCTCCTCTTGGTAATGAAGCTTCCCATAAAGTTAATTGAAATCATGCCAGTGGTTGTGTAGAAATAGATTGGACAAAAATTGTCCACTAAATACTTATTTCCGAAATCTTCAAAGTCCCATAACTCTATGAAAAATCATTGAAGCAGAACGTCCTGGTCAGCACACACCTCCTCTGGGTAATGAAGCTTCCTATAAAGTTTCATTTAATTATGTTCAGTAGTTGCATTTAAATAAACCAGACAAGAATTGTGCACTAATTGCTTATTTAATGAATCTTCAAAGTCCCATAACTCTGAGAAAAATCATTGAAGCTGAACGCCCTGGTTCAGTGTACACCTCTTGGTAGTGAAGCTTCCTATAAAGTTACATTGAATTCAGACCAGTAGTTGCATAGAGATAGACCAGACAAGAATTGCGAACTGAATGCTTATTTCAGAAATCTTTAAAGTCCCATAACTCTAAGAAAAATCATTGCAGTCCCATAACTTTGAAAAAAATCATTGCAGCGGAACGTCCTGCTTCAGTGCACACCTCCTCTTGATAATGAAGCTTCCCATGAAGTTTCATTGAATTCTGGTCAGTAGTTGCTGAGAAATACTCCGGAAAAGAAAACGGGACAGACGGACGGACGGACGGACAAAGTGGCAACTATATTTTGGGGGGAGCATAACAATCTCCATCCATGTTATCATCGTGCAATACTGACCTTGATTTTTTAAATCAATGAACAATAACATTAAAATTGTCTATTTGTTATTTTTTGAACATGCTCGTTGTAAAAATATTACAAAATCAAACAGGCATCACCGTTCAAAAGCATAACCAAATTATGATAATAAAAAATAAAAAATGTTTTATTATTTATCCCCAAAATGTCAACACACTCTAAACAGTCATTCTTTTTTTAATGTATGTCTGTGAAAATGTTTCCTAAGTTTGCACTATAACTGATATATGATAGAATAGTGCTATAGTAAGACGTAATCAATGTCTTTTTCTTACTTCATATAATAGTGTGCTCTATGATTTAGACTGGGAATGACACTTTAATGTTACTAGTGTTGATCAAAGATACATGAAGAAGCGGAAAAGCCGTCATTTGCAATCATTACAGAACAATCAATACAATGCTCAAGTAATCAAATACAAATATTGCGGACCATGATAGTTATCATACCCATATTTACTGTAGGACTCTGGGGTCAGATTTGTACAAACATTAAATGATTACTGTACACAAATGGCCGTAATAGAAATACATTGGTTGCTGGGTTCGGCGAACAATCTATTGACGATCGTTTGTTCTGTCACGAAAGTGAAGAATGCAAATGGAATGGCATGACTCCTTGTTTCAGTTTAAGCAATGTTTCCATTTATTAAATGAGGTCAAAATGATATTACATATAATTTTCCATATTAATAAACATTTTTCCGCAAATGATTGGGGTCAAAAGATATCGTGTGTACCACTATATTTGTCCCACTATTTAATCACTGTAAATGTGACGTTATTAATAAACATTTTCCACCAAATGATCGGTCAAAAGATATCGGGTGTAGCCCGATATTTGTCCCTCGTATTTGATAATGGTGATGTTTTTCAATGCCAACTTACATATATGGAACGTTAAATACAATGTTTTAATAATTTAAACAAGAGGGCTACGATGGCCCTAGGTCGCTCACCTGAGTTTAAGGCATCATAATGGCTTATAACAGGGCCAAATGACACTGAACCACTTACCTGAGTATAAAGATCTGGGTCTCGCAGTTTCAGGAGATTTTTATAGTCTATATAAAACATGTGACCCACAGGGAGTGGCCACTTTCTACTACAAGGGCATCATTTGAACAATCTTTGTAGAGGACCACTATACAATATTACATACCAAATACAAAACTGCTGGACCTCACTGTTTCATAGGAGAAGATTTTTTTAAGTCATTTTGTTATTTAAGTCTATATAAACAATGTGATCCCCAGGGCGTGGCCAGTTTTGGCCCCAGGGGCATCATTTGAACAATCTTTGTAGAGGATCACTAGAGGATGCCACATACCAAATATGATATCACTGGGCCTTGCGGTTTCAGAGGAGAAGATTGTTGAAGTAATTTTGCTATTTAAGTCTATATAAACAATGTGACCCCCGGGGCGTGGCCAATTTTGACCCCAGGGGCATCATTTGAACAATCTTTGTAGAGGACCAGTATGCAATATTACATACCAAATATGAAACGTCTGGGCCTTGTGGTTTCAGAGGAGAAGATTTTTTAAGTCATTTTGCTATTTAAGTCTACATTAACAATGTGACTCCCAGGGCTTTGCCAGTGTTGATCCCAGGGGGATCATTAAAATATTTTTTGCAGAGGACCACTAGAGGATGCCACATACTAAATATGAAACTACTGGGCCTTGTGGTTTCAAACGAGAAGATTTTTGAATTAATTTTGCTACTTAAGTCTATATAAACCATGTGACCCCCAAGGCGTGGCCAGTTTTGACCCCAGGGGCATCATTTGAACAATCTTTGTCGAGTACCACTAAAAGATGCCACATACCAAATATGAAACCTCTGGGCCTTGCAGTTTCTGAGAAGATTTTAATAGTCATTTGCTATTTAAGTCTATATAAATATTGTGACCCCTGGGGCGTGGCTACTTTTGACCCCAGGGCAAAAATTGAACAACATTTGTAGAGGACCACTATACGCATGTTACATACCAAATATGAAACCTCTGGGACTTGCGGATTCAGAGAAGAATATTTTTAAAGACGTTTTGCTATTTAATTTTATGTAAACCATGTGACCCCCGGGGTATGGCCAGTTTTGACCCCAGGGCCATAATTTGAACAATCGTTTTAGAGGACCACTATATGATGCTACATACCAAATATTAAACCTCTGGGCCTTGTGGTTTCAGAGAAGAAGATTTTTAAAGTCATTTTGCTAAATATTCTATATAAACCATGTGACCCCTGGGCGTGGCCTCAAATAATGTCCCTGGGGTCAAAACTGGCCAAGCTCCGGGGTCACATGGTTTATAAAGAATATATACCAAAATGGCTTTAAAAATCTTCTCCTCTGAAACCGCAATGCCCAGAGGTTTCATATTTGGTATGTCACATCCTTTAGTGGTCCTTTACAAAGTTTGTTCAAATTATGCCTCTGGGGTGAAAACGAATCTTTGTAGAGGACCACTATAGGAGGTTACATACCAAATATGAAACCTCTGGGTTTCATTAAGATTTTTTAAGTTTACACTTTTAAAATCTATTTTTAGCTCTGGTGACCTACATGTGCAGCGGACCGTAACGATTTGAACAAATTTGAAAGAGGGTCACCCAATGATCATTCCTGTGAAGTTTGGTGAAAATCTGCAAAGTGGTTTAGGAGGAGATTTTGTTTGAATGAAAAGTTGACGACGGACAGATGCTCAGACCGATGCACGGATGACAGGCGATCACAAAAGCTCACCATAAGCACTTTGTGCTAAGGTGCGCTAAAAATGCTAAATGACAAAAACTCCAAGGTACAGAAAAATTGAAATATACAGACATTTACATATTGATAGGTTTTCTATGGTACATTTTAAATATTGTATAATACATGTCAAATACTCTTTTATTTTAAAAAAATTTTTATTAAAAAAATATTTTTTCTGACCTGTTCATGGATATCCAAACATAGGAATTCAAAATATCAAGGTGTGAGCATGAAACTATGGAATTTGATACAGAAATGATAGGAAGATACAACAGTTCCACACTTAACCCTTAAAATAAGTGCGAAAATAATTTGGTTTTATTACTTTTTACTCAAGTACTTTTGAAATAAAAATCACCAATGCGTTACTTCAAATAATCAACCATTTAACAAATAGCTGCATTCACTTACCATTTTGCCTTCTTTGCCTCACCATCCGTGACCATGAATATACTGAAGACAGATTTGGTAACTGAAAATTATCAAATGAAAGGGAAGTAATTCAGTTTATATTCAGATTTTGTCTTGCAGTTGTTGTCTCCCTTGTCCTTGAACTCTATATCTCTAATTTGACTACACTAGAGGCTTTATTCTATCCTAAAATTAAACAAGAATAAATCAGTTTAAGTTTGATTCTTCTCAACATTTATCTCTCTTACATTTCTTATTCTTACATAAAAGTAACCACCTTTACAAATATTTTTTAAATTTATTTTGTTATTTAATTTTACCATTTAGCCACACATTTTATAAATATTACTTTATATGTAATAATTTTTTATCCAACGATTGCAAAACGTTTTATAAAATTTCAACTTTAAATTCTGCAATTTTATTTCAATATGGCTATTATAAAATTACTGAAAATACAAATACTTTAAACCATATTATTTTGTAGTCAAAAGAAACAACTTGTGGTATAAAATCATGAACATTATCAGAAGGAATGGGCTTTTGGCATTAGAGCTGCAATGATACTTTGATACATCCTTAAATCGATTGTTAATGACCTGATTCGATTTTCAATACTAAACCAAAGAATTTCGATTTGATTTCCTTTTTTATATTTAAAGATGATGTTTTATAAAATCATTAATTAAAATTATGGTGTTTGTGTAGATTAATAATAAAAATGGATAAGGCATCATGGTTTATCAATTAAATCTTATTTATATTGATATATAACGCACATACATTCAAATTAACAAATCTTTACTATATTGCCATGACTCAAAAACAATACGCACAAAGAAACCATGCAAAAAAAGGTAAACAAGAGGGCCATGATGGCCCAAAGCGCTCACCTGAGAACTGGTACAGATGAAGACCATACTTTTGTGACAGGTTTGAAAATTAAGGTATCTGAACAATTCCCAGAGGGGGATAGGATCAATTTTGATTTAAAACATCTGTTAGTGCAATGGGCTAACTAAAGTATGAGTTGGGTAGTGGATGTGCGTTTTTTTGCTAATGGTTCTCAAATCATTTTTCTCGATACTCTTACCTGACCCTTTTTCATTTAGTCATTGACAATTCTGGAAATGCAGAAACAGTAGATTTTGATGACTTTTTTGCAAACAGTTTTGGATAACTAGTTGCAATGCGATAATTGCGATGGCTGTGCTGTAAGGTAATGTTTGGTTAACATTGAATCAAAAATCGTGTGTGCAAGCCAAGCATTGATAACTTGTAATTTTTTTTTTTCCAAACCGAAGGGGCAATAACTCTGGTTTTTCTAGTTCAATCATGCTTATATTCGACTTCAGTTCTATTCTTATGTCCATAGACAAACTGTACACGATTGGTGAAGATTGGATGAAAAATGAAGTCTCTATCCTGAATAATGTCCATTTTTGCATATTTTTTTCACAAACAAAGGGCAATTACTCTGGTGTTTCTGTACCGATCTTGCTTATATTTGACTTCAACTGTAATCTCATGATAAGAGACAAACTTTGCAAGATTGGTGAAGATTGGAAGAAAATTGAAGTCTCCATCTTGAATAATGTCCATTTTTGTATATTTTTAAAATAAACAAAGGGAAATAACTCTGGTGTTTGAAACACGATCTGGCCCATTTTGGGCGTCTGCTGAGATCTGATGGTCATACACAAACTGTGAAAGTTGGTTAAGATTGGATGGAAAATGAAGTCTGTACCTTGGAAAAGGGCATTTTTGCACTTTTTTTTAATGAAAAAGGGGCAATAACTCTGGTGTTACTGGTGTGATCTGACCTAATAACAATCCCATCCGAGATTTTATGGTCATACACAAACTGTGCAAGTTAGGTCAATATTGGATAACAAGAGGGCCCTGAGGGCCCTAGGACACTCACCTGAGACCTTGTAACCCAATTGAATTTGCATCCCCGAGGCGTGGCTTATTTTTATCCCAGGGGCATAATATGAACAATCTTGAACAAACCTCTGGGCCTTGCGGTTTCAGGTAAAGATTTTTAAAGTAATTTGGCTATTTAAGTCTATATAAAGCATGTGACCCCTCAGGGTGTGGCCAGATTTGACCCCAGGGGAATAATTTGAACAATCTTTGGAGAGGACCACTATGCAATGTTACATGCCAAATATAGGAAAGCTGTGGGCCTTGCTGTTTCAGAGGAGAAGATTTTTAAAGTAATTTTACTATTTAAGTCTATATACACCATGTGACCCCCAGGGTGTGACCAGATTTGACCTTAGGGGCATCATTTGAACATATTTTGTAGAGGACCACTATACGCATATTACATACCAAATATGAAACCTCTAGGCCTTGCAGTTTCAGAGGAGAAGAATGTTAAAGTAATTTTGCTATTTAAGTCTATATAAATCATGTGACCCCCGGGGTGTGACCAGATTTGACCCCAGGGGCATAATTTGAAAATCTTTGTAGAGGACTACTATTTGATGTTACATACCAAATAAGAAACCTCTGGGCCTTGCTGTTTCTGAGGAGAAGATTTTAAAAGTCATTTTGCCAAATAAGTCTATATAAATCATGTGACCCCCAGGGCGTGGCCAGTTTTGAGCCCAAGGGCATGATTTGAACAGTATTTGTAGAGGTCCACTATAGAATGTTACACACAAAATATGAAACCTCTGGGCCTTGTGGTTTCATAGAGGTTTTTGAAGACATTTTGCTATTTAAGTTTATATAAACCATACACCACCGGGGCATGGCCAGTTTTGACCCCAGGGGCATAATTTGAACAGTCTTTGTAGAGGACCACTATAGGCTGTTACATACCAAATATGAAACGTCTGTGCCTTGTGGTTTCAGAGATTTTTAATAAGTCATTTTGCTATATATTCTATATAAGCCATGTGACCCCCGGGGCGTAGCCCATTTTGACCTCAGGGGAATAATTGGAATATAATTTGTAAAGGACCACTAAACGATGTTACAGACCAAATATGAAACCTCTGGGCCTTACGGTTTCAAAGGAGATTTTAAAGGTCATTTTGCTATATATTTTATATAAACCATATGACCCCCGGGGCATGGCCAGTTTTGACCCCAGGGGCATAATTCGAAAAATGTTTGTAGAGGACCACTATAGGATGTTACATACCAAATATGAAACCTCTGGGCATTGTGGTTTCAGAGGAGGAGATTTTTAAAGTCATTTTGCTATATATTCTATATAAACCATGTGACCCCCAGGGCGTGGCCCGTTTTGACCCGAGGGGCATAATTTGAACAAACTTTGTGAAGGACCACTTAAGGATGTTACATACTAGATATGAAACCTTTGGGCCTTGCGGTTTCAGAGGAGAAGATTTTTAAAATCATTTTGCTATATATTCTATATAAACCATATGACCCCCAGGGCGTGGCCAATTTTGACCCCAGGGGCATAGTTTCAACAATCTTTGTAGAGGACCACTATAGGATGTTACATACCAAATATGAAACCTCTGGGTCCTGCGGTTTCAGAGATTTTTTTAAGTTTACACTTTTTAAATCTATTTTTAGCTCTGGTGACCTACATATGCAGCAAACTGTAACGATTTGAACAACTTTGAAAGAGGGTCACCTAATGATTATTGCTGTGAAGTTTGGTAAAAATCTGCAAGTGGTTTAGGAGATGTTGCTTGAATGAAAGGTTGATGACGCACGCACGCACACACACACGCACGCATGCACGACGGACAACGGGCGATCACAAAAGCTAAAAAAGGGCCATGACTCCACTGATGTCTGAAAAAACTGCACCAAAATACCCAGGTGCACAAGTTCACATGCTGATTAATATGTTTATAAAGTTGCATCATTCCAGCAATAATACTTTTTGAGTTACACGCTACACAAGTCCAAAAATGACATTTTTTGCTAAAAAAAGGGCCATTACTCCGCTGATGTTGGAAGAACTGCACCAAAATAAGCAGGTGCACAAGTTAACATGCTGATTAATATGTTTATTAAGTTTCATCACTATAGCAATAATACTTTTTGAGTTACATGCGACACAAGTCCAAAAATGTCATTGTTTGCAAAAAAAAAGGGCCATAACTCTGCCGATGTCGGAAAAAACTGCACCAAAATACCGAGGTGAACAAGTTCACATGCTGATAAATATGTTTGTCAAGTTTCATCACTCTAGCAGCAATACTTTTTGAGTTACGCGCGACACAAGTCAAAAAATATCATTTTGCAAAAAAAGGGCCATAACTCCTCTGATGTTGGAAAAAACTGCACCAAAATACCAAGGTGCACAAGCCCTGATGCCAATGACTATGCTTATAAAGTTTCATCACTCTTTGCAGTTATACATGTTGAGTTATTCGCAACACAAAAATCCAACGGATGGAGGGAAGGACGGACGGAAGGTCGGACGGACGGACAAGGGCAAATCTATATGCCCCCCCCCCTCTAAAGTGGGGGCATAAACATTAGACACGTATGTTTTTATTTACTGGAAAAACAATGCTTTTATATAGTTTTTGTCTTTTTTATTAATCTCAAATCTAAAGCGTCTGCAGACGCTATAACTAGAGTAATTTTAAAATAGCGCAGTTGACCTTTAGGATAATCACGTCACAGTTTAGTTTTGATGAGTCGCTCATGCGCACACTTGAATCAGGTGCGTGTATTGGGGAAAGCCGCGGTATTTTTAAATCGGGAATCTCGGGTTCAAGGAAAGTGTGAGCTAACTCAACTTCTATTTTTCAATGAAATACACGGTTTGTGACAGTATTTGATTGTGTTCTATACAAAATTTTAATAGTGATGGATTTTCGCATGTTCTACCGTTTAGGCATAACTAAAAAAAACACGGCTTGTCACAGGATGTGATGTATGCCCCCGAAGCATATGCTCGTCAGATAAACACAAAGTCAGTTACAAATGTACATGTTGGCAAAAATGATTCTTCCTACAAAAAGAGTTATGGTCCATGTACTCTGCACTTCATCTCAACCTCTAACAATATGTGGTTTTATTTTAAATCACTTCAATACTAATGGAGTTATGCACTGCACAAGAAAATTAACTGACTCCATAAACATTGAAGAAAGAGTTATGGCCTTGTACTTTGCTCTTCCTCTCAATGTCCTCTATCAATATATGTGGTGTTATTTTAAATTCCTTCAATATCATGGTAGTAATTAGCTGCACAAAAGAAAACAATAACTAGGTAAATATTAAAAATGAGTAACGGTCTTGGTACTCCGCACTTCCTCTCAACGTCCTCTATCAATATATGTGGTTTTATTTAAAATCCCTCAATACTAATGGAATTATACCTTGCACACAAAAAACCAAAGGGCAATAACTCCATATATATGGAAGAAAGAGTTATGGTTCTTGTACTCTGCACTTACTCTCATTATCCTCTATCATTACATTAAGTTTCATTTGAATTCCTTCAATTACAATGGAGTTATGCTCCCCACAAGAAAATTAAACAAAGGGCAATAACTCCTTAATATTAAAGAAACAGTTATGGTCCGTGTACTCTGCACTTCCATTGTCCACTACCATTCCATGAAGTTTCATTTCTGCAATACTAATGGAAGTATGCTCCGCACAAGAAAATTAATGTGTCCACAAGAAATAACACAAAGGGCAATAACTCTATAAATATTAAAGAAAGATTTGTAGTCCTTGTGCTCTGCACTTCCTCTCATTGTCCGCGATCACTGTATGAAGTTTCATTTGAATCTCTGCATTACTAATGGAGCTGTGCTCTGCACAAGAAAATAAAACAAAGGGCAATAACTCTGTAAATACTGCAGAAGGAGTTGAGGCCCTTGTACTATGCACTTCCTCGCATACTCCTCTATCATTATATGAAGTTTAATTTAAATCCCTTCAATACTAATGGAGTTAGGCTCCGCAAAAGAATATTAAACAAAGGGCAATAACTCCGTAAATATTGAAGAGAGAGATATGGTCCTTGTGCTCTGCACTTCCTCTCATTGTCCTCTATTATTATATGAAGTTTCATTTGAATCCCTTCAGTGCTAATGGAGTTAAGATCCGCACAAGAAAAGGGCAATAACTCTGTAAATGTTGCAGAGTGGTGGTACTTGTACTCAGCACTTCCTCTCATTGTCCTCTATCATTATATGAAGTTTCATTTGATGGAGAAACGTGACGGACGGACGGACAGTCGGACAGACGGACGGACGATGCCATTACTATATGCCCCTGAAGTTCCCTTCGCCAAGTTCGGGGGCATAAAAAACGCAAATTTTTATGCCCATCTGGAGTTCAGTATCTTTAAATACAGTGCAATATGATATAATGTATTGTTGGGAATTTTATATAATTTCCTCCTCTTCTTTCAAACTGCATTAAGTGCATAAGTGGAAAGCAAGGCTTCAGCAAATCGTGGATTACATGTAGGTACAAACTAACACTCGGTACAAAGGTACAGTAAAAATACATGTTCATCACAATAGTTTTTCCAAGTACTGGTTGAAGTGTCATTGAAGGATAAAATTGGTATGTTTTTATTTCATACCTCGAAATGAAAACAGATAATGGACTGTGAATAATGAGCTTTATATCAAAATAATTATGCAATAATTGTCTGCTAAAGGTCACATATTTAACATGTTTGTGGACAATAGTCAATTAGTTGATATACAGTGGATCACCATTATTTCAAACACCGAATTCCTCGTTACTTCGAAGTTAAATTTGGGTCCTGATTTTTTTATTATTAATTTAATTAGAAATTTGATGTTTCATTCAAACTTTTTCCAACCCATCAATCTGGTCCCAAAACATGTTTTTGAGTGCATTTATCAATTATTAATTTGAATTGTGAAGATCGAAATAAATTTTCACACTTTTATTATTATCAGCAATTACTCCTGACTTGATTTTCACACCTTTTGGAGTTTTTAATCAATTAAATCAAACCTTCTATTGTACAAACAACCTTCAATAGCAAACACAGATTTGAAAAAAATTCAAGTTATTATTAAGTTTTCCTATTTGTGTTGGATTTACCGTAGTTACCGTAGTTATTTCATCATATACATTTATATTTACAATCATTTTTATTTAGCTTTACGATTTTTACAAAATTCTTATTAAGAAATTCTAAAAATGTTTAATTCGAAGTATTTTGAAGTATTTTTAACCGCCCCATGACTTAGAAATAAAAAGGTTCGACTGTAATTAACAAATTCATTATAAAATATCCAACTCTGGTCTTACTTGCTAATGACATTTTTCTAAATAAACTGTCCTGTCGTAACAAAGAGAAACTAAGCAAGAACACAAGAGGGCCCTGACGGCCCTAGGACGCTCACCTGAGACCTTGTAACCCAATTGGAATTTACATCCCTGAGGCGTGGCTTATTTTTATCCCAGGGGCATAAGTGGAACAACCTTGAACAAATCTCTGGGCCTTGCAGTTTCAGGTAAAGATTTTTAAACTCATTTTGCTATTTAAGTCTATATAAAGCATGTGACCCCTCGGGGGTGGCCAGATTTGACCCCAGGGGCATAATTTGAACAATCTTTGGAGAGGACCACTATGCAATGTTACATTCCAAATATAGGAAAGCTGTGGCCATTGCCGTTTCCGAGGAGAAGATTTTTAGATTTTTAAAGTCATTTTGCTACATAAGTCTATATAAATCATGTGACCCCCGGGGTGTGATCAGATTTGACCCCAGGGGCAGAATTTGAACAACATTTGTAGAGGACCACTATACAATGTTACATACAAAATATGAAACCTATAGGCCTTGTGGTTTCATAGGAGAACAATTTTAAAGTCATTTTGCTATTCAAGTCTATATTAACCATGTGACCCCTGGGGTGTGGTCTGTTTCACCCATGGGGCATAATTTTAACAATCTTTGTAGAGAACCACTATAGGATGTTAAATACCAAATACGAATCCTTTGGGCCCTGCGGTTTCAGAGGAGAAGTTTTTAAAGACATTTCACCATTTAAGTTTATATAAACCATGTGACCCCCCGGGGCGTGGCCAGTTTTGACCCCAGAGGCATAATTTGAACAATCTTTGTAGAAGACCACTATACAATGTTACATACCAAATAAGAAACCTCTGGATCTTGAGGTTTCTGAGAAGATTTTAAAAGTCATATTGCAATTTAAGTCTATATAAATCATGTGACCCCTGGGGCGTGGCCAGTTTTGACCCCAGGGGCATAAATTGAACAATATTTGTAGAGGACCACTATAGGATGATACATACCAAATATGAAACCTCTGGGCCTTGCGGTTTCAGAGAAGAAGATTTTTAAAGACATTTCGCTATTTAAGTTTATGTAAACCATGTGACCCGGTGCATGGCCAGTTTTGGCCCCAGGGGCATAATTTGAACAATCTTTGTAGAGGACCACTATAGGGGATGTTACATACCAAATATGAAACCTCTGGGCCTTGTGGTTTCAGAGGAGAAGATTTTTCAAGTCAATTTGCCATATATTCTATATAAACCACATGTGACCCCCGAGGCGTGGCCTGTTTTGACCCAGGGGCATAATTTGAACAATCTTTGTAAAGGACAACTAAAGGATGTTGCATACCAAATATGAAACCTCTGGGCACTGCCGTTTCAGAGAAGAAGATTTTTTATGTTTACAATTTTTAAATCTATTTTAAGCTCTGGTGACCTACATATGCAGCGGACCGAAAAGATCTGAACAATTTTGAAAGAGGTTCACCCAAGGATCATTCCTGTGAAGTTTACTGAAAATCTGCCAAGCGGTTTAGGAGGAGATGTTGTTTGAATGAAAAATTGACGACGTACGCATGCACGACGGACAACGGGCAATCACAAAATTTGTAGTCTTTATCACGATAACGGTCCAAATTGTTGATGGCATACGGATACCGGACGACGCTGGAGAGGTTCCCTATACCAATAGCTCACCGAGCACTTTGTGCTCAGGTGAGCTAAAAAATTGATTCGAAACATTCAACTAAATGATGTTTGAAATTGAAATCGAATAGAGCCATGGCTGAATCGTTGCACATCTATATAGCATAGGGATGTGTGGCTAGTTGAGGAATGAACACTCAAACACTTATAAGTTGGAGCCAACACTAACAACTTGCTACACCACTTATCTCAGTGTTTGCCTTGCGATCAGGAGGTCATGAGTTTGATCCCTATTTGTGGAACGTTCAAATGATCTTTCTCAAAAGACACCAAGAACTAGTTCCACCCAGGAATCTGACTTGAAAGTTTCTCAATAAGCCTCAGGCATTTGACACAGTCAAGTTAAAATAAATAGGTTAAAACTAAAACTAACAACTTGCTTTTTGTACAAATCTGATTACCTTGTTATCGAACCAGTGCAAGTTGTTACTGTCCATCATGCATCATCTGTCCTTACTTCAAGCATGATTCTTCATTGAAAGGAAGCGTGGCACATGAATCTGATGCACAACAAATTTACATACCCAAGTTACCGTTAATATTGGGACACTTAAAACAACAACAACAAGAAACGTGGAAATTCCACACACAAAAAACTTTTCGAATGAAATGCATAAAAGTCAGCACAATAATGAAAGAAAGTTCTGGGTGCAAGGTGAAGGTCATACACCTATGACTAGGAAATGGTGACCTTGACCTTGCAATCCAAAGCAAGGTCTCAATATAAGGTGCCTACATTTGAAGTTTCATTAAAATATCTAAATTTGTTCTCAAGTTAGTGTAAAACAATTTTTTTATTTTTAGTAATGGTGACCGTGACCCCCACCTACCCCATATGCAATCACAAGTAAGGTCTAGATATAAGGTATCTACATATAAAGTTTCATTAAAATATCTCAATTCGTTCTTTAGGTATTGAGCGAAATCTGTTTGCTTTTTTTAGTAATGGTGACCTTGACCCCACCCACCCTTTATGCAATCCCATGCGAGGTCTCAATATGAGGTAGTTTCATTAAAATATCTCAATGTGTTCTCAATTTATTGATTAGAAACCATTTTCTATTTTAAGTAACGATGACCTAGACCCTGACCCACCTACCCCATATGCAATCCCAAGCAAGGTCTCGATATAAGGTATATATGTATGAAGTTTCATTAAAATATCTCAATTCGTTCTCAACTTATATTGAGAGGAAACCATTTTTCTATTTTTAGTAACAGTGACCTTGACCTTAACCCATCCACCCCATATCCAATCCCAAGCGTGGTCTCCATATAAGGTATCTATATATGAAGATTCATTAAAATATCTCCTTGCATTCTCAAATTATCGAGTAGAAACCATTCTTCTATTTTTAGTAACAGTGACCTTGACCCCAAATGCAATCCAAAGCGTGGTCTCAATATAAGGTATCTATGCATGAAGTTTCATTAAAATATCTCTGAAATGCGTTTTAAGTGATTGAGCGGAAACCGCTTTTCTATTTTTAGTAACAGTGACCTTGACCTTGACCCCACCCACTCCATAAGTAATCCCAAGCGAGGTCTCGATACAAGGTATCTATGTATGAAGTTTCAATAAAATATCTCGATCATTCTCAAGTTATTAAGCAGAAACCATTTTTCCATATATGGCTATATTGAAATCTTAAACAATCTTTTTGTTAGAAGCCATTATGATGCTTTACACTCAGGTGAGCGACCTAGGGCCATCTTGGCCCTCTTGTTCTATTTTCGTAACAGTGGCCTTGACCTTGACCCAATACACAATCCCAAGAGAGGTCTCGATATAAGGTATGTATGTATTAAGTTTCATTAAAATATCTCAATCCATTCTCAACTTATTGAGCGGAAACCGTGTTATTTTTATTTTTAGTAACAGTGACCTTGACCTTGACCCCATCCACCCCATATGTAATCCCAAGCGAGGTTTCGATATAAGAAATCTATGTATGAAGTTTCATTAAATGATCTCAATGCATTCACAAGTTATTGAGTGGAAACTGTTTTTCTATTTTGAGTAACAGTGACCTTGACCTTGACCCCACCTACCCCATATGAGATCCCAAGCGAGGTCTCGATATATAAGTTATATATGTATGAAGTTTCATTACAATAGCTCAATGCGTTATCGAGTTAGAGAGCGGAAACGATTCGAAAAATTTGGTTAATAACAAGTTTGGTCCCAATATGTAGTGACATTAAAAAACATTTCCCCAAAAAGTGTCCCACATTTCAGGCAATGAACTATTTTAAAAAACAAGGGGCATAACTCAAGTATGATAAAAGCAAATATGCCGAAAATCAAACTTTTATGCCTACTAACACTTCCCTAGAGTTTCATAATGATTTGCACAAAAACGTCTCAAGTAATTGTCTGCATAAACTGAAGGGGACGTTGACGCCGCCAACAACGTCACAGCCGCCACCACCGCTGCCGCTGCCAAAAGTAACCCCTATATGTCGTCTATAAATCAACTCAGAATTAAAGAAAACGATAGTAATTGCCACGGTATATCAATTTTGTGACCCCAATATTAAGGGACAGGAAAAATTAAAATTTCAAAAAGTCTCAATATGTACGGACAAGAAAACTTATTTTGTAAAATATAGTGGTGTAATAATATTAAGGGTGTCCCAACACTTACAGTTAGCAAATGCACTTATAACAAAATGACTATTATGCAGTTCAGGTCAAACAAATATGCACTCTATTAAGCACACTGTATGCATTCTTTTGTGTGATTTTATGTTCACAAAAAACAAGACTTAACAGTTTTAACAAAACTTTGAGGCAATGTTCACAAAAATGTAATCATGAAAACATGAGGCTTAAGATATATAGGATCTGACACGAGTTGTCATTTCATACCATATTTTATTAAACAACTTCAGGAATTTTGCTAGTAAGCGAGCCTCTGGGGAGCTTACTAACGAATTTCCTGGACGAGTTTAATAAAACATGATATGAAATGACAACGAGAGTCAGATCTTTTTTATCACATGCTTTTAAATGAAACAAAACCCTTCTAATTTTACCCAAATAAGTTGGTAAATCCTCAAAGTTGTGTACTGACGTGACGTCATTTCATGTTGACGACGTCATTTCACCAAAATAACGCCATGCGATGGGTAAGTCAAAGAATATGTAGCCAATGAAAACGCTCGAATTGTTATCTTACACATGTGTAAGATAAAAATATTTATAATGGCTGTATTACACGGAAAACAAGGTATAGCATGTGATAAAAATTCATTATGCTGTTGTTCTTGGGTTGTTGTTTGTTTTGTTGTTTTTGCTGTTGTTTTCAAAGAAAATGTCACCATCAATATCTGTCTGTCCTTCATTGTCATAATTTGGAAAACATTGAATATTCCTTTTTGTCACTACACACCTGTCAGTTTCCAGACCATGCCCCACCATCATAGCTAAAAAAAAGTCTTCATAATTTGAAATGAGACAATAGATCTGTACTAACCAACATTTATCATAGTTTTGTTTCTAATTTTTGCAAATTGAAATATTATATAACATCTATTTCTCCACTACAGGGGTCTGAACTTAGCAGCTTACTAGGTCAGTGTTGTCAACATCCACTGGGCCATTATTCACAAAGCTCCTAAAAAAATCTTAAGTGGTACTTAAAGGTACTTTGTCAAAGAAAAATTGGCTTCCTATTGCACTTTAAATAATATCAGATGATAGAAACGTGCTATTCTAAGACATGTACATTCAATAAAGAATAAATAATATAATACATAATGAGTTATTTGATAAGAAAATCAGCAAAAAAGTTTGTAAAAATTAAAACCACAAGCAGATATCGAACTCACGACTTAGAAGCCCAAGAAATGACAGTAATACAGCGCTTTAACCAACTACGCTATTCTGCTTAGGAAGGAAACGTGTATTAACTATGGTTAGACAATATACTCACATTCTAATCTCAAAACGTCAACATGAAAAGGGCCAAACAAACATGATCTATTTTATAAATTGATTTTTATCTCAGAATGCAAACACTTTTTTCCCATTATATATACCAAGTATTTTAACCGTTATCATATGCCATTATCGATTTCTTAATTTCAGATTTTTTAAGAAATTACCCCCTTGAGGCCAGCTTTGTTGACATGGTCCCTATAAGTGAAAATTTCAAATCAAATATTTTTTGTTTGAAATGCTGTGATTTCTATTAAAAAAATGGTACAATATGAAATGTCTTTACAATGTTTAATAATTTAAAATGTGACAAGACCTGTACATGAAACTGCCACAGACTTAAAGAATTTTACAATTTTAAGAAATTGACTTAAGTTTTCCCCAATGAGCTTTGTGAATACTAGCCCAGACCTATTTACTTTATCAACTAGTAATCTGTAGAGATTAAACTTCGCGTAAATGTTCTAGTTACATCACACATCAGAGCACTGGCAGCTACATTTGATGATAAATTTATCATTCAAACGCGTGATTAGACTTCTTTAATTCAGTTATTATATATAAGTGTAGTTACTACATGAAGTATCATTATGTACTTTAATTTATAAACCATTCAATCGCTGTTATCTATAACTTTATCAACTAGTAATCTGTAGAGATTAAACTTTGCGTAAATGTTCTAGTTACATCACACATCAGAGCACTGGCAGCTACATTTGATGATAAATCAGGTCCAATGGGTTTACTTATCATTCAAACGCGTGATTAGACTTCTTTAATTCAGTTATTATATATATATATAGATATATATATATATAAGTGTAGTTACTACATGAAGTATCATTATGTACTTTAATTTATAAACCATCTAATCGTCAATCGCTAACTGTTATCTATAACAGGCGAAATCGCGTGGTTATTGGACACGGGCCATTTTTGTTATATTTATATGGACACACAACTTGTGAATATTAAAGACATTTGCGAATGTTTGTTGAAAATCAAGTGCTTTGCCGCTTTGACATGTTTCTTCTTGACATTTGGCGGGAGTTACACTAACGATCAAGACCGATTATACCCGCATGTGGAGAAAGCGCGCGCCAGGGGATATCACTCTAGAATATAAAAAAAAATGACATCAAAAGCCGACGCGAAAGATTTGTTTCAGTATTTAGCTTTATACGACGAAAATAGCGAAGATCATGAACATTTCGTGCCATTCTCAATGGGGGCGCCTGGAGCAGAAACTATGGCAGGATGTAACCAACTGTTAGATAAAGCAACACGCGTCGCATTGGTAAATTTTATGCCCTATCATCCTATGATCCCATTCCATCCTGTTTGTATGTACATGTGCACTGTAAATTAAAGCACAGTTTTGTCCAAGTTCGTAGTTAACAATTTATCATTTGTCATTGCCATTACGTCAGTAAAAATGCAACAGTCATTTATTTAATAATTTAATCAATACAATACAAAAAGTTAATTCATTTGTTGTCAGGCATGCAGAGCTCCAGATAACTTTCTAGGGCAATTCTAATTTTATCATTGAGGTACCAGTTTTGGTGACCCTAAGGGTTGTCACAATTAATATATCAAATGGGTCATTATTATTTAAATTTGTGCACATAGTTGTTTAAACCAATCATTTTGCTTGCTTTCTTGAAACAAATAAACTTATAATTTCTTAGGTAAATGTTTAGTATGCCTCGCGTTTGGTGCTAAATTGCGAATAGAACCAGTTTCAGTGACCCCCATGGATTATACAATGTACATGTTAAAACACAATATTTTGTCCAAAAAATGTTAAAACTATGAATATATCTGTGAAAAAATAACACTTAAGTTACTACAGGATAAATGTTGTGAGTGACAATTTGTGCTATTTTTGATTCCTTGGCTAGCAGACATCATTTTTTCTCTAAATTACTAATTTCTGGTGCGATTAAATGTGATGTTACCAGAAGCAACATCTGTTAGCTTTTGTTTATTTTGCAAAGACAAATGAAATACAGCTGGTGAGCTATTTAGACTTGAATTTGTGTGATACGCTCTTTTTTTTCTGATTCCGGGATGTCAGTGATGTCTCATAATTTGAAGTGATTTCAGCGTAAATCATCTAACCACGGAGGCACCATTTGAGGATACATTATGTCCAAAACCTTGACTGTGATGTTTATTTATCCCTGTATTTTGATAGAACAGACATTGAATTAGAAACTAGTTATTGAAAACAGCTGTCTAGTAACATTTTGTTTTATTTTGAGGGCTGATGACAATGGTGGAAACAGTAATAGCAAAAATACATAAAAAAATACCTCTCAGTTATTGAAATCAGCAGCACTCATTTGTTTTTATGCATTTTTTTTCATTTAGCATGTGAATAAACTGTGATAATGTATGTCATTTTGTGCACAATGAATTATCATGTAAGAGATCATAACAAAAGAGTAAGCACAAAAATGGACAAGGTCACTGACACTGGTCAGTCACCAAAACAGAAACTCCCTAATTTAAAACTGATTTCTTAAAAAGTTACAAAAACGATATATCAATTAATTTTTTATTGCATATGACACATCAATACTTAAAGTTCTAAATCTGGCACTTAACCACCAAGTTTCGGCCATGACATGTGAAGATTTCATAATACTTGTTTTCATTGTGCAAGAAATACTATTTTCACTACCTATATAGGTAAGTAACTCAACACACCAGAACTGATTAAACGGATTAAACGGAATCAGACCGACCACAATAGCTCACCATTGAGTACTCTTTGCTGTGCTGATCTAAAATGGTTCTAAATCATTTTTCATCAGTGATCACATTATTGGTAATATTATTGTAATATGAGACTATCAAGCATTTAGAACTCTGCTCATTTTTGCTGTTTAAAAAGTGTTTCTATATTTCAACTGTTTTGCGAACACAGTACCACAATGCTTTAATACAGCTTTTGATTCATCAGATCTTCCATATTGGGTAGAACTCTGTTTTGATTACTTATTTCTTGTGGTTCTGATGAAAAAAAACAACAGTATAGTTTTCTGGCCACTAACTGGCTTTTTAAACCTATCACGCTTGATGAACAGGTGTTCTTCACCATTTTGATGTTAGTTTTTCAATTGCACAGAAGAACGGTCCAAGTAATTTCGGCTCAGGAAAAGATGGTCAGAAGGCCGTGGCTGAAGTATAGTTTGTCAACTTTATAAAATTGTCATTTTGTCAAATTATTAAACTATTCTTCTCATTATATGATACATGTATTAAAGTAATGAAAAATATGATAATAAAAGGCATTTTCTTAAACAGTCTGCAAACATAGAACAAGTGATTATTAGCCGTCTACACTATTGTCCATTTTGAAATTGGGCATTCTATATCTATGAATGTCATGAATCACAGTGAATCTTGCTATATTGTACTGAGCGCCTAGACAATTCAGTATTCAGGAGTTTCAGACACTGCCGAAATCGGTTTTCTTACATGTTACGCGTGTTTGTAAATTCTTATTTTCATTGTTTTCAATGCGTAACTTTATGCAGAGATTATAAATCTAAATCATTGTTTGTTAATTTGAATGCGTATTTACGCCTTTACGCATGTTATCTGGTGCTGTGGGGTTGTCATTAACTTAAGAGCCTTCAGCAGGCCAAATTGACCGTTTGAAACGAGATATGGGCCAGCTCAAATTTTCAAAGAAATAATAATGAATTATTGTGTTCATTGTTCTGAAATCCAGTCTTCCACCTCAACACGCACAAATCCATATTGAATGTAAATATTCATGTTAATAACCCAACAAGTTTTCCCTCGTAACACAGTTTCCAATTTAATTTCAAGACATGTATATTTCTTCACCTCGATTTAAACCTCCAATATATCCAATGCAACAAAGGTACAGTATTATTGACTGATGCTTTTTCACACCGACCATGTGCTGAGTATGGTACATGCTTAATGCACCTATCAATATTTTGGGGCTGGTATGCAGGGGGGGGGAGTGGTGGGCATATACACGACATACAGGACATTTATTTTTCCCCTGTATTAACCTTAAAATTCCCCTCAGAATGTAAGCTTTATTCAAAAATAAAAAATGACAAAAATAGACCAAAATCGGACAAAAATTGACTAAGAAAGAGGAATTTTCATGAACAACTTTTCATCAAACCAAGCGTGTGCATAATCTAATTTATCATTTGTAGGAAAACAATTCATTAAGTTTTATAACAAACTAGAATATATAATTGTAATAATTTGCTTTTCTAAAACAAATCGCCGTTTTGCCATAAAATTCCCCATCTGCAAAAGGTGAAAAAAAACACTGAACTAGTTCTCCAAAACTGTCTGCAAAAAATGCATCAAAAACTTCTGTTCTGCATTTTCCAGAGTTGTCACTGACTAAATGAAAAGGGTCAGGTAAGAATATCGACAAAAATGATTGAGAACCATACGCAAAAACACCGCACATCCACTACCCAACTCGTACTTTAGACTGCCCATTTCACTAACAGATGTTTTAAACAGGCTGTCAACCAATTCCTATATTCCTATATTTTCCTATATTTTGGAAAGAAATCCTATATTTTGAAAAACCTCTATTTCCTACATTTTCCTATATTTTAACAATTGTTCTTATATTTTTAGCTCGCCTGAGCACAAAGTGCTCATGGTGAGCTCTTGTGAACGCCCGTTGTCCGTCGTGCGTGTGTGCGTCGTCAACTTTTAATTCAAACAACATCTCCTCCTAAACCGCTTGGCAGATTTTCACCAAACTTCACAGGAATACTCCTTGGGTGGACCTTTTTCAAAAATTTGCAAATCTTTCCGGTCCTCTGCATATAGGTCACCAGAGCTAAACAAAGATTTAAAAATTGAAAACTTTAAAAATCTTCTCCTATGAAACCGCAAGGCTCAGAGCTTTCATATTTGATATGTGACATCCTCTAGTGGTCCTCTACAAAGATTGTTCAAATGAGGCCCCTGGGGTCACAACTGGCCACGCCCCGGGGGTCACATGGTTTATATAGACTTATATAGCAAAATGACTTTTAAAATCTTCTCCTCTGAAACCCCAAGGCCCAGAGGTTTTGTATTTGGTATGTAACATTGTATAGTGGTCCTCTACAAAGATTGTTCAAATAATGCCCCTGGGGTAAAAACTAGCCACACCCCAGGGGTCACATTATTTATATAGACTGAAATAGCAAAATGACTTTAAATATCTTCTCTGAAACCGCAAGGCGCAGAGGTTTCATATTTGGTATGTAACATTGAATAGTGGTCCTCTACAAAGATTGTTCAAATTATACCTCTGGGGTCAAAACTGGCCACACCCTGGGGCTCACATGGTTAATATATACCTAAATAGCAAAATGACTTTAAAAATTTTCTCCTCTGAAACCGCTAGGCCCAGATGTTTTGTATTTTGTATGTAACATTGT
Source organism: Congeria kusceri (assembly GCA_027627225.1). NCBI lineage: Eukaryota > Metazoa > Mollusca > Bivalvia > Myida > Dreissenidae > Congeria > Congeria kusceri. The sequence goes on from CM051038.1 coordinate 11,755,073, forward strand.
ATAGTGGTCCTCTGCAAAGATTGTTCAATTGATGTCCCAGGCGTCAAAACTGGCCCTGCCCTGGGGGTCACATTGTTTATATAGCAAAATGACCTCTGAGACCACAGTCGTTTCGTATTTGATATGTAACATTGTATAGTGGTCCTCTACAAAGACTGTTCAAATTATGCCCCTGGGATAAAAAGTGGCTATGACCCGGGGCGTCACATGATTTATATAGACTTATATGGCAAGTGGGCCTTAAAAATCTTCCTTGTTGAAACCATAAGGCCCAGAGGTTTTATATTCTGCGTGAAACATTGTGGAGTGATCCTCTACAAAGATTGTTCAAATGATGCCCCTGGGGTAAAAATTGGCCACCCCCTGGGGATCACATGGTTTATATACATCTGGGCCTCTGGGTAGGTCAGATGTTCTTTTTGGATATGCCGGGCCGGCTAGCTCAATTGGTAGAACGCTGGACTACAAATCAGAGGATCGCGCTTCGATTCCCAGCCCGGCCACATAACTTGTGTGGGGATTGGTCATGAAATTATTTCTACGGCCATTCTCCCCCTACCTCTGATTCAAGTAGGGCAGTTGTCAGTTACTGGCATAAGTGCACTTAGTACTGGTAAACCAGCTTACCCAGGGAAAGTGTGAGTAGGTTAACTGACTGCCGTTATATGACTGAAATACTATTGAATGCGGCAAAAAATCCAAACAAACAAACAAAAAATCTTTTTGGATATTTTTTTTAAATTTGATTTAACAAGATGTGTGAATAATCTAAAGGTAAATGTTATGATTTTATTGCATTTTATGACCACCATTTCAAGAAAAGGGATTCCCTTTTGTCTTGGAGAAGTTTTAGTATGTTTCTCGGATTGACAGTAGCAGTTCTGTTTTTTAAACAGCAGAACTCTTGAAAACAAATTTTGGTCGGCATAAAAAAAGTAGTCTTTCGGGCAACCAGAAACATAAATCTTTATTTTTTGGCCTTAAATTGTATGACCGCGTGAAAAAGTCAGTCAAAGAAACATTATGATTATTATAATTATGTTGGTAAATTCACTTCAAAGATTTTCATTCAAAACTGGATAATATATTAAGAAAATATAATCATGACTTTTATAATTTATAAAATGAAATAATAATTTTGTGCTCAGAGCTCGCTCAATGTGTCATGTGAAATAGCTTATTGGTGAATGAATCGAAAAGCACCACTGTAAACATCATAACATAGCATTTAGAATTGGATAATATAGTTTAGTTAAATAAATAATTTATGCTGAGCTTGCTACAGGTGTGCCTGTATTTGAATTTGAATGCTAAAAGCTCCACTGAAAACTTCATGACATTGCATTAAGATTGGATAATATAAAACTGTTGAGTAATTAATTTTGATGACCTTGAAAACGTGTGCTGTGGGCAAGTTTGTTATACTAAAAAGCTCTGCTGAAAACATACCTTAACATTCAGAATTGGATTATATAAAATCATTGATTAAATAATTTTGCTAAACTTGAAAACGTGTGCAGTGGGCAAGTTTGTACTGTAAAAGCACCACTGAAAGCATCTTAGCTAGATCTGAAATTGTTGAGTTTAACATAATTGCGTGAGAATGGATAACATTAAGGATGATGTGACTTCAACCAAAGACTTGCTGTACAGAGCAGATTGCTTGTCGTTTGCAGCTGGTAGGCCTGGCAACGACCTCCTTCATGGCTGCACAAACATTGTGTTGGAAGGCACTCGGGTCTTGCTAGTATGTTTTAAGGCACAGGGTAGGCTTAAAATTAACACTAACGTAATACCCCTGTCACACTATACCATGTTTCCACTGCATTGGCACAGCGTTGTTTAACTTTCCAGAGCGCCGTGAGATCGCAAGCAAAATCTGATATTTTTCGTGAAGATGGAGATGTCACGGCATCCTCACAGCGACCAAGGAATTGCTACGGTGCTCCCATGGCGTTCCTACGGAGTTGTTGTTGGCAATTTCTGTGCTCTCACGGCGTTTCCACTGCGTGCAATGCGTTTTTACGGCGCTCACTCACACTGCGCTGACGGCGTGTTGAAGACGTTCGTTTGCACTACCTATAAAACGAAGTATATACACATATCTTAATCAGTTGTTTCTTTGTTCTCGAACAGTTGAAACCATGCCCGCAAAAAGAGATGGAAAGGGGAAGAAAGCAGGGAAAGAAATTGCCCACCGCAAGCAGAAGCAAGCCCACCGCAATCACCTCATCAACCAGGGGATGGGTCTCCTCAATCGCAGGTTTCTCGGGCGAGCACTCGTTTAAACTCTACGTCCCACAGCCCCACCCAGCCACAAAAGAAAGCCAAGACTGTAACAGATCCCAAGAAGAAAACATGGCATCATTGCTTGAGGAGAATGAACTTCTCTATAACAAAAAGCTTAACGACTACAAGGACTTCAAAAAGAAAGGCGATCTGTGGAGTCCAAGGCAGGAAGCATGACCAAGGACATACGCCGATCTTAGTGACCATGCTGCAACCGTCTGCCTTCGTCCAACCATGGTCCAACCCAAAGCCTTCTACGCCTTTGTGCCCTCCTCCGTCGTCGTCCCAGAATGATATGCACAATGTTTGCATCATCGTGGATCCGCTGGACCTGCATATAGCCAAGCCGTAGCCCAGCTTGCTGGCGTACATCAGCCATGGTGAAATGTTTATTTGCATATCTTAATCATTTATACTATGCTGTTCGTTTTTGTCATGCGAACGCCGATGGACGCTGCTATGCCGACCTTGCGGCAACCCCACTGCGCTCTTATGAGAACGCCGAGCGACGGCGAAAGTTTTGTGCATGCTCAAAGTGCACGCTGTCGCTCTGCGTTCTATGTGATTAGGGGTGTCACGATATTAGAAATCCACATTGCAATATATTGCGATATTTTTTAATTTATTACGATATTTATTGTGATATATTGCAACCTTTGTATTTGTGTATTTAATAAACTTAAGACTGATAAATCACTATGGACAGCGCAATATTTTATTGAATGGTTTTTAAATATTTTATTAACACCGATGTTGATGAATGCGCTACAATAGCAACATATAAACAGCAGATAGAAAAGCAACACAATTATAAGCAACACTCTCAAACCGTCTCTCAGTGCTGTTCACTGTATTTATTATAGTGCGTTCAGCGTGATTTTTTTACATGTACAGGTACTCTATTTATGATGTATATTTGTTTTGTGCATAAACTCTCTATTTATGATGTATATTTGTTTTGTGCATAAACTCTCTATTTATGATGTATATTTGTTTTGTGCATAAACTCTCTATTTATGATGTATATTTGTTTTGTGCATAAACTCTCTATTTATGATGTATATTTGTTTTGTGCATAAACTAAGTATGTATTACACTCTTTATTTTAACTAAAAACAATGTCAGGTTTAATGTATTATTAAGCATAAACTTTTAAGAGAAAACATGTATACCAAGCATAAATGGAATATTATTGGTCGCAAGTACAGTCTATATATAATGGTCTGGTTTTTGATCTTCACCCCTACAAAACTATCAACAATAAGCAGGCTTTAATTCAGTCAAATGTTTTGCAATCAACGTAAAAATAACAAGAAAAAAATACAACACTGTAAAAAGACCAAATAAACAATGCAATATATCGGAATGGGCATTCATATTGCAATATTTTATTGCAGAATCAAATATTTGCAATAATCCAATATACCGGTATATTGTGACACACCTACATGTGATCCCAGCGCGTCTACTAGCAATGCCACTGCGTTGCTGCGGCGATGATTGTACTGCGCGCACCTCAGCGTTCCTATATTTTTCTTGGACGCTTTGGGATCGCCGTGAGAACTCGGCCCATGGGTTTAAAAGACCATAATAACGCACACTTGTTATTTCGGAACAAATGTAATCGCATCGTCCGTCTGTCTGTCTGTCTGTCCTGTGACAAGCCTTGTTTACACTAAAATTCGAAAATTTAGTGCATGTTTTACACGGTAATGGTCATTTTCAGCCATTTTTTTTATGCCCCCGGCATCTTGATGCCAACTGAGCTAGCCGGGCCCGGCAATCTTATATTTTAAGTAAGAAATAAGGTACTCGTAGTAGGCATGTTTGCAACAAAAATATGAAGATTAATGAATGGCATTCTTGATGATTAGGTGGGGCGTGGGGCATAAATACCTATATTGGATTTGATAGCAATTGTAACTTACCATTGAGGTTTAAAAAGTTGAATCTTTGACACTTTAATGGAGGGGTGTATGCCATTTCCCCCTCCCCAATCTGAAAAAATAAAGGCTATAGACTGGATGAGGTAATTGTTTCTATTTCAGGCTGATGATGCAGAGGAGAGATTCACATTCCAGTATGGGCCATGTAAAGGGGACCCTAGCTTCTGTGAGGAGATGGCCAAGTTTCTGTCATCCGAATATGGGCAAACCGTTACCAGGTTAGTATGAAAATGGGTCGAGATTTACACATCAAAAGTGAAGTCGTTAACAGATTTTATTTTTGAATGTTTGCATGCACTTTGAATGCTATATTGTATGTCTGAGGGGAATACTATATTGTATGTCTGAGGGGGTACCAGTCTTGACATTAATGCAATTATTTTGTAAAACTTAATCATGCCAATTGTTGACATTCAGATGTTACTGAAAAAAATGAACGATTCAGGACAAAATAAACAATACTCAACCTAATTACCTATTTCTGAATGAAACAGGTGCCCGTGGAAAGGCATTATCCCGTGAATGGGGAATGTAACCTATATTGGGCACCTATTTAATAAAATGAGGGCCCTGTAGGAAGTTATATATAATTAAGAAATAATTTTTGATTTATCAGCCAATAAACAACGATTTGGGGTTCTGATGCGTAGGAAGTAAACCACAAGAGTGTTACGCCCTTGTGGTTTAATAACCATGCATCAGAATGATAAAGCATTGTTTTTTGGCTGATAAACAATGTCAATGCGAACATGATTGACAAATATTTTTGCAATTGTTGTGAGAACTACATTTTACTATGCTCCGCTCTGAATCGTGACTACTTTTTGCGTTGTTTATTGGGTAGTTTAACAACGATAATTTTGTTCTTTGTCCATAGAAAAATTAGTGAGTATCATGTTAGAATAAGGAATGTACACTGTATTAACATATAATGATAAATGCCCAATGTACAACTTTTAACTTACACTGAATTGTAAACTATTTTGCAGAGATGACATTCTAGTTACCGCGGGAGCCACCCAGGGCCTGCATCTGGTTGCCACGGTGATGTTCAACAAGGACACGCCCGTGTTCATGGAGGACCCGACCTACTTCATTGCGGTGAAGATACTTCGAGAGGACTTTGGCATGAATATCATACCAGGTACGGTGTTGCTATACGTAGGGAAAGATCACGAGCAACATTGCGAGGAGCTGTACCCTCCTTTTTAGGAAAGATCCCGGGAAAAATTGCAGTGTGCAGCTCCATTGCTATGCCCCCACAAAGTGGGAGGCATTAAGCATTGCACTTGTCTGTTCGTACAACCGAAATCTTGTGGACTCAACTTCTCTCAACTCTCCTCTCATAACTGCTGGTGGGATTTCGCTCAAACTGAAATTTTGGCTGCAACCAATTTTGGCAGAATTATGGCCCTTTGTCATTTTTTCCACTATATACAATCCAAAATTTTGTGGACTCTTCTTTAACTGCTTGTAGATTTCGCTCAAACTTCCACAACTGAAGAACCTTAATGTGTACATGTAGGTGATTGTTAAGGAAGGAATTTTGGCTGCGGCCAATTTTGGCAAAATTATGGCCCTTTGTCATTTTTTCAACTATAGAATATATACTACCCAAAAGTTTGTGGACTCAACTCCTCTTTAACTGCTTGGGGATTTTGCTCAAACTTTTAACAGCTGAAGAACCTTAATGTATAGGTGATCATAAAGGAAGGAATTTTGGCTGTGACCAATGTTGCCACCCTGGACCCTATATTTTGAGGAACTGTTTATTTCAGTGCCGACAGACAGTGAAGGTATCGATACGGAGAAGTTGGAGTCCCTGCTAGTCCAACACAAGCGTGCCTCGATGGAGGGACAGAAGACCCCATTCTGGAGCATGGTTTACACCATTCCCACCTTCAATAACCCTAAAGGATATTGCATGTCGCCAGGTATTGCTGTAGGCCCATAATAATTGATTATTTAGTTAAAACCTATTTATTTAAGCTCAATTAGTCAAAAAATTATTGAGACACTTTTCAGTCAGTTTCCTTGGTGGAAACATAATCTACCGTAATTTCTCGCTTACAAGCCACACTTTTTTTCATCCAAAATTCGTATCATTTTATCGGTTCGTCTTATACATGGATATAAGCAAAAACTCCGAGTGTTTCTTTTATAAATATCATCCGTGGTATTTTGGCTGCCATTTTGAATAGACGCTCGATCTACGACACTTATACATGTATAAGCAAATATTCGTACTCGATACGTTTTGCGATGTTTTATATCGGGATCGTTTAAAAATACAGAATATAGTTCTGATTTTTTGTGTTTTATATTTTATTTCTTAATTTTACGAAATTGAAATGTATGTGCAATAAAACAGAATGCATAAGAAATAAGAACCAGGGTCAAACGAATCGTAGTGTAAACACCACTTGACAAACTACTTCACACCTTGTGTATTACTCTGCAAACAGTAACGATGGTGACATTCATGATACTTGCAGAACTGACCGTGTTTGTCAAACACACAATTCGCACTTGTGGTATAATTAAAGGTGTTGACACTGAGACTTCTCAACACCTCAATACAGAAAAAAAAAAATTAGTGTAATGTTTCTGTGTTTGTATAGAATTACAGTCAAACCGGCCACAAGTTAAACCGGCCACACATTAAACCGGCCACAAAAACGTCAAACCGGCCACACAGTCATTCGGAAAATAGTCAAACCGGCCTCATTTTTATTTCTCTATACTAATTTGCTGATATATACATTTATCGTATTACTATATAAGCCCATGATGTGTTGCTGGACTTTATAGTGGAAATAGGTTCAGGATCATAAAATAACGACAATAAATGTATGTAAATAATTTTATTTGTTTTTTTATCAACATTAGATATATATCAAATACATACCAAATACATACAACAGTGACTAATGTTTAGTATATTATAATCAAATATTTACATTGCATAGGCATTTTAATATGGAAGAGGTATGCATTCATAATCGTATGAACGCAATGCCTTATCACCGGCGTAGTAATATCTGTGTGTCCTATTTTTATGCAAATTATATTTCCACAACAATATGTACATGAACCACAGAAAATCTCCATGACATATAATCGGTTCAGGAACGTAGCTTTAAAATGGATATGATTTCACATTGATGTGTCCAGTTGCTAGATGCATTTAGATCGTCTAATTTATTGTGCATTTATATCACAGTTAATAATGATGAATTGTTTAACATGTACAATAATAAAAAAATGTATTTTGAGATTTATATTAAAAGGTTATCCTTTCTAATACAAGTTATGCCCAGGCAAAGACAAGAGCTTAGATACGACCGTGTGGATGCTATTGATCGATGACCTAGCTAACACGTCATCACCTGTTTAGTGATGTCATTTGTGGATTGTTTTGCATTTTTCTTGCAGAGTGAAAATTTGGATATATGGTGTGGATTTAAAGCATTTTAAAGGCATGTAAGTCTCCATCTGTTGTGTTATTAATAAAAACAGGATTATCCAGGATCTGTTTAAATCTTAGCCTAGGAATTGTGTGATTTTAAAGTGTCAGTACTCAACTGTGGTATAGAAGTATTCATGATGTGGATTTACTGTCTTGCTAACACAGCACCTCTTATTTTATATTAATCTTTCTAAAGCATGAATAATGTTTGGTGTTTGTTGGCTATACTGGCCGAAATAGCAGTTCTTCTTGATGTCACAGTTATTTTTGCATTTGTTTAAGTTACTTTTTTACTTTTGTAGCGATATGATTTATGCAAGGAAAATAAAAATGTTATGACTCATGATGTTTACATTAAATTTCATTTGTTGCAGAAAATTGAATGTAAAATAAGGAGAAAATGACATTTTTGTAGGGAACTATTTTATTAATCGTAGTTTGCATTCTATTTTGTGTAGTTTGGTTACAAGGAGCAGTACCTCGCTGTTCCGATAAGACAACTGCTGTGCGTGATATTTCTCTTAGAATGGCAATACAATGCATGTTAAACAAAAATAATATAAAGGAATGCTATGAAATCATCCCAAATATAATGTAAATATAAGGATTGAAATTAATTTTGGTTGCGTTCATGCGATTATGAATGCAATGGTGAAACTGGCAAATTATGCATGAAGCGCTAGCGCGCATCATGGATTTGCCAGTTTGACCATTGCGTTCATAATCGCATGAACGCAACCAAAATTAAATTCAATCCTTAAATACATACCAAATACATACAACAGTGACATATGTGTAATTCTATTAAAAAAGCATAATCATCACAATATACACCTGAAAAACAACAACATTTCGCTCTATCAACGGCTGAATTTGGTGAATACCAGTAATGATATATTATTTGGACTGTCTTGGTTTTCTGGTAACTGGCCACATGAGTCGAGTTTTATCTACTGCGTCACAGGCTTGACAAAATATTCCACTATATGTAGTTTATTTGATGATATCTTCTGAAGAAGAGATACTTTCCAATGCAGTAAGCGAGTAATGAACATATAAAGGTTAGTTAAAATTCATTAGCTTAAGCCAGACATCAAGGTGTTAAAGTGTCATAACATTGCGAGTTTTAGGATAATGGCAATCTTAGGTGTAATTGGAATCTTATGTTTAATTATAATGCTGGTAAAATATATGTTTGCCTTACTAATCTATTTGAATAACTCATCGTGTCGTTTGTTTTAAACACCAAGTACTCAAATGCCCGAAAGCAAATATTAATAGTAGTAATTACAATTAAACAATGATGTTGTTATTTTTAATACTTACACCAATGGCATATCGGGATATCAATTGTTAATTAACTGTGATGCTGTTAACAAATGCACATACCATACAATTAAACTACGTATTGTTGTGTATTGTATTATGTATTGTAATCGATAGCCTCGTAAATGTTCACAATATGTATTTTGTCCATGTACTCATGTTGTCATGTTTTCATGAGTTATTTTCACTTCTGCAAACGAAGGACAAACGATCGTAACAAAGATCCTTATTTAATTTCGTATAGAAATCAATTACCTGTTAATATTTAAAATATTTTCTGATTACCCCTTACTATTTACAAATCTTAATTTGCATTGTTATAGAATTTTGTGGCCGGTTTAACTTTCTTGTGGTCGGTTTGGACGTTTTGTGGCCGGTTTAACTGTATTTCTCGCAGAGTGAGGCCGGTCTGACTGTTTTGTGGCCGGTTTGACTTTTTTTGAGGCCGGTTTGACTTGTGGCCGGTTTGACTTGCTTCCGTTTGTATACAGCGATTTTCACGAGAAAATATTTTCAGTGTCGATAAACAATGGATGCAAAATTTAAGATTTTGGTGTGTTAAGAAGCATTTAGAAGCTTTTACATCACATAATTTATTTCCACAAACTATGATCTGAATTTTTAGGTGCGTCGTATACGCGAGAATTTACGGTATGTCTTTTGAGAAAGATTATTTGATTGCGCCAGGGGGAAGGGATTGAACTCACTGCAACTAGACAGTAATTTATTTTTTTTCAACAACTAGCTTGACTTCATGGTAGTGACAAATTTAAAACCAAATTGTTTTTATTGTAAGAAAACCTGTCTTTTTGAAAAAAAATCTGAGGAAAATGTAAATATTCTGGATGATTTTAATAATTTCAGAAATATTAGTTTCCATCAGCTGTGTTGGCTACTGGTTGCATTAAATGACTAAAAGATATTAGTTGTAACCACTTCTGGTGTCACAAAAATGTTAATTAGGTAAAAAAAAAATAAATTGTGTGTTTCAGCAATGGTCTCAAAAAAGTTATAAAGGGTCAGGATTGAGGGTTTTTTTTTAACTTTAATTGTATTCTTATCTGAACATACCATGTATTTATGTAAGTTTAACATGTTTAGAATAAAGATTGTGCAAGTTAACTATACTTTGGCAGTGGGTGGGGAAAATTAACACTATTTCCCACTTTTTTTACATTGTTGAAATACGTTTAAAGATACACATTTGTAATGACATAGATTGCAGTTCTTTGGATAAACTGTACAAGTTTAAAGTACAATATACATTTAAAACAGTCATTATATGTAGTTGCAAAGTTCATTCTACATAATAATGTATTTTCTGCTAATAAGTAATGGGTGTTAAAAGAGATTTTAGTTGCTGGCGCTCTTAGATAAACATTGACCCCAAGTTTTTTTCCTATTTATTTGATAAACATATGATGCTCTGTAACATAACAGTCAGTGGCAAAATCCTTGTTATTATTGATGTAAGTTATTTGTGTCATAGTGATGTCATATCAAATTCTTGTTTTTCACACCCCTTTTGACTTTCTGATTATAAATATTGTTAACTTTGTTTTATTAAGTACAGTTTCAGGGTTTTCTAGCATTGACTAGGATCATAACTTATGACTATTTAAAATTATAATCAATATCTACCAGTATTCTAAACAAATGTCTTTTCTGCTTAGTCCATATGCAGTTTTCCGATAATTCTCTGATTTTTCAAGTCTTTTATGGTATGTTATTAAAAATGAACATTGCAGAAAAGTCAACTCATTGACATATCTTTTTCTTTATTTCAAATGATAAAAAACATGTTATAAATCCCCCGCCATGAAGTGGGAGGGGGGTTAGAGGAAAACCCTTCGTCCGTTCGTCCCTCCGTCTGTCCGTCCGTCCGTAACATTTTTGTGTCCGCTCCATATCTCCTATACCCTTTGAAGGATTTTTATGAAACTTGGCTCAAATGTCTAGGTCATTGAGATGATGTGCAGAAGGCATGAGTCAGTCACGCCGGCTCAAGGTCAAGGTCACAGTTGAAGGTCAAATATTCGAGCCTCCATTTCGTGTCCGCTCCATATCTCCTATGCCTTTTGAAGGATTTTCATGAAACTTGGCTCAAATGTTCAGGTCATTGAGACGAAGTGCAGAAGGCATGGGCCTTTCATGCCAGCTCAAAGTCAAGGTCACTCTTGAAGGTGAAATGTTTGAGCCTCCATGTTCGTGTCCGTTTTTCGTGTCCGTTACATATCCCCTATACCCTTTGAACGATTTTCATGAAACTTGGCTCATATGTTATGCTCATTGAGACCATGTGCAGAAGGCATAAGCCAGTCACGCCAACTCAAGGTCAAGGTCACACTTGAAGGTTGAATGTTTGAGCCTGTATTTTCATGTCCGTTCTATATCTCCTGTGCCCTGTAAAGGATTTTCATGAAACTTGCCTTAAATGTTTATCACATTGAGGCAATGTGCAGAGGGCATGAGGCAGTCACGTCACCTCAAGGTCAACATCACACTTGAAGGTCAAATGTTTGAGCCTCCATTTTTGTGTCTGCCCCATATCTCCTATGCCCTTTAAAGGATTGTCATAAAACTTGGCTCAAATGTTTATCACATTGAGGCGATGTGCAGAAGGTATGGAGCAGTTTTGCCACCTCAAGGTCAAGGTCACACTTAAAGGTAAAATGTTTGAGCCTCCATTTTTGCGTCAGCTCCATATCTAAATTTCTGAAACTGTACTTTCATATCTGGTCCAACTGTGCCAGATTAATGTCAGTGTGATACTTCAAAGTCACCTTTAAAATCTAAATCTAATGAAGGATCACGGCGGGGGATATAGCTGTCCTTTCAACTGCCTTGTTAATCATTAAAATAATGATTTTGTGAAAAAACTTTTTATTTTCATTTTCACCAATGAGCCCCCTTAAAGACATTTCAGTAAAAAAACATTGAAAACTATCTAAAATCTGACAAATATTTCACAGAAAACAATCGTCGCTAAAAACTTTTTTTTTTTGCTAGGTAGGGTCGGATGCCCGAAACACAGAATGATATTTTTTTGGCCTTAACTCAATTTCTGCCTCATTCAAAATTGGATTGTTTCATAAGCCGGGTCAAAAGTACATTGTTTTGCATTCATCTAAATTATGAATAAAATATCTAAATGAAGGTGTTCTTTTGTAAAACACAAGATGCTAGTAAAGTACATTATTTTTTAAATTATATGAAAATGTCAGAAAGTTAAAAATTTCATTACTAGTCATTTTGTTAGAACTTTTGTTTCTAAGTAACATTAATATTCATATTGTTGTTATTTCTGTTTTTCAATTATTTTCATACTTTCTAGAACGTAGCAGAGCGCTTGTCCAGTTAGCTAGAAAACACGGCGTGCTACTGTTTACGGAAGATATCTACAATATGCTGCATTATGATGACAGTCCTGTTTGTCCACCAAGACTGCTGTCTTACGATGACCGGTAAGATTTTGATTTGTTTTATTTACCTCACCACCCCCACTCGCCCCCTTGACTCACTGAAAGTCATTTCTCCGAGACTGCAGTCTTACGATGACTGGTAAGATTTTGATTTGTTTTATTTACCTCACCACCCCCACTCGCCCCCTTGACTCACTGAAAGTCATTTCTCCAAGACTGCTGTCTTACGATGACCGGTAAGATTTTGATTTGTTTATTTACCTCACCACCACCACTCGCCCCCCTTGACTCACTGAAAGTCATTTCTCCAAGACTGCTGTCTTACGATGACCGGTAAGATTTTGATTTGTTTTATTTACCTCACCACCACCACTCGCCCCCTTGACTCACTGAAAGTAATTTCTCCAAGACTGCTGTCTTACGATGACCGGTAAGATTTTGATTTGTTTTATTTACCTCACCATCCCGACTCGCCCCCTTGACTCACTGAAAGTCATTTCTCCAAGACTGCTGTCTTACGATGACCAGTAAGATTTTGATTTGTTTTATTTACCTCACCATCCCGACTCGCCCCCTTGACTCACTGAAAGTCTTTTCTCCAAGACTGCTGTCTTACGATGACTGGTAAGATTTTCATTTGCATTATTTACCTCACCACCTCCACCTCCCCTCCCTTGACTCATTGAAAGTCATTTTTATTAGATTTTTATTTGCTTGGTTTATTTACCACACCAACCCTGCTTGTTGCTGTAAAAGTCTGTCAGACAAAATATGTTAAATGTGTAAGCATTTATTGCCATGTGTTCCCTCTCTTAATGAACCTGTGTTGGACAAGCCATCTTAACATGTGTAAGCTCAATGAGAAATATTTAGAATGATAGCCCCACATTTTAAGTGTAAAATTCTGATTTTGGAATGATTTATTTCAAATAATTATAATGAAATTGTGATTACTAAGGCCTTTACAAAAGCTGTATTGCCTCTTCAATGTAAGAATTCTTTAAGAGGCTAAGCAAGGTGTCCTATTACATTTTGTTTATATATTACTGTGCATCTCACCTTGTACATAAATTATGTTTTTGCATGTAGTAGTTTTTGAGTGGCTGTTTATATGTAGCTTGTAGCTGTTGTAAATGACAGGTTTGGAGAAGTCATAAAAACTATCACCACAACAACCGGCTACTACCAGTCCTACCCCATTCCACCCCAGCCTCTTGTACCACCAACACCCGTCCTGCCTGCTACCACCTCACCCACTGACAGTTCCTCTGCCACCCCACCACCCATCCCCAAGTCCCACCACCAATACCATCCGAACCTCTATTCCCACCAACACCCATCCGACCTGCTACCACCTCACCCACTGACAGTTCCTCTGCCACCCCACCACCCATCCCCAAGTCCCACCACCAATACCACCGAGCCTCTATTCCCACCAACACCCATCCGACCTGCTACCACCTCTCCCACTGACGGTTCTTCCACTACCCCACCACCATTTTACCTCCCACCTACACCAAGGAGGCTATGATTTTGCTGTCGTTTTGTTTGTCTGTTAGCAGCTTTATGCCAAAAGTTTTGAACATACTTGTACGTTTTTTTTCTGGGTAGGTTGAAAATGGGTCAATGAGCAAATGATTTGATTTGGGTGGTGATTTGGGATCACTGTTAGATACTGAAAATGTTTTAAGTATAATCTATTATTGGCAGATAGGGCAAAGTGCCACATTATGCTGTACAACTTATTAGTTGCACAACTCACACATAGGAATGAGCTGGTTTGACATAGGTCTGCTTTAATGTTTAACTGCGCGTTTTCTGATTTATGCTGTGGTGAATGCTAGAATTGTGTGGGTCTGGTTTTTGCATCTCCAGTAAAAAGACACCAACACCACTTTAAAATGCAGTTGGTTGCTTGTTCATCTAACATCTACAAGTGTTGCTGAATGGTTAAACTGGGTCAATACCATAATCGATTAACATGTGTATATAGAATATACATAACTGCCCAAAGAATGAACATGATCAAATCAAAATGAAGTGCGGTTTATGCATACTTCGGTACACTGACTATTTATGCAAACGCATGGCTTTTCTGGAGCTTTGCCGACTACAAATCCAGATTTTTGATTGATGAAAGAAAGTTGTAAAGTAAGTAAGTCGTTCTTGTTCGGTACATTTGTTCTGAAATAACAGCATGCAGTTGTTCTTAACTTGTCTTATAATTTATGACACTCTGTTATGCATGATCATGAATGTTTTTGAAGGAACGCATGTGCTATTTGTAGTTTACAATTATGTTGGTATAATTTTATTTGTATTCAAAGGTTTTGTGGTGGAAGGTGAACACATGATAAGGAAAAAAAAACATCCATATTCTAGTCTTAAAAAAACAAACATTTTTATATATTAAAACTTAAATGCATGTGCATGCCAATATCTATAGATAAATGCATGTGCATGCCAATATCTATAGATCTTTAAATGCATGTGCATGCCATTATCTAAGATCTTTGATTGGGTATAGATCAAGATCAAGGTTCAGAAAAGGTACAGGATGCTACTTAAAAGAAAAAGTGGGGATGTCTCGAATAATTTTTTGACAGTAATTTGTCTGGAGATTTCAGGGTTTTTAGCTCGTTTATTCGAAGAATAGGTGAGCTTTCCTGCTACCCCCAGCATCCGCGTCCGCGTCTGAATTTGGTTTAAGTTTTTATTCAAAAGTCTTGTAACTTCAAAACTACATAAGTTATTCACTTGAAACTTGGAATATACCTTTGTCATCAACTCCAGTGTCAGGGCAACATTCCCCATAACTCTGTTCTGTAGTTTGACAGATCTATGCCCCTTTTTCAATTAGATTTTCTGGTTAAAGTTTATATTCAAAAGTTTTGTTACTTCAAAACTACATAAGTTATTCACTTGAAACTTGGAACTAACCTTTGTCATCAACTCCAGTATCAAGGGCAACATTCCCCATAACTCTGTTTTGTATTTGACAGAGTTATGCTCCTTTTTCACATAGATTTTCTGGTTAAAGTTAATATTCACAAGTTTTGTAACTTCAATACTACAAAAGATATTAACTTGAAACTTTGAATATACCTTTGTCATCAACTCCAGTATCAGGGTGAACATTCCCCATAACTCAATTTTGTATTTTGATAGAGTTATGTCCCTTGTTCACATATATTTTCTGTTCAAAGTTTATATTCAAAAGTTTTGTAACTTCAAAACTACATAAGTTATTCACTTGAAACTTGGAACTAACCTTTATCATCAACTCTAGTACCAGGGACAACATTACCCATAACTCTATTTTGTATTTTGACAGAGTTATGCCCCCTTTTCATTTAGATTTTCTGTTTAAAGTTTATATTCAAAAGTTTGGTTACTTCAAAACTACGTAAGTTATTCACTTAAAACTTGGAACTAACCTTTGTCATCAACTCTAGTATCAGGGGCAACATTACCCATAACTATGTTTTGTATTTTGACAGAGTTATGCCCCTTTTTCACATAGATTTTCTGGTTAAAGTTTATATTCAAAAGTTTTTTAACTTCAAAACTACATACGTTATTCACTTGAAACTTGGAACTAACCTTTTTCATCAACTCTAGTATCAGGGGCAACATTACCCATAAATATTTTGTATTTTGACAGAGTTAGCCCACTTTTTGCATAGACTTTGTGGTTAAAGTTTTTGTTCCAAAAATTTATAAACTATACAAGGCTTCACTTAAAAATATTGTATTTTAACAAATTTATGCCCCTTTCACTATCCAAAATATGTACCAACTGAAATACTTTGAATAGTCGACAGCTCTTGTTTAACATTTTATGCACTTGTGATGGTGAATACCATGTTAAATTCAAATTCAAATAAACAGCCTTCTTAGAACAGAACCATTTCAAGAATATTCTTTATTCTTAAGTCTTAAGTTTGATTGGTGAATACATTCCCAGATTAATTTCACTGAGTATAAGACAACTTCATTTTCCCTGGGGCCGTATACACAAAGCTCCTAAGGAAAATCTTAACTTAAGTTATATTTAAGTGAATATTTCAAATAAATATTTCCTTGTAAAAGTCAACAATTTTCTTTGAAATATGGTAAAATAAGAAGCATGTGTTGATTCTTTACTAGATTAAAACCGGATAAGACACGATAAACTTTATATGAACCAGCTACATTCGTAAGGAATTTTATGAGTTTAAGGAATTACTTAAGTTTTCACTAAGGAGCTTTGTGGATACGGGCCCAGCTAGGTTTCAAACAGTACATTTGAACCAGCATCAAATACTTGATACCCACCTACACACGAGTTTTACTGTTACCTAACTGCCATACACTTTTCAAATTATCTTAGATATACTATCTTGTTTTTAATATATGATTGTGTTTGTGGGTTCATATAAGTGTTATATGATTGTGTTTGTGGGTTCATATAAGTGTTATATGATTGTGTTTGTGGGTTCATATAAGTGTTATATGATTGTGTTTGTGGGTTCATATAAGTGTTATATGATTGTGTTTGTGGGTTCATATAAGTGTTATATGATTGTGTTTGTGGGTTCATATAAGTGTTATATGATTGTGTTTGTGGGTTCATATAAGTGTTATATGATTGTTTGTACTAGTGGCTATTTATGTCGAGCCAGCTTGCGTTCAGCTCGACTTAGTTGTCACAATGGCAGTTCGATGTATGTGCATGAATGCGCGTGAGCGTCTGATCTTGTCCAGACTGTAATTTCATCATTAATATGGGGATTTAAAATACTTGCCACAAATGTTCACCATATGGAGACGGCGTGTCACACACAAGACCTGTGTCCCTAGCTAAAAGGTCAAGTGTCACACTTTGAGGTCAAATATCAAATATGGGCATAATACACGTTGTCAGGACTGTATCTTTATCATTCATATGGGAATTTAAAAAAATAACTGGAAATGAAAACGTTAAATCTATTGATGTATGTTTGTTTGATGGGATTTTTCGCCGTTTTAAACAGTATTTCAGTCATATCACGGCGGTCAGTTAACCTCCTCACACTTTTCCTGGACAAGCTTAGCCGATCTAAGCGGTTTACGAGTACTAAGTGCACATACCTATGCCAGTAACTGACAACTGCCCTACTTGAGTCAGAGGTAGGTGCAAAATGGCCGTAGAAATAATTTCATGACCAGTCCCCACACAATGTGGCCGGGCTGGGGTTCGAACTCATGATCCCCGGATTGACAGTCTAGCGCTCTACCAACGGAGTTAGCCAGGCCCGCTATTGTATGAAAATTAATTTGTGAAGGCAAAAATTAATGTTGGTGACACGCCCTTGTCTGTGTCTGTGACACATCTAGTTTGAATAATATGACTCCATAATAAAGTAGAGAAGGCGAACTAAGATCAAAATAAACAGTGTTACTTAAGAAAGGTGTTTTGACTTGTCACATGTATCAGTAGTTGTTAACATCATTATTTGAAGTCTCGTCAGCTGATGTGGTCATAGATTGGTAATCTTGACCTTTGTGCACTCTCATTAGGCCAAAAAAAATTAATTGTGTGTTTCTGGCAATGGTCTCCAAAAAGTTAAATAGCATCAGAACTTTTTGTTTTTCTTTTTTTTTACCTTTTTTTTTAAAGACACATTTTGGTTAAAAAAAACAAACATTGAAAATTGTCTAAACTCTGACAAATATGGATTTCAAGGAAAACAATAGTCGCCAAAAACTCTAGGGTCGGGGTGGGGGGCTGGGGGCTTTCGCTAGGTAGGGTCGGGTTGCCACAAAACACTGAATATTTTTTTTGGCCTTATCTCATATGATGTTTATTCAAGGCACAGTATAGCTTGGACACATTAACCTCAGACACTTACCTGTATGCATGGATATATTACAAATCCATTATGATGAATATGTTAGTTTCTGTATGGGAATAGAGTTAAATTGATGTAAGCATACTTCACTGAAAACACACTTATAGTATTAGTAAAAACGTAAAACACGTTCACAAACAAAACCGAGTATAATTTTAATAGGAAGTAATTCAAGCACGTAAGATATGCTAATATAATTCACTAGTGTCAGGTTACTGTGTCGGAGCTATGTACATATGTGTATTTTAAAGGTACCTTTTCACAGATTGGCAGATTGACAATTTTCACAAATGTTGTCGTGGATTCCAAAAGGAAATTATACATTATTATTTATATACAAACAAGTGAAATAAGAAATATATTGGAAATATTGTTTCTTTTATGGATAATCATCAATCGAAATGGTTAAATTTATTAAGAATTTGTAACCCTTTTCATCGGTGTTTTGGAGAACACTTACATAGCGTTAAAAATGCACAGCCCAATGTACAAGTCCGAATGGCCGAGTGGTTTTTGCATGAGATTTTTTATCTCAAAGTTCCTGGATTCGAGTGCCGGCAAAGACAAATTTTTTAATTAGTCCCCTACCGGTGTTTCACCGGAGGGGACTATAGGTTTGCCGTTCGTCCGTCCGTCCGCAAAATATCGTTCCTGCGATAACTAAAAAAGTACTGAAGATATTGGATGAAACTTGGTATACATATAAATGGCAATGTGAGTATTATGCACGACCTTTTATTTTTTACCAGAGGTCAAAGGTCACGTGACTGTTACTAATAATAGAAATAAACTAAAACAGACTGGATCCTGCGGTAACTCAAAAAGTACTGAAGATATTTCTATGAAACTTGGTATACATATAAACGGCAATGTGAGGATTATGCAGGACCTTTTATTTTTCATCAGATGTCAAAGGTCACGTGACTGTTACTAAAAATAGAAATAAACTAAATACTGTTATAATTCGAAAAGTACATAAGATATGACCATGAAACTTGGTACAAAGATTGAGCTACAAGTTTGCCATCCGTCTGTTTGTCTCTCTATATGTTCGTCCGTCCGTCTGTCTGTCCATCCCCAAAACCTGGTTCCTGCAATAACTCAAAAAGTACTGAACTTATTGCGATGAACCTGGGTATACATATAAACGGCAATGTGGCAATGTGAGGATTATGCACGACCTTTTTTTTCACCAGAGGTCAAAGGTCACATGACTGTTACTAAAAATAGAAATAAACTAAATACTGTAATAATTCGAAATGGACGTAAGATATGACCATGAAACTTGGTACAGAGATTGAACTATAGGTTTGCCATCTGTCTGTGTGTCGTTCTGTCTGTTCGTCCATATGTCTGTCTGTCCGTCCGTCCCCAAAACCTGGATCCTGTAATAACTCGGAAAGTACTGAAGACACTTTGATGAAACTTCGTATACATAGCAACAGCAATTTGAGAATTATGCACGACCTTTTATTTTTCACCAGAGGTCAAAATTCATATGATTGTTACTAAAAATAGAAATAAACTTAATACTGTAATATTTTGAAAAGTGCATAAGATATGATCATGAAACATCATGAAACTTGGTACACAGGTTTGACTATGGGTTTGCCCTCCATCTGCGTGCGTCTGTCTGTCTGTTCTTCCGTCGGTCTCACTCTGTCTGTCTGTCCGGTCCCCAAAACCTGGATCCTGCGATAACGCAAAAAGTACTGAAGATACTTTGATGAAACTTTGTATACATAGAAAGAGCAAGGTGAGGATTGTACACGACCCTTTATTTTTCAACAGAGTTCAAAGGTCACGTGACTGTTACTTAAAATAGAAATAAACTTAATACTGTAATAATTCGAAAAGAACATAACATATGATCATGAAGCTTGGTACACAGGATGGACTATATGATTGCCCTCTGTCAGTTTAGTACTGCAATAACTCAAAAAGTAACTCGAATGTCTGGTCATTGTTACTAAAATAGAAAAAACAACAACTTAATACTGCAGTGACAAATGGGATTTGAATATGAAACTTTGTACATCTACAGATAAAGGGCCATTTGATGGTATTGCACAATGTTTAACTACCGTAAAATATCTATATTTTCGGACACTTAAAAATAATAAAAAAATTTCATGTCCAATAATTTGGATACACAAAAATATTCCCAAATTACAGGTGTCCGAACATTTATAGACACTATGACAATATTGCAATTACGTTCGGATATATCCGGTGTATAACGTTTTTTGCCGAATATACATGGATATTATCGATTAAAGATTTCGCGTGGTTGTTAAAGACCACGCCGTAAAGTATTATTAATGTTTAGCGATGTTTGCAATTAATTTTAAATCATTTCATATGTTTGATTTTGTTTTACAGAAAATTACGCCAAGACTGCATTTTTGTCGACACAGTTCAAAGATGAATAAATTAAGCAGAATTTATGTAAATAATTAAGACTGGTTCCTTAATAGGATAATTTCAACAGCATATTTAATATTTGATATCAATACCGGTATACACAATTTGGTAAACCCATTATTTATTGCACATGGCTCTGAACCCAATGACGCTACTGTAACGGTCCACCGCCTCCACTCATTTATCTGCCAGGTTTTATGACCTTTATCCGGTTGTAAAAACACATGTGCGATGTGTCACCAAAGTAACTCAAACAGGTTAGAATTCTGCTAAAATGCCACTGTCATATAAAATGTCCGAAAATTAATATTCTTTAATCATGGTTTAAAATCAGGATGTCTGAAAATATAAAGTGACAAAAAATAATTATTTTGGCTTAAAAAGAGGGTGTCCGAAAATTTACAGTGTCCGAAAATATACATATTTTACGGTAGTAGGGGTTTTCACCGGTAGGGGACTTCTGTATTGCTTGTAATACTATCAAAGCCTTGTTTAACTTTTTTTCGTTATATACTATTTGTTATCGATTATTCCAGATGCTGTAGTTTTTGCAGTAAAGACAGTTAATGACATTTTTCAAAAATACGAAAAATCTGTGAACAAGGACTCCTGTCACTTTATTATACAGGTAGCTACAATCTGACTATAAGATTGCATGAGCTTTGAAACATAATAAAATATACATAATAAAAACATAATGTTCACAGCTGAGACATTTCATTGATTTCCCCCAGTGGCATATTTTCAATAAAATCATTCATGATCTTTAAAAAAATGTGACTGTAGTCTTAAACATAATTTTGGTTACCTTTAATTCCCTTTCAATTCCTTTGCTTAGCAAAATACTGATTTATTATTACCGTAATGTTGTGAATTAAAATTACCATAGCAGTATTCATGAGTGATCACATAGATATGTTGGTTTGTCTGTCTGTCTGTTCCTTTAATCTCCGTACCTTCACCTGTAGTGGCTCAGGTTCCTTTTAATATATTGTATAATTTTTGGCTAAACACAAATGTCATACTCATGTATATGAAGTTTATAAGGAGTTTGCTCGGTTTTGATTTAAACATTATGTTGGTTTGTGTTATGCCTTCCAAGACATAAAGAAATTAAAGGCTAAATTCTACTGGAAAGAACACGAGAGTTGAAAAAATGTTTAAATTGCAGTTATTTCTAGAAATTCATTTGCTTTAAATAAATTTTGCTGGCTAATGCTGATTGTTATGGTTGTATAAGGGGCTATAAGTTTTGCATAAGCATTATTTCTGAAATGAAGTTTGTTGTTGTTGATCCCTGTTGTCGTATATGTGATTGTGTTTGTTGTTATGCCGGTGTCTTGATGCAGGAGGCATATAGTGCTCTTCCCTCCGTCCGTGACAAGATTAAGTAGATTTCACCCAGCCTTACTTTGACCTTGACCTAATTTGGACTTATAATAATTCAAAAGTGCCATTTCTTGGTAAACTTGATTTTACCGTTTAAAATTTACACAGTTGTTACTTCCCAATCCACCCATATCACCCAACCTCACTTTGACCTTGACCTAATTTGGACTAAGAAATGGGCTACCCAGCACCAACTGGGGGCATGTGTGTTTATCAAACACAGAATCTTGTTGGTAGTTGTTATTGCAGTTTTTGTTAATGCAGTTGTTGTTTTTGTAACTATCGCAGTGCTCTAGATCTCCATCTCTGATATAGATTGTGTGACAGAAAAGGGCACTGGTACTCGCAAAATCAACAAATAAAGTGGTGTTCTTCTTCATGGGCAAAGATAGAAAAAGTGATGTCTATTTTAAAGGTTTAAAGATGTAAATATTGAAGCAACAATTGCTTTTCAATTAAAATATGTACTCTTATCAATATAGTGAGATAAACTCATTTTCAAATTCAAAATGTGTTGCTTGAAAATCAGTCATGGTTTCTGTCAAGACTTTTAATTCTTACTGGTATGCCCATCTTAATTTTTAATGAGTATTTTCCAAAATTTAAGAGTATTTATTTTAATACACCTTGCTGCTATAGAAGTCTTGTCTATTTTTAGGACAGATGAAGATTTCCAGGGACACGTTCTCTCCAACTGCACATTCTCGAAGATTCTGGCACCAGGGCTTCGGCTGGGATGGATTGAGGCGCCACCTAGGATTATGAAGTTTTTAGAACAAAGGTACGATTTTAGCATAAATGACTCGGTATTTAACAAACTGTTAAATGCCAGTATTTATTATTCACCCCATCAAAGATGGTGGGGTGTATTGTTCGGCTAATGTCCGTCTGCCGGCCAGTAGATCACACTTGCTTCTGCTCTTGAAGTCCAACAGTTTTTGTTCAATCTTCATCAAACTTCATGAAAGTATTGTGGGCATAATATCTCGGCCAAGTTTGATCATCGGCCAAATAGCCCCAGAGTTATGGAGCTTCAATGATCTAAAATGAGCGTTTTAAGCTGTTTCCACTCTCATAGTCCAACAGTTTTCATCCGATCTTCACCAAACTTGATGAAAATCTTTGTGGCCATAATATCTCGGTGCAGAGTTATGTCACTTGCACTATCTAAAATTTGCCTTTTTAGCTATTTCCCATTTGATTGTCAAAGTGGTTTTAGTTGTATGCCATTTACAAAATTTTACTTTCGCGCCATTGGCATCAAGGGTTAGTGTTGTTTTAATTTTGTGACACCAAATGTCCAAAATTCTGTCCATGGTCATGTGAGTTGATCAATAAACTCAACAACGTGACATTAGACTAGTTGTAGAGGTCCAAGTTGAGGCTGCCTATTCGATCCCAGCGTGTTTGACCTTGTTATAACCAAGTTCAGCTGTATAAGGGATAAATTCAATTTGTTTGCTATTATTTGTCTCTCTTTATGAATATTTGGACATAATATTTTGTTATGCACAAAATATTGTGTGACATAACCAGATGTCATTGAGACAGTTAATTATCGGACTAAAGTATATTTGAATAACATTGAATAACTTATCCAATGGGATTGCATTTCATATTGTCCAAAAGATCAATGGCTTAAAATTGAATGTCTGTGATAAAGCAAGGATGTGCCATGGTTATGTAGTAAAATAAACATTAGGCAAAACACAAACTTTGACGTAATGCAGTCCAGTACTTGAGTACTGGTTTATTTAAGGAATAATTATCGATTTAGAGTTGTTGATCGGCTGATAATTTGGAGTTCTGATGCGTAGGAATTAAACCACGAGGACGTTAGCCCAAGTGTTTTAGTATACCGCATCAGAATGACAAATTGTTGTTTATTAGCTGATAAACAACGCTAATGCGAAAATTATTTTGATTTTAACATAACGTGACCACATTTTCTGCAATTTCAATGCAAACTATATTTTACAGGTTCGGAACTATTTTTGGGGTTGTTTATTGGTAGTTTAACATCTGGAATTCTGTTCTTTGTCTATAGAAAACTCTGCTCTTGTCACTTAAAAATTCATATTAACTGTAGCACAACGGAATAGAGTGCATGGGTTTTGGCATTAATTTACTGGTTTTCGTGGGGGGTATTTTTTCAAATCTTTTTAGTGCTATGGAGGTGTGGGGTTTGCATACAGTTGTATAATTATAAGTCCACCTCTAGTTTCACCGGAGGTTGAAGATTTTGGGTTTACCCTCTGTCTGTCCACCTTTCCACCTTTCTGAGAAAATCTGGATCCTACAGTAATTCAACAAGTACACAAGCTAGATTCATGGAACTACAGGTTGATGGAGGGGAGTTCATAAAGTTTCATACGTGTTTGATCATTTCCATTCTACAGTATGGAGTGGAGGGGCGTTCCCAAAGTTTTGTGTTTAATAATTTCAATCAGAGGAGGCTTATAAAGTCTTTATTGAATAAATGCAGGTCTTTATGTAATTAATGCAATCTGGATTGAAGGGCCGTTTATAAAGTTCCATATTTATCTGATCATTTCAGTGCTACAGCGTGGAGTGGAGGGGCGTTCAATCATTACACGTCCAAAGTGATAGCAGCTGCCTTGAAGATTGGCTTGATAGCTGAGCATTTGAATATGCTTAGAAAGGAGTATAGTGTATGATATCTTGTTAACACTTTTCCAGTTGTATTTTCTTATCAAATTTCTTATACTGTATACCATATTTACTCTATGTTTTTTGACACTTAAAAACAAAAAAGGCCAAATGTTTAGAATCACAAAAAAATATTTGTTTGAAATATGTCCGAACAAAATAGAATCTTAATTATTTTAAGGTCAGTAAATTCACAAATAACGGACGTGACTGTTCATATAGTTATCTGCGATTATGGTATATGTTTATCAACAGAGACATTTATTTTTGACACGAGACAGTATATTAAAGCCATTAGGAAGACTTATTAATTGGCATGCAAAATTGACGAACAATAGGGAAGAAAACTGTGAACAAAATTGTTGCTTCCTGTGAAAGGGTTACCTTTAATAGGTGTTAATAGACAGTTATTATTTTGTCCAAGAACATAGATGGAAATTATATTCCTTTTCAGAAAGTTTCTGAAAACATGGGGTCGTGAAAAATAAATATTTTTGGAGATTATTTGTCCGAAAACATAGATTGAATACAGGGTTATTTAACAATATTTCTCAGGTACATGTAATTTCTTGAACATTGTGTAAAACTGAAAGCAAGTGTATGGTTGTGCATTAAGTACACTTTTCCCACGACACGCCGCACTAGAATTTATTGATCATGTTTTTCTTTGATATTTACCCAGGAACGCATGGATATAGCATGCTCTGCCCTCAAAAAGTATTTGCCAAAAGATGTCAGGGTAGACTACCCAAAGGGTGGATTTTTCATCTGGCTGGAGTTACCTCCCTCAGTGAACACAATGCTGTTACTTAAACTGGCGGTGGAGAAATACAAGATCAACTTTATCTTTGGTGCTAGGTATGAATACGAGCATCTGGATAGATTTTCGTGATGGTTTACCGTAATTACTCTATATGTTGGGACACTTAAAAATAATTATTTATTTTGCTGTTCCAATTTTTAGATGCAGAAAAAAAAATTCCCCTGAATGTTTCCCAATATTTAGAATCATCAGTTCATGTCCAAACCCATTATTTGCAAGGTTCAATTGCTTAATGGTTGTGTATATTAATGCCTATAAAAGCAAAACATTGTGGATATAGATCTTTGCCCCAGGGAGTAATTTATGACGTGCCGACAAGACGCCACATTGATGGGGTCAGCTGCCATGAGATACTGATATATGGAATATCCACATGCGCATTCACAACTTCCACAGTTTGCTTATACATTGCAATTTATCGGTGCCAGTACATAACAGTTAGATGGTGATTTTTAATTTCCAACTTAATGGAAATTTCACTCAATTGCCAAAATTTGGAGAACATTGTCCCAAAATTTAGAAACCGGAAAAATTCTAATTTTCTAAGTGTCTCAAAATTAGTCACGAAAAATAATTATTTTACTGGATTTTAAGGATGTCCCAACATTTAGAGTGTCCCAACATATAGAGTTATTACGGTATCTGTCTTTGGGACTATGTATGAATATGAGCATCTTGATAGATTTTTGTGATGGTTTATCTATGAGGCTAGTTTAAAGGGACCTGTTCACAGATTGCAATTTGACAATTTTCAAATTTTTTGTCACAAAAAATAGAAGAATAGTGTATATAAAGGAGAGACACTACGGTCCTAGAAATATACTGTAAATACCGTTTCTTTAATGAGTAATCATCAGTTGAAATTGATAAAAGTTTAACGCGTTTGTAACGCTAAACAATGGAATAATTTGGAGTGTTTCCGTTGTTTTCGTTAAAATCATGGACAACATGTGGATCACTTACATGAAGTAAAAAATTCAGAGGTTACATATATTAATCGGAATGGCGGAGAGGTTAAGGCGACAGCCTTTTGATCCGGAGGTCTGGAGTTTGAACCCTGGTGGGAGCAACTTTTTTTTTGTTCTTTTTTAATCTTTTTCTTGTTATTATTCTCGAGCTCTTTTGTTCCAATGTTTAAATCTGTCAAATTAAGACATTTAAAGGCATGCTTCAAAAAATGCGAAGATCTGTGAACAAGTCCCTTTAATACAGCAAAGCACTTGGGGAGCGCAGACCTCCACCAAGGCAGCTTGTTCTGCAACTAATATAACTGTGCCCAACTGTGCATAATAAAAAAATTATTTTAAACAATCCAGAATCCAGATGGTGACCTGGATCACCACTGAATCTAACTATGTACACAGTTGACCCCCAAAAAATGTTTACGTCAAATGCTGGTGTCTCTTTTTGCAACACTTTCATGCAAGCCAGACAGAGCTGTTAGTTCTGACCTGTTTTATTGAGAAATTTGAATATTTCTTAACCTTTTGCTATGTTGTGAACGTTTCGACTGAATGCAATGGATGATGTATCATATTTTGCGAAACTTACATGTTATTTCAGCAATAGAATGGTCTATATGTAACAAATTTATGCAGTTGTATTCCACTGTTTTGTATTGCATGCATTCAGTTGATGCAAATAAAGGTTATGTGCATAAAAAATAAATGAGACGCGTCGTGGGAAACCCGGGCTGAATGCATGTGCATAAAGTGTCATACCGGATAACCCTGTGCAGTCCGCACAGGCTAAGCCAGTAGGACACGTTCTGCCTTTATGGTATTTTCTGTTTCAAAAAAGTCTCTTCTAAAAATAAATCTACTGTTGGCGGAAAGTGTTGTCCCAGATTAGCCTGTGCTGACTGCTCAGGCTGATCCAGGACGACACTTTCTGCAGATGCATTAAGCCCCATTTTCCCACGACATGCCACATATTAAAAATGGAAAAAGAAATGAAATATAACAACAGAAACCCAGGAACTGATTCAATAATTCATTATTTCTCAGTACTTCACCAACGGGCGGTTGCAAGAACTGTGCCCGCCTGTCAATCAGCTTCTGTGGTAAGAATAAAATCGAGAAAGGCGTGGTCACATTCTGTAAGGCGTTGGAAGAGATGCTAATAACTACAAAGGAGCTGTAGTGGATGGATCGTTCATTTGGGGGAATATAGGACTTTTGCGAATTAAGTCATTTTTGTACATAATGTAATGGTCTGTTATTTTATGGAAATCTTTTATGAATTAAGTCATATTTGTAGATGTATGTAATTATCTGTTATTTTATGGAAATGCAATCATTCTGTAAGTAGTGCAATAGCTTAATTGCCGTAACATATGCGAGTATTCAATGTTTAGTATAAAAAGCCACATATATTACACAATTTTTAATGGAAAACAGTCTATTCTTCCTCAAAACATATTCTTCCTCAAAACATGTTGGTAAGAGTGACCAATTTCATGTCTGTTCAATGGGCATGTCGACAGTAGTTCAACAATAATGATCGCACATTTATTTATAAAACATTAATAAAAAATATTGTTAAATGTTATCGTCTTGCTTATTAAAAAACTTGACAAACGTATATTATTTTATTATTTGAATAGTTTTCATCAATGACATGTTCACGGACACCCGAAAATTAGTTTTCCTTATATGGCTATAGGAAAAGCTTGTGAAAGCTAGAAGTCACATTTTTGCTCAATCAACATGAAACTTGCTAAGAACCTTTGTTCTTATGATATCTCGGTCGAGTTCGAAAGTGGCTCCGGTCCGTTGAAAAACATGGCCTCCGGAGGGGGGGGGGGCAGTTTTCCTTATATGGCTATAGGAATAGCTTGTGGACACTCTAGAGGTCACATCTTTTGCCCAATCAACATGAAACTTGCTCAGAATCTTCGTTGTTATGATATCTTGGCCGTGTTCGAAAATGGTTCTGGTCTGTTGGAAAACATGGCTGCCAGGGGGGGGGGGCAGTTCTCCTTATATAGCTATAGGAAAAGCTTTTGAACACTAAAAGTCACATTTTTTGCCCAATTAACATGAAACTTGCTCAGATCCTTGGTTCTTATGATATCACGGCCAAGTTCGAAAATGGTTCCAGTCTGTTGAAAAACATGGCCGCTGGGGGGGTGGGGGGCAGTTTTCCTTCAATGGCTTTAGAAAAAGCTTGCGAACACTCTAAAAGTCAAATTTTTTTGCTCATTCAACATGAAACTTGCTCAGAACCTTTGTTCTTATGATATCTTGACCATGCTCAAAAATGGTTCCGGTCTGTCAATAAACGTGGCCGCCAGGGGGGGGGGGGGGGGCAGTTTTCCTTATTGGGCTATAGAAAAAGCTTGTGAACACTCTGGAAGTCACATTTTTGGCCCAATCAACATGAAACTTGCTCAGAACATTTGTTCGTATTATATCTTGGCCGAGTAAGAAAATGGTTCCAGTCCATTAAAAAACATGGCCGCCCGGGGAGGGGAGGGGGTTCAGTTTTCGTTATATGGATATATTGAAAATTTTAAAAAGCTTGTGAACACTCTAGAGGCCACATTTGTATCCAAATCATCATGAAACTTTCTCAGAACATTTGTCGCAATGATATCTCGGAAAAGTTCAAACCCATGTCACGTGTGTAAAATACTAGGTCACCAGGCCAAATTTGAAAAAAACCAAGCTTGCGAACAATCTAGAGGCCACATTTTTAGCCGAATCTTCATTTGGCTCAGAACAGTTTAATTCCTTAGCCCCTCAGGTGAGCGACCTAGGGCCTTATGGCCCTCTTTTTTATCGATGCCACTTTCATTGATGTTACAAAATGTTGTGTTCAGATTTTGTAAAATTATGAATATAAAGTTATATTGTTTTAATGAGTTATTTTTTTATTCACTTATTTATCATTGTTAAGAAACCATATTATTGATACTATTGGAATACAAATATTGAAAGTACTTCTTAAAAATATGTTGTTGTTTATGTTAATGTTGACTATAAGTTGATGATATAATGATACAGTAATAACAAGAGTTGCTACAATAACTGTTGTTGTTGTTGTTGTCATCGTCGTGTTGTTCAGTTTGATAAATCTTCAATAGAATTAGAAATGTAATATACATGTTACATATCAGACACTGTTGAATTAGTTTTTCTGGTGTCGGCAAATCAATAAAAAAAAATTGTGATTTTACATTTAAACTAAACTTGCAACATAACCTAAAAAGCTAAAAAAAAAAATGGGGCGGGGGCTGTCAAGTAAGAATAAGCACAAATCATGAAATCTGAAAAGTTTTCATATTTTTCATGGCAAGTATAAATTAGTATGATAACAATAAGCATCTGAATGTGTTATAAAACAAGCATATGTTTTTGCATATTATTTTGTATGTATCATGAAACAAGCATTTCATGTTTAATATTGCATATACAGTCACATTATTTAAAACTTGTATGTTTTCGCAAACATGTCACTGAATGCCACAGTCTCCAAGAATTCTTTGATGTTGTATTTCCCGTCACTGTCGAATTCTAGCTCCTCCAGAATGATTTTTGCTTGTTCACCATCGAAACCTTGAGCTGTCAGGCCTGTATAGAAATAAATCATACTCTAGATCAGTGCAATGAAATAAAATGTGTCGGTGATTAGTCTTATTTTCACGTCTTATTTTCACAAAATGAACTAAACTAAAGTCAATTAATATCATAGGTTCATGCCACGAAATAAACATACATGCATATCAGTAAATAGTATAGGTTCACGTAATGAAATAATGGAAAGTTGGTAAATATCTAGGTTTACACAATGAAGTAAACATAAGTCGGTAAATAGTCTAGGTTCACGCAAGGGTAAATAGTCAAGGTCCAAGCAATGAAATAAACACGTTGTTAAGTAGTCCTGGTTCATGCAATGAAATAACAATTGGTGGGTAAATACTCTGGGTGTATGCAATGATTTAACAATTGGTGCGTAAATACTCTAGGTTTATGCAATGAAACAACAATTGGTGGGTATATAATCATTAGTATGCAATGAAATTGCAATTGGTGTGTAAATACTCTAGGTGTAGGCAATGATTTAACAATTGGTGCGTAAATACTCTAGGTTTATGCAATGAAATAACAATTGGTGGGTGTATAATCATTAGTATGCAATGAAATAGCAATTGGTGTGTAGATACTCTAGGTGTAGGCAATGATTTAATAATTGGTGGGTAAATACTTTAGGTGTAGGCAATGATTTAACAATTGTTGGGTAAATACTCTAGGTGTAGGCAATGATTTAACATTTGGTGTGTTAATACTCTAGGTTTATGCAATAAAATAAACCCAAGTTTGTAAATAGTCTAGGTTATGAAATAAACATAAGTTGGTAAATAGTCCTGGTTTATGCCATGAAATAACAATTGGTGAGTTAATAGTGAAATAAAAAAATAGTGGGTAATTATTCTAGTTCACACAATGAAATACAGATAAGTGGGTAAATAGTCCTGGTTCATGTAATGAGATAACAGCAGGAAGAAAATAGAATGTAGTAGGTAAATAATCTAAGAATCTACATTTAAGCATTGAAAAAAAGAGGGATAAATAGTCTATGTGAAATAAAATAAAAAGTAGTTGGAAAATAGAACAACAAAAACATGTTTGCTAGTTCACGCAGTTAAACAATATTTTATGGGTAGAATTTCCGTTTTGCAAGAATACCCGTCATTTTGGAATATATAACTTGTATTTCCAAGAATTTGTATCATGTGTCTTCTTTTAAAAAAAGTTCAGTAATCATTGGCTTCATAATATGACAACTTTATTGACGTATCACAGATTGTACAGTTTAATGACGCAGTCATTAAACTAGATTGTCTGTGTGATTCAACTGTAAAATTTTCCTCTTAAGGTTTGAACAGGCGTCCACATTAAAGAGACTAAGATTTGGGGGGGGGGGTGTCTTCTGTGAAATATTACGTGCAATTTAAATGGATGGATGGATAAATTTAATGTATGCACAATGCATGTAATTTGCCTCAAGAAGTATAGTGAAATAATAAAAACGAAATTACAAATGAATGAACAAGTTGTTGATTCCATGAATGCATGCATGTTTGTATGTAAGAGAGCGTGTTATGAATGTATTTGTATGTTTGTATGGTAGCATGAATGTAAATGGCTGCTTACCAGACTCCAGTTCCTCTTTGCTTAGACTACCGCTACCGTCCTTGTCCATGGCCTTAAACTGCTGTTCCAGGGATGTGCTGCAAACAGACGAATCGTTGAAGAAACCGTGTATTGTTCATGGTTGTCTTATTATGTTTAAATTTTACGTGGCATATGGGTCTTAGTGGTTCTTGCTTATCCCTAGGTAAAAGTGTTTTCTGTGTCTTGCATGTAATATTAATACGCGCTGCAAACTAGAAAGCAGTCAGACCTGCCAAAATACTTCGGTGTGAGTTATGGTCAAAACGTACCATGACCAAAACGTACAATGTTTTTTCTTGGTCACAACGTACCCAAAAATGTTACTAACTTAGGTAACCTCCCGTGCCCTATAGCCCAATAATGAACCACCCTTTAAAGAATTATTATATAATACAACTAGAAAGTATTCGGAGAGCGCATACCTTCGCCAAAACAGCTCAATCCCCATGTGCTATGCAACTGATGAATTTTACAGCACACTGTGACGTTTTGCTCTATTGCCGATTAATAACATAGTGTATCTAGCAGAAGATAGGGATCACCACCAAAAAGCTAAATTTTACCGATTTCCAACATTCCGAGTATATTTCATGCAAATCCATGGATGAACTTGGAGTTTAACTGTAAAGTTTCTACTGACAGACAAACTAACACCAGCAAAACATAACCTCCATGACGGAGGTAATAATACTTTGTTTTAGAGACAAAGCTTGATCAATTCTCAAGTTCCAGTACAGTAACATTACATACCACTTATCTGTCCGAAGCATCCCTGCCATAAACTCTTCCTTGGTCAATGCTTTGGCTTCCTTCTGGCCAAAGAAGGCGAATTTCTCCTGCAAAACAAGAGTATTTCATTACGTTTACACATACGTTATTTTAGCTCGATAATATCAAATGCCAAAGGTTTAAAGGAAACTTTGGATACAAATTTTTCTTGGGTGGAACAAGTACTTCTCTGTGTGCTTTTGAGAAAGAGTAGGGATTGAAATCACGATTTCCTAAGTCGGGCAACAGAAATGCGAGTTTTACATTTGCCGCGCTGATATAATCTCGCCTTTATTTGTTATAGTGTTACTCAGTTGTTACTCAATTTCTCTGCATGTATTCATGTGATACACTGTTATATAAAATGTCCAATTCCCTTTAAAAGTAACGCATGTTCTCTGCATGGCCAAGTACGCGCTATTTTGATGATAAACGCTTTCAATATTTGAAGAAAGCCTTGTTACCACCCAATACTGTCATTGCATATATTTTGTATTGCTTGGTGTTATCAACTTTAAACCAAACATTATGTGAACCACCAGCTGCATTAGCAGGGGAGAGTTTATTAGCAGCACACTGTCCTTATTTAAGCTAACTCGAGTTTAACAAACGAAAATGATTAGAACAATTTTACGTAGGAGGTTTGACTTGAGAACAATTTTTATCATTAATAAATATAAAATTTATGAAACTCCAGAAGCCTCAGCAGAATAATAAATGGTCATTGTTTTAGGCAAGTGACCAATTGCCAACACAGCACAAAATAATCAAAAACATTAAAACTGGGGTATACTGGTAAAAAACGTTTTTGTTTGTGAAACTACATACACACGAAAATGTTACAAGAATAACTTCTTACATTGACGTCGAAATCATCGACCGTCTCATAGACCTCCTGTAAGCATTGCTTCACTTCATCGACTGTGAGTACATCGTTGCCATCCTTGTTGTATTTCTTCCAGTAGCCTTCAGCTTGCTTCCGTGTCACCGTCCCCGCCATCGTTATTAAATCAACGCACATTCAATACAAAATACACCATAAAACAAAACTCCTCTAGGAACACACAACTGAGTTCTCACTTTTGGAGGCTTTATTTGATACTTGTATTTGGTAACTTGTACGTTTTTCTCATCTGCCTATACTGATATTGTAAGCTTACAGCTTAAAGCATATGTGTGTACACATATCCTTTACATCAAGCGCATCGAATCGAAGATGAGAGTGTAAATATGACTGGATAACGAGTCGTCCGACCGGTTTTTGTCGTAGGAGGTGTGTTATATTCATACGATAAACATTTCAGGAATGTCGATGATGTTTAATATTCATCTGCGCTGTATACTCTGGGATAAATGACCAACTAATGTCGGACAACGCGCGTAACCTGTATGACCTTTGTCCGTTAACATCGGGCCAATTCAAATTAATAGTGTGGATTTAATGAAGAATCATTGTAGTTCGATATCGTTTAAACTATAAACATAGTCAACATCAACGGACCCAATTTAATATTGAACTCATTTTCAATTTCATTAGATACATAATTGCTAAGTGTCTTCTAAACCCCAAGAAGGTTGCATATGCGTAGGGTTCAATGTTGTAATAATATTTGTTTAGAAGTATTTTCTTCTTGCTTACGAGGAAAAATATATTTGATAACGTATTTTTTTCCACTTTGAAAGTATAATATGATATGCTTCAAAAATATACAATTTAACACGATGGTTAGTTCACCGTGATAATTAATGAATGTCTTCGTTATGTATACAATATCCTGTTATTTCCTTAGTGACGTTTGAAAAAGATATTTCAATGCATACATTGTCAACGAGCTTCCTTTGCATTAACATAAAAACATGCATCAATATGTCACCGAACAAACAGGTTCATTCCAATGGGTTTATTTTGGCATAAAACAAACATTGCATCCATAAAACACAATTGGCTTCAATTCTGCGTCATAACACATGGCTGAGCTTTTATTGCCTTTCCGACATTAGAAAACATAGAACAAGCTTTCCGCGAGATGCGATCCAATGGTGATGACCTTCTACCAATTTCCGACAGAATTGGAAACCAACCGATCCTTTGGCCACTTGATGATTAAGTCGGAGACAATGTTTAATGCCTAACTAATTTTAAGTCTCTGACCGGTCCTTGTAACTTTGGTAACAAGAAGACCACTAGTATATAAAGAGGCTTTCGGACATTTTATGATGCATTCGACCAATCTGTTCCAACTGTCAACAGCTTCAACATTGAACCGAACTCTTCCTATCCAACGACAATCACAACAGGTACTTAGTTTATTTGTATTAATATTTATTGCAATGTGTACGACAAAGTGCGATTTTTAATTATAACTAATGAATATTTATGATAAACACAACTACATATATTTTATTTCAATGCTTTTACCGAAACTGTTATGTTATACTCGGACCAATGTAGTTGTATTATCTATATCCATTACTTTATAACCTTTGATATGGTTTTTGTATTGTAATTTCTGAAATCAACTACACTAAACATCATACAATGCCATAATTCTTCGATTCGAAAGACTTGATATACTACTTCTACTGTACCTAACCATGGTAACAAGTAAGTTAATTTGTGTTTATAACAGTTTTCCCTATTTTCAGTCAACAATGAAGACAGTTTTCGCCATCCTCCTCGTTGCCCTGGTAACCTTAAAGTTTGCGGACATCACAGACGCCACGCAAACAACAATGGACGATGAGGACAGACAGGTAAACTGAAGTTTATATTTCCATTTGTATTCCCGTTGATAATATGTTAAACGTTTGATGACATCGTCCATTTTGTCCGACGATTTGGAGCTAGTCAGCTTGTTTCTGTCTTCGCTTGATTGTCGAATTATTGTACACTCAACAAAATTTATAACGTTCCAAATGTAAATTATTCCATTTTCTTTATTTATAAGAATTTCACCTGCGCCATGATAAACACGACATTCTTTCGTACTTTTCCCAACACTTGGGTATAACTCAAATAATCATAGCTGACATTTCAAGCTGAAATTCTTATAAATAAAGGAAATACAAAAATTTCCATTTATTTCCATTTGGTGCGTAATAACTTTTGTTGAGTGTACGTTATACTGTTATTTGCAAATGACCAACCTTTGCGATTTCGCTATTCTATATATTACATTCCAACTTTTTAGAGAACATCTAGAACACCATTTTGTCAAACAAAGTTGTTGAGTCTTGCACAGTTAAATACTGTTTACTCTAAATAAAATAAAATTTTGAGTTAAAAATCTTATACGACTTTGTTTACTATAGTGAACTCAACGTAATGGTTTCAATAACGAATTGGCAAACCATAATAACAAAAAAATTTTTTTAAACAACTTTAACAAGACATAAGACCGCGTTTTTTCTTGCAGGAAATAGCCAACTTAGCTGCAAGAATTATAAAAGCCGCAATCTCCAGCTCGAATAACGGATACTACGCCAGTGATAAACGGAACGCCGGAACCGTTGATTCCCTCTACAACCTGCCCCACCTTCTTAGCGTTGGAAAGAAGTAAAAAATCATGTAAGTTCTAGAACACAGTTACCATTGTTTGCTAAAGCTTTTCCGATCTGTCGTAGATAACAGCGCGTCTTAACTTTATATTTTAGCATAAGTATAATTCATAAATTATGTATTTTATATTATTTGTACATCTATCTTACAGCAAAACATGCAAAGCAGTATATTTTAACATTAGTAGAGTTTTGAAATTATTAATAAACCTCGTACCAGAGCTTGTGTAAAATCTCAGCTTTGACAGGGTTCGTATTCCAGAAACATCTTAAGTTAAATCTTATCCTTATCCTTAAAATGACAATTTTTCTAAAGCTTTTACTCCATGAATACATGAAATTCTGCTAAATTTTCACTTATTATCAACTTACTATTAACTAATATTTGCTTAACTGAAATTGGATTCATTAATTACGTGTAGTTTTTAAATATTACCTTACAAAAATTGGAACTTAAGTGAAAATATTTTAACATCAACTTAAGATGTTTCTCGAATACGACCCCTGGGCTTGTTAGTTTTAAGTTTGATGTTTAATTATATTGCACAATCTAAGTTTGATGTTTAATTTTATTGCACAATCTCTGGTAAACCCTGCGTTCTGATAAGCATATACAATTCTGTATCCATCATGTGCATTTCATTTTGAAAATTATCAATCATTCGATGCCAAGATATGCACTACCGCATTATATTGGTTTTGGAATGTTTTAATTATTGTATTAATTGAGTATTGCAAAACACCGTCTTAGATCTACAATAACAAATTATAATAACAAGTACATTTTAAACGAACAATGTATCACACTAAATATGAAACGATTTTGAATATTAGGTTTATCGAAGCTTTTGTCCATTTTAAGTTACGTTTGTGTGGCGTCATTTGATTTTGATATGAACGTATCTCGAGCTTTTGTTAATGCATAGTGAACATCGCTTGTGTATGGTACGTGCACATAGTCGGTTTGTTTTGTAGTTGTTATTGTTGTTGTTCGTTGCTTTTTGTGAATTTACATTATATTTGAATACATTTCAGATACAAGATGGCGTTGCATTCTGGAAAAGTCACATTTCGACAGCGGATAAGGATTTTCAAAGTGTCTTGTTTCGGGCTCATTTTGCACAAAGCATTGTGTGATATTGACAGTAAATCTCGTGAATTGATTGATTATTGTTGTGACAGGAATCCTTATTGTGATGATTTCCGAATGTAACGTGGTATGGTATTGAATAAACCTTTATACCAATGTAGACCTGACGTTTGCTTGTCCATGAACCATTAACGTATGTGATAACGAGTTGTATGTATACATACGCCGTTTAAGCCATTACTCCTTCAACATTGAACAATAGCTTCTCAAAACATTGATCACGCAGTAACACACATACTTTTTAATACCTTTTTATAAAAGTATATTGGTTTGAAATGGTATTGATTTTATGTTGCACGGTTCATTGAGATCAAACTTAAACTACTTGCTGTGAAATTTTGATTTGCAAATATGCATAGCTTTCAACGGCATGTGGTTTAACTTGAATTTGTTGTCCTCCGCAACAAAGCTCTAACATGTTTTATCGCAGTTTTAAATCTGCGTACACATATCCGCATAATGAATAGAAACATTGAATAGATGGATATTTTTATTCAGGTTAAACACTTTTTACAACACAATATATATTCAAAACTGAGATATATATCAATGGCATAATTAACATGTATTTTGTAAACCTGTCTTACAAATAAAGGGTTGCTCCTTTGAAATGCAAGTAAAAAACACTTGAAAAAAAAGTCAGTTCCATATTTAAAAATGATTTTTCAAATAACCATATAATAACAAACCAACTGTGATCAGATGCCAAGTGAAACAATTAACACTGAAAAACGCAGTAAAAAGTTCCTTCTCTTAAAATTAATTAACTATTTGTAACTTCAAAAGTCGAAGTTTAACTGTAAAGATAATTCATTACCATTTGTAATTGCAAAAGATAATAAAACTCTGCAGCTATATCAGCAGCTAAGAAAAAATTGTCACTTTTTACTGCCCACAACAGGACAGAAAAGGTGAAGCCATAATAAATTGTACACACAATATACACAAACGGCCAATGCATGATAACTGGTGTTCACACCGATATAGATGCACATAATGGGAACTTCCATTTAAGACAAAATGTGAAAACAATATTTAACTCATGTGTTAGTGAATATATCTATAAGTATATATTTCTGGATGCAAAAAAAATGCACGGCCACTTTGCAGAACATCTGTGATTTTTTAAATATCACCAATGCCTGGTCTTACAAAACAACAAAACTGGTACTGGACGATGAAACTTGTCTACAAATTACATAGCCTACTTCTGTCAGAAATGGCTTCGTAGTTATACACTGCGTTCTGAGTAATCCGGTCATTAGAAAATGGCTATAAATCAGATTTGGTCTTTTTTGTCGAGACACTTACACTATATGTTTACTAAAAATTAATAAATATATTTTTGAAAGTTTAAAAAATGGTATCGCCACTTTAAAGAAACTGTCGCATTTGGCGATGCTGGTGATAGGCTGCGGGAGCCCTGACTTATCTCAATGGTTTAACAGAAATACAAATTTTATCATATTCTATTGAACACCTAAGGCAGTAGAAGTAGTTCATATGTGAGTTTAGACAATACCGTGAAGAGGGGATGCACTCATATCATATTTACGCTCATGTGTGTACCTTTTATTGTCACTTATGCCACTGACAATCAGACAACTTGTAAATTGATATGGTTCGGCTTTAGATTGGCATATCGACGGAAGTCGACAATATTATTTGCAAACACAACGAGCATGTACAGATATTTTATATTCGAGTAGTGTTAAATACGTGAGGGCTTGTTTAAATAAACAATTGACAAACGCAAATTATTTTTGTAGAGCCCGCCTGAGGTCAGCTCGACTTAGTTTTCATAATTGCGGTTCAGTGTATGTACGTGAGTGCGTCCGTCCGGTCTTGTCCGGACTGTAACTTCCTTATTCGTTAGGCAATTTTAAAATAACTTGCCACACATGTTCACCATGTGGTGACGGCTTGTCGCGCGCAAGACCTGTGCTCAAAGGTCAAGGTCACACTTAAACGTCAAAAGTCAAATATTGGCATTATACAGCTTGTCCGGACTGTAACTTCGTCATTTATCAGGCAGTTTTAAAATTACTTGCCACAAATGTTCACCATGTAGAGACAGCGTTTCGCACGAAAACCTGTGTCCCTAGCTCAAAGGTCAAGGTCACACTTAGAGGTCAAAGGAGAAGATCTGCTTGTTAGAAAGTGAGATTTTAACATAATTATAATACAAGTTGCTTTCTTGACAAGGGACTCGTTATGTTGCCAACAGGCATCTAGTGTCGTATAAACAGTTGTCCTCGATGACACATTTGCTGGCGCGGGAAGCTAGCCGTAGAGGTAAAATCTATACATGTAATGTAATGCTTTATCGTTACGAGCATGCACGGTATTGACAAACGTTGCATAGTGTATGGAAATATTTTTTCAGTGCGCAATTGTGTAGGCATGTGTTCGAATCCTACTCGGATTTTGTAACCAAAAGATGTCCGTTCGCTGTGTATATTTTTCCAAAGGATTCTCGCAATATAGTAATACATTTGCGATAATACTATGAAGGAAGTAGACCCACACAAGCGACACAAATATATACAATGTAAAAACTGTACATCAGCAGGAGAGAACTTAGGTCCTTTATTTAAGGCAAGTTATCAATTGCCTTTACAACACAACTTAATAAAAAAATGATTTCATAAAGCGCCTATTAAGATTTGAAATAAGTATTTTTATCTCTTTTTTTTACTTATGGCAGGGTATGAATCTGGATGCACAAACGTGCGTTTAAATGCACCAATAAATATTTCATTCATTCAACAGACGCTGATTACATTTACGCATAATACGGTCAAGAGACTTTGGATACATAACCCTAAAATAACGTACATGTAAATCTCCATATTTCCGTTTACCTAAGAAACTACAAGAACCTTACACTGCAGTTATCACTTTAATACATTTAACCCATCTTCTTAGATATATCACGTAAAAGAAGACACAATACTTTAAGGAAATACGCATAAAAACATATGAGGGAAAACCGGAATTAATGCATGTGCGTAAAGAGCACTTTCCGCTTTTGTGATATTTTCTGTTTCAAGGAAGTCTCTTCTAAACATAAATTCACTGTAGGCGGAAAGTGCCGTCCTGGATGTGCAGTCCGCACAGGCTAATCCGGGACGACACTACGCACATGCATTAAGACCGGTTTTCTCACGACGCGCCACATATAATATTTGAATGAAAAGGACATCATTATGTTATCGGCAAATACAATGCTTTGTATAGTGAATTCGTTTGCTCGAACTCCTCTTTTTTATATATAATTATGACTGTAAAATGTTTTTAATTGTTTGTTTACTGTGTAAATGGTCATGGAAAATTTATCTATATAGTATTAAAATTGTTGACATATTGAAACAAATATATTTTATGTATTCCTGTAAATTGGAATGCACTTATGTAATTCACAATGTAATTATGTAATTATTACATATACATTTTACGAACACCAATTCCAGTTTTGTGAAGTTTTGTATGCAAATAAAAATATGCAATATTTCATCAGCAGTCAAAATTCCCAAGGTGTTTTATTTCAGGAAATTTACAGAAACAGCACCATACACAATACAAAACTACAATACTATTACTTTTAACAAACACGAACATAAAACACATACATGAACAAAACTTAGGTCAGCACCTTGGAAAGGTCAATGAAAAGCATTGGGCGCGTCGAACCTTCCGCTTGGCCCAAATCACATGTAGGCCATTTCATGCCATGATATTTGATTATTGAGGGTACCACCAATTCTTGCTTTATGCTTAATATTCCTTCCATATCAGTCTGCATAGCCTGTGATGTAACATTAGTAAGAAAACTGTAAAGATTATTGTAATATTACTATTTTTATAGAGGTTATTCGTAGCAGTTCTCGTATTTTTATAATAATTATTACGGCCAATGTTTGCACTGAAGGCGCCACCCAAAACTACCGCGTTCCAGCTTAAAACCAGATAATTATGTGTGATATATAAATTCCAAATTAAAAGTTTGCATTCAGCGTCGAATTAATATTTTGTCCCGTTGCAATGAAATAAAAAAAAATTCACTTTTCGTTTCTCTCCTTCTGATGCGTTTTTCCTCGGGATGTTATTCGTCCAACTGTCTCACCGTGATATCATTTCCTCAAATTATCAAATTTCATTGCATGTTTTAGAGTGAATATTTGACAGTTATTTATCAGTTCGCAATCTTATGCTCATAATCAATAATAGTTGCTTTTATTTCCTTCATTTCTTGAAGTTCAAAATGATCGAGTGGTAAATGAAGAATGGAATTCATTACACCGACAACAGTTAATAAACAATATGCCACAAACTTCAATTTGTATTCTCCAGCAATACAACAAATGTGCCCAAAAATCCAGTTTCTGAACATCTTCACAAAATTCACTATAGCTTAGATAGGGGTTCGCAATTTGAAAACAAATAAATCAAATCCTCAATTATAATATTATAATCACACATTAAGGGTTGGTCTCTTCTGACGGAAAACGTGATGGACGTTAAAAATACTTCAATTTATGTCCGTTACACATGATTAGAATTCTATTGTCTTTCGGACATTGGAAAACATTGAACATCTGCTACTCGAAAATCGACTATCGGTCACTTTGATGTTTAATTTAAACCAGAATGATGATTCCGCCGATCCTTTGGCCACACTTGTTAATTAAGTCGGAACAAATGTTAACTGCCTTAATACTACTATGTTGGCGTCTGGTTATTATTGTAATAAGACGGCAACAAGTATATAAAGAGATGTAGCAGCGGTCTAGGACGCAATCAACTAACTGTTCCAAACAACCAACAGAAACAACGCAGCCAAACGCCCCGTTTCAACGAAACAGGTATACAATGTTGCTTTTGAACTGCTATATGTTCATGTAACTCAGTTGCTTTGTTAACAAGTTGATTACAGATTGATTCAATGTGACAAAAATTGTCGCGGATACATGGTAATTATAACTAACTTAAAGCCGCAGTCCATAGAATATAATTCAATACATCATACATTGGCATTAGTTCTAATGAACGTTAATTACGTTTATTCGACTAAAAACTGTTTCTTATTTACGAAAGGCATTTTTATAATGTTCGAAAACGCTTGGTACAAACAGAATATACACTAATGTTCATTCTGATTTACTCCAGAGGCATCACAAGCTATCGCTTGCGGATTATTTAACGATAAATTGGTTACCAAAACGTTATTATTTTACCGATGATAATGCGTTTTTTTTAATTTTGATTGGCAAGATGTCCATAAGAAACGATTTCTGCAAAGTTTTATTTTTATCAACATATATTTCTGGACTGCTGCTGTAAACCTGCCATTTTTATTGAGTTCTACATTTGTTAATGCGATGCGATTATTAAGTATTCTAGCTAATTATATCTGAACAGCATGCGTGTAATTATGTATTTAGACGGAAAACAACAGTTTTGTTTCTTTTTTACCTCCG
Source organism: Congeria kusceri (assembly GCA_027627225.1). Lineage (NCBI taxonomy): Eukaryota > Metazoa > Mollusca > Bivalvia > Myida > Dreissenidae > Congeria > Congeria kusceri. Next base: position 11,797,839 of record CM051038.1, read on the forward strand.
ATCACCATGAGAAAAGTTGTCTTCATTCTCTTCGTTGCTGTGGTAACCCTGAAGTTTGCAGACATCATAGACGGCACACGAATATCAATGGACGACTATGACATACAGGTAAACACGTTGTTGAACTACGTTTTACTTACATTTGTTTTTGTCGATATATCATCTGTAAACACGAGTGTTTGTTGTTGTTTTTTATTTGGAATCTTTGTTCATGATTGCTCGATACATCTTGTCCTCGTTCCTCCTTCATTGTAAATCATGCATTTGCAATAAATGACTTCGGTAAGACAATTTTTGTAACATACTCCAGCTGGCATTATCTGCATTGTCACTGACTGGTCATTCTTTTATCAGGAATGGCCAACTTAGCTGTAAGAATTCTCAAGATGGCAATCTCAAGCTCGCATAACGCTTACAAGGTCAACGAAAAACGGAACGCTGGAACAGTGGATACTCTCTACAACCTGCCCCATATTCTAAGCGTTGGAAAGAAGTAAAATCATGTACGTTGTATGATAGACAATTATAGAATAGTTTTATGAAGCTGGAAATTCATTATCTGGGCCCGTTTTCACCAAACAAGTCTTAGACTTTGTTATTGAAACTGTCCTATTAAAATTATGTTGTTCATTTCAATCTCACTAGGTATTCACCATCCTTTGTTTGAGCATTTTAATTATAATGATTTTTAAATACGCAGGCTACATTGATACTCGACATATGTTTGAACGCGCAATGTTTAAATCTCTCCTTCACCAGACTCATTAGTTACTAACTTATATTTTGTGGATTAAATGTGTAGGAACTTTAATTGTTGCGACTTTGTGTTTTCTTTAATGTTTGCTATAACTTCTTTTAAAACGACTGTATATATCTAATAGTATGCATGTATACCATGTATACATTAGTTCAATATTGCAATATTGCCTTTTTGAGACAGCTGTCAATAGTAGTTTCTCAAAATATATCAAGTGAACGTCAACTACTAATATAAATCAACCATTTTATATTAATGCAAACTACGTGAATTGCAGCATGACAACAACCGATTACGTAATATATTTCAGGTGAAATATGACAACAACCGATTATGTAATATATTTCAGGTGAAATATGGCGTTATATTCAAGAGGAGTCACATTTCGATCCTGGATAAGGATTTTCACTGTGTCTTGTTTCGAACTTACTGTCAATAATCAAGCATATTTGTTGACTGTTATTAATGTTCAATGATTGATAATGGGGCTGATTTGAATCCTTATTGTGATGATTTCTGAATGTAACGATAATATTAATAATTAAAGATTTATATTTTAAAAGTGTGTTCGTTTTATAATCGTCTTGCATGTCCATCAAACCTCTGTATTAAGCATGAAGTACCCATGTCCAGTATAAAAAGCGATAGCTAAATACAGTTTGTAGTCACAATAGGTTTTGTATATGGATTAGCATTGTTTTATGCTTAGCCATCGAAATACGAATACCAATGCTTGTTCACTTGTTATATCAATATAAACAGTGATACATGTATTTTATAACTGCTTCAGAGCAGCAAATTTTATATTATAAGTGCATCGTAATAATCTCTGTATGGACATCGCTCCTACACGACCTGTTAGTTGCAATACGATGTGAATTGACCGGTTGACAATGTGTTTAGCCATTTAGCGGGGACATCGTTGTTTGGTGGACAAATAAAAATATTCGTATACTGTAAACGGTGTCAACAGTGTTTGTCGCAGATTGACCTAACCGCGGTTATAAATGCCATACCGTACCGTCAATTGTACGATACACTGCGTCTTGTATTGCCTTGTTTCTGATGTCCGGTACGTTGCATCGTCGTTAAACGTTTTGTGCTAAGAAGGTTTCCGTCTTGTGTTGCTCAAAACCATGACCCACATTGTGTTATGCCAGTGTACTACTTCAGGACACAGTCTACACACTACTTTTAGTCTGCACTTACTACTTTTACTCATCCATTGTGTATATTATAGTTGCATCTGTTGATGCTATCGTTGATGTTCTTATACGAACAATTTTATCGTAAGATTGCTAAAACGAACAATTTTATCGTACGATTTAATTTTCTGATACACACATATATATGTTGCTGTTATGTACGAAACAATTAAGGCAAAAACATAATTGTTGGTTTCCGCTTACGTCTCCAAAATTGTTTAGGAGGGGATGTTAAAAATATCCTATATAACTTTTATCTTGAACTTTTTTTTATTCGCGGCATATTCTCCACACAGTTAGGGTATATTGGACTGCATGTAAAATGTTTAAACGCCTCCAATCAAAGAAAGTGTACCTTACGGTATGTCATTACCAAGAGCGCCTGTCTCAAGAAGACTTATTCGAAATGTTTGCTGAATATCAGCATATTTGCGAAAATTGCTATTTTTACCGAAAGTCAAAAAAAGTTAATGATCGATAGGCAAAAAAAAACGTTTAGGTTCGGCGGAAAAAAATAGGGAGGTTCGATTTAGCGGAAACCAACTTTTTTACGCCTAAGTTGCAACAGGTTTGATATTAAACGCTGTTAGTTTATGCAGTGTTTTATAAATATTGTTATCGAATAATGCTTAAAATACACATGCATATATTGTAAACGATGTAATAGTAAAGGAGAATTTTCTTAATGTTTAAACTTCTATTCTTCCAAGAATACGTTCTGGAAATATAGCTCTTTTCATTTCTCTTTCTAAGAGACTTGTAAAACAGCAATGCATAAGTCTTAGTTTGTATAAAAATATGAACGTCTTATATAAATATCGACGAAGAAATAGCAAATATACAAACGAAATACCAAATAAGAATTATATTTCGTGTTAGCACATTTATTCAATAATAACAGAGCAGACAGAACAGCGAAGGACAGTGGGTGCATAGTTGATTAAGGTGGTATCCCGCTAGACCTGCATGTGGCGTAAAACACTCGTGTTCTGTATCTTTTGTGTGAAATTTCAATCTGAAATTATATGCATAACAAAATTTGTATTGTATGACATGGATTTTAAAACAGTTTTAGGTTTACACATTGAAGCACCATATTTTATCGTTTAATGTTTAAAGTTAACATTGAAATCTTGATTTGTCATTTCCACATAAGTTTAACTTAAGATTTTCCCTCATGAATACCAGCACAGTATACTTATGAACCTACCCGATTTAACCAGAGGAAGCAGCCTGGACGGTGATGCCACCGGTGCTTGAGCTGCTGCTACGGAAGAGGACCGTGAGCAAGAACAGGAGACCGATCAGGGCCAACACTGAAAGCAAACATCAGGTTAGACACAAATACGATAATCTGGCGATTTTAAGTCATATTTATACATGCATATGTTTTTAAATAAAGGCTTAAGAAATGAAAAGGAGGTCAATCCGGCTCAACACAGGAAACTATAACACGTTTAGGAATAAATGCAACCTTATATAACGATGGCTGTAAAACACAATTTTGGAATCCAGTTGCAATTTAGTGTTTGGAATTAACATATATGATTTGAGTTAGAAATGTAACAAATCGCGATTTTCACTGTCATTTATATGTTTGAAATCAAGAGTAAAGAAAGACTGGCGACCAATCAGGGCTAACACTGAAAGTACAGTACAAGTTCGAAACAAATCGAGGGTTGAAAGAAGCTACTAACTGCTATTGATTTCAATGGTAGTTAGCACCTTCTGGTTTTCAATCCTCGAAAAACGAAAATTTTGAGAAAATACGTGAAAGGACATCACTTATCGTTTGAACTGCGTCATTAAAAGGTGAAATAAGAATAGGAAAACTATCAGGGTAAACACACACACGCACGCACGCACGCACACAGACACACACACACATACACACACACACACACATGCACACGTACACGCACACGCACACACACACACACACACACACACACACACACACACACACACATATATATAACAAAATGACTCTGAGTCTGAAAATAACACATTAACACAGGATACACTATAATATTGAATAAATTGCTAGTTTGCCGACCTTTGCACAGCTTATTGGTGATGTGTAGCGTCAAACAGCTATCGATTTTGCTTATGCACATGTACATGTATTGGAGTTTTGATTGTGAAGTTGAAAAATATTTGCTGATTAATAATAATACGGTTTTCGTTAATGATTCTTTTTAAACTTTCTTCCACTAAAACACGAAATAATGATAATGATACACGTTATTATTTATTTGTTTATTTATTTATTTATTTCTCTTGTATGGGTCACAGTATGACCGTATAATAGTATGCTACATCTAGCTTGCAACGCGACTCCCCCTGTCTGCTACCAATACACGGAAGAGATAGTCCATTGTATTTAAATCAAAGAAGATAACTTACGTGGGTAGTTGGAACCGCTGCTTTCGTATCCTGGGTAGCCGTATCCATATCCGTAGTTGGCGCTGGCCATGGCCACGACGGCAGCGATGGCGAGGGCGGCGAGAATCATGGATTTCATGATGTCTGTTTATAACCTGTAATGGGAGACAACTATTTGAATATAATTCAAAACTACATAAGTTATTCACTTGAAACTTGGATTATACCTATGTCATCAACTCCAGTTTCAGGGGCAACATTAACCATAACTCTATGTTGTATTGTGACAGAGTTATGCCCCCTTTTCACATAGATTTTCTGGTTAAAGTTTATATTCAAAAGTTTTGTAACTGCAGAACTACTTAAGTTATTTAGCTTAAACTTGGAATATACTTTTGTCATCAACTCCAGTGTCAGAAGCAACACTATTTTGTATTTTGACATAGTTATGGCCCTTTTTCACATAGATTTTCTGGTTAGAGTTTATATTCAAAACTTTTTATAACTTCAAAACTACATAAGTTATTCACTTGAAACTTCGAATATACCTTTGTCATCTACTCCATTGTCAGATGCACCATTTCCTATAACTCTGCTTTGTATTTTGACAGAGTTACGCCCCCTCTTTACATAGATTTTCTGGTGAAAGTTTATATTCAAAAGATTTGTAACTTCAGAACTACATAAGTTATTCATTTGAAAATATTAACATTCCTTTGTCATCATGTCCAGTATCAGGGGCCTATATCTCTGTTTTGCATTTTGACAGAGTGATGCCCTTTGTCACATAGATCTTCTGGTTAAAGTTTATATACATAAGATTTTCACTTGAAACTTGGATTAATTTGATGAAATAATTGCCATAACTCAGTTTTGTATTTCAACAAATGTATGCCCCTTTCACTTTCCAAAATATGTGCCAACTGAAATACTTCGAATAGTTGAGCGCGCTGTCATCTGTCAGCTCTTGTTATAATTAGGGATAATTTATGCATTCATTAAAGGCTTTAGTAAATGAGGTAAACTACGAATAAACCAGTCTAACCTTTAAATGTTGTGGGTTATTTTTGCCTAAACACACCATTTTCAATTTAGTGATGTTATAAGTGATATTCCGTTAATTATCTAGTCTCAGTACTTAAAAAAGACTTCCCAAATTATTTTAAATTATGATTGTATAAACATATGTGAACATGTGTTATAATTATATAATTATTATAAATTTATACAAAAGATCTAACCTAAAACTTTTTAATGCTGTAATGTGATCCCCCAAAATCAATGGGTTCAGACATATATATTATTTATAATTGTCGCTTATTTGTTTTTTTTAATTTCGCGGTCTTTCTATTTTCACTGAAAAAGAGATCAAAAATAAATATAGCTAATTTAAATATTTTGATATTTAATTCAAAATTAGAGGAAATACATTTAACAAATGTGTGTTTCTTACCTGATCGATCCAAGACGAGAATCTGATGTCTTGCCATTGGTTTGACGGCTTATGTACCGTTGTTCTACCCGAATAGGCTGTCAAAACTTCAAAAATATTGTCAATATTGTGCAGTCAAAATTATAGTGTGCAGTTCAATATTCACTCGTTGCTTCCTGGTTTCGGTAATATGGCAAGGGTTTAGGTAATTGGACTTTTAATGTTAAGATCGAATGTGTTTAAAATGTGTTTATAATAATAATAATAATAATAATAACAGCAACAGCAGCAGCATCATCAGTAGTAGTAGTATTTGTAGTAGAAGTAGTCTATGTAGTAATAGTGGTAGTTGTAGTAGCAGTAGCAGTAGCAGCAGCAGCAGCAGCAGTAGTAGTAGTAGTAGAAGAAGTGGTAATGGTAGAAATAATAGTAGTAGTATAAGTAGTAGTAGTAGTAGTAGTAGTAGTAGTAGTAGTAGTCATAGTAGTAGTGGTAGTGGTAATTGTAGTAGTAGTATTGGTAGTAGGAGTAGTAGTAGTAATGGTAGTGTTAGTAGTAGTATTGGAAGTAGCAGAAGTAGTAGTAGTAGTAGTTGTAGTAGTAGTAGTAGTAGTAGAAGTAGTAGTAGTAGTAGTTGTTGTTGTTCTTGTTGATTTTGTAGTAGTAGTAGTAGTAGTAGTAGTAGTAGTAGCAGTAGTAGTAGCAGTAGTAGTAGTAGTAGTAGTAGTAGTAATAGTAGCAGCAGCAGCAGCAGCAGCAGCAGCAGTAGTAGTAGAAGAAGAAGAAGAAGTACCGGTGGTAGTAGTAGTAGTAGAAGTAGTAGCGACCATTCCTTTTAAGTCCTTTAAAGTTCGTTTAATAACCGGACAAGCACTTTATCTTAAACAGTTATGGGTGTATAATTATGAAACACGAAAGAAATAAATGTACATCAGTTCTGTATTCACATGCGAAATTTCAAAATGATACGACCAAGGGTTCACAAATAAATACGAGTAACCGTTGAACATGTACATGTAACTAGAGTCTGCCGTGGTCGACGTCAAAATATAATGACAGAACTCCACTCAAAACGTCACTGTTTCTCGAAGTATCGGCCAGCCGCTGCCACGCATTTATGTATACGCTCCAATGAGGTGAAAACATAATGAAACTGTTTTATCATAAGAACCAATATTTGTCTAGAAGTTATTCTACGATCAGCGTCCAACAAGTATTTCACTAAGGGCAATTTTCGACTCCCGATGTTCGTCTGGCCGGGTGTAGAATCAGGCCATACCAATTTGATTCTTCGGGCTGGTAGGTTTTGGGACGCCTGAACGAAAAAAACAAACAGTTTTGACAATGTGAAAAAACGAGTCGGAAAGCGTATACAAATATGGTTAAAAGAAGAGGAAAAAAAGTGTTTTTACTAATAATTGTAAAACAAAGCATGGAAGTTGTCAATTTACACAGTTAAAATATTGTATTACAGTAGATTCCGAATATGAAGATAAATTTTGATGTTTAACAGTTTTGCAAGTAAACATTTGCTTTAGCTTGTACCACTGCCATGAATAAGTTGTGAAAGAAATATGTTTTTATTGAGTTGTTGTTTGTTTTTTCCTGCCTGGTTGGTAGATTTCGAAAAATCATGGGGACGCTAAACATATAATCAAATGTGTATGGTCTCATAGTGTGTTGATTCTCTGCCAGCATAAAACGTTGATACCATTTATATAACAGTTGTTCGCTTAACCGAGGATTCCCCAAAAGACATCTCCTTAAGATTTATCGTTTTCAATAGCGTATGTCCAGTACTGTCACAAAACTGTATTATAACCCAGTTGTTTTTCAATTATTTCAAAAACCATGGCAAAAAACCAACACAAACGCGAACATTGACATTAAACACCAATAGCGATGTGTTAAAGATATCAATGTTTTGCGTGTAACGACGTCAGCAGTCAAAATTCCCAAGGTGTTTTATTTCAGGAAATTTACAGAAACAGCACCATACACAATACAAAACTACAAAACTATTACTTTTAACAAACACGAACATAAAACACATACATGAACAAAACTTAGGTCAGCACCTTGGAAAGGTCAATGAAAAGCATTGGGCGCGTCGAACCTTCCGCTTGGCCCAAATCACATGTAGGCCATTTCATGCCATGATATTTGATTATTGAGGGTACCACCAATTCTTGCTTTATGCTTAATATTCCTTCCATATCAGTCTGCATAGCCTGTGATGTAACATTAGTAAGAAAACTGTAAAGATTATTGTAATATTACTATTTTATAGAGGTTATTCGTAGCAGTTCTCGTATTTTTATAATAATTATTACGGCCAATGTTTGCACTGAAGGCGCAACCCAAAACTACCGCGTTTCAGCTTAAAACCAGATAATTATGTGTGATATATAAATTCCAAATTAAAAGTTTGCATTCAGCGTCGAATTAATATTTTGTCCCGTTGCAATGAAATAAAAAAAAATTCACATTTCGTTTCTCTCCTTCTGATGCGTTTTTCCTCGGGATGTTATTCGTCCAACTGTCTCACCGTGATATCATTTCCTCAAATTATCAAATTTCATTGCATGTTTTAGAGTGAATATTTGACAGTTATTTATCAGTTCGCAATCTTATGCTCATAATCAATAATAGTTGCTTTTATTTCCTTCATTTCTTGAAGTTCAAAATGATCGAGTGGTAAATGAAGAATGGAATTCATTACACCGACAACACCTAATAAACAATATGCCACAAACTTCAATTTGTATTCTCCAGCAATACAACAAATGTGCCCAAAAATCCAGTTTCTGAAGATCTTCACAAAATTCACTATAGCTTAGATAGGGGTTCGCAATTTGAAAACAAATAAATCAAATCCTCAATTATAATATTATAATCACACATTAAGGGTTGGTCTCTTCTGACGTAAAACGTGATAGACGTTAAAAATACTTCAATTTATGTCCGTTACACATGATTAGAATTCTATTGTCTTTCGGACATTGGAAAACATTGAACGTCTGCTACTCGAAAATCGACTATCGGTCACTTTGATGTTTAATTTACACCAGAATGATGATTCCGCCGATCCTTTGGCCACACTTGTTAATTAAGTCGGAATAAATGTTAACTGACTTAATACTACGATGTTGGCGTCTGGTTATTATTGTAATAAGACGGCAACAAGTATATAAAGAGATGTAGCAGCGGTCTAGGACGCAATCAACTAACTGTTCCAAACAACCAACAGAAACAACGCAGCCAAACGCCCCGTTTCAACGAAACAGGTATACAATGTTGCTTTTGAACTGCTATATGTTCATGTAACTCAGTTGCTTTGTTAACAAGTTGATTACAGATTGATTCAATGTGACAAAAATTGTCGCGGATACATGGTAATTATAACTAACTTAAAGCCGCAGTCCATAGAATATAATTCAATACATCATACATTGGCATTAGTTCTAATGAACGTTAATTACGTTTATTCGACTAAAAACTGTTTCTTATTTACGAAAGGCATTTTATAATGTTCGAAAACGCTTGGTACAAACAGAATATACACTAATGTTCATTCTGATTTACTCCAGAGGCATCACAAGCTATCGCTTGCGGATTATTTAACGATAAATTGGTTACCAAAACGTTATTATTTTACCGATGATAATGCGTTTTTTTTAATTTTGATTGGCAAGATGTCCATAAGAAACGATTTCTGCAAAGTTTTATTTTTATCAACATATATTTCTGGACTGCTGCTGTAAACCTGCCATTTTTATTGAGTTCTACATTTGTTAATGCGATGCGATTATTAAGTATTCTAGCTAATTATATCTGAACAGCATGCGTGTAATTATGTATTTAGACGGAAAACAACAGTTTTGTTTCTTTTTTACCTCCGATCACCATGAGAAAAGTTGTCTTCATTCTCTTCGTTGCTGTGGTAACCCTGAAGTTTGCAGACATCATAGACGGCACACGAATATCAATGGACGACTATGACATACAGGTAAACACGTTGTTGAACTACGTTTTACTTACATTTGTTTTTGTCGATATATCATCTGTAAACACGAGTGTTTGTTGTTGTTGTTTTTTATTTGGAATCTTTGTTCATGATTGCTCGATACATCTTGTCCTCGTTCCTCCTTGATTGTAAATCATGCATTTGCAATAAATGACTTTGGTAAGACAATTTTTGTAACATACTCCAGCTGGCATTATCTGCATTGTCACTGACTGGTCATTCTTTTATCAGGAATGGCCAACTTAGCTGTAAGAATTCTCAAGATGGCAATCTCAAGCTCGCATAACGCTTACAAGGTCAACGAAAAACGGAACGCTGGAACAGTGGATACTCTCTACAACCTGCCCCATATTCTAAGCGTTGGAAAGAAGTAAAATCATGTACGTTGTATGATAGACAATTATAGAATAGTTTTATGAAGCTGGAAATTCATTATCTGGGCCCGTTTTCACCAAACAAGTCTTAGACTTTGTTATTGAAACTGTCCTATTAAAATTATGTTGTTCATTTCAATCTCACTAGGTATTCACCATCCTTTGTTTGAGCATTTTAATTATAATGATTTTTAAATACGCAGGCTACATTGATACTCGACATATGTTTGAACGCGCAATGTTTAAATCTCTCCTTCACCAGACTCATTAGTTACTAACTTATATTTTGTGGATTAAATGTGTAGGAACTTTAATTGTTGCGACTTTGTGTTTTCTTTAATGTTTGCTATAACTTCTTTTAAAACGACTGTATATATCTAATAGTATGCATGTATACCATGTATACATTAGTTCAATATTGCAATATTGCCTTTTTGAGACAGCTGTCAATAGTAGTTTCTCAAAATATATCAAGTGAACGTCAACTACTAATATAAATCAACCATTTTATATTAATGCAAACTACGTGAATTGCAGCATGACAACAACCGATTACGTAATATATTTCAGGTGAAATATGACAACAACCGATTATGTAATATATTTCAGGTGAAATATGGCGTTATATTCAAGAGGAGTCACATTTCGATCCTGGATAAGGATTTTCACTGTGTCTTGTTTCGAACTTACTGTCAATAATCAAGCATATTTGTTGACTGTTATTAATGTTCAATGATTGATAATGGGGCTGATTTGAATCCTTATTGTGATGATTTCTGAATGTAACGATAATATTAATAATTAAAGATTTATATTTTAAAAGTGTGTTCGTTTTATAATCGTCTTGCATGTCCATCAAACCTCTGTATTAAGCATGAAGTACCCATGTCCAGTATAAAAAGCGATAGCTAAATACAGTTTGTAGTCACAATAGGTTTTGTATATGGATTAGCATTGTTTTATGCTTAGCCATCGAAATACGAATACCAATGCTTGTTCACTTGTTATATCAATATAAACAGTGATACATGTATTTTATAACTGCTTCAGAGCAGCAAATTTTATATTATAAGTGCATCGTAATAATCTCTGTATGGACATCGCTCCTACACGACCTGTTAGTTGCAATACGATGTGAATTGACCGGTTGACAATGTGTTTAGCCATTTAGCGGGGACATCGTTGTTTGGTGGACAAATAAAAATATTCGTATACTGTAAACGGTGTCAACAGTGTTTGTCGCAGATTGACCTAACCGCGGTTATAAATGCCATACCGTACCGTCAATTGTACGATACACTGCGTCTTGTATTGCCTTGTTTCTGATGTCCGGTACGTTGCATCGTCGTTAAACGTTTTGTGCTAAGAAGGTTTCCGTCTTGTGTTGCTCAAAACCATGACCCACATTGTGTTATGCCAGTGTACTACTTCAAGACACAGTCTACACACTACTTTTAGTCTGCACTTACTACTTTTACTCATCCATTGTGTATATTATAGTTGCATCTGTTGATGCTATCGTTGATGTTCTTATACGAACAATTTTATCGTAAGATTGCTAAAACGAACAATTTTATCGTACGATTTAATTTTCTGATACACACATATATATGTTGCTGTTATGTACGAAACAATTAAGGCAAAAACATAATTGTTGGTTTCCGCTTACGTCTCCAAAATTGTTTAGGAGGGGATGTTAAAAATATCCTATATAACTTTTATCTTGAACTTTTTTTTATTCGCGGCATATTCTCCACACAGTTAGGGTATATTGGACTGCATGTAAAATGTTTAAACGCCTCCAATCAAAGAAAGTGTACCTTACGGTATGTCATTACCAAGAGCGCCTGTCTCAAGAAGACTTATTCGAAATGTTTGCTGAATATCAGCATATTTGCGAAAATTGCTATTTTTACCGAAAGTCAAAAAAAGTTAATGATCGATAGGCAAAAAAAAACGTTTAGGTTCGGCGGAAAAAAATAGGGAGGTTCGATTTAGCGGAAACCAACTTTTTTACGCCTAAGTTGCAACAGGTTTGATATTAAACGCTGTTAGTTTATGCAGTGTTTTATAAATATTGTTATCGAATAATGCTTAAAATACACATGCATATATTGTAAACGATGTAATAGTAAAGGAGAATTTTCTTAATGTTTAAACTTCTATTCTTCCAAGAATACGTTTTGGAAATATAGCTCTTTTCATTTCTCTTTCTAAGAGACTTGTAAAACAGCAATGCATAAGTCTTAGTTTGTATAAAAATATGAACGTCTTATATAAATATCGACGAAGAAATAGCAAATATACAAACGAAATACCAAATAAGAATTATATTTCGTGTTAGCACATTTATTCAATAATAACAGAGCAGACAGAACAGCGAAGGACAGTGGGTGCATAGTTGATTAAGGTGGTATCCCGCTAGACCTGCATGTGGCGTAAAACACTCGTGTTCTGTATCTTTTGTGTGAAATTTCAATCTGAAATTATATGCATAACAAAATTTGTATTGTATGACATGGATTTTAAAACAGTTTTAGGTTTACACATTGAAGCACCATATTTTATCGTTTAATGTTTAAAGTTAACATTGAAATCTTGATTTGTCATTTCCACATAAGTTTAACTTAAGATTTTCCCTCATGAATACCAGCACAGTATACTTATAAACCTACCCGATTTAACCAGAGGAAGCAGCCTGGACGGTGATGCCACCGGTGCTTGAGCTGCTGCTACGGAAGAGGACCGTGAGCAAGAACAGGAGACCGATCAGGGCCAACACTGAAAGCAAACATCAGGTTAGACACAAATACGATAATCTGGCGATTTTAAGTCATATTTATACATGCATATGTTTTTAAATAAAGGCTTAAGAAATGAAAAGGAGGTCAATCCGGCTCAACACAGGAAACTATAACACGTTTAGGAATAAATGCAACCTTATATAACGATGGCTGTAAAACACAATTTTGGAATCCAGTTGCAATTTAGTGTTTGGAATTAACATATATGATTTGAGTTAGAAATGTAACAAATCGCGATTTTCACTGTCATTTATATGTTTGAAATCAAGAGTAAAGAAAGACTGGCGACCAATCAGGGCTAACACTGAAAGTACAGTACAAGTTCGAAACAAATCGAGGGTTGAAAGAAGCTACTAACTGCTATTGATTTCAATGGTAGTTAGCACCTTCTGGTTTTCAATCCTCGAAAAACGAAAATTTTGAGAAAATACGTGAAAGGACATCACTTATCGTTTGAACTGCGTCATTAAAAGGTGAAATAAGAATAGGAAAACTATCAGGGTAAACACACACACGCACGCACGCACGCACACAGACACACACACACATACACACACACACACACATGCACACGTACACGCACACGCACACACACACACACACACACACACACACACACACACACACACACACACATATATATAACAAAATGACTCTGAGTCTGAAAATAACACATTAACACAGGATACACTATAATATTGAATAAATTGCTAGTTTGCCGACCTTTGCACAGCTTATTGGTGATGTGTAGCGTCAAACAGCTATCGATTTTGCTTATGCACATGTACATGTATTGGAGTTTTGATTGTGAAGTTGAAAAATATTTGCTGATTAATAATAATACGGTTTTCGTTAATGATTCTTTTTAAACTTTCTTCCACTAAAACACGAAATAATGATAATGATACACGTTATTATTTATTTGTTTATTTATTTATTTATTTCTCTTGTATGGGTCACAGTATGACCGTATAATAGTATGCTACATCTAGCTTGCAACGCGACTCCCCCTGTCTGCTACCAATACACGGAAGAGATAGTCCATTGTATTTAAATCAAAGAAGATAACTTACGTGGGTAGTTGGAACCGCTGCTTTCGTATCCTGGGTAGCCGTATCCATATCCGTAGTTGGCGCTGGCCATGGCCACGACGGCAGCGATGGCGAGGGCGGCGAGAATCATGGATTTCATGATGTCTGTTTATAACCTGTAATGGGAGACAACTATTTGAATATAATTCAAAACTACATAAGTTATTCACTTGAAACTTGGATTATACCTATGTCATCAACTCCAGTTTCAGGGGCAACATTAACCATAACTCTATGTTGTATTGTGACAGAGTTATGCCCCCTTTTCACATAGATTTTCTGGTTAAAGTTTATATTCAAAAGTTTTGTAACTGCAGAACTACTTAAGTTATTTAGCTTAAACTTGGAATATACTTTTGTCATCAACTCCAGTGTCAGAAGCAACACTATTTTGTATTTTGACATAGTTATGGCCCTTTTTCACATAGATTTTCTGGTTAGAGTTTATATTCAAAACTTTTTATAACTTCAAAACTACATAAGTTATTCACTTGAAACTTCGAATATACCTTTGTCATCTACTCCATTGTCAGATGCACCATTTCCTATAACTCTGCTTTGTATTTTGACAGAGTTACGCCCCCTCTTTACATAGATTTTCTGGTGAAAGTTTATATTCAAAAGATTTGTAACTTCAGAACTACATAAGTTATTCATTTGAAAATATTAACATTCCTTTGTCATCATGTCCAGTATCAGGGGCCTATATCTCTGTTTTGCATTTTGACAGAGTGATGCCCTTTGTCACATAGATCTTCTGGTTAAAGTTTATATACATAAGATTTTCACTTGAAACTTGGATTAATTTGATGAAATAATTGCCATAACTCAGTTTTGTATTTCAACAAATGTATGCCCCTTTCACTTTCCAAAATATGTGCCAACTGAAATACTTCGAATAGTTGAGCGCGCTGTCATCTGTCAGCTCTTGTTATAATTAGGGATAATTTATGCATTCATTAAAGGCTTTAGTAAATGAGGTAAACTACGAATAAACCAGTCTAACCTTTAAATGTTGTGGGTTATTTTTGCCTAAACACACCATTTTCAATTTAGTGATGTTATAAGTGATATTCCGTTAATTATCTAGTCTCAGTACTTAAAAAAGACTTCCCAAATTATTTTAAATTATGATTGTATAAACATATGTGAACATGTGTTATAATTATATAATTATTATAAATTTATACAAAAGATCTAACCTAAAACTTTTTAATGCTGTAATGTGATCCCCCAAAATCAATGGGTTCAGACATATATATTATTTATAATTGTCGCTTATTTGTTTTTTTTAATTTCGCGGTCTTTCTATTTTCACTGAAAAAGAGATCAAAAATAAATATAGCTAATTTAAATATTTTGATATTTAATTCAAAATTAGAGGAAATACATTTAACAAATGTGTGTTTCTTACCTGATCGATCCAAGACGAGAATCTGATGTCTTGCCATTGGTTTGACGGCTTATGTACCGTTGTTCTACCCGAATAGGCTGTCAAAACTTCAAAAATATTGTCAATATTGTGCAGTCAAAATTATAGTGTGCAGTTCAATATTCACTCGTTGCTTCCTGGTTTCGGTAATATGGCAAGGGTTTAGGTAATTGGACTTTTAATGTTAAGATCGAATGTGTTTAAAATGTGTTTATAATAATAATAATAATAATAATAACAGCAACAGCAGCAGCATCATCAGTAGTAGTAGTATTTGTAGTAGAAGTAGTCTATGTAGTAATAGTGGTAGTTGTAGTAGCAGTAGCAGTAGCAGCAGCAGCAGCAGCAGTAGTAGTAGTAGTAGAAGAAGTGGTAATGGTAGAAATAATAGTAGTAGTATAAGTAGTAGTAGTAGTAGTAGTAGTAGTAGTAGTAGTAGTCATAGTAGTAGTGGTAGTGGTAATTGTAGTAGTAGTATTGGTAGTAGGAGTAGTAGTAGTAATGGTAGTGTTAGTAGTAGTATTGGAAGTAGCAGAAGTAGTAGTAGTAGTAGTTGTAGTAGTAGTAGAAGTAGTAGTAGTAGTAGTTGTTGTTGTTCTTGTTGATTTTGTAGTAGTAGTAGTAGTAGTAGTAGTAGTAGCAGTAGTAGTAGCAGTAGTAGTAGTAGTAGTAGTAGTAGTAATAGTAGCAGCAGCAGCAGCAGCAGCAGCAGCAGTAGTAGTAGAAGAAGAAGAAGAAGTACCGGTGGTAGTAGTAGTAGTAGAAGTAGTAGCGACCATTCCTTTTAAGTCCTTTAAAGTTCGTTTAATAACCGGACAAGCACTTTATCTTAAACAGTTATGGGTGTATAATTATGAAACACGAAAGAAATAAATGTACATCAGTTCTGTATTCACATGCGAAATTTCAAAATGATACGACCAAGGGTTCACAAATAAATACGAGTAACCGTTGAACATGTACATGTAACTAGAGTCTGCCGTGGTCGATGTCAAAATATAATGACAGAACTCCACTCAAAACGTCACTGTTTCTCGAAGTATCGGCCAGCCGCTGCCACGCATTTATGTATACGCTCCAATGAGGTGAAAACATAATGAAACTGTTTTATCATAAGAACCAATATTTGTCTAGAAGTTATTCTACGATCAGCGTCCAACAAGTATTTCACTAAGGGCAATTTTCGACTCCCGATGTTCGTCTGGCCGGGTGTAGAATCAGGCCATACCAATTTGATTCTTCGGGCTGGTAGGTTTTGGGACGCCTGAACGAAAAAAACAAACAGTTTTGACAATGTGAAAAAACGAGTCGGAAAGCGTATACAAATATGGTTAAAAGAAGAGGAAAAAAAGTGTTTTTACTAATAATTGTAAAACAAAGCATGGAAGTTGTCAATTTACACAGTTAAAATATTGTATTACAGTAGATTCCGAATATGAAGATAAATTTTGATGTTTAACAGTTTTGCAAGTAAACATTTGCTTTAGCTTGTACCACTGACATGAATAAGTTGTGAAAGAAATATGTTTTTATTGAGTTGTTGTTTGTTTTTTCCTGCCTGGTTGGTAGATTTCGAAAAATCATGGGGACGCTAAACATATAATCAAATGTGTATGGTCTCATAGTGTGTTGATTCTCTGCCAGCATAAAACGTTGATACCATTTATATAACAGTTGTTCGCTTAACCGAGGATTCCCCAAAAGACATCTCCTTAAGATTTATCGTTTTCAATAGCGTATGTCCAGTACTGTCACAAAACTGTATTATAACCCAGTTGTTTTTCAATTATTTCAAAAACCATGGCAAAAAACCAACACAAACGCGAACATTGACATTAAACACCAATAGCGATGTGTTAAAGATATCAATGTTTTGCGTGTAACGACGTCAGCAGTCAAAATTCCCAAGGTGTTTTATTTCAGGAAATTTACAGAAACAGCACCATACACAATACAAAACTACAAAACTATTACTTTTAACAAACACGAACATAAAACACATACATGAACAAAACTTAGGTCAGCACCTTGGAAAGGTCAATGAAAAGCATTGGGCGCGTCGAACCTTCCGCTTGGCCCAAATCACATGTAGGCCATTTCATGCCATGATATTTGATTATTGAGGGTACCACCAATTCTTGCTTTATGCTTAATATTCCTTCCATATCAGTCTGCATAGCCTGTGATGTAACATTAGTAAGAAAACTGTAAAGATTATTGTAATATTACTATTTTATAGAGGTTATTCGTAGCAGTTCTCGTATTTTTATAATAATTATTACGGCCAATGTTTGCACTGAAGGCGCAACCCAAAACTACCGCGTTTCAGCTTAAAACCAGATAATTATGTGTGATATATAAATTCCAAATTAAAAGTTTGCATTCAGCGTCGAATTAATATTTTGTCCCGTTGCAATGAAATAAAAAAAAATTCACATTTCGTTTCTCTCCTTCTGATGCGTTTTTCCTCGGGATGTTATTCGTCCAACTGTCTCACCGTGATATCATTTCCTCAAATTATCAAATTTCATTGCATGTTTTAGAGTGAATATTTGACAGTTATTTATCAGTTCGCAATCTTATGCTCATAATCAATAATAGTTGCTTTTATTTCCTTCATTTCTTGAAGTTCAAAATGATCGAGTGGTAAATGAAGAATGGAATTCATTACACCGACAACACCTAATAAACAATATGCCACAAACTTCAATTTGTATTCTCCAGCAATACAACAAATGTGCCCAAAAATCCAGTTTCTGAAGATCTTCACAAAATTCACTATAGCTTAGATAGGGGTTCGCAATTTGAAAACAAATAAATCAAATCCTCAATTATAATATTATAATCACACATTAAGGGTTGGTCTCTTCTGACGTAAAACGTGATAGACGTTAAAAATACTTCAATTTATGTCCGTTACACATGATTAGAATTCTATTGTCTTTCGGACATTGGAAAACATTGAACGTCTGCTACTCGAAAATCGACTATCGGTCACTTTGATGTTTAATTTACACCAGAATGATGATTCCGCCGATCCTTTGGCCACACTTGTTAATTAAGTCGGAATAAATGTTAACTGACTTAATACTACGATGTTGGCGTCTGGTTATTATTGTAATAAGACGGCAACAAGTATATAAAGAGATGTAGCAGCGGTCTAGGACGCAATCAACTAACTGTTCCAAACAACCAACAGAAACAACGCAGCCAAACGCCCCGTTTCAACGAAACAGGTATACAATGTTGCTTTTGAACTGCTATATGTTCATGTAACTCAGTTGCTTTGTTAACAAGTTGATTACAGATTGATTCAATGTGACAAAAATTGTCGCGGATACATGGTAATTATAACTAACTTAAAGCCGCAGTCCATAGAATATAATTCAATACATCATACATTGGCATTAGTTCTAATGAACGTTAATTACGTTTATTCGACTAAAAACTGTTTCTTATTTACGAAAGGCATTTTATAATGTTCGAAAACGCTTGGTACAAACAGAATATACACTAATGTTCATTCTGATTTACTCCAGAGGCATCACAAGCTATCGCTTGCGGATTATTTAACGATAAATTGGTTACCAAAACGTTATTATTTTACCGATGATAATGCGTTTTTTTTAATTTTGATTGGCAAGATGTCCATAAGAAACGATTTCTGCAAAGTTTTATTTTTATCAACATATATTTCTGGACTGCTGCTGTAAACCTGCCATTTTTATTGAGTTCTACATTTGTTAATGCGATGCGATTATTAAGTATTCTAGCTAATTATATCTGAACAGCATGCGTGTAATTATGTATTTAGACGGAAAACAACAGTTTTGTTTCTTTTTTACCTCCGATCACCATGAGAAAAGTTGTCTTCATTCTCTTCGTTGCTGTGGTAACCCTGAAGTTTGCAGACATCATAGACGGCACACGAATATCAATGGACGACTATGACATACAGGTAAACACGTTGTTGAACTACGTTTTACTTACATTTGTTTTTGTCGATATATCATCTGTAAACACGAGTGTTTGTTGTTGTTGTTTTTTATTTGGAATCTTTGTTCATGATTGCTCGATACATCTTGTCCTCGTTCCTCCTTGATTGTAAATCATGCATTTGCAATAAATGACTTTGGTAAGACAATTTTTGTAACATACTCCAGCTGGCATTATCTGCATTGTCACTGACTGGTCATTCTTTTATCAGGAATGGCCAACTTAGCTGTAAGAATTCTCAAGATGGCAATCTCAAGCTCGCATAACGCTTACAAGGTCAACGAAAAACGGAACGCTGGAACAGTGGATACTCTCTACAACCTGCCCCATATTCTAAGCGTTGGAAAGAAGTAAAATCATGTACGTTGTATGATAGACAATTATAGAATAGTTTTATGAAGCTGGAAATTCATTATCTGGGCCCGTTTTCACCAAACAAGTCTTAGACTTTGTTATTGAAACTGTCCTATTAAAATTATGTTGTTCATTTCAATCTCACTAGGTATTCACCATCCTTTGTTTGAGCATTTTAATTATAATGATTTTTAAATACGCAGGCTACATTGATACTCGACATATGTTTGAACGCGCAATGTTTAAATCTCTCCTTCACCAGACTCATTAGTTACTAACTTATATTTTGTGGATTAAATGTGTAGGAACTTTAATTGTTGCGACTTTGTGTTTTCTTTAATGTTTGCTATAACTTCTTTTAAAACGACTGTATATATCTAATAGTATGCATGTATACCATGTATACATTAGTTCAATATTGCAATATTGCCTTTTTGAGACAGCTGTCAATAGTAGTTTCTCAAAATATATCAAGTGAACGTCAACTACTAATATAAATCAACCATTTTATATTAATGCAAACTACGTGAATTGCAGCATGACAACAACCGATTACGTAATATATTTCAGGTGAAATATGACAACAACCGATTATGTAATATATTTCAGGTGAAATATGGCGTTATATTCAAGAGGAGTCACATTTCGATCCTGGATAAGGATTTTCACTGTGTCTTGTTTCGAACTTACTGTCAATAATCAAGCATATTTGTTGACTGTTATTAATGTTCAATGATTGATAATGGGGCTGATTTGAATCCTTATTGTGATGATTTCTGAATGTAACGATAATATTAATAATTAAAGATTTATATTTTAAAAGTGTGTTCGTTTTATAATCGTCTTGCATGTCCATCAAACCTCTGTATTAAGCATGAAGTACCCATGTCCAGTATAAAAAGCGATAGCTAAATACAGTTTGTAGTCACAATAGGTTTTGTATATGGATTAGCATTGTTTTATGCTTAGCCATCGAAATACGAATACCAATGCTTGTTCACTTGTTATATCAATATAAACAGTGATACATGTATTTTATAACTGCTTCAGAGCAGCAAATTTTATATTATAAGTGCATCGTAATAATCTCTGTATGGACATCGCTCCTACACGACCTGTTAGTTGCAATACGATGTGAATTGACCGGTTGACAATGTGTTTAGCCATTTAGCGGGGACATCGTTGTTTGGTGGACAAATAAAAATATTCGTATACTGTAAACGGTGTCAACAGTGTTTGTCGCAGATTGACCTAACCGCGGTTATAAATGCCATACCGTACCGTCAATTGTACGATACACTGCGTCTTGTATTGCCTTGTTTCTGATGTCCGGTACGTTGCATCGTCGTTAAACGTTTTGTGCTAAGAAGGTTTCCGTCTTGTGTTGCTCAAAACCATGACCCACATTGTGTTATGCCAGTGTACTACTTCAAGACACAGTCTACACACTACTTTTAGTCTGCACTTACTACTTTTACTCATCCATTGTGTATATTATAGTTGCATCTGTTGATGCTATCGTTGATGTTCTTATACGAACAATTTTATCGTAAGATTGCTAAAACGAACAATTTTATCGTACGATTTAATTTTCTGATACACACATATATATGTTGCTGTTATGTACGAAACAATTAAGGCAAAAACATAATTGTTGGTTTCCGCTTACGTCTCCAAAATTGTTTAGGAGGGGATGTTAAAAATATCCTATATAACTTTTATCTTGAACTTTTTTTTATTCGCGGCATATTCTCCACACAGTTAGGGTATATTGGACTGCATGTAAAATGTTTAAACGCCTCCAATCAAAGAAAGTGTACCTTACGGTATGTCATTACCAAGAGCGCCTGTCTCAAGAAGACTTATTCGAAATGTTTGCTGAATATCAGCATATTTGCGAAAATGGCTATTTTTACCGAAAGTCAAAAAAAGTTAATGATCGATAGGCAAAAAAAAACGTTTAGGTTCGGCGGAAAAAAATAGGGAGGTTCGATTTAGCGGAAACCAACTTTTTTACGCCTAAGTTGCAACAGGTTTGATATTAAACGCTGTTAGTTTATGCAGTGTTTTATAAATATTGTTATCGAATAATGCTTAAAATACACATGCATATATTGTAAACGATGTAATAGTAAAGGAGAATTTTCTTAATGTTTAAACTTCTATTCTTCCAAGAATACGTTTTGGAAATATAGCTCTTTTCATTTCTCTTTCTAAGAGACTTGTAAAACAGCAATGCATAAGTCTTAGTTTGTATAAAAATATGAACGTCTTATATAAATATCGACGAAGAAATAGCAAATATACAAACGAAATACCAAATAAGAATTATATTTCGTGTTAGCACATTTATTCAATAATAACAGAGCAGACAGAACAGCGAAGGACAGTGGGTGCATAGTTGATTAAGGTGGTATCCCGCTAGACCTGCATGTGGCGTAAAACACTCGTGTTCTGTATCTTTTGTGTGAAATTTCAATCTGAAATTATATGCATAACAAAATTTGTATTGTATGACATGGATTTTAAAACAGTTTTAGGTTTACACATTGAAGCACCATATTTTATCGTTTAATGTTTAAAGTTAACATTGAAATCTTGATTTGTCATTTCCACATAAGTTTAACTTAAGATTTTCCCTCATGAATACCAGCACAGTATACTTATAAACCTACCCGATTTAACCAGAGGAAGCAGCCTGGACGGTGATGCCACCGGTGCTTGAGCTGCTGCTACGGAAGAGGACCGTGAGCAAGAACAGGAGACCGATCAGGGCCAACACTGAAAGCAAACATCAGGTTAGACACAAATACGATAATCTGGCGATTTTAAGTCATATTTATACATGCATATGTTTTTAAATAAAGGCTTAAGAAATGAAAAGGAGGTCAATCCGGCTCAACACAGGAAACTATAACACGTTTAGGAATAAATGCAACCTTATATAACGATGGCTGTAAAACACAATTTTGGAATCCAGTTGCAATTTAGTGTTTGGAATTAACATATATGATTTGAGTTAGAAATGTAACAAATCGCGATTTTCACTGTCATTTATATGTTTGAAATCAAGAGTAAAGAAAGACTGGCGACCAATCAGGGCTAACACTGAAAGTACAGTACAAGTTCGAAACAAATCGAGGGTTGAAAGAAGCTACTAACTGCTATAGATTTCAATGGTAGTTAGCACCTTCTGGTTTTCAATCCTCGAAAAACGAAAATTTTGAGAAAATACGTGAAAGGACATCACTTATCGTTTGAACTGCGTCATTAAAAGGTGAAATAAGAATAGGAAAACTATCAGGGTAAACACACACACGCACGCACGCACGCACACAGACACACACACACATACACACACACACACACATGCACACGTACACGCACACGCACACACACACACACACACACACACACACACACACACACACACACACACACACACACACACATATATATAACAAAATGACTCTGAGTCTGAAAATAACACATTAACACAGGATACACTATAATATTGAATAAATTGCTAGTTTGCCGACCTTTGCACAGCTTATTGGTGATGTGTAGCGTCAAACAGCTATCGATTTTGCTTATGCACATGTACATGTATTGGAGTTTTGATTGTGAAGTTGAAAAATATTTGCTGATTAATAATAATACGGTTTTCGTTAATGATTCTTTTTAAACTTTCTTCCACTAAAACACGAAATAATGATAATGATACACGTTATTATTTATTTGTTTATTTATTTATTTATTTCTCTTGTATGGGTCACAGTATGACCGTATAATAGTATGCTACATCTAGCTTGCAACGCGACTCCCCCTGTCTGCTACCAATACACGGAAGAGATAGTCCATTGTATTTAAATCAAAGAAGATAACTTACGTGGGTAGTTGGAACCGCTGCTTTCGTATCCTGGGTAGCCGTATCCATATCCGTAGTTGGCGCTGGCCATGGCCACGACGGCAGCGATGGCGAGGGCGGCGAGAATCATGGATTTCATGATGTCTGTTTATAACCTGTAATGGGAGACAACTATTTGAATATAATTCAAAACTACATAAGTTATTCACTTGAAACTTGGATTATACCTATGTCATCAACTCCAGTTTCAGGGGCAACATTAACCATAACTCTATGTTGTATTGTGACAGAGTTATGCCCCCTTTTCACATAGATTTTCTGGTTAAAGTTTATATTCAAAAGTTTTGTAACTGCAGAACTACTTAAGTTATTTAGCTTAAACTTGGAATATACTTTTGTCATCAACTCCAGTGTCAGAAGCAACACTATTTTGTATTTTGACATAGTTATGACCCTTTTTCACATAGATTTTCTGGTTAGAGTTTATATTCAAAACTTTTTATAACTTCAAAACTACATAAGTTATTCACTTGAAACTTCGAATATACCTTTGTCATCTACTCCATTGTCAGATGCACCATTTCCTATAACTCTGCTTTGTATTTTGACAGAGTTACGCCCCCTCTTTACATAGATTTTCTGGTGAAAGTTTATATTCAAAAGATTTGTAACTTCAGAACTACATAAGTTATTCACTTGAAAATATTAACATTCCTTTGTCATCATGTCCAGTATCAGGGGCCTATATCTCTGTTTTGCATTTTGACAGAGTGATGCCCTTTGTCACATAGATCTTCTGGTTAAAGTTTATATACATAAGATTTTCACTTGAAACTTGGATTAATTTGATGAAATAATTGCCATAACTCAGTTTTGTATTTCAACAAATGTATGCCCCTTTCACTTTCCAAAATATGTGCCAACTGAAATACTTCGAATAGTTGAGCGCGCTGTCATCTGTCAGCTCTTGTTATAATTAGGGATAATTTATGCATTCATTAAAGGCTTTAGTAAATGAGGTAAACTACGAATAAACCAGTCTAACCTTTAAATGTTGTGGGTTATTTTTGCCTAAACACACCATTTTCAATTTAGTGATGTTATAAGTGATATTCCGTTAATTATCTAGTCTCAGTACTTAAAAAAGACTTCCCAAATTATTTTAAATTATGATTGTATAAACATATGTGAACATGTGTTATAATTATATAATTATTATAAATTTATACAAAAGATCTAACCTAAAACTTTTTAATGCTGTAATGTGATCCCCCAAAATCAATGGGTTCAGACATATATATTATTTATAATTGTCGCTTATTTGTTTTTTTTAATTTCGCGGTCTTTCTATTTTCACTGAAAAAGAGATCAAAAATAAATATAGCTAATTTAAATATTTTGATATTTAATTCAAAATTAGAGGAAATACATTTAACAAATGTGTGTTTCTTACCTGATCGATCCAAGACGAGAATCTGATGTCTTGCCATTGGTTTGACGGCTTATGTACCGTTGTTCTACCCGAATAGGCTGTCAAAACTTCAAAAATATTGTCAATATTGTGCAGTCAAAATTATAGTGTGCAGTTCAATATTCACTCGTTGCTTCCTGGTTTCGGTAATATGGCAAGGGTTTAGGTAATTGGACTTTTAATGTTAAGATCGAATGTGTTTAAAATGTGTTTATAATAATAATAATAATAATAATAACAGCAACAGCAGCAGCATCATCAGTAGTAGTAGTATTTGTAGTAGAAGTAGTCTATGTAGTAATAGTGGTAGTTGTAGTAGCAGTAGCAGTAGCAGCAGCAGCAGCAGCAGTAGTAGTAGTAGTAGAAGAAGTGGTAATGGTAGAAATAATAGTAGTAGTATAAGTAGTAGTAGTAGTAGTAGTAGTAGTAGTAGTAGTAGTCATAGTAGTAGTGGTAGTGGTAATTGTAGTAGTAGTATTGGTAGTAGGAGTAGTAGTAGTAATGGTAGTGTTAGTAGTAGTATTGGAAGTAGCAGAAGTAGTAGTAGTAGTAGTTGTAGTAGTAGTAGAAGTAGTAGTAGTAGTAGTTGTTGTTGTTCTTGTTGATTTTGTAGTAGTAGTAGTAGTAGTAGTAGTAGTAGCAGTAGTAGTAGCAGTAGTAGTAGTAGTAGTAGTAGTAGTAATAGTAGCAGCAGCAGCAGCAGCAGCAGCAGCAGTAGTAGTAGAAGAAGAAGAAGAAGTACCGGTGGTAGTAGTAGTAGTAGAAGTAGTAGCGACCATTCCTTTTAAGTCCTTTAAAGTTCGTTTAATAACCGGACAAGCACTTTATCTTAAACAGTTATGGGTGTATAATTATGAAACACGAAAGAAATAAATGTACATCAGTTCTGTATTCACATGCGAAATTTCAAAATGATACGACCAAGGGTTCACAAATAAATACGAGTAACCGTTGAACATGTACATGTAACTAGAGTCTGCCGTGGTCGACGTCAAAATATAATGACAGAACTCCACTCAAAACGTCACTGTTTCTCGAAGTATCGGCCAGCCGCTGCCACGCATTTATGTATACGCTCCAATGAGGTGAAAACATAATGAAACTGTTTTATCATAAGAACCAATATTTGTCTAGAAGTTATTCTACGATCAGCGTCCAACAAGTATTTCACTAAGGGCAATTTTCGACTCCCGATGTTCGTCTGGCCGGGTGTAGAATCAGGCCATACCAATTTGATTCTTCGGGCTGGTAGGTTTTGGGACGCCTGAACGAAAAAAACAAACAGTTTTGACAATGTGAAAAAACGAGTCGGAAAGCGTATACAAATATGGTTAAAAGAAGAGGAAAAAAAGTGTTTTTACTAATAATTGTAAAACAAAGCATGGAAGTTGTCAATTTACACAGTTAAAATATTGTATTACAGTAGATTCCGAATATGAAGATAAATTTTGATGTTTAACAGTTTTGCAAGTAAACATTTGCTTTAGCTTGTACCACTGCCATGAATAAGTTGTGAAAGAAATATGTTTTTATTGAGTTGTTGTTTGTTTTTTCCTGCCTGGTTGGTAGATTTCGAAAAATCATGGGGACGCTAAACATATAATCAAATGTGTATGGTCTCATAGTGTGTTGATTCTCTGCCAGCATAAAACGTTGATACCATTTATATAACAGTTGTTCGCTTAACCGAGGATTCCCCAAAAGACATCTCCTTAAGATTTATCGTTTTCAATAGCGTATGTCCAGTACTGTCACAAAACTGTATTATAACCCAGTTGTTTTTCAATTATTTCAAAAACCATGGCAAAAAACCAACACAAACGCGAACATTGACATTAAACACCAATAGCGATGTGTTAAAGATATCAATGTTTTGCGTGTAACGACGTCAGCAGTCAAAATTCCCAAGGTGTTTTATTTCAGGAAATTTACAGAAACAGCACCATACACAATACAAAACTACAAAACTATTACTTTTAACAAACACGAACATAAAACACATACATGAACAAAACTTAGGTCAGCACCTTGGAAAGGTCAATGAAAAGCATTGGGCGCGTCGAACCTTCCGCTTGGCCCAAATCACATGTAGGCCATTTCATGCCATGATATTTGATTATTGAGGGTACCACCAATTCTTGCTTTATGCTTAATATTCCTTCCATATCAGTCTGCATAGCCTGTGATGTAACATTAGTAAGAAAACTGTAAAGATTATTGTAATATTACTATTTTATAGAGGTTATTCGTAGCAGTTCTCGTATTTTTATAATAATTATTACGGCCAATGTTTGCACTGAAGGCGCAACCCAAAACTACCGCGTTTCAGCTTAAAACCAGATAATTATGTGTGATATATAAATTCCAAATTAAAAGTTTGCATTCAGCGTCGAATTAATATTTTGTCCCGTTGCAATGAAATAAAAAAAAATTCACATTTCGTTTCTCTCCTTCTGATGCGTTTTTCCTCGGGATGTTATTCGTCCAACTGTCTCACCGTGATATCATTTCCTCAAATTATCAAATTTCATTGCATGTTTTAGAGTGAATATTTGACAGTTATTTATCAGTTCGCAATCTTATGCTCATAATCAATAATAGTTGCTTTTATTTCCTTCATTTCTTGAAGTTCAAAATGATCGAGTGGTAAATGAAGAATGGAATTCATTACACCGACAACACCTAATAAACAATATGCCACAAACTTCAATTTGTATTCTCCAGCAATACAACAAATGTGCCCAAAAATCCAGTTTCTGAAGATCTTCACAAAATTCACTATAGCTTAGATAGGGGTTCGCAATTTGAAAACAAATAAATCAAATCCTCAATTATAATATTATAATCACACATTAAGGGTTGGTCTCTTCTGACGTAAAACGTGATAGACGTTAAAAATACTTCAATTTATGTCCGTTACACATGATTAGAATTCTATTGTCTTTCGGACATTGGAAAACATTGAACGTCTGCTACTCGAAAATCGACTATCGGTCACTTTGATGTTTAATTTACACCAGAATGATGATTCCGCCGATCCTTTGGCCACACTTGTTAATTAAGTCGGAATAAATGTTAACTGACTTAATACTACGATGTTGGCGTCTGGTTATTATTGTAATAAGACGGCAACAAGTATATAAAGAGATGTAGCAGCGGTCTAGGACGCAATCAACTAACTGTTCCAAACAACCAACAGAAACAACGCAGCCAAACGCCCCGTTTCAACGAAACAGGTATACAATGTTGCTTTTGAACTGCTATATGTTCATGTAACTCAGTTGCTTTGTTAACAAGTTGATTACAGATTGATTCAATGTGACAAAAATTGTCGCGGATACATGGTAATTATAACTAACTTAAAGCCGCAGTCCATAGAATATAATTCAATACATCATACATTGGCATTAGTTCTAATGAACGTTAATTACGTTTATTCGACTAAAAACTGTTTCTTATTTACGAAAGGCATTTTATAATGTTCGAAAACGCTTGGTACAAACAGAATATACACTAATGTTCATTCTGATTTACTCCAGAGGCATCACAAGCTATCGCTTGCGGATTATTTAACGATAAATTGGTTACCAAAACGTTATTATTTTACCGATGATAATGCGTTTTTTTTAATTTTGATTGGCAAGATGTCCATAAGAAACGATTTCTGCAAAGTTTTATTTTTATCAACATATATTTCTGGACTGCTGCTGTAAACCTGCCATTTTTATTGAGTTCTACATTTGTTAATGCGATGCGATTATTAAGTATTCTAGCTAATTATATCTGAACAGCATGCGTGTAATTATGTATTTAGACGGAAAACAACAGTTTTGTTTCTTTTTTACCTCCGATCACCATGAGAAAAGTTGTCTTCATTCTCTTCGTTGCTGTGGTAACCCTGAAGTTTGCAGACATCATAGACGGCACACGAATATCAATGGACGACTATGACATACAGGTAAACACGTTGTTGAACTACGTTTTACTTACATTTGTTTTTGTCGATATATCATCTGTAAACACGAGTGTTTGTTGTTGTTGTTTTTTATTTGGAATCTTTGTTCATGATTGCTCGATACATCTTGTCCTCGTTCCTCCTTGATTGTAAATCATGCATTTGCAATAAATGACTTTGGTAAGACAATTTTTGTAACATACTCCAGCTGGCATTATCTGCATTGTCACTGACTGGTCATTCTTTTATCAGGAATGGCCAACTTAGCTGTAAGAATTCTCAAGATGGCAATCTCAAGCTCGCATAACGCTTACAAGGTCAACGAAAAACGGAACGCTGGAACAGTGGATACTCTCTACAACCTGCCCCATATTCTAAGCGTTGGAAAGAAGTAAAATCATGTACGTTGTATGATAGACAATTATAGAATAGTTTTATGAAGCTGGAAATTCATTATCTGGGCCCGTTTTCACCAAACAAGTCTTAGACTTTGTTATTGAAACTGTCCTATTAAAATTATGTTGTTCATTTCAATCTCACTAGGTATTCACCATCCTTTGTTTGAGCATTTTAATTATAATGATTTTTAAATACGCAGGCTACATTGATACTCGACATATGTTTGAACGCGCAATGTTTAAATCTCTCCTTCACCAGACTCATTAGTTACTAACTTATATTTTGTGGATTAAATGTGTAGGAACTTTAATTGTTGCGACTTTGTGTTTTCTTTAATGTTTGCTATAACTTCTTTTAAAACGACTGTATATATCTAATAGTATGCATGTATACCATGTATACATTAGTTCAATATTGCAATATTGCCTTTTTGAGACAGCTGTCAATAGTAGTTTCTCAAAATATATCAAGTGAACGTCAACTACTAATATAAATCAACCATTTTATATTAATGCAAACTACGTGAATTGCAGCATGACAACAACCGATTACGTAATATATTTCAGGTGAAATATGACAACAACCGATTATGTAATATATTTCAGGTGAAATATGGCGTTATATTCAAGAGGAGTCACATTTCGATCCTGGATAAGGATTTTCACTGTGTCTTGTTTCGAACTTACTGTCAATAATCAAGCATATTTGTTGACTGTTATTAATGTTCAATGATTGATAATGGGGCTGATTTGAATCCTTATTGTGATGATTTCTGAATGTAACGATAATATTAATAATTAAAGATTTATATTTTAAAAGTGTGTTCGTTTTATAATCGTCTTGCATGTCCATCAAACCTCTGTATTAAGCATGAAGTACCCATGTCCAGTATAAAAAGCGATAGCTAAATACAGTTTGTAGTCAAAATAGGTTTTGTATATGGATTAGCATTGTTTTATGCTTAGCCATCGAAATACGAATACCAATGCTTGTTCACTTGTTATATCAATATAAACATTGATACATGTATTTTATAACTGCTTCAGAGCAGCAAATTTTATATTATAAGTGCATCGTAATAATCTCTGTATGGACATCGCTCCTACACGACCTGTTAGTTGCAATACGATGTGAATTGACCGGTTGACAATGTGTTTAGCCATTTAGCGGGGACATCGTTGTTTGGTGGACAAATAAAAATATTCGTATACTGTAAACGGTGTCAACAGTGTTTGTCGCAGATTGACCTAACCGCGGTTATAAATGCCATACCGTACCGTCAATTGTACGATACACTGCGTCTTGTATTGCCTTGTTTCTGATGTCCGGTACGTTGCATCGTCGTTAAACGTTTTGTGCTAAGAAGGTTTCCGTCTTGTGTTGCTCAAAACCATGACCCACATTGTGTTATGCCAGTGTACTACTTCAAGACACAGTCTACACACTACTTTTAGTCTGCACTTACTACTTTTACTCATCCATTGTGTATATTATAGTTGCATCTGTTGATGCTATCGTTGATGTTCTTATACGAACAATTTTATCGTAAGATTGCTAAAACGAACAATTTTATCGTACGATTTAATTTTCTGATACACACATATATATGTTGCTGTTATGTACGAAACAATTAAGGCAAAAACATAATTGTTGGTTTCCGCTTACGTCTCCAAAATTGTTTAGGAGGGGATGTTAAAAATATCCTATATAACTTTTATCTTGAACTTTTTTTTATTCGCGGCATATTCTCCACACAGTTAGGGTATATTGGACTGCATGTAAAATGTTTAAACGCCTCCAATCAAAGAAAGTGTACCTTACGGTATGTCATTACCAAGAGCGCCTGTCTCAAGAAGACTTATTCGAAATGTTTGCTGAATATCAGCATATTTGCGAAAATTGCTATTTTTACCGAAAGTCAAAAAAAGTTAATGATCGATAGGCAAAAAAAAAACGTTTAGGTTCGGCGGAAAAAAATAGGGAGGTTCGATTTAGCGGAAACCAACTTTTTTACGCCTAAGTTGCAACAGGTTTGATATTAAACGCTGTTAGTTTATGCAGTGTTTTATAAATATTGTTATCGAATAATGCTTAAAATACACATGCATATATTGTAAACGATGTAATAGTAAAGGAGAATTTTCTTAATGTTTAAACTTCTATTCTTCCAAGAATACGTTTTGGAAATATAGCTCTTTTCATTTCTCTTTCTAAGAGACTTGTAAAACAGCAATGCATAAGTCTTAGTTTGTATAAAAATATGAACGTCTTATATAAATATCGACGAAGAAATAGCAAATATACAAACGAAATACCAAATAAGAATTATATTTCGTGTTAGCACATTTATTCAATAATAACAGAGCAGACAGAACAGCGAAGGACAGTGGGTGCATAGTTGATTAAGGTGGTATCCCGCTAGACCTGCATGTGGCGTAAAACACTCGTGTTCTGTATCTTTTGTGTGAAATTTCAATCTGAAATTATATGCATAACAAAATTTGTATTGTATGACATGGATTTTAAAACAGTTTTAGGTTTACACATTGAAGCACCATATTTTATCGTTTAATGTTTAAAGTTAACATTGAAATCTTGATTTGTCATTTCCACATAAGTTTAACTTAAGATTTTCCCTCATGAATACCAGCACAGTATACTTATAAACCTACCCGATTTAACCAGAGGAAGCAGCCTGGACGGTGATGCCACCGGTGCTTGAGCTGCTGCTACGGAAGAGGACCGTGAGCAAGAACAGGAGACCGATCAGGGCCAACACTGAAAGCAAACATCAGGTTAGACACAAATACGATAATCTGGCGATTTTAAGTCATATTTATACATGCATATGTTTTTAAATAAAGGCTTAAGAAATGAAAAGGAGGTCAATCCGGCTCAACACAGGAAACTATAACACGTTTAGGAATAAATGCAACCTTATATAACGATGGCTGTAAAACACAATTTTGGAATCCAGTTGCAATTTAGTGTTTGGAATTAACATATATGATTTGAGTTAGAAATGTAACAAATCGCGATTTTCACTGTCATTTATATGTTTGAAATCAAGAGTAAAGAAAGACTGGCGACCAATCAGGGCTAACACTGAAAGTACAGTACAAGTTCGAAACAAATCGAGGGTTGAAAGAAGCTACTAACTGCTATAGATTTCAATGGTAGTTAGCACCTTCTGGTTTTCAATCCTCGAAAAACGAAAATTTTGAGAAAATACGTGAAAGGACATCACTTATCGTTTGAACTGCGTCATTAAAAGGTGAAATAAGAATAGGAAAACTATCAGGGTAAACACACACACGCACGCACGCACGCACACAGACACACACACACATACACACACACACACACATGCACACGTACACGCACACGCACACACACACACACACACACACACACACACACACACACACACACACACACATATATATAACAAAATGACTCTGAGTCTGAAAATAACACATTAACACAGGATACACTATAATATTGAATAAATTGCTAGTTTGCCGACCTTTGCACAGCTTATTGGTGATGTGTAGCGTCAAACAGCTATCGATTTTGCTTATGCACATGTACATGTATTGGAGTTTTGATTGTGAAGTTGAAAAATATTTGCTGATTAATAATAATACGGTTTTCGTTAATGATTCTTTTTAAACTTTCTTCCACTAAAACACGAAATAATGATAATGATACACGTTATTATTTATTTGTTTATTTATTTATTTATTTCTCTTGTATGGGTCACAGTATGACCGTATAATAGTATGCTACATCTAGCTTGCAACGCGACTCCCCCTGTCTGCTACCAATACACGGAAGAGATAGTCCATTGTATTTAAATCAAAGAAGATAACTTACGTGGGTAGTTGGAACCGCTGCTTTCGTATCCTGGGTAGCCGTATCCATATCCGTAGTTGGCGCTGGCCATGGCCACGACGGCAGCGATGGCGAGGGCGGCGAGAATCATGGATTTCATGATGTCTGTTTATAACCTGTAATGGGAGACAACTATTTGAATATAATTCAAAACTACATAAGTTATTCACTTGAAACTTGGATTATACCTATGTCATCAACTCCAGTTTCAGGGGCAACATTAACCATAACTCTATGTTGTATTGTGACAGAGTTATGCCCCCTTTTCACATAGATTTTCTGGTTAAAGTTTATATTCAAAAGTTTTGTAACTGCAGAACTACTTAAGTTATTTAGCTTAAACTTGGAATATACTTTTGTCATCAACTCCAGTGTCAGAAGCAACACTATTTTGTATTTTGACATAGTTATGACCCTTTTTCACATAGATTTTCTGGTTAGAGTTTATATTCAAAACTTTTTATAACTTCAAAACTACATAAGTTATTCACTTGAAACTTCGAATATACCTTTGTCATCTACTCCATTGTCAGATGCACCATTTCCTATAACTCTGCTTTGTATTTTGACAGAGTTACGCCCCCTCTTTACATAGATTTTCTGGTGAAAGTTTATATTCAAAAGATTTGTAACTTCAGAACTACATAAGTTATTCACTTGAAAATATTAACATTCCTTTGTCATCATGTCCAGTATCAGGGGCCTATATCTCTGTTTTGCATTTTGACAGAGTGATGCCCTTTGTCACATAGATCTTCTGGTTAAAGTTTATATACATAAGATTTTCACTTGAAACTTGGATTAATTTGATGAAATAATTGCCATAACTCAGTTTTGTATTTCAACAAATGTATGCCCCTTTCACTTTCCAAAATATGTGCCAACTGAAATACTTCGAATAGTTGAGCGCGCTGTCATCTGTCAGCTCTTGTTATAATTAGGGATAATTTATGCATTCATTAAAGGCTTTAGTAAATGAGGTAAACTACGAATAAACCAGTCTAACCTTTAAATGTTGTGGGTTATTTTTGCCTAAACACACCATTTTCAATTTAGTGATGTTATAAGTGATATTCCGTTAATTATCTAGTCTCAGTACTTAAAAAAGACTTCCCAAATTATTTTAAATTATGATTGTATAAACATATGTGAACATGTGTTATAATTATATAATTATTATAAATTTATACAAAAGATCTAACCTAAAACTTTTTAATGCTGTAATGTGATCCCCCAAAATCAATGGGTTCAGACATATATATTATTTATAATTGTCGCTTATTTGTTTTTTTTAATTTCGCGGTCTTTCTATTTTCACTGAAAAAGAGATCAAAAATAAATATAGCTAATTTAAATATTTTGATATTTAATTCAAAATTAGAGGAAATACATTTAACAAATGTGTGTTTCTTACCTGATCGATCCAAGACGAGAATCTGATGTCTTGCCATTGGTTTGACGGCTTATGTACCGTTGTTCTACCCGAATAGGCTGTCAAAACTTCAAAAATATTGTCAATATTGTGCAGTCAAAATTATAGTGTGCAGTTCAATATTCACTCGTTGCTTCCTGGTTTCGGTAATATGGCAAGGGTTTAGGTAATTGGACTTTTAATGTTAAGATCGAATGTGTTTAAAATGTGTTTATAATAATAATAATAATAATAATAACAGCAACAGCAGCAGCATCATCAGTAGTAGTAGTATTTGTAGTAGAAGTAGTCTATGTAGTAATAGTGGTAGTTGTAGTAGCAGTAGCAGTAGCAGCAGCAGCAGCAGCAGTAGTAGTAGTAGTAGAAGAAGTGGTAATGGTAGAAATAATAGTAGTAGTATAAGTAGTAGTAGTAGTAGTAGTAGTAGTAGTAGTAGTAGTCATAGTAGTAGTGGTAGTGGTAATTGTAGTAGTAGTATTGGTAGTAGGAGTAGTAGTAGTAATGGTAGTGTTAGTAGTAGTATTGGAAGTAGCAGAAGTAGTAGTAGTAGTTGTTGTAGTAGTAGTAGTAGTAGTAGAAGTAGTAGTAGTAGTAGTTGTTGTTGTTCTTGTTGATTTTGTAGTAGTAGTAGTAGTAGCAGTAGTAGTAGCAGTAGTAGTAGTAGTAGTAGTAGTAGTAGTAATAGTAGCAGCAGCAGCAGCAGCAGCAGCAGCAGTAGTAGTAGAAGAAGAAGAAGAAGTACCGGTGGTAGTAGTAGTAGTAGAAGTAGTAGCGACCATTCCTTTTAAGTCCTTTAAAGTTCGTTTAATAACCGGACAAGCACTTTATCTTAAACAGTTATGGGTGTATAATTATGAAACACGAAAGAAATAAATGTACATCAGTTCTGTATTCACATGCGAAATTTCAAAATGATACGACCAAGGGTTCACAAATAAATACGAGTAACCGTTGAACATGTACATGTAACTAGAGTCTGCCGTGGTCGACGTCAAAATATAACGACAGAACTCCACTCAAAACGTCACTGTTTCTCGAAGTATCGGCCAGCCGCTGCCACGCATTTATGTATACGCTCCAATGAGGTGAAAACATAATGAAACTGTTTTATCATAAGAACCAATATTTGTCTAGAAGTTATTCTACGATCAGCGTCCAACAAGTATTTCACTAAGGGCAATTTTCGACTCCCGATGTTCGTCTGGCCGGGTGTAGAATCAGGCCATACCAATTTGATTCTTCGGGCTGGTAGGTTTTGGGACGCCTGAACGAAAAAAACAAACAGTTTTGACAATGTGAAAAAACGAGTCGGAAAGCGTATACAAATATGGTTAAAAGAAGAGGAAAAAAAGTGTTTTTACTAATAATTGTAAAACAAAGCATGGAAGTTGTCAATTTACACAGTTAAAATATTGTATTACAGTAGATTCCGAATATGAAGATAAATTTTGATGTTTAACAGTTTTGCAAGTAAACATTTGCTTTAGCTTGTACCACTGCCATGAATAAGTTGTGAAAGAAATATGTTTTTATTGAGTTGTTGTTTGTTTTTTCCTGCCTGGTTGGTAGATTTCGAAAAATCATGGGGACGCTAAACATATAATCAAATGTGTATGGTCTCATAGTGTGTTGATTCTCTGCCAGCATAAAACGTTGATACCATTTATATAACAGTTGTTCGCTTAACCGAGGATTCCCCAAAAGACATCTCCTTAAGATTTATCGTTTTCAATAGCGTATGTCCAGTACTGTCACAAAACTGTATTATAACCCAGTTGTTTTTCAATTATTTCAAAAACCATGGCAAAAAACCAACACAAACGCGAACATTGACATTAAACACCAATAGCGATGTGTTAAAGATATCAATGTTTTGCGTGTAACGACGTCAGCAGTCAAAATTCCCAAGGTGTTTTATTTCAGGAAATTTACAGAAACAGCACCATACACAATACAAAACTACAAAACTATTACTTTTAACAAACACGAACATAAAACACATACATGAACAAAACTTAGGTCAGCACCTTGGAAAGGTCAATGAAAAGCATTGGGCGCGTCGAACCTTCCGCTTGGCCCAAATCACATGTAGGCCATTTCATGCCATGATATTTGATTATTGAGGGTACCACCAATTCTTGCTTTATGCTTAATATTCCTTCCATATCAGTCTGCATAGCCTGTGATGTAACATTAGTAAGAAAACTGTAAAGATTATTGTAATATTACTATTTTATAGAGGATATTCGTAGCAGTTCTCGTATTTTTATAATAATTATTACGGCCAATGTTTGCACTGAAGGCGCAACCCAAAACTACCGCGTTTCAGCTTAAAACCAGATAATTATGTGTGATATATAAATTCCAAATTAAAAGTTTGCATTCAGCGTCGAATTAATATTTTGTCCCGTTGCAATGAAATAAAAAAAAATTCACATTTCGTTTCTCTCCTTCTGATGCGTTTTTCCTCGGGATGTTATTCGTCCAACTGTCTCACCGTGATATCATTTCCTCAAATTATCAAATTTCATTCAATGTTTTAGAGTGAATATTTGACAGTTATTTATCAGTTCGCAATCTTATGCTCATAATCAATAATAGTTGCTTTTATTTCCTTCATTTCTTGAAGTTCAAAATGATCGAGTGGTAAATGAAGAATGGAATTCATTACACCGACAACACCTAATAAACAATATGCCACAAACTTCAATTTGTATTCTCCAGCAATACAACAAATGTGCCCAAAAATCCAGTTTCTGAAGATCTTCACAAAATTCACTATAGCTTAGATAGGGGTTCGCAATTTGAAAACAAATAAATCAAATCCTCAATTATAATATTATAATCACACATTAAGGGTTGGTCTCTTCTGACGTAAAACGTGATAGACGTTAAAAATACTTCAATTTATGTCCGTTACACATGATTAGAATTCTATTGTCTTTCGGACATTGGAAAACATTGAACGTCTGCTACTCGAAAATCGACTATCGGTCACTTTGATGTTTAATTTACACCAGAATGATGATTCCGCCGATCCTTTGGCCACACTTGTTAATTAAGTCGGAATAAATGTTAACTGACTTAATACTACGATGTTGGCGTCTGGTTATTATTGTAATAAGACGGCAACAAGTATATAAAGAGATGTAGCAGCGGTCTAGGACGCAATCAACTAACTGTTCCAAACAACCAACAGAATCAACGCAGCCAAACGCCCCGTTTCAACGAAACAGGTATACAATGTTGCTTTTGAACTGCTATATGTTCATGTAACTCAGTTGCTTTGTTAACAAGTTGATTACAGATTGATTCAATGTGACAAAAATTGTCGCGGATACATGGTAATTATAACTAACTTAAAGCCGCAGTCCATAGAATATAATTCAATACATCATACATTGGCATTAGTTCTAATGAACGTTAATTACGTTTATTCGACTAAAAACTGTTTCTTATTTACGAAAGGCATTTTATAATGTTCGAAAACGCTTGGTACAAACAGAATATACACTAATGTTCATTCTGATTTACTCCGGAGGCATCACAAGCTATCGCTTGCGGATTATTTAACGATAAATTGGTTACCAAGACGTTATTATTTTACCGATGATAATGCGTTTTTTTTAATTTTGATTGGCAAGATGTCCATAAGAAACGATTTCTGCAAAGTTTTATTTTTATCAACATATATTTCTGGACTGCTGCTGTAAACCTGCCATTTTTATTGAGTTCTACATTTGTTAATGCGATGCGATTATTAAGTATTCTAGCTAATTATATCTGAACAGCATGCGTGTAATTATGTATTTAGACGGAAAACAACAGTTTTGTTTCTTTTTTACCTGCGATCACCATGAGAAAAGTTGTCTTCATTCTCTTCGTTGCTGTGGTAACCCTGAAGTTTGCAGACATCATAGACGGCACACGAATATCAATGGACGACTATGACATACAGGTAAACACGTTGTTGAACTACGTTTTACTTACATTTGTTTTTGTCGATATATCATCTGTAAACACGAGTGTTTGTTGTTGTTGTTGTTTTTTATTTGGAATCTTTGTTCATGATTGCTCGATACATCTTGTCCTCGTTCCTCCTTGATTGTAAATCATGCATTTGCAATAAATGACTTTGGTAAGACAATTTTTGTAACATACTCCAGCTGGCATTATCTGCATTGTCACTGACTGGTCATTCTTTTATCAGGAATGGCCAACTTAGCTGTAAGAATTCTCAAGATGGCAATCTCAAGCTCGCATAACGCTTACAAGGTCAACGAAAAACGGAACGCTGGAACAGTGGATACTCTCTACAACCTGCCCCATATTCTAAGCGTTGGAAAGAAGTAAAATCATGTACGTTGTATGATAGACAATTATAGAATAGTTTTATGAAGCTGGAAATTCATTATCTGGGCCCGTTTTCACCAAACAAGTCTTAGACTTTGTTATTGAAACTGTCCTATTAAAATTATGTTGTTCATTTCAATCTCACTAGGTATTCACCATCCTTTGTTTGAGCATTTTAATTATAATGATTTTTAAATACGCAGGCTACATTGATACTCGACATATGTTTGAACGCGCAATGTTTAAATCTCTCCTTCACCAGACTCATTAGTTACTAACTTATATTTTGTGGATTAAATGTGTAGGAACTTTAATTGTTGCGACTTTGTGTTTTCTTTAATGTTTGCTATAACTTCTTTTAAAACGACTGTATATATCTAATAGTATGCATGTATACCATGTATACATTAGTTCAATATTGCAATATTGCCTTTTTGAGACAGCTGTCAATAGTAGTTTCTCAAAATATATCAAGTGAACGTCAACTACTAATATAAATCAACCATTTTATATTAATGCAAACTACGTGAATTGCAGCATGACAACAACCGATTACGTAATATATTTCAGGTGAAATATGACAACAACCGATTATGTAATATATTTCAGGTGAAATATGGCGTTATATTCAAGAGGAGTCAATTTCGATCCTGGATAAGGATTTTCACTGTGTCTCGTTTCGAACTTACTGTCAATAATCAAGCATATTTGTTGACTGTTATTAATGTTCAATGATTGATAATGGGGCTGATTTGAATCCTTATTGTGATGATTTCTGAATGTAACGATAATATTAATAATTAAAGATTTATATTTTAAAAGTGTGTTCGTTTTATAATCGTCTTGCATGTCCATCAAACCTCTGTATTAAGCATGAAGTACCCATGTCCAGTATAAAAAGCGATAGCTAAATACAGTTTGTAGTCACAATAGGTTTTGTATATGGATTAGCATTGTTTTATGCTTAGCCATCGAAATACGAATACCAATGCTTGTTCACTTGTTATATCAATATAAACATTGATACATGTATTTTATAACTGCTTCAGAGCAGCAAATTTTATATTATAAGTGCATCGTAATAATCTCTGTATGGACATCGCTCCTACACGACCTGTTAGTTGCAATACGATGTGAATTGACCGGTTGACAATGTGTTTAGCCATTTAGCGGGGACATCGTTGTTTGGTGGACAAATAAAAATATTCGTATACTGTAAACGGTGTCAACAGTGTTTGTCGCAGATTGACCTAACCGCGGTTATAAAT
The DNA here is from genome assembly GCA_027627225.1 of Congeria kusceri. Taxonomy (NCBI): domain Eukaryota; kingdom Metazoa; phylum Mollusca; class Bivalvia; order Myida; family Dreissenidae; genus Congeria; species Congeria kusceri. The sequence continues at coordinate 11,838,336 of CM051038.1, forward strand.
GCCATACCGTACCGTCAATTGTACGATACACTGCGTCTTGTATTGCCTTGTTTCTGATGTCCGGTACGTTGCATCGTCGTTAAACGTTTTGTGCTAAGAAGGTTTCCGTCTTGTGTTGCTCAAAACCATGACCCACATTGTGTTATGCCAGTGTACTACTTCAGGACACAGTCTACACACTACTTTTAGTCTGCACTTACTACTTTTACTCATCCATTGTGTATATTATAGTTGCATCTGTTGATGCTATCGTTGATGTTCTTATACGAACAATTTTATCGTAAGATTGCTAAAACGAACAATTTTATCGTACGATTTAATTTTCTGATACACACATATATATGTTGCTGTTATGTACGAAACAATTAAGGCAAAAACATAATTGTTGGTTTCCGCTTACGTCTCCAAAATTGTTTAGGAGGGGATGTTAAAAATATCCTATATAACTTTTATCTTGAACTTTCTTTTATTCGCGGCATATTCTCCACACAGTTAGGGTATATTGGACTGCATGTAAAATGTTTAAACGCCTCCAATCAAAGAAAGTGTACCTTACGGTATGTCATTACCAAGAGCGCCTGTCTCAAGAAGACTTATTCGAAATGTTTGCTGAATATCAGCATATTTGCGAAAATTGCTATTTTTACCGAAAGTCAAAAAAAGTTAATGATCGATAGGCAAAAAAAAAACGTTTAGGTTCGGCGGAAAAAAATAGGGAGGTTCGATTTAGCGGAAACCAACTTTTTTACGCCTAAGTTGCAACAGGTTTGATATTAAACGCTGTTAGTTTATGCAGTGTTTTATAAATATTGTTATCGAATAATGCTTAAAATACACATGCATATATTGTAAACGATGTAATAGTAAAGGAGAATTTTCTTAATGTTTAAACTTCTATTCTTCCAAGAATACGTTTTGGAAATATAGCTCTTTTCATTTCTCTTTCTAAGAGACTTGTAAAACAGCAATGCATAAGTCTTAGTTTGTATAAAAATATGAACGTCTTATATAAATATCGACGAAGAAATAGCAAATATACAAACGAAATACCAAATAAGAATTATATTTCGTGTTAGCACATTTATTCAATAATAACAGAGCAGACAGAACAGCGAAGGACAGTGGGTGCATAGTTGATTAAGGTGGTATCCCGCTAGACCTGCATGTGGCGTAAAACACTCGTGTTCTGTATCTTTTGTGTGAAATTTCAATCTGAAATTATATGCATAACAAAATTTGTATTGTATGACATGGATTTTAAAACAGTTTTAGGTTTACACATTGAAGCACCATATTTTATCGTTTAATGTTTAAAGTTAACATTGAAATCTTGATTTGTCATTTCCACATAAGTTTAACTTAAGATTTTCCCTCATGAATACCAGCACAGTATACTTATAAACCTACCCGATTTAACCAGAGGAAGCAGCCTGGACGGTGATGCCACCGGTGCTTGAGCTGCTGCTACGGAAGAGGACCGTGAGCAAGAACAGGAGACCGATCAGGGCCAACACTGAAAGCAAACATCAGGTTAGACACAAATACGATAATCTGGCGATTTTAAGTCATATTTATACATGCATATGTTTTTAAATAAAGGCTTAAGAAATGAAAAGGAGGTCAATCCGGCTCAACACAGGAAACTATAACACGTTTAGGAATAAATGCAACCTTATATAACGATGGCTGTAAAACACAATTTTGGAATCCAGTTGCAATTTAGTGTTTGGAATTAACATATATGATTTGAGTTAGAAATGTAACAAATCGCGATTTTCACTGTCATTTATATGTTTGAAATCAAGAGTAAAGAAAGACTGGCGACCAATCAGGGCTAACACTGAAAGTACAGTACAAGTTCGAAACAAATCGAGGGTTGAAAGAAGCTACTAACTGCTATAGATTTCAATGGTAGTTAGCACCTTCTGGTTTTCAATCCTCGAAAAACGAAAATTTTGAGAAAATACGTGAAAGGACATCACTTATCGTTTGAACTGCGTCATTAAAAGGTGAAATAAGAATAGGAAAACTATCAGGGTAAACACACACACGCACGCACGCACGCACACAGACACACACACACATACACACACACACACACATGCACACGTACACGCACACGCACACACACACACACACACACACACACACACACACACACACACACACACACATATATATAACAAAATGACTCTGAGTCTGAAAATAACACATTAACACAGGATACACTATAATATTGAATAAATTGCTAGTTTGCCGACCTTTGCACAGCTTATTGGTGATGTGTAGCGTCAAACAGCTATCGATTTTGCTTATGCACATGTACATGTATTGGAGTTTTGATTGTGAAGTTGAAAAATATTTGCTGATTAATAATAATACGGTTTTCGTTAATGATTCTTTTTAAACTTTCTTCCACTAAAACACGAAATAATGATAATGATACACGTTATTATTTATTTGTTTATTTATTTATTTATTTCTCTTGTATGGGTCACAGTATGACCGTATAATAGTATGCTACATCTAGCTTGCAACGCGACTCCCCCTGTCTGCTACCAATACACGGAAGAGATAGTCCATTGTATTTAAATCAAAGAAGATAACTTACGTGGGTAGTTGGAACCGCTGCTTTCGTATCCTGGGTAGCCGTATCCATATCCGTAGTTGGCGCTGGCCATGGCCACGACGGCAGCGATGGCGAGGGCGGCGAGAATCATGGATTTCATGATGTCTGTTTATAACCTGTAATGGGAGACAACTATTTGAATATAATTCAAAACTACATAAGTTATTCACTTGAAACTTGGATTATACCTATGTCATCAACTCCAGTTTCAGGGGCAACATTAACCATAACTCTATGTTGTATTGTGACAGAGTTATGCCCCCTTTTCACATAGATTTTCTGGTTAAAGTTTATATTCAAAAGTTTTGTAACTGCAGAACTACTTAAGTTATTTAGCTTAAACTTGGAATATACTTTTGTCATCAACTCCAGTGTCAGAAGCAACACTATTTTGTATTTTGACATAGTTATGACCCTTTTTCACATAGATTTTCTGGTTAGAGTTTATATTCAAAACTTTTTATAACTTCAAAACTACATAAGTTATTCACTTGAAACTTCGAATATACCTTTGTCATCTACTCCATTGTCAGATGCACCATTTCCTATAACTCTGCTTTGTATTTTGACAGAGTTACGCCCCCTCTTTACATAGATTTTCTGGTGAAAGTTTATATTCAAAAGATTTGTAACTTCAGAACTACATAAGTTATTCACTTGAAAATATTAACATTCCTTTGTCATCATGTCCAGTATCAGGGGCCTATATCTCTGTTTTGCATTTTGACAGAGTGATGCCCTTTGTCACATAGATCTTCTGGTTAAAGTTTATATACATAAGATTTTCACTTGAAACTTGGATTAATTTGATGAAATAATTGCCATAACTCAGTTTTGTATTTCAACAAATGTATGCCCCTTTCACTTTCCAAAATATGTGCCAACTGAAATACTTCGAATAGTTGAGCGCGCTGTCATCTGTCAGCTCTTGTTATAATTAGGGATAATTTATGCATTCATTAAAGGCTTTAGTAAATGAGGTAAACTACGAATAAACCAGTCTAACCTTTAAATGTTGTGGGTTATTTTTGCCTAAACACACCATTTTCAATTTAGTGATGTTATAAGTGATATTCCGTTAATTATCTAGTCTCAGTACTTAAAAAAGACTTCCCAAATTATTTTAAATTATGATTGTATAAACATATGTGAACATGTGTTATAATTATATAATTATTATAAATTTATACAAAAGATCTAACCTAAAACTTTTTAATGCTGTAATGTGATCCCCCAAAATCAATGGGTTCAGACATATATATTATTTATAATTGTCGCTTATTTGTTTTTTTTAATTTCGCGGTCTTTCTATTTTCACTGAAAAAGAGATCAAAAATAAATATAGCTAATTTAAATATTTTGATATTTAATTCAAAATTAGAGGAAATACATTTAACAAATGTGTGTTTCTTACCTGATCGATCCAAGACGAGAATCTGATGTCTTGCCATTGGTTTGACGGCTTATGTACCGTTGTTCTACCCGAATAGGCTGTCAAAACTTCAAAAATATTGTCAATATTGTGCAGTCAAAATTATAGTGTGCAGTTCAATATTCACTCGTTGCTTCCTGGTTTCGGTAATATGGCAAGGGTTTAGGTAATTGGACTTTTAATGTTAAGATCGAATGTGTTTAAAATGTGTTTATAATAATAATAATAATAATAATAACAGCAACAGCAGCAGCATCATCAGTAGTAGTAGTATTTGTAGTAGAAGTAGTCTATGTAGTAATAGTGGTAGTTGTAGTAGCAGTAGCAGTAGCAGCAGCAGCAGCAGCAGTAGTAGTAGTAGTAGAAGAAGTGGTAATGGTAGAAATAATAGTAGTAGTATAAGTAGTAGTAGTAGTAGTAGTAGTAGTAGTAGTAGTAGTCATAGTAGTAGTGGTAGTGGTAATTGTAGTAGTAGTATTGGTAGTAGGAGTAGTAGTAGTAATGGTAGTGTTAGTAGTAGTATTGGAAGTAGCAGAAGTAGTAGTAGTAGTAGTTGTAGTAGTAGTAGTAGTAGTAGAAGTAGTAGTAGTAGTTGTTGTTGTTGTTCTTGTTGATTTTGTAGTAGTAGTAGTAGTAGTAGTAGTAGTAGCAGTAGTAGTAGCAGTAGTAGTAGTAGTAGTAGTAGTAGTAATAGTAGCAGCAGCAGCAGCAGCAGCAGCAGCAGTAGTAGTAGAAGAAGAAGAAGAAGTACCGGTGGTAGTAGTAGTAGTAGAAGTAGTAGCGACCATTCCTTTTAAGTCCTTTAAAGTTCGTTTAATAACCGGACAAGCACTTTATCTTAAACAGTTATGGGTGTATAATTATGAAACACGAAAGAAATAAATGTACATCAGTTCTGTATTCACATGCGAAATTTCAAAATGATACGACCAAGGGTTCACAAATAAATACGAGTAACCGTTGAACATGTACATGTAACTAGAGTCTGCCGTGGTCGACGTCAAAATATAATGACAGAACTCCACTCAAAACGTCACTGTTTCTCGAAGTATCGGCCAGCCGCTGCCACGCATTTATGTATACGCTCCAATGAGGTGAAAACATAATGAAACTGTTTTATCATAAGAACCAATATTTGTCTAGAAGTTATTCTACGATCAGCGTCCAACAAGTATTTCACTAAGGGCAATTTTCGACTCCCGATGTTCGTCTGGCCGGGTGTAGAATCAGGCCATACCAATTTGATTCTTCGGGCTGGTAGGTTTTGGGACGCCTGAACGAAAAAAACAAACAGTTTTGACAATGTGAAAAAACGAGTCGGAAAGCGTATACAAATATGGTTAAAAGAAGAGGAAAAAAAGTGTTTTTACTAATAATTGTAAAACAAAGCATGGAAGTTGTCAATTTACACAGTTAAAATATTGTATTACAGTAGATTCCGAATATGAAGATAAATTTTGATGTTTAACAGTTTTGCAAGTAAACATTTGCTTTAGCTTGTACCACTGCCATGAATAAGTTGTGAAAGAAATATGTTTTTATTGAGTTGTTGTTTGTTTTTTCCTGCCTGGTTGGTAGATTTCGAAAAATCATGGGGACGCTAAACATATAATCAAATGTGTATGGTCTCATAGTGTGTTGATTCTCTGCCAGCATAAAACGTTGATACCATTTATATAACAGTTGTTCGCTTAACCGAGGATTCCCCAAAAGACATCTCCTTAAGATTTATCGTTTTCAATAGCGTATGTCCAGTACTGTCACAAAACTGTATTATAACCCAGTTGTTTTTCAATTATTTCAAAAACCATGGCAAAAAACCAACACAAACGCGAACATTGACATTAAACACCAATAGCGATGTGTTAAAGATATCAATGTTTTGCGTGTAACGACGTCAGCAGTCAAAATTCCCAAGGTGTTTTATTTCAGGAAATTTACAGAAACAGCACCATACACAATACAAAACTACAAAACTATTACTTTTAACAAACACGAACATAAAACACATACATGAACAAAACTTAGGTCAGCACCTTGGAAAGGTCAATGAAAAGCATTGGGCGCGTCGAACCTTCCGCTTGGCCCAAATCACATGTAGGCCATTTCATGCCATGATATTTGATTATTGAGGGTACCACCAATTCTTGCTTTATGCTTAATATTCCTTCCATATCAGTCTGCATAGCCTGTGATGTAACATTAGTAAGAAAACTGTAAAGATTATTGTAATATTACTATTTTATAGAGGATATTCGTAGCAGTTCTCGTATTTTTATAATAATTATTACGGCCAATGTTTGCACTGAAGGCGCAACCCAAAACTACCGCGTTTCAGCTTAAAACCAGATAATTATGTGTGATATATAAATTCCAAATTAAAAGTTTGCATTCAGCGTCGAATTAATATTTTGTCCCGTTGCAATGAAATAAAAAAAAATTCACATTTCGTTTCTCTCCTTCTGATGCGTTTTTCCTCGGGATGTTATTCGTCCAACTGTCTCACCGTGATATCATTTCCTCAAATTATCAAATTTCATTCAATGTTTTAGAGTGAATATTTGACAGTTATTTATCAGTTCGCAATCTTATGCTCATAATCAATAATAGTTGCTTTTATTTCCTTCATTTCTTGAAGTTCAAAATGATCGAGTGGTAAATGAAGAATGGAATTCATTACACCGACAACACCTAATAAACAATATGCCACAAACTTCAATTTGTATTCTCCAGCAATACAACAAATGTGCCCAAAAATCCAGTTTCTGAAGATCTTCACAAAATTCACTATAGCTTAGATAGGGGTTCGCAATTTGAAAACAAATAAATCAAATCCTCAATTATAATATTATAATCACACATTAAGGGTTGGTCTCTTCTGACGTAAAACGTGATAGACGTTAAAAATACTTCAATTTATGTCCGTTACACATGATTAGAATTCTATTGTCTTTCGGACATTGGAAAACATTGAACGTCTGCTACTCGAAAATCGACTATCGGTCACTTTGATGTTTAATTTACACCAGAATGATGATTCCGCCGATCCTTTGGCCACACTTGTTAATTAAGTCGGAATAAATGTTAACTGACTTAATACTACGATGTTGGCGTCTGGTTATTATTGTAATAAGACGGCAACAAGTATATAAAGAGATGTAGCAGCGGTCTAGGACGCAATCAACTAACTGTTCCAAACAACCAACAGAATCAACGCAGCCAAACGCCCCGTTTCAACGAAACAGGTATACAATGTTGCTTTTGAACTGCTATATGTTCATGTAACTCAGTTGCTTTGTTAACAAGTTGATTACAGATTGATTCAATGTGACAAAAATTGTCGCGGATACATGGTAATTATAACTAACTTAAAGCCGCAGTCCATAGAATATAATTCAATACATCATACATTGGCATTAGTTCTAATGAACGTTAATTACGTTTATTCGACTAAAAACTGTTTCTTATTTACGAAAGGCATTTTATAATGTTCGAAAACGCTTGGTACAAACAGAATATACACTAATGTTCATTCTGATTTACTCCGGAGGCATCACAAGCTATCGCTTGCGGATTATTTAACGATAAATTGGTTACCAAGACGTTATTATTTTACCGATGATAATGCGTTTTTTTTAATTTTGATTGGCAAGATGTCCATAAGAAACGATTTCTGCAAAGTTTTATTTTTATCAACATATATTTCTGGACTGCTGCTGTAAACCTGCCATTTTTATTGAGTTCTACATTTGTTAATGCGATGCGATTATTAAGTATTCTAGCTAATTATATCTGAACAGCATGCGTGTAATTATGTATTTAGACGGAAAACACCAGTTTTGTTTCTTTTTTACCTGCGATCACCATGAGAAAAGTTGTCTTCATTCTCTTCGTTGCTGTGGTAACCCTGAAGTTTGCAGACATCATAGACGGCACACGAATATCAATGGACGACTATGACATACAGGTAAACACGTTGTTGAACTACGTTTTACTTACATTTGTTTTTGTCGATATATCATCTGTAAACACGAGTGTTTGTTGTTGTTGTTTTTTATTTGGAATCTTTGTTCATGATTGCTCGATACATCTTGTCCTCGTTCCTCCTTGATTGTAAATCATGCATTTGCAATAAATGACTTTGGTAAGACAATTTTTGTAACATACTCCAGCTGGCATTATCTGCATTGTCACTGACTGGTCATTCTTTTATCAGGAATGGCCAACTTAGCTGTAAGAATTCTCAAGATGGCAATCTCAAGCTCGCATAACGCTTACAAGGTCAACGAAAAACGGAACGCTGGAACAGTGGATACTCTCTACAACCTGCCCCATATTCTAAGCGTTGGAAAGAAGTAAAATCATGTACGTTGTATGATAGACAATTATAGAATAGTTTTATGAAGCTGGAAATTCATTATCTGGGCCCGTTTTCACCAAACAAGTCTTAGACTTTGTTATTGAAACTGTCCTATTAAAATTATGTTGTTCATTTCAATCTCACTAGGTATTCACCATCCTTTGTTTGAGCATTTTAATTATAATGATTTTTAAATACGCAGGCTACATTGATACTCGACATATGTTTGAACGCGCAATGTTTAAATCTCTCCTTCACCAGACTCATTAGTTACTAACTTATATTTTGTGGATTAAATGTGTAGGAACTTTTATTGTTGCGACTTTGTGTTTTCTTTAATGTTTGCTATAACTTCTTTTAAAACGACTGTATATATCTAATAGTATGCATGTATACCATGTATACATTAGTTCAATATTGCAATATTGCCTTTTTGAGACAGCTGTCAATAGTAGTTTCTCAAAATATATCAAGTGAACGTCAACTACTAATATAAATCAACCATTTTATATTAATGCAAACTACGTGAATTGCAGCATGACAACAACCGATTACGTAATATATTTCAGGTGAAATATGACAACAACCGATTATGTAATATATTTCAGGTGAAATATGGCGTTATATTCAAGAGGAGTCACATTTCGATCCTGGATAAGGATTTTCACTGTGTCTTGTTTCGAACTTACTGTCAATAATCAAGCATATTTGTTGACTGTTATTAATGTTCAATGATTGATAATGGGGCTGATTTGAATCCTTATTGTGATGATTTCTGAATGTAACGATAATATTAATAATTAAAGATTTATATTTTAAAAGTGTGTTCGTTTTATAATCGTCTTGCATGTCCATCAAACCTCTGTATTAAGCATGAAGTACCCATGTCCAGTATAAAAAGCGATAGCTAAATACAGTTTGTAGTCACAATAGGTTTTGTATATGGATTAGCATTGTTTTATGCTTAGCCATCGAAATACGAATACCAATGCTTGTTCACTTGTTATATCAATATAAACATTGATACATGTATTTTATAACTGCTTCAGAGCAGCAAATTTTATATTATAAGTGCATCGTAATAATCTCTGTATGGACATCGCTCCTACACGACCTGTTAGTTGCAATACGATGTGAATTGACCGGTTGACAATGTGTTTAGCCATTTAGCGGGGACATCGTTGTTTGGTGGACAAATAAAAATATTCGTATACTGTAAACGGTGTCAACAGTGTTTGTCGCAGATTGACCTAACCGCGGTTATAAATGCCATACCGTACCGTCAATTGTACGATACACTGCGTCTTGTATTGCCTTGTTTCTGATGTCCGGTACGTTGCATCGTCGTTAAACGTTTTGTGCTAAGAAGGTTTCCGTCTTGTGTTGCTCAAAACCATGACCCACATTGTGTTATGCCAGTGCACTACTTCAGGACACAGTCTACACACTACTTTTAGTCTGCACTTACTACTTTTACTCATCCATTGTGTATATTATAGTTGCATCTGTTGATGCTATCGTTGATGTTCTTATACGAACAATTTTATCGTAAGATTGCTAAAACGAACAATTTTATCGTACGATTTAATTTTCTGATACACACATATATATGTTGCTGTTATGTACGAAACAATTAAGGCAAAAACATAATTGTTGGTTTCCGCTTACGTCTCCAAAATTGTTTAGGAGGGGATGTTAAAAATATCCTATATAACTTTTATCTTGAACTTTCTTTTATTCGCGGCATATTCTCCACACAGTTAGGGTATATTGGACTGCATGTAAAATGTTTAAACGCCTCCAATCAAAGAAAGTGTACCTTACGGTATGTCATTACCAAGAGCGCCTGTCTCAAGAAGACTTATTCGAAATGTTTGCTGAATATCAGCATATTTGCGAAAATTGCTATTTTTACCGAAAGTCAAAAAAAGTTAATGATCGATAGGCAAAAAAAAACGTTTAGGTTCGGCGGAAAAAAATAGGGAGGTTCGATTTAGCGGAAACCAACTTTTTTACGCCTAAGTTGCAACAGGTTTGATATTAAACGCTGTTAGTTTATGCAGTGTTTTATAAATATTGTTATCGAATAATGCTTAAAATACACATGCATATATTGTAAACGATGTAATAGTAAAGGAGAATTTTCTTAATGTTTAAACTTCTATTCTTCCAAGAATACGTTTTGGAAATATAGCTCTTTTCATTTCTCTTTCTAAGAGACTTGTAAAACAGCAATGCATAAGTCTTAGTTTGTATAAAAATATGAACGTCTTATATAAATATCGACGAAGAAATAGCAAATATACAAACGAAATACCAAATAAGAATTATATTTCGTGTTAGCACATTTATTCAATAATAACAGAGCAGACAGAACAGCGAAGGACAGTGGGTGCATAGTTGATTAAGGTGGTATCCCGCTAGACCTGCATGTGGCGTAAAACACTCGTGTTCTGTATCTTTTGTGTGAAATTTCAATCTGAAATTATATGCATAACAAAATTTGTATTGTATGACATGGATTTTAAAACAGTTTTAGGTTTACACATTGAAGCACCATATTTTATCGTTTAATGTTTAAAGTTAACATTGAAATCTTGATTTGTCATTTCCACATAAGTTTAACTTAAGATTTTCCCTCATGAATACCAGCACAGTATACTTATAAACCTACCCGATTTAACCAGAGGAAGCAACCTGGACGGTGATGCCACCGGTGCTTGAGCTGCTGCTACGGAAGAGGACCGTGAGCAAGAACAGGAGACCGATCAGGGCCAACACTGAAAGCAAACATCAGGTTAGACACAAATACGATAATCTGGCGATTTTAAGTCATATTTATACATGCATATGTTTTTAAATAAAGGCTTAAGAAATGAAAAGGAGGTCAATCCGGCTCAACACAGGAAACTATAACACGTTTAGGAATAAATGCAACCTTATATAACGATGGCTGTAAAACACAATTTTGGAATCCAGTTGCAATTTAGTGTTTGGAATTAACATATATGATTTGAGTTAGAAATGTAACAAATCGCGATTTTCACTGTCATTTATATGTTTGAAATCAAGAGTAAAGAAAGACTGGCGACCAATCAGGGCTAACACTGAAAGTACAGTACAAGTTCGAAACAAATCGAGGGTTGAAAGAAGCTACTAACTGCTATAGATTTCAATGGTAGTTAGCACCTTCTGGTTTTCAATCCTCGAAAAACGAAAATTTTGAGAAAATACGTGAAAGGACATCACTTATCGTTTGAACTGCGTCATTAAAAGGTGAAATAAGAATAGGAAAACTATCAGGGTAAACACACACACGCACGCACGCACGCACACAGACACACACACACACACACACACACACACACATGCACACGTACACGCACACGCACACACACACACACACACACACACACACACACACACACACACACACACACACACACACACACATATATATAACAAAATGACTCTGAGTCTGAAAATAACACATTAACACAGGATACACTATAATATTGAATAAATTGCTAGTTTGCCGACCTTTGCACAGCTTATTGGTGATGTGTAGCGTCAAACAGCTATCGATTTTGCTTATGCACATGTACATGTATTGGAGTTTTGATTGTGAAGTTGAAAAATATTTGCTGATTAATAATAATACGGTTTTCGTTAATGATTCTTTTTAAACTTTCTTCCACTAAAACACGAAATAATGATAATGATACACGTTATTATTTATTTGTTTATTTATTTATTTATTTCTCTTGTATGGGTCACAGTATGACCGTATAATAGTATGCTACATCTAGCTTGCAACGCGACTCCCCCTGTCTGCTACCAATACACGGAAGAGATAGTCCATTGTATTTAAATCAAAGAAGATAACTTACGTGGGTAGTTGGAACCGCTGCTTTCGTATCCTGGGTAGCCGTATCCATATCCGTAGTTGGCGCTGGCCATGGCCACGACGGCAGCGATGGCGAGGGCGGCGAGAATCATGGATTTCATGATGTCTGTTTATAACCTGTAATGGGAGACAACTATTTGAATATAATTCAAAACTACATAAGTTATTCACTTGAAACTTGGATTATACCTATGTCATCAACTCCAGTTTCAGGGGCAACATTAACCATAACTCTATGTTGTATTGTGACAGAGTTATGCCCCCTTTTCACATAGATTTTCTGGTTAAAGTTTATATTCAAAAGTTTTGTAACTGCAGAACTACTTAAGTTATTTAGCTTAAACTTGGAATATACTTTTGTCATCAACTCCAGTGTCAGAAGCAACACTATTTTGTATTTTGACATAGTTATGACCCTTTTTCACATAGATTTTCTGGTTAGAGTTTATATTCAAAACTTTTTATAACTTCAAAACTACATAAGTTATTCACTTGAAACTTCGAATATACCTTTGTCATCTACTCCATTGTCAGATGCACCATTTCCTATAACTCTGCTTTGTATTTTGACAGAGTTACGCCCCCTCTTTACATAGATTTTCTGGTGAAAGTTTATATTCAAAAGATTTGTAACTTCAGAACTACATAAGTTATTCACTTGAAAATATTAACATTCCTTTGTCATCATGTCCAGTATCAGGGGCCTATATCTCTGTTTTGCATTTTGACAGAGTGATGCCCTTTGTCACATAGATCTTCTGGTTAAAGTTTATATACATAAGATTTTCACTTGAAACTTGGATTAATTTGATGAAATAATTGCCATAACTCAGTTTTGTATTTCAACAAATGTATGCCCCTTTCACTTTCCAAAATATGTGCCAACTGAAATACTTCGAATAGTTGAGCGCGCTGTCATCTGTCAGCTCTTGTTATAATTAGGGATAATTTATGCATTCATTAAAGGCTTTAGTAAATGAGGTAAACTACGAATAAACCAGTCTAACCTTTAAATGTTGTGGGTTATTTTTGCCTAAACACACCATTTTCAATTTAGTGATGTTATAAGTGATATTCCGTTAATTATCTAGTCTCAGTACTTAAAAAAGACTTTCCAAATTATTTTAAATTATGATTGTATAAACATATGTGAACATGTGTTATAATTATATAATTATTATAAATTTATACAAAAGATCTAACCTAAAACTTTTTAATGCTGTAATGTGATCCCCCAAAATCAATGGGTTCAGACATATATATTATTTATAATTGTCGCTTATTTGTTTTTTTTAATTTCGCGGTCTTTCTATTTTCACTGAAAAAGAGATCAAAAATAAATATAGCTAATTTAAATATTTTGATATTTAATTCAAAATTAGAGGAAATACATTTAACAAATGTGTGTTTCTTACCTGATCGATCCAAGACGAGAATCTGATGTCTTGCCATTGGTTTGACGGCTTATGTACCGTTGTTCTACCCGAATAGGCTGTCAAAACTTCAAAAATATTGTCAATATTGTGCAGTCAAAAGTATAGTGTACAGTTCAATATTCACTCGTTGCTTCCTGGTTTCGGTAATATGGCAAGGGTTTAGGTAATTGGACTTTTAATGTTAAGATCGAATGTGTTTAAAATGTGTTTATAATAATAATAATAATAATAATAACAGCAACAGCAGCAGCATCATCAGTAGTAGTAGTATTTGTAGTAGAAGTAGTCTATGTAGTAATAGTGGTAGTAGTAGTAGTAGTAGTAGTAGTAGTAGTAGTAGTAGTAGTAGTAGTAGTAGTAGTAGTAATAGTAGTAGTAGTAATAGTATTAGTAGTAGTAGTAGTAGTAGTAGTAGTAGTAGTAGTAGTAGTAGTAATAGTAATAGTAGTAGTAGTAGTAGTAGTAGTAATAGTAATAGTAGTAGTAGTAGTAGTAGTAGTAGTAGTAGTAGTAGTGGTAGTAGGAGCAGCAGCAGCAGCAGTAGTAGTAGAAGAAGAAGAAGAAGTATCGGTGGTAGTAGAAGTAGTAGAGACTATTCCTTTTAAGTCCTTTAAAGTTCGTTTAATAACCGGACAATCACTTTATCTTAAACACTTATGGGTGTATAATTATGAAACACGAAAGAAATAAATGTACATCAGTTCTGTATTCACATGCGAAATTTCAAAATGATACGACCAAGGGTTCACAAATAAATACGAGTAGCCGTTGAACATGTACATGTAACTAGAGTCTACCGTGGTCGACGTCAAAATATTATGACAGTACTCCACTCAAAACGTCACTGTTTCTCGAAGTATCGGCCAGCCGCTGCCACGCATTTATGTATACGCTCCAGTGAGGTGAAAACATAATGAAACTGGTTTATCATAAGAAGCAATATTTGTCTAGAAGTTATTCTACGATCAGCGTCCAACAAGTATTTCACTAAGGGCAATTTTCGACTCCCGATGTTCGTCTGGCCGGGTGTAGAATCAGGCCATACCAATTTGATTCTATGTTTAGCGTCTACGGGCTGGTAGGTTTAGGGACGCCTGAACGAAAAAAACAACAGTTTTGACAATGTGAAAAAACGAGTCGGAATGCGTATAAAAATATGGTTAAAAAAAAGAAAAAAAGTGTTTTTACTAATAATTGTAAAACAAAGCATGGACGTTGACAATTTACACAGTTAAAATATTGTATTACAGTAGATGAATTTTGATGTTTAACAGTTTTGCAAGTAAACATTTGCTTTAGCTTGTACCACTGCCATGAATAAGTTGTGAAAGAAATATGTTTTTATTGAGTTGTTGTTTGTTTTTTCCTGCCTGGTTGGGAGATTTCGAAAAATCATGGGAACGCTAAACATATAATCAAATTTGTATGGTCTCATAGTGTGTTGATTCTCTGCGCGCATAAAACGTTGATACCATTTATATAACAGTTGTTCGCTTAACAGAGGATTCCCCAAAAGACATCTCCTTAAGATTTATCGTTTTCAATAGCGTATGTCCGATACTGTCAGAACACTGTACTATAACCCCGTTGTTTTTCAATTATTTCAAAATCCATGGCAAAAAACCAACACAAACGCGAACATTGACATTAAACACCAATGTGTTAAAGATACCAATGTTTTGCGTGTAACGACGTCGATGTATAATTATTATGTAACGTCATCCTACGTTTTTCCGCTTAAAACTGACACAGTTCCAGTTTTCTTTACGATTAAACATGTTACAGTTGACTAAACAAATAGCGTGGGTCAGGTTGGCCGTCGATAGATTACTATAGTAACCATAATTTCTGTTCTTTTGCGTGGGTACTTTCCATCTTTTGTCAATTCATTAAAAACGTAAGACGTTTTACACCAAGTTTTATTGCAGTTGTATTACTCAGTCAAAAGTTATAGCGGTTATCCGGGTATTAAATGAACAGCCCTCGTATGTGGCACTTTTGGTTAATTGGAAATCTAATTAAATACACTTTTAAACAACTTTCTGGATTTCGACTTTTGATGATCTTTACATCGATTTTTAACCAAATTTTTCGAAAAAAAGTTCGGTTATAAGATTAGCGTATGTCGTTTGGCGGGCGGGCGTTCGGGCGTAGCACTTTTTGTTTCTGCTCTCTAACTCGGGAACGGATTGAGCTATTATAATGAAACTTTATACATAGATACCTTATAGCGAGACCTCGCTTCGGATTGCATATGGAGTGGGTGGGGTCAATTCCTCGGTCGCTGTTACTAAAAATAGACAAACGGTTGCTTAATAACTTGAGAACTCAATGAGATATTTTAATGAAACTTAATACATAGATACCTTATATTTAGACCTCGCTTGGGATTGCATATGGGGTGGGTGGGGTCACGGTCAAGGTCACTGTTACTTAAAATGGACAAACGGTTTCCACTCAATCACTTGAGTACGCCTTGAGATATTTTAATGAAACTTCATACAAAGATACCTTATATCAAGACCTCGCTTGAGATTGCGTATGGGGTGGGTGGGGTCAAGGTCAAGGTCACCTTAACTAAAAATAGAAAAACGGTTACCGCTCAATAACTTGAGAACACAGTGAGATATTTGGGTGAAACTTCATACATAGATACCTTATATCGAGACCTCGCTTGGGATTGCGTATAGGATGGGTGGGGTCAATGTCGAGGTCACTGCTACTAAAAATAAAATAAAAAAGTTTCCGCTCATTAGCTGAAAAACGCATTGAGATATTTTAATGAAACTTCATACATAGATATCTTATATCTAGACCTCTCTTGGGATTGCATATGGGGTGGGTGGGGTCAAGGTCAAGGTCACCATTACTAAAAATAGACAAACAGTTTGCACTAAATAGATTGCGAAGACAATGAGATATTTTTATGAAACTTCATATGAAGATACCGTATATCTAGACATCGCTTGGGATTGCGTATGGGGTTGGTGGAGTCATTACTCTTATTTTAATGATGACGTTAATCCATTGGAAAATTTGATTTTCGTGGAATTTCCACGTTTCCTGTTAGTTCTGCATCTTTATGAAAATCTGCATTCAATGGTTATTAAAAATTTTGCTTAGTCCTGGACATGAGGAAATTGTTCAGTAGAATTGGTCCGTTAATGAGTGTCGGTCTTGCCTTAATTTCTCAATCGTCTAACAATGGTATGGTTATTTTCAAAATGACATGATTATGTTGGACATTGACGAAACTTTGTAGAAAGACGCCTTTGGTACTTGTTACTTAGATCCCAAACGTAATTTTCTCTAAAACCATAACGGTGTATTGATTTTTGATGAATATACGGCCCTTTTCCAATCGTAGTTTTTCGTTTTGGTTATTATTTGACCTACTGTTTTCAAACTTAGAATACTTATTCATTATGCTAAGCTGGGGATGTAGGACCATAACAATAGCGCTGCATTGATTGATGTGTGGCCCTTTTCGACTTAGACTTTTTCAGCGTAGCTGTCTAAGATCACTTTTGACCTAGATTTCTTGCAAATTTGAACCTATGAAAAGCTACACATTTGGCGCGATAACATAGTGGTAAAATGCAATACTATTATTCTATTGGGCATTTGTTTTTGCGCGGGATAAGGTTAGGACATGCCAACTTACATCAATGGTTTTATGTCTACCAATAATGGTTGCATATTATTGGGGATTAAAATATACACAATTATATAAGCCGTTAAAATAAAGTTGTAAACATATTATCGAAATACACTCTAGAACTCAGCATAAGTATTATGTGCTTCGCACTGGTGATTTAATTCCTATACGCCTATATATACTTCTTACCGACAACCAACTATAATAAAAAATATTATTTTTTTTAAAGATATTTCTTGTTTGTTTTTCGTTGAGATGTTGGGATGGATATGAGAACAGCAAATGAACCTTTAGCCTTCGGTTTACTTATTCAGTATGATAAGACGAGCGTGAAGGATAAGAATCATGATAGCTCTGTCGTGGATTTTGACTAATTCATAAAATAAAAAAATCGTTTTATAGGTGCACTGTTCTTAAAATGAATCGAAAAATAAATATGAAAATCAACATTCACACTTTGTATACTGAATAGTATTTTTGTGTCGCCTCAAAAGGCGACATATAGGGGTTACTTTGGCGGCGGCAGCGGCGGAGGCGGCGTCCACTTTGTTCAGACAATAATTTGAGAAGTTTTTGTGCAATCGTTATGAAACTTTAGTGAAGCATTAGTAGGCATAAAAGGAAGGTTATGATCGGTTTTTGACATAATTGCTCTAATCGTATTTAAGTTATGCACCGTCAGGTGACACATCTAACTCACGAAGTTCTAGTTTAACATGCGGCCTGTTGGTATTTGACCTTAGGATGATAATCAGACGAACATTTTCAAATGCACGTGATTCACGTGTTATTGAAGTGTGTTTGTACGATATTACAACAGATATAGTGGCATAATACAATTAACCAAATAAAGTTAACATTTTTCTATTTAAAATGGAATAAAAGTAAAAAACAAACATTGCTTTTGAACGCACAATAAGCCAGTTTTTAATCACCGAATAGTTTTGTATGTGTTATAATGTGTGTATCGTGTGATTTGTGACAATTACGCTTTATAAAAAAAAGTGAATTTATAAAAAAAAAAAAGGTAACGTTAAACTTATGACACTTCTACTTTCGATTTTTACTTGTATGTAACCGAAATATTCACCTGAATGTCCTGGAATAAGACCACCAAATTAATGCGCTACATCGGTTATTTTTACTCATTGCGAAAGTGTTTAATGGAATGTATTCATTTTAACCAGTAGTATGGAAAATCGAGAGCACGATCCCTTTTACCTACTTTTGATTCAGTAGGCTACGCAGCACTAACAATCTTTGCTCCTTACTACAACGCATCATCGGTTATTCTGGCCCGTTGCAGATTGACTTGTTAACTGGCACTCTCGTATATAATTCCGTTTTCATAAGATAATTGGCTCGAAAAAAATATGTGTTCGTTTCTTACGAATTAGTTTTTATAGCGATGTCTTATACTATTGATTAAGAAGCCATATTATCAAGTTTAAAGGCGGAAAATTGATTTTCATTGAACAAATGTTTCCTTTTAGCAAAAATGCCCTTATAATTTGCATGCTTTTAGTTTCTTTTATCGCTAACAGTCTTTCTATGCTGTCTGCGTTTTGATTACTTATGACCGTTCCCAATCCACCCATCTGACTTTGACCTTGACCTAATTTGGACTAAAAAATGGGCTACCCAGCACCAACCGGGTGCATGTGTGTTTATCAAACACATAATCTTGTTCTGTTTGCTTTTAATTTTTTTTTGTCACTTTTATCTGGGTTTTTTTTTATAATTGATATGAAAGATCGTAAATACACATTTAAAATTCCATTTACTTATGCATTTCGTGCTCTTTACTAAAACATTTTTCATTGAATTTTAGTCTTGCAAGTAATTTGGGTTAAATATTTTGTATGGGGAATCATACAATGATGTTTGGAGAATAATTTCATGGTTAGTATCAATGAAACCATTAAAGATATATAGGCATATTTGTATTCGTATTTCCGTACTCATTTTTTTCTGATATCGCAGATGAATATATTATATACTGTTTCGTTTGTATGCGGCATTTATGTGATAATATAACATTTGAGGAAGTTTGCAGCCATGACAACTATTGATGTACACACGGGCTGAATTTTGAAATTTACGTAGCTAAAGTAAAATGCAGATGTTAGAATTTACAGCCATGACAACTATTAATGTACACACGGGCTGAATTGGGAAATGCACGTAGTGAAAGTAAAATGCAGCTGTTGA
Source organism: Congeria kusceri (assembly GCA_027627225.1). NCBI lineage: Eukaryota > Metazoa > Mollusca > Bivalvia > Myida > Dreissenidae > Congeria > Congeria kusceri. The sequence goes on from CM051038.1 coordinate 11,857,969, forward strand.
CGTTTGCAAACTTGACAACTATTCAAGCAATTACGGGCTGAATTGGGAAATGCACGTAGCTAAAGTAAAATGCACCTGTCGAAGTTTGCAGCCATGACAACTATTGATGTACACACGGGCTGAACTGGGAAATGCTCGTAGTGACAGTAAAATGCAGCTGTTGAATGTTGCAGCCATGACAACTATTGATGTACACACGGGCTGAACTGGGAAATGCTCGTAGTGAAAGTAGACTGCAGCTGTTGAATGTTGCAGCCATGACAACTATTGATGTACACACGGGCTGAACTGGGAAATGCACGTAGTGACAGTAAAATGCACCTGTTGAATGTTGCAGCCATGACAACTATTGATGTGCACACGGGCTGAACGGGGAAATGCACGTAGTGACAGTAAAATGCACCTGTTGAATGTTGCAGCCATGACAACTATTGATGCACACACGGGCTGAACGGGGAAATGCACGTAGTGAAAGTAAAATGCAGCTGTTGAATGTTGCAGCCATGACAACTATTGATGTACACACGGGCTGAACTGGGAAATGCTCGTAGTGACAGTAAAATGCAGCTGTTGAATGTTGCAGCCATGACAACTATTGATGTACACACTGGCTGAACTGGGAAATGCACGTAGTGACAGTAAAATGCAGCTGTTGAATGTTGCAGCCATGACAACTATTAATGTACACACGGGCTGAACGGGGAAATGCACGTAGTGACATTAAAATGCACCTGTCGAAGTTTGCAGCCATTACAACTATTGATGCACACACGGGCTGAACGGGGAAATGCACGTAGTGACAGTAAAATGCAGCTATTGAATGTTGCAGCCTTGACAACTATTGATGTACACACGGGCTGAACTGAGAAATGCACGTAGTGACAGTAAAATGCAGCTGTTGAATGTTCCAGCCATGACAACTATTGATGTACACACGGGCTGAACTGGGAAATGCACGTAGTGTCAGTAAAATGCAGCTGTTGAATGTTGCAGCCATGACAACTATTGATGTACACACGGGCTGAACTGGGAAATGCTCGTAGTGACAGTAAAATGCAGCTGTTGAATGTTCCAGCCATGGCAACTATTAATGTACACACGGGCTGAACTGGGAAATGCTCGTAGTGACAGTAAAATGCAGCTGTTGAACGTTGCAGCCATTACAACTATTGATGTACACACGGGCTGAACTGGGAAATGCTCGTAGTGACAGTAAAATGCAGCTGTTGAACGTTGCAGCCATGACAACTATTGATGTACACACAAGCGGTCCGGGAAATGCACGTAGTGACAGTAAAATACGGCTAATAGAACCATTGTTTTTCAACACATTTATTGCATAATAACATAACAACAAAAGATGATGGACGTGTTGTTGATAAATGTGATTTTTCGCAGGTGTAGAATGGACATTTTTGATTCTTTTGTAAAATTTGGACTGTTGTGGAACATCTAAGATGAATCTGAAATTATATAATTAACATTAGTTAGCAATATAATGTATAATTTTCGCATGCAAAGAATGTGTACATCAAACGAGTTCTATCAATTAAAATATCGGTGTTATGTATTTGAAAATACATTTAGAGCAGTATTCAGTTTCTCTAAATGCAATAGACCACGATGTTCCCATTGCATAAATATTGTGGAGAGTGACTCTTTTGTAAGTTCGCAAAATAAGAAGGAAGTTCAACTTAACTACAATACAAATTGTTCAAGTTCTCATATTATATATCTTATGACTTGTAAAAAGTGTAACTTGCAATATATTCTGAAAGAGGTCTTCAAATATTTATGCTCGTATACCTGATTTTGTTATTGTGGTTTAACATAAATCATTCAACTAAATAACATTTGTTTAACAAAAGCAAATTAGACACAATTATGAATTTCAGTTGTATAACCTAATTTGCTTCAATCAAAATTATAAAACTATATTTCAAATTCAATAAAAATCAGATTAACCATAATTATTTAACTAAATTTTATTTGTTTAACCTAACTCGTTTTTACATAATCATCGAAATGTATTTCACTGTTGTATAACCTAACATAGTTGAACCAGAGTCAACAAACTAGATTACAGTTGGTTAACATGACGTAGTCTACCCAGATTCATCTAAATCTTTTTTTTTTACAAGAAGTAGATTTACCAGAATCATTAAAATCAATTGCAGTTTTTTAACCGAAGGTAGTTTATCCAGAATCATCAAACTATATTTCATTTGTTTAACAAAAATGAAATTAACCAAAATCATTAAAACAAATCTCAGTTGTTCAACTTAGCTACTAACTACATTTTCTCACATTCACCAATCATATTTCAGTTATTTTATATAACGCCGTTAAATCATAGTTCCAACATGATATTTGCTTTTTTTTCTATAGACAAAGAACAAAATTATCGTTGTTAAACTACCCATTGAACACCGCAAAAAGTAGTCCCGATTCTGAGCGGAGCATAGTAAAATGAAGTTCTCATTACAATTGCAAACATATATGTTAAATGATGTTTGAAAAGCAGTAATTTTCGCGTTATCGTTCTTTATTGGTCCAAAACATAAATCTTTGACGTTCTGATGCATGGCTTTTAAACCACTCCGGCTAACCCCCTCGTGGTTTAATTCCTTCGCAACCAAACTCCAAATCGTTGATTGTTGACCAAAAACACAACGATAAATCGAAAAGTATGTTTTAATTATACAACTATATTTACCATTCCAACAAGACTAATAATGAACCTACCCTAGTTAACCAGAGGAAGCAGCCTGGACGGTGATGCCACCGGTGCTTGTGCTGCTGCTAGGGAAGAGGACCATGAGCAAGAACAGGAGACCAATCAGGGCCAGCACTGAAAGTACACATCAGGTTAGAATACGTGTTTGAAACCACAAACCTTGGTTAAAATCGCGATAAAAACATGGCATTATTTTGAATTAAGAGTAACGCAAAGACCGATCAGGACCAATACTGAAAGTATACATCATGTTAGAATACATGTTATTAGATTTAAAGAGACTTGTTCACAGATTTTCGTATTTTTGAAAAATGTCATTTAATGTCCTAAGTGCAGGAACTAAAGAAAGGTTGGACTGACCAAAAACAAATATTATATAAACAAACAAAAAAAGAAAAAAATATTGCTACGAACTAAGTTCGCCGGGATGAAAAATCTGTTGCTGTAACCACTTGGCTATTCCAAATACCGAGGAAAAGCGTTACAAACGCTGTATAATTTTATCCATTTCAGCTGATGATTTTTCATAAACGACGCTATATTTCTAATATATGTCTTTGTCAGTAGTGTTATTTCACTAGTTTATATATACTGTATGTTTCTGTTTGGGATCTAGGACAAAAAAAAAATTGTCAATTTGCCAATCTGTGAACATGTCCCTTTAAGAAATAATTTATAAAGCAGCCTCGCTATGACGTAAATCTCCCCTTGAAAGCCAGAAGGTGACGTCAGCATATATGCGAAGAAGGTTGATATCCCTTTCAGGCTTTCAAAGGACGATATCTACGGCGTACTTATTACGCATAAATGTCTCGAGTCGCATCAGAGTTTAAAACAATTACCAAACGCGAATGTTAAATAGTAGAGATAAAGGAGATAACTTACGTGGGTAGTTGGAACCGCTGCTTCCGTATCCGGCGTCGTATCCTGGGTAGCCGTATCCGTAGTTAGCGCTTGCCATGGCAACGACGGCAGCGATGGCGAGGGCGGCGAGAATGATGGATTTCATGATGTCTATAAATAGGCATGTAAAGGGAAACAACTATGTTAATAGAATTATGCAACGGGCGGTAACTTTAAAAAAGACTCGTTCAGCGCATTAAGTTTTGTATATAATTTTGAAGGCAATATAAAACCAAGGAAATAATTGGAAATCAGAGTTTTAACCGAATGCATGAGCATAATTTGTGTTTTCGTATTTTCTTGTATCAATCTATATTTGACAAGTTTGCGCAAGAACAATTAAAATTACGTTTTGTTAACAATTTAATATTTAGTATATATTTTCATTTTATATTGCTTTAAATGATATTGAAAATACTATTTAATTCTAGTGTTCAATTTAATTACACATTTTTTGCGAAAGATTTAAAAAAAGTAGTACGTATATGAATATCAAATTATTAATCTAATTCGATTCAAATGTTTTCAAATAAACTCGTTTCCATATATCACATATTTGCTAAAAAGAGTTCCAGTCGGCGGGTTCTGTAGGTATTTAATGATACAGAAATAAACCAAAAACTAGACCTCAATCGCCTATTAAACTGCTTTAGTAAAAAAAGATAAATATAAACCTTTATATAACTTCGTCTTACCTGATCGATCCGAAATGAGAATATGATGGCTTGTCGGGGCTTATGTACCGCTGTACCACCAGACATGGCTGTCAAAACTTCAAAAATTTGTCGATTTTGTCTCGTCAAAATTTTAAGGCCATACGTATACTTAATAATTGTTTCCCGTTTTATTTTTTTGTGTGTATATATAATATATAAGGTAGATAAGGATTTTATATTTAGACTATGTTTATGTATTATAAGTAAATATAATATAGCTTTAATAATAATAATTAAAATAATAATAATAATAATAATATTATTATTATTATTATTATTATTATATATAACAATAATAATAATAATAATAATAACAGTATCGTTATTATAAGTAGTAGTAGTAGTAGTAGTAGTAGTAGTAGTAGTATTTTATAGTAGTAGTAGTAGCAGTAGAAGTAGAAGTAGTGGTAGTATGTTTAGAGTATGTTTATGTATTATAATTAAATATAATATAACTTTAATAATAATAACAATAATAATAATAATAACAATAATAATAACAATAATAATAATAATAATAATAGTATCATTATTATAAGTAGTAGTAGTGGTAGTAGTGGTGGTCGTAGTAGTAGTAGTAGTAGTAGTAGTAGTAGTAGTGGTAGTAGTAGTAGTAGTAGTAGTGGTAGTAGTGGTGGTCGTAGTAGTAGTAGTAGTAGTAGTAGTAGTAGTAGTAGTAGTAGTAGTAGTAGTAGTACTAGTGGTAGTAGTAGTGGTAGTAGTAGTAGTAGTAGTAGTAGTAGCAGTAGTAGTAGTAGTAGTAGTAGTAGTAGTAGTAGTAGTAGTACTAGTGGTGGTAGTAGTGGTAGTAGTAGTGGTGGTAGTAGTAGTAGTAGTAGTAGTAGTAGTAGTAGTAGTAGTAGTAGTAGTAGTAGTAGTAGTAGTGGTGGTGGTAGTAGTAGTAGTAGTAGTAGAAGAAGTAGAAGTAGTAGTGGTAGTAGTAGTAGCAGTAGTAGTAGTAGTAGTTGTGGTAGTGGTAGTATTTGTAGTAGTAGTAGTAGTAGTAGTAGTAGTGATAGTAGTGGTGGTAGTAGAAGTAGTAGTAGTGGTAGAAGTAGTAGTAGTGATAGTAGTGGTAGTAGTGGTGGTAGTAGAAGTAGTAGTTGTGGTAGTGGTAGTAGTAGTAGTAATGATAGTAGTGGTAGTAGTGGTGGTAGTAGAAGTGGTAGTTGTGGTAGTGGTCTAAGCAGTAGTAGTGATAGTAGTGGTAGTAGTGGTGGTAGGAGAAGTAGTAGTAGTGGTAGTAGAGTAAGGCGGGCCTTTCCGGTATATTGTTTGCCGGCTCTTTTACCCGCTTACTAGGGGATTGAGTTGTTTATTATATCATTATCATAACAGGCGTGTGAAAGGTTCCAAACAACTAAGTCTTGTGAGGTAGTCCATTTTATTCTATGAAATAGTATCAGATCACGCACCTGAAATAGTATCAGGTCACGCACAAATATAATAGTTTAAATATAATATATTTGCAAGCACATAATACATATAATTATTTGCATAGTAAGATATAAAATTATTGTGATCATTATTCTTTTAATAACAACGTTTGTATAACAACCTATATAATATTAACATACTACTTAATTCCTTATAGTTTATAAAAGCATGCCAATTTATAACATTAATAAACGCGATAGAGAAAATGATTAAATAATTACTATAAAATATTTCAGTATAATGCTAACATCATAACTTTGTTTCAGTACAATAATCTTTAAAATTTAGTGTATTATTTCTTCTAAGTAAAAAACAAATGCACTCTACAATCATTGAGAAATATTACAAAATAGAAACGTAACAATAATCTTAACTGAAATAGTATCAGATCACGCACAGCTAGATCGTGTGTGTATTTCGAAGTTTATGAGGTCCTTCCGCGCCTGAGGCTGCATTATGTGAGGACCCGGAGTGTGTCCCAGCACTCCTACCTAATTAACTTACCAGAGACTCGCGAAAGTTGGGACGAATTTTGAATCGTAGCTGCAATTTCCAGCTATTTATTTTTCGGCGTAGCTGTCTAAGATCACTTTTGACCCAGATTTTCTTGCGATAATTATGCAGCGGGAAAATTGAATGCCAATAGAATTGGGCGAATTTTCTAAATCTAGGGAATGCAAACATCAAACAATGGTTTAACGTATACCAATAACTGTTGCATACTTTTGGGGATAAAAAATTTACATAAATCTTTACATATGCGGTTAAAATGAAGTTATAAACATATCTTCAACATATACTCTAGAACTGAGGCTAATTATGAACGTATTTTCTCATTGTATGCCATAAACAGAATGCTATATTCATTCACGTAACGAAATAACTATTTTGTTTAGCCTACAGTTATATAAGCGGTACGCCCTATAAATTGCAATTGTGCAATGTTCCCATTCATAAATCTCATTCACAGTGTTGCCGTTCCATGTAGCCAATTGATTCTAGCGAGTTCATCATATTCCAGAAACAGTAGTGTCATTCTAAAAATAGCGCGCGTAGCTAGCAACCGTTGTATTGCTTTGTTAATATACTCGTACTTGCATCAATAATAGCGTTCAGAGAATCATAAACCAAAAAATTTCAATAAATGGGGAATTTATATTTATAAACTTACTGTTAATTTGAATTAAAATTGTGGTTACGATTTATTAACGATTATTTATAATTGCATCTTTCTATCAACTTCTCCAGTAGATGTTATTTAATCTATAAAAAGATGCTACATTTTCTATAGATAAAATGTTATGAAAGAAGATTCGGAATACGTCGAATTGTTATTCGCGTAGCATGAATACACAATTTGTAATACTAATTATACACAGGAACCCCTGACAAATCATATTTCTACTGATATAAATTTAAAATCTTCATAGTCTAATGAATTTGTATTGTTGCATTATCAAAAATAAAGTCTTAACATTTCAAAAATCGCTGAATGTTCCCTGACTATTGCTTTTTATTGGGATACACAGTATAAATGCTTATTTGTCTTCAAATCGTTATTATATTAGATAACTAACATGAATGGTATATTACCGGTACTATAAATAACTATATAGACTCGCCTGATACATAATAATTCATTCCCATTTTTTTTTCTTACATTGTTAATTTTTGTTAAATTGGCTTGACAAATTCAGATAACAATTATGTTAAATTAAATTATTTTGGTTATTCATATATCACTGGTGGAAACATGGAGCCGTATGATTGGTTTATTCACAGCATTGATATTAATTATAATTTAATTTAATTTTTAAAATTAATAAATTTATCTCAAATTAACTTTTGGGTCCGAGAAGTTTTCTTATAGTGTTAGAAAAATCTGGGGTCCAATAAGTCTAATATTGGTGGGGACCAAAAAATCTGGGGTCTGAGAAGTCACGTAACCGATCATCTTGGCCGTCTGTTTAGGTAATTTTTAAATGACATCTCAATATTAATTTCAACGCCGATTGTCTTTTTTAAAGACATTTCTTGTTTTTACTGAAAGATATTTAAATTTTGATGGGGTCTTGTGCTGTGGGGGGGAAACCGGAGTACCCGGAGGAAACCCCACCTGTCCGGTATGGTGACCACCAACCAAACTCACATGCGCCGAGTGGGAATCGAACAGCCACGCACAGATAGATCTGCCGTGCGCGGTTCTTAAATACTATTCCAGGGACACGTGGGTAGTATTACGAATATGATTAGTCGGTTCTTCCGTACTTGCTTTCCCAATGTGGCTATCACGTGATAATGCTCTAGTAATTTATTTGCATATGCTTAACTCTTGTGTACTGACCATTACCTTGGTGCTGGTATCTTTCTATGATCTAGAAATAATTGCTTATAACGGAATACGAGGTTAGCTGAATTCCACCAAGGTTACCTGCATGTAATATGTCAAGAGATTTCCATTATACCCTGATTATATTATGATATCCACACATGTGTTATTTACATAACCCCTAGACATCCTGTTTCATATATACTTGAGAAATATACAGTGGTGGTCACTCCTACTTGAATATGTCGATTTATGACTAAAGTCATCTAAATAATATTTGTTTGTTACATGTTAACATTGAGTTATTAATTTATTTTATAATTATTTCTTGCCAATATATGAAACAATCTTTAACAAGTTAATATTCCGTTGCTGTGGTATTATATCTTTTTAATTGTCATGTTATATTTTACCAGTTAATACAATTTAATGCAAAAAGTTTCAAATATCAAGTGTATTTGTATTACAGTAGTAGTAGTAGTGTAGTATAGTAGTCGAAATGGTAGTGGTGGTAGTGGTAGTGGTGGTTGTTGTTCACACGAAAATGACTTGTTCTTTTTTCTCTGTCTGGATTGAAAATCCTTTTCGTTTTTCAACAAAAAAATTTAAAATAACCCAACAAGCACAATACTATTGGCCTATCGGAATACCGTGTTACCCGGCGGTTTCAGTATTTATAAGGAAGTCTAAAGGTCCAGTCTACCTTTAGGCGGTCAAATTATGTAACTGACCGGAACCAATACACAAACTGTCGCTGGGTGGTCAATTTAGTGGTGTGGTTACAAATTAATTCGTAATTCATTTTATCAGTTAAATAAATCAGTATTTACAAGGTTTGTAGGTGGAAAGTGAATGTTAATAAAATGCATTTCAATGAATTAATTTTAAGTAGACCACAAGATAGGTAAGTAAATTGAATAGATGAATTTACATAAATGGACTAAAATTAATAAATAGATAGGTAGAAGAATAAATAAATACATACATATGGGTACGTATTTGAAAAAAAAAAGAATTTAAATAAATGCACTGAAAAAAGAATAAAGAAATAGAAAGATAACTAAATAAAGAAGCAAGCCACAAGATTGGTAACTAAATTAAAAAACGCACTAAAATAAATAAATAAATAAATAAATAAATAATAAATAAATAATAAATAAATAAATAAATAAATAAATAAATAAATAAATAAAATAATAAATAAATAAATAAATAGCATGTGTATTTACCCTTGTTATGATATTACTTATTCTATTTTGCAATATTAGATTGCGCTTGATGTCTTCCTTTTCTTTTCAGTGATAACTATTTCCGTGACGATATTCATCTTACTGATTTTGTGGTTGTTGTTTATTGATTGGTGATCAAGAAAATAGCCGCAACGGGTACCCGGGTACCCGTGGGTAATTCATCTCCAGATTTCCGGATTAAAAACCGTTAGTTAAAATTGTTAACAAAAATTGTTTCACGTCCCAGACCTACAAGCCCATATAGCCTACACAAAATGACACGCTTTATTTAATTGTTGTAGTTTTTATATCAACGGTAATATCAACTACTGTATTTGAAATTGGAATTTTGGCGTTTTATATGTTTATGTTGTTTTAGTGTCAATTATTTAACTGGAATAAAATTATTATTAGAAACACAAATGTATTTTTAATAAAATAATAACACATTATTATAGCAAAACATACTTTACTATATTTTATGTGCAAATTAAATGTAAGAACGTGTATGGTAACAATGTTTTAATCGTACAGTAATATATTCAGTTACTATTGTTGAAAACTTTATGCAGTTTCATTATTAGCGGAAACAACTCGAACATTGTATTTTCCACTCTTCTTGCAGCGGTTACTCCCCTTAGTAGTGACTGCTTGGAGCCGCTTTAATTTCCAATGAAACTTACGGTGATGTTTCGCTACAAATGCAGAATGTTTGTTTTTTCTCAATACTCTCTTTGATAAAACATAAAAGTATTTTCCTGGGATCAGTCTGCAAAAAAACTCCTAACGATTACACTACTTATGTTGTTCAGATCAAATTTTCTATGTAAAATGCAATGATTTTTGTTCACTAAAATAAACAATATGAAACACCATAGGAATATTCACTAGTTTAAAACATTAGAATATAACTCACTCACTCACGCAGTCCTCTCTGCGCCGTCTGCAATAGAAAACACTATATGAATATTCTCTAGTTTAAAATATTCGAATATCACTCACTCACTCACTCACTCACTCACTCACTCCTCTCTGCGCCGTCTGGTTCTTGATGCGATCACAAGGAAGCGCCTTCCCTTGTTTTCGTTTCCGTAGCAGGTTTGTTTTTACGGGGTGGGTTGCTAACCCCGAGCCCGACCATCCAGTCCTCCTTTATCCTGACTTGGGACTTGGCAGCACGGACTAGGTCCTTACTGGTGGAGTTTGAATATAAATATACCTATATATGAACCAGCAAACTTGGAGAAACTTAATTATTTTAAGATATTCACTTAAGCTCTCACTTAGAAGCTTTATGAATACGGGCCCCGAATACATTATGATACATTGTGATTACACAATTTGGTGTTAAAAAGTTTTGAATTCAGTCTTTAAATTCGCCGCTAAAATACTTTTTTTTTCACACATACTTGAATTCGGAATAATGCAATTGTAAAAGTACTCTCGTTATTTAATGTTTTGCAAAAGTGTTTATTTCATGCAGACATCTTTTTACTCCGACCTGCATCTCTAACCAATGTTAGCACCGCTTTTCAAAAGCACTTAATTCATCGATCAGCCGCTTCGATTTTCAGATTTTATTTAAACCAAGGATGGACAAAAAAATTAAGAGATCGCATAAGCATGAAAATGGAATTACGAAACGAATAACTAAATTAAATTTGTTGTAAATATTGGTGCTTTATTCCCTAGTTACAATTAAGTCCCGATGGGTTTGCGACATGTTCCCGGCGTATCGTTCGATGCATCACACCAAGGCCTTCCGGGAACCTGCCGACTGCCGGGTGTTTTTGGGGCATCGGTCGGGTGCCAAGTGTTTTTTAACGCGAATAAAAATCAGTCCCGACGTCGCCAACATTTTGCCATCGCCTACGGAACGACCGATGTCCCGCCAATAGCTGACACGATTTCTTGTTAAATAACGTACGTTGTTTTCGTAGAAACGTATGCCATTGGTCGTTTTAGTTGTAACGTATATTTGTCGTTCTCGTAAAAACGTATGACATATGTCGTTTTCGTGGAAGCGTCATACTGTGACATTTGTCGTTGTAGAAACGCATTACATTTTTCTTTTTCGTAGAAACGTATGACATGTGTCGTGTTCGTAGAAGCGTATTACGTGTGTCGTTTTCGTAGAAATGTATGGCATTCGTCGTTTTCGTAGAAAATTATAACATTGGTCGTTTTTTTTTCGAAACTTGTTACATGTGTCGTTTTCACGGAAAACGTAATGCAGTGACGTTTGTTTTTTCCTTAGAAACGTGTTACATTTGTCGTTTCCGTAGAAACGTGACTCTAAAGAAACTCTTCCTTGTTGATAGCGTAAGTCACGACATGCGAGTCGAAGCATATTGGCATACTTCGTACGTGGAACATCACGAAAGCGACACCTATGTTCTATATAGAGAAACCACCGTATACATGACGCTGATAAGAAGTGTTTTTATCATTATAAGGTTATGTCCGACTTTGTTCGAGAGTGTCCACTATTTTAATGATAGCAATTACACTAAATTGAGACTAATATTGCGTTTAGCAATAACAAATGCCCGTCTTCGTGGCCTACTTACAATCTTCATAATTCGATATTCTTACGAAGTAACTACATGTATTTACAAATTTGACAGTTGTTATCCCCACTTGGCGACATTGGTAAATACATGGTACATAGTTTATATGTTTGTATGTGCTGTTAGAAGTACACTAGCCAGACTGAGTTTTATAAACTCCAATACTAGTAATGCACCTAAACTATTTTCCACCATGAGGGGGCGGTTTGCTGACCCAGGGGAATTGGACTAATTTCATTTTTTGGGTCTAATCCCCCCCTCCCCCCCCCCCCCCCAGAGCCAAGCATTTTTGTCTAAATCCCCACAGGGGTGATGCTTAGTGCAACCAATGGCCCGGGGGGCCAATATTACCGGGATCTAAAAGCCGACCAAAGTCTATTTCCCGGGACCCGAAATCAAATTGCGTGTAAAATGCCCGCCTGTCGGGAATCGCTTTCAGTCTAAAGTCCCGTATATGCCCGCCCCCCGCCGCCACTCCCTCCCTCCTTTTGGAACCGGTGACAAAACAGCAACGCGTTACTTTGTCGTCTAGGTTGACGTTCTATAAGCATAATTTTTTTTATTGGTTTTCGCTTACGAGTACATCTGCAAAAAATTCGTGGGTATGGGAAATTTTTTCATTAACTCTTTTTTTCTTTGCGACATATTCACCACACAAGTTAGGTATATTTGACTGAATGTAAAATGTTTAAAGAAACTGTACCTTACGGTACGTTACTACCAAGAGAGCCTGTCTCACGCAGACTAATTCGAAATGTTTGCTAATTATACCAAATCGCCGCATATTAGCGAAAACTGACCGAAAGTCAGAAAAAGTCAATGATCGATAGGGACACACACTTTTTGGGTCGGCAGACAAAATTACGGGGAGGGGGGGGGGACGGGGGCGGGCAAGCGGACACAAACAACATTTTACGCCTAATATGATTTATTCTCTACGTGTATGTGTCGATAGCTGTTTATTGAAGCTTTACTGTTATTAAATTGTACTAATACAGTGTTAAGTGTTACAAAAATGGCAAGTCAGGAAGTTTAAAACACTGCCAGTTGAGGTCGAACACTGCCAGTTGAGGTCGAACACTGCCAGTTGAGGTCGAACACTGCCAGTTGAGGTCGAACACTACCAGTTGAGGTCGCGGTGGTAATGGGTATGGTGTCCGCCTTGCGATCGGGAGGTCGTCAGTTCGATCCCTACCCGGGTACTTCGAACAGTCTTTCTCACTGCCAGTTGAGGTCGCGGTGGTAATGGGTATGGTGTCCGCCTTGCGATCGGGAGGTCGTCAGTTCGATCCCTACCCGGGTACTTCGAACAGTCTTTCTCACTGCCAGTTGAGGTCGCGGTGGTAATGGGTATGGTGTCCGCCTTGCGATCGGGAGGTCGTCAGTTCGATCCCTACCCGGGTACTTCGAACAGTCTTTTTTTCTCACTGCCAGTTGAGGTCGCGGTGGTAATGGGTATGGTGTCCGCCTTGCGATCGGGAGGTCGTCAGTTCGATCCCTACCCGGGTACTTCGAACAGTCTTTCTCACTGCCAGTTGAGGTCGCGGTGGTAATGGGTATGGTGTCCGCCTTGCGATCGGGAGGTCGTCAGTTCGATCCCTACCCGGGTACTTCGAACAGTCTTTCTCACTGCCAGTTGAGGTCGCGGTGGTAATGGGTATGGTGTCCGCCTTGCGATCGGGAGGTCGTCAGTTCGATCCCTACCCGGGTACTTCGAACAGTCTTTCTCAAAAGACACAAAGCACTGGTTCTATCCAGGAAATGGACTCGAACACCTCTCAATAAACCGCTGGCTTTCAACACAATCGAGCGTAAATAAATAGGTTTAAACTTCCTAAATCACTTTTCTTTAAAACAAAATGGGGACTGTAAGTATAAACTAAATGTAAACTGTTAGTATTTAAAAGTGTTTGAGAATACCACACACCAATTGCTATAGTTCACGAATTGCTAAAGGTTAAGGGCACTTCACAGGCAGTGGAGGTTAGAACAAATTTATATCGGTCTTGTCTGGTCATGTGTAATGTCTGTTGAATTTTTTTTTCAAAGGCCAGTCTAGAATAATTTGAGACTGGTGGCATCTTCCTGGTGGCAGTTTAGAAATGCGTTTTATCTTATTTAATTGGTAGGTGGTTAGTTGGTTGATTAGTTTTGGGTTAGTTGGTTGGTTGTTGGTGTTGGTTGGTTGGTTTGATGATTGGTTGACTGGTTGGTTAGTTGGGGGGTAGTTGGTTTAATGTGTGTTGACTGGTTGGTTGTTTGTGGGTTAGTTGGTTAATTGGTTGTGGGTTGGTTGTGGGTTAGTTGGTTGGTTGTGTGTTGACTGGTTGGTTGGCTTAGGGTTAGTTGGTGGTTTGTGTGTTGACTGGTGGGTTGGTTGTGGGTTAGTTGGTTAATTGGTTGAGGGTTAGTTGGTTGGTTGTGGGTTAGTTGGTTGATTGGTTGTGGGTTAACTGGTTAGTTGTGTGTTGACTGGTTGGTTGGTTTTGGGTTGATTGGACTGGGTCGGTCAAAAGATTGGTAGGTTGCTTTGTGTGTTGCTTGGTCGACATTATGCAGTACAAATTATGTTTTATATCTTTTTGTACCAAAAAGTTAAATTAGGAGAAAAGAACAAAGGTAAACAAAACATAGAAAAATAAGATGAAATCGATAGCACAGAGGGGGAAAGCGTATCGTTGAATATGGAAAATTGCCCGCGCTGTGATTTTTATTTTTTAGAAACAACATCTACTTAGGGCAAACACAATTCTGTGTTTTGGGCATCCCGACTCTACCCTGCGAAAACCCCCTAACTCTAAAGTCTTTAGCGACGATTGTTTTCCGTTAAATCCGTATTCGTCGGATTTTAGATAATTTTCAATGTTTTTGACCGAAATGTGTCTTAAAAAAAGTGTAAGAAAAAAACTCAATCCTGACCGACCCTTCCTAAAAGTTTTGAGACCGTTGCCCGAAACACACAATTTATTTGTTTGGTCCTAGCATATTAAATCAACATTTAAAGGGACTTGTTCACGGATTTAAGCATTGTTTGAAGTATGCAATTAAATGTCTTAAACTTTACAGATTTAAGCATCGAAAATAAAAAGCTGAAGTGTACTAACAAGAAAAGTATTTAGAAAAAAAAAACAACAACAAAACTGGTCCGAACCCGGATTAAAAGGCTGCCGCCTTAATCACTTGGTCATTCAGACTGTTGTATTTCACCATGCATTATTAACTTTATGTAAAGTGTTCCACGTGATGTCAACAGTTTCAACGAAAACAACAGAAACACTCCAAATTATTCCGTCGTTTAGCGTTGCAAACGCTGTACAATTTTATCAATTTCAACTGATGATTACTTATAAACGAAACGGTTTTTACAGTATATTTCTAGGTCCGTAGTATTATTTTACTTCCGTACATGCACTTTTCTTTTAATTTTGGAATCGGTGACAATAAGTTGAACAATTGTCAATTCGTCAATCTGTGAACATGTCTCTTTAAAGGGATAGGATCTTTGCTCTACCTTGAAACCTTTTGAGATTCACGATAATATTTAATATTGATATTATTATATATTATTATTATTATTATTATTATTAGGTGTTCGCACTGCCTATCCGATTCATTTCCACATAAGGCATTAATCGATCGAATATCACTTTGCATTATGAAGAGGATGTTTGCAAGTAAATAGTACATATAGATGCGCCTTTTCAAAGGCGCCCATTCAACCTTTGAAAAGCTTGTAAAGTCGTTTTATGTCAATAACAGCATATTGAAACGACTGAAAAGCATACTGTTAAAGGATATGAAAGCATGTTGTACTGCTGTAATTTATTTAATTTGATCAATGCTTGAACACACTCAGTGAAGTTAATAGTGATCGCCCTTTTTTTTTTATTCGAAGCGAACATAAATCGTTTTGGTGAAGTTGAAAGGAAGATGTATATTTTGTTACATAGCAAGAGTATGCATTCTACATAAAACTGCATATACACATACCTGGACACTGAATTTAATCTAATCAAAGCAGGCCGAAGTGGACTTTTTTTTTTATCAGATCCTCATGATGTGACTACGGTTACGTTCAATTCGTCTGTGCGTTGAGTTTCGAAATATTGCTGGATTTTTACTTACTAAAGAAAGCACAATGCTAACTTGTTACTACAGTTTTGGGAACTATAAATCATCGACGGATTTTTAACCTCGGTCCTAAGCAATGGGGTGCGGAAGTAGCAATACGAGCCTAATTGTTGTTCGCCGCCAGCTTTCCAAAGAGGAGACGCACGTTGGACCAGTAAAATGTCACCAACATGACCACAGCGCTGCCACCCACTACGATGCCAAGGTCAAACTGTTTCTTTGTCAGATGTGTTATATCGAATCAGTTCGGTCTCCGTCAAGGCAGCAAACAATGAAAGCTGCTAATTATATACAAGAGATTCAGACGTATGTGAAATCAACCGTATTTCGTCAACGTCAACATCGGGTGTTTGGTTTAGCCAGAGAGACCCGGACGAACACTGAACACTTGATAGAGCACTATGAACAAACTAGGAAGAGCTTGGAAAGAAAAAGAAGTCAAATGGTCGACAATGTTAACGCATTCGTTAAATCTATAGTAGATATTTTATCATATCTCCGGGAGGAGCTTATCGACACTATAAATGAGGAAATGACAGTGTGTCAAAATGAGGCAAACGGTGTTATGACTACTTTAGACAAACGGTTAAATGACATTTCCACCTTACAGAAACAATCTGGAATTCCATTTGATTCCGATCAGTCTGGACTTGCCATTCAAACTCTTGATGACTTGGAAAAGTGTCTTGAGCACGAAAAGAAATCGGAGAATTCTTATCACAATGTACAGCCGGCATTGGTTATAAATAAATCTCTCCAATTAGGTGACATATTAGGTCACACAATGCAGAAAGCTTCATCTGTGAAAAATATTAAACTTGGGCGTATACATATAGACAAGAATTCAACTCCAGTACTGCAGTCGCAGTCATCAGATTTACCAACACCAGATATATCTTCAGATGATTCTTTATCGTCTACGGCATTGTCAAACGATGACATGTCTTCAGCAAGAGCGAGTGTCTTCAGACGTTCGTCAAACTTGCTTACGGTGACTAGACGCATAGGGAAAGCGTCATCCTCTGCGACGCCGACAGCACTTGGGACCTTTAACAATAATAATAACAATGTTGATGCAGTCAATGTTTTGGATGAATCAGAAATGCAACCTATAAATGATACAGACCCTGAGTGTCTTAAAAACATTCCGTTAGTAGGTGGACATCAGATGGTTGCTCCAACGCAATCTAAATCTCCACGGAATCACATCAGTTCAAGTAAGATGAATATACGTAACGAATCGTTGTCGCGAAATTCTGCAATGTCTAGAAAAAATGTAAACACGTCTAGACATGGCCAAAGCTCCATAGCTTCTATTAGTAACCTTGATACACCGCGATTCGTGGTATCATCTACGGCAATAGCCGAATGTACATTTGAGAATATTGAAACTTGTCCGTTGAAATTGATTGATCAATTGCGCCTCAAAAGTGATGCATTCCCGAGGAACATAACGTCCACCGCTTTCTTAGAAGATGGGGCTATTGTGCTTTGTGATCAAAGAAATAAGAAGCTTCTTTTATGTACAGATTATTTTCAGCAAAACGGTGAAGTGGAATTTCGCACAAGTCCTCACAATGTAGCGCATATACCTGGCTATGGCGTCGCGGTTACATTTCCGGAAACCAATACAGTACAGTACGTAAAAGTATTCAATGGAGTGTTTGAAGATTGCATGGAACAGATTCAAACCAAATCAAACTGCAGAGGCGTTTGTTACATCGATGGAAATCTCATTTACACATCTGGAAATGACGTCGCTGTTCTGCAAAAGCCTACACGCAATGAGGCCAAGCGTACTCGATATCTCAACACAGCGTTCAGAAAACCTTTATCCATTTACTTGGATCATAACGGAAATATGTTCATCACATGTTATGGAGTTAAGGCATCCAATGGTGAAATAGTTAAAATGACCAGTTATGGTGATAAGATACACTTTGTAGCTGCATGTCGTGAAATAAGTAGACCGGTGAGCTCAACCAGCGATCGTCATGGTTATATTTACGTATGCGATGTGAATCCTCCGTCCATTCACCAGCTGTGTCCAAATGGACAGTATTGCAGGAAGTTGCTAGGACCAAATGATGGGAAGTTCCAGCACATAGACGTATTACCCAATGGCGATTTTCTTACAACGGAAAATAACAATGACATACTGTCGATTTACCGTTTTCGTCTATAAATCTTCCAGTGAATAAATTGCATGTACTCCATTGAAATATACTTTAGCTCGATGACTGGAAATTAGATTTAGAACTAATGACAATATTTTGTTTATATCCGGATATGTCTTTTTTTAAAGAGACAAGTACTTCGCGAATAGTTCGTCATAATTTACAAAAGTATTGACTACTGTAAGCAAACTGATCATATCTTTTCATTTAGTTGCATATACAAATAAACATGACATCAAATGAGATTTATATTGGAATATGTCACGCGTGGAGTGCAACACTAGAATTAACGCTGTCTCATTTTCTGAAATCATACGCATATAAACCCATAACAACTATTGCAGTAAACATTTTATTTACTTTTATGACTCTATAATAATTATGACCGTTGCTGTTGTATCATTCAATTCAAGTCTATTTATACGTAATGCTCTCGTACAATTACTAAGGTAAATGCATCGTAGAATTTTATCAGTGGCGTTCTAAAACTATTCTAATCTTATATATTCATATCACGTATCACGGAATTGTCTCTCAGTTGCGGATTTCTTACATACTATACTGCTACCAGCATAATAAATTCAGTATGTTTAATTAGTTAATTTTATATGTTGTTTTTCTAGGTTAATTATAGGAGCGTCTGTGCCTAAATATGCACAGTTAACTATACATTTTTGTAAATAAATGTTCGATATCGATCTATTCAAAAACTCATACATATTTATTGTATTTCGAAGCACAAAATTCCAATTCTTTTTGGATGATTTTCATTCTATGAATATATTAGCATTGAATATCCGACCTAAGGTATCGGAGTTTAAGTGCCATGTTATTGTTTTTTTTACTTTTAAAGACATTTGGTGTCCTAGTTTTCCGTAAAAGAAATGTAGTTCCCATGCATGATTTTTGCATGGAGAAATCCTGGCATTGTTGCCAGTAAGGTATTCCAGTTTCGGGGGTCGTCCAATAAACCTATACTAGGTTGAATAAAGACATTAATTAATTTGGTTTAACAAATTGAGAAAACATAGGTACCGTAATCATAAACAAGGCAACATGGTTGTACTGTGCACATTTACATTTTAGCGGTCAGAAATTTACCAAGTGATTTTGTGTTTGTCAATTGTTGAATGTATTATATATTTCAAACTTCAAATACTGCACAACATGTTTCATATATTGTCCTCAAAATGGGTTGTCCAGTTTATGGCAATTGGTATAACAGTTTGAAGTACGGAACTCGTGCAAATTACCACTATGTTGTTATGAAAAGACTTACATTTGTCTTTAATGGATCTGTTTCTAGTAAATGCAGCGATCATAAAGGCCATACAGGTAACTGTATATTTCATCTCGTGCACAAATAATTAACGACGCATTAATTTCGTATGCTTTGCATTACACTTGTATGTATGCTTGTTTTCTTTCAAAGTGTGTATAAACGATCTTCGACAGACATGGCGGCGTGGTATAAATACAAATATCCAAATAAAGTCAGTTGACTCAGTTACCATACAGTTAAATTTAAAATGGAAGAGAAGTTACGAAAACGTGCTTGTTTATTTCTTCAATATTTTAGCGTTTCCTATGTAATCTTTATGTTGTTGCATTTTCGGCGTAGCTGTCTAAGTTCGCTTTTGACCTAGATTTCTTGCGATAATTATGCAGCGGGAAAATTGAATGCCAATAGAATTAGGCAAATTTTCTAATTTTAGGGAATGCAAACTTCAAACAATGGTTTAACTTATACCAATAACTGTTGCATACTTTTGGGGATTAAACATTTACATAATTGTGTACATAAGCGGTTAAAATGAAGTTATGAACATATTCTCGACATATACTCTAGAACTGAGGCTAATTATGAACGTATTTTCTCATTGTATGCCATAAACAGAATGCTATATTCATTCACGCAACGATTTTGCTAAACTATTTTGTTTAGCCTACATTTATATAAGTGTACGCTCTATAAATAGCAATAGTGCAATGTTCCCATTCATAAATCTCATTCATAGAGTTGCCGTTCCATGTAGCCCATTGATTCTAGCGAGTTCATCCCATTCCAGAAACAGTAGTGTCATTCTAAAAATAGCGCGCGAAGCTAGCAGCCGTTGTATAGCTGTGTTAATATACTTGTACGTGCATCAGTAATAGCGTTCAGAGAATCATAAACCTAAAAATTTCAATAAATTGGGAATTTATATTTATAAACTTACTGTTAATTTGAATTAAAATTGTGGTTACGATTTATTAACGATTATTTATAATTGCATCTTTCTATCAACTTCTCCAGTAGATGTTATTTACTCTGTAAAAAGATGCTACAGTTTCTAGAGATAAAATGGTATGAAAGAAGATTCGGAATACGTCGAATTTTTATTCGCGTAGCATGAATACAAAATTTAATTTACAATACTAATTATACACAGGAACCCTTGATATATCATAGTTCTACTGATATAATTTAATATCGTCATTGTCTAATGATTTTTTATGTTTGCGTTATCAAAAATAAAGTCTTAACATTTCAAAAATCGCTGAATGTTCCCTGACTATTGCTTTTTATTGGGATACACAGTATAAATGCTTATTTGACTTCAAATCGTTTTTATATTAGATAACTAACATGAATGGTATATTACCCGTACTATAAATAACTATATAGACTCGTTTGATACATAATACTTTTAATTCATTCCCGAAATTAGTTTCCTACATTGTTAATTTGTTAAATTGGCTTGACAAATTCAGATAACAATTATGTTAACCTAAATTATTTTGGTTATTCATATATCACTGGTGGAAACATGGAGCTGTATGATTGGTTTATTCACAGTATAGATTTTAATGATTTAACTGTTGGGTCCGAGAAGTTTTCTTATAGTGTCCGAACAATCTGGGGTCCAATAAGTCTCCTAATATTGGTGGGACCAACAAATCTGGGGTCTGAGAAGTCACGTAACCGATCATCTTGGCCGTCTGTTTAGGTAATTTTTGAATGACATCTCAATATTAATTTCAACGCCGATTGTATTTTTTAAAGACATTTCTTGTTCTCTCTGATTTCATGTTATTTTGTCACTTGTCGGCTCATGGTGAAAATAATGAACAGAACAGGTGAAAATAATAAAGATCAGTAGTTTTCACATCATTATCAAAGCAGTTGGTATTTTATACCTACTCTTTGCAGTGTATTGATTGTTCTTCACAGCTTCTCTTGGCAGTGTATTTGATTGTTCTTTACACCTACTCTTGGCAGTGTATTTTTTTATTGTTCTTTACACCTACTCTTGGCAGTGTATTTGATTGTTCTTTACACCTACTCTTGGCAGTGTATTTGATTGTTCTTCACACGTCCTCTTGGCAGTGTATTTGATTGTTCTTTGCGTGCACTGGGCAATTCACGTTCGTTCTATCAATCGGGTTTAGTTGTGTGACAATATTGCCGTCCAATATGTAATTAGTTTTAGCATATCACTATTTTATATTATGCGTGCCTTTTCAACTATCTATTTTAATGTTTTGAAAAACTGTATTATCGATAAAACCGATAACTCAATGTTGCAAAGCATGTAGTGTCCAGATAAGAATGGTTGGATACAAATTTACAATTAAAGTTTAAATATACTTTATACTTTATAATTTATCCCACGATGTTTATAGTGTAACTACGGTTTGGGAAATTAATACAAGAGTAGAAAGAATCGATTATAGTGACAAATATATGTACACTGTACACGGAGACTTGCATATGTAATTGTTTATTTTGTTCTCTTTTAACTCTAAATAAGATTTATTCTAATAGAATCTTTTAGAAAAATAGTGTAGTGTTATTTGATGACTTCGTTGATATTTGCATACAACAAACGTTGCAATGGGATGTATTAGTAGCAAAGCGCGTGAAGCTGTTGGTCAAATGACACGCTCATCCGAAGTTTCGTTAGGCTCGACATCGACAACGGCTAAGAAAGAAGTGTCTTCATTCGAATATAAACAAGAGGGAAGTCTACGGAACGAGCGCCTGTCCTTACAACGACAACGGCTAAGAAAGAAGTGTCTTCATTCGAATGTCAACAAGAGGGAAGTCTACGCAATGAGCGCCTGTCCTGACAACGAAAACGGCAAGAAAGAAGTGTCTTCATTCGAATGTAAACAAGAGGAAAGTCTACGGAACGAGTGCCTGTCTTGACAACGAAAACGGCTAAGAAAGAAGTGTCTTCATTCGAATGTAAACAAGAGGGGAGTCTCCGGAACGAGCGCCTGTCTTGACAACGAAAACGGCTAAGAAAGAAGTGTCTTCATTCGAATGTAAACAAGAAGGAAGTCTACGGTACGAGTGCCTGTCTTGACAACGAAAACGGCTAAGAAAGAAGTGTCTTCATTCGAATGTAAACAAGAGGGGAGTCTACGGAACGAGCGCCTGTCTTGACAACGAAAACGGCTAAGAAAGAAGTGTGTCTTCATTCGAATGTAAACAAGAAGGAAGTCTACGGAACGAGCGCCTGTCTTGACAACGAAAACGGCTAAGAAAGAAGTGTCTTCATTCGAATGTAAACAAAAGGGGAATCTACGGAACGAGCGCCTGTCTTGACAACGAAAACGGCTAAGAAAGAAGTGTCTTCATTCGAATGTAAACAAGAGGGAAGTCTACGGAACGAGTGCCTGTCTTGACAACTAAAACGGCTAAGAAAGAAGTGTCTTCATTCGAATGCCAACACGAGGGGAAGTCTACGGAACGAACGCCTGTCCTGAAAACGACAACGGCTAAGACAGAAGTGTCTTCATTCGAATGCGAACAAGAGGGGAAGTATAGGGAACGAACGACTGTCCCGACAACGACAACGACAACGGCTAAGAAAGAAGTGTCTTCATTCGCATGCAAACAAGAGGGGAAGTCTACGGAACGAACGCATGTCCTGACAACGACAACGGCTAAGAAAGAAGTGTCTTCATTCGGATGCCAACAAGAGGGGAAGTCTACGAAACGAACGCATGTCCTGACAACGACAACGGCCAAGACAGAAGTGTCTTCTTTGGAATGCGAACAAGAGGGGAAATCTACGGAACGAACGCATGTCCTGACTGCGTCATATGTTAATGTTGATATTCCTGACATTGAAACAGCTCGACTCAAGTGCAATAACCACATAAATCTCCAACCAGATAATACGACACGCTCCATAACCTCTACCGCTATTGTAGAGGATAATTTTATTGTTCTTTGTGATGCATTCAATATAAAACAAACTTTGATGACCGTTATCAAAAAAATGATGAAATACAATTTAACTATAAGCCGTTTAATGTCAAGCATGTGCCGGGTTTTGTGGTTGCTGTCACTTCTACGGATGAAATAAAAACGCTGACAGCGTAGAAAAACTGTTGGCGATAAAAGAAACTAAAAATGTGAATGATTAGTGCATTTTTGCTAAATAGGAAACATTTGTTTGAATATAGTTCACTTGCCCACCTTAAAACTTGATAACATGGCTTCTTATTCAATAGCATACGGCATCATAATAAAAAAATATTCTTAAGTAACGAACAAATATTTGTGAAGCTAATTATTTAATGCAAACATAATTATGTACATGCCAGTTAACTAGTCAATCTGCAACGAGCCATGCAAAATAACAGCGTGGTAAGTAGGGGCATCGATTATTAGTGATTCGTAGCCTACTGAGTCAAAAGTAGGTCTTACGATGCGTGCTCTCGATTTTCCATACTACAGTTTAAAACTAATTCAATGCAGTACTTTGTTGTCAAAATATTCAGAATAAGAATCGGTAACAAGAAATAACACTTTCACAACGAGTCAAAAATAACCGACGTAGCGCATTAATTTGGTGGTCCTATTCCAGGACACACTGGTGAATATTTCGGTTACATTCAAGTAAATAGCAAAAATAAGGATGTCATATACATAATAAATTTGACGTAACATTTTTAATAAATTTTTTTTTTAGAAACTGTAATTGTATAAAAACTTCTTGATATTAACATTATAATACACATGACGTACATAATCTTAAATAATCTAAGAAAACATTCCATTCATGAATGTTTGTTGTTTTGAAGAAGGACCCTTTCATGTTTCGATTTACTGACTAGTAGCCTGCAAAGAAAAGAAGTAGTTTTCCGCGATACCTGTTTTGGAAATTACCCACTCAAAAGACCTTTGGGTTCCGCCAACAGTCTAAAAGTGATTCGGTACGTTCAGTAAGTGATTAATCATGGTTTTGCGGAATGTACAGAGGACATTCATACTTGCAGACAATGCAGAGGTGTCTGCTTTGTTGACGACAAACTTATTTACTCGGACGGAAACGACATAAAATGTCAAAGCAAAATTCAGCAAAAGTAAAATTACACCAATCAGACAGTTCTTGAAGCTTTTTGGAAACCTATGTCAATCATTGTTTTACCAGGAAAACAATATTTTAGTAGCATGCTTTGGAGTGAAAAATGCGAAAGGTCAACTTGTAAAAATAACAAATATACTCGACCGTGTGCATTTTAAAAATGAATATTCGGAGATAACAAACCCTGTATGCACGTCTTGGTTACATTTACGTTTGCGATGTGAGTCCTCTATCCATTCATCAGCTGAATCCAGAAGGACAATATTACAGAATGGTATTGGGAAAAATGATGGAGACTTCCAACACATTAATTTGCTACCCAACGGGAACATTCTTGTTACAGAGAAGGACTATAACCAAATCAGAATCTACTGTTTTACTGAATAGTCGGTTAAATAAACGGTTATTGTCTGACGGACCCATAATCACCTGTTACAATATGGTCATGAAAAAATGACACAGTTATAGTTTGTTGAATTTAAGTATATACATGTGCACGCCTTGAAGCAGCAAAATCAACATAGATATAAATCGGACCACTTTAATATTGGTTTTATAACAAAGGCTTATTACCTGGAACAGTTTACCTAAATTTTGGCTTATTTATTCTTTCTTCTTAGTAGTAGTGGCGATTACGATTGTAATGGTGCTTGTACTTGTGCAGGAGGTAGATATAACAATAGTAGGATATGGAGTATTTGTGGCGGTGGTGGCATTAGCAGTAGTAGTTTATTAAGTTGTATTTATTGGTATTCAAGTAGTAGCAGTAATGCTTTAGTAAGTTTGACGTTTGTCACCAAGCATTTTTATACAGTAACATTAAAGAACATAAAAAAATCAAGAATTTATCTTTTCTTAATGCAAATACAATTATAGTTTATTTGCAATTTGTATTTTATTGGTGTCCACTTTTTCATTTTGTTGGAATGTAGAATACGATTATAATACTTTATCTCGAAAATTTTAATAAATATATGTGTTGCAAAGGCTAACGAAATGTACGAATATATATGATGATGCTTTTATACAACATCTGTTAATAATTTATAGCAGCGAAACTTACTTTTTTTGGTTGTATGTTTCGTCGTAACCGACTGACGAATTGAAATCATTTGACAAATACCTAGGCTAAATTAAATTTTAAAAACGAATATCTAGAGGTATCAAGCCATGTATGCACAACCTCAGATCAATTGTAACATTTACGTTTCTTGTCTATGTGAATGTGTTGTATCCAGATGGGCAGTACTGCAGGAAGCTGCTAGCTCCAAATGTGTTGTATCCAGATGGACAGTACTGCAGGAAGTTGCTAGGTCCAAATGTGTTGTACCCAGATGGGCAGTACTGCAGGAAGTTACTAGGTCCAAATGTGTTGTACCCAGATGGGCAGTACTGCAGGAAGTTGCTAGGTCCAAATGATGGAGAGTTGTAACAAACTTTTTACCAAACGGTGATTTTCTTACAACAGAAAAAGACTGTGACATAATAAACATTTAACGTTTCATGGTGTAATGGGATATATTTAAAAAAAAAACTCAAATATGGTTATATTGTCAAACAAGGAATAAAATCCTGGACATATGTTAATTTAATGAAGACCAACAATTGTAATACCTACTGTTGTATGCGACGAAAGTTACGTGTTTTCTGCTTAAAACTCTTAGACTGTAATTGTACAGTATTGGTCTTCGTGGATTTTAGTAGTATTGAAGTAGTAGTATTATAACTACTGCTACTACTACTACTACTACTACTACTACTACTACTACTACTACTACTACTACTACTACTACTACTACTACTACTACTACTACTACTACTGCTGCTACTACAACAACAACTACTACTAAAACCAACACCTCTGCTACTACTTCTGCTACTATTACTTCTACTACTACTACTACTACTACTATTACTACTACTACTACTACTTCTGCTACTACTACTAATACTACTACTACTACTACTACTACTAAGTTACTACTTCTGCTACTACTACTACTACTACTACTCATTTCTTTATTACATTATGATCCTGTTTAAAAGTTTAACCATGTGCTTACAAATAACTGTATACTAATATATCTGAATGGGGTATTTTAAATGACTGTTTCATTTCTTAAAGAGTGTTTGTACGATCTTACAACAGAAAAATTGACATAAATTTAAGAAAACCGATAAAGTTAATTACTATCAACTTTGATTTAAAATGGGAGAAAAATAAATAAGAACCGTTGTTGTAAAACGCATAATTGGCTCCTTTTTAATCACAAACTAGTATTCGGCTGTACAGTCAGAAACGCCAATACATGTATTTATGTATTGTCTTAGCACCTAGTAATACTAAGTTCCTAGCACGAGGTCGAACTCGCATGTCATGAAATAAACACACTGAAAACATGTCGATTTAAAAGGGGCAATTATTTAAATGCCTTAAAACATAATATATACATGAATATACAAAAACATAAACTGTCACATATAATATGTATATCATAACGTATTACGTCAAGGCAATGATATGTCTGGGCGGGCAAAAAACCGCCACCAGGAGGATCGACGCCGCCCAGAGAGACCGAGTGGGGGAAAACTGGGCCACGAATATACATGTACATACTAAAATGACGAATAACGTACAGGAGACATTAAACAAAATACATGTATACAAGTGAAATTTGAATTGTGTACATAAATGGAAATCGCTAAAATAACTAATAAAAATACAGTAACAATATTCATGTAACTGTGTAAACCCAAAACTGCTGCTCGAAACCGTCAGTCTGGGTGGACCCATATTAAACTGTCATCTTTGACGTCGTAAACGCAACGTACTAACAATGGGATAACATATATACAGTTTTGACAACACAACTAAACAAACAATATCCTGGTATACCCTGGGAAAAATTTACTAGAGAGTAATCCCAAGACTGTGGCGTAAAACCGACAGGACAGCCTGGGTGAACAGCAATATGGCGGAGATCACAACAAAATGCCCAGGAAAATGGATAAACAAACATAGATATACAGTAATGACGAACATGAGGATAATCAAACACGCACTTGTTGTGCGCCAAATGATTAAACTTCTCGTAACATACATACATGGGCTGCTGAAAACGTAATTAAAACTAATAATCAGCACAACCATACTATTAGACGATATTACGTAATATATACAGCAAAGATTTCAGCTTGATGAAACAATTAGTTAAAACCGTGACTGCTCCTTAAAACCGCCAGCCAGGGTAGACATAACAGTTCACAGTTCGATTTCTTAGTAATGGCACCCAGCTTATACATAGGAAGTATCAGTGGAGAAACGCCAATACATGTATATACATTGGCTCGACAGTTTTAGGTTACACAATATTAATAAACGATGCAAAAGTCAACATTCGTATTAGTTGATTTATTCGATAGTATAGTGTTTTCTTCGACAGGTTTATGTGTTTGTGCCAGTGTTTACGTTATATTGCCACTTTCACCTGCTTATTTTGAAAATAATTGATATAGAAGATCGTAGATACACACTTGATATTTGGAACAGAATAGCACCCTTATCTATGATAACAATCCTTATATCACTCATTATGTGCATAATGATACTATACATGTTTTGGTGTATGTGTTGAATTCCGCATTGTTCATAAATGCTATATGCAATGAAAGATGGCTTCATATAAGAAAGTCAATACAAACAACAAAATGTTCTAATTTTCAATCCATACTTTTCTTTTTAGTGATACGTGGTGATTCTACAATAATATCTATATTTTCATTGTAATTAGACTATTGCTAATATAAATTGAATCAACCAAATACACTTCTCCTTTTATTACACATATATTACTGTATTATTTGTTCAGATTTGCAAACGAGTGTATTATAAATAAAAAAGATGGATGAATAAAATATCATTGTTAAAACTTAGTGTTAGCACGGTTTGCAACATGTGGGCTCCCTTCTCCGGAACTGTTTAATGCAGTGGAAAACGTTGTACTGCGCATTGAACGACGCACGTTTTTCTTTAACCTCCAAAACAGGTGCTTAGTTGCATGCCTAAATTTCTGATTGAACGCGCAGTAGAGCACAAAATTCAACGACGAGTTCAGATACAGCAGCAAATTGGATACGAATATCAACGCAGTGTTTCCCTGGGAGTTCACGAATTCCGTCCAAGTCTTGTTCTTTCCAAAGAGTGCGTGAGAAATTGGATCGTCCGAGAACGCCGATGGAATGGTGCAAACAAAGAACACAATCACGATGGCAACGAGCATTCTAGTGAGTCTTCTTTGGTCACGCCTGGCCTCCTGGGCATGGTTACACCTAAGCATCTGTCGGTCTTTGTCCGCCTTTCTTAAGGTCCATATCAGCACAGAATTTGTTACAATAAGTATCATGTTGGGGATGAAGTTGATAATGACAGAGTGAAACCAGCTAAGACCAAAGAAGATGTGGCTTTCTCTGAAGTCTGTTCCTTCAGGGTAATATATGGTCCCCACATTCTGTATTTCGAAACAAAAGAACCGCGGTATGTTGATAAGCGTTGCCAAGGATATGATGACTGGAATGGAAAACAAGGCTTTCTTGCGCGATGGTTTTGCTTTGATCGGTTGCACAACAAACGTCAGGCGTTCGATTGTAATGAAGACAATTAGCCAGACACTAGCGTTGAAGCAAATGTTTCCAAACACGAAGAAAATGTACGCCTGAAAGAACGCGAGGAAATAGCTTCTGGTCGTGGAATAGGATATTAAGTGTACTAAAGAAAGCAACAGAAATGTCAAATCTGAAACGGCTAATGCCAGAAGGTAGATGTACGGGGATTCACTTAGCTCCTTTTGGGCAAGAACACAAATGTTAATTATATTAAAGGCGGACCCAATACTGCAAATCAGTTTCCCCGCAAAGAGATACACAAATTCAAGGGTATCCGATTTTTCTGGGACAGAAGTGTTCTTGTGTGTGGTGTTTTGATAGGTTACATTGACAAGCGCCTCTATCTCCAAAGTACCCATGCTGTCTTCTTTATGGCTCTTTAACCTGAAATTCAAATATAAGTTGAAATTAATTTATTAAAGGGACTTTGTCAACGCAAAGGACCTCGAGGGGGTAATTCCTTAAAAAAAACGCTGAAATTAACATATTAATAACGTACCTATAATGGGAAAAAAAGTTTAAGCATGCTGCGATAAAAATCAATTTTTTATATGGGTCGTGTTTGTTTGGCCCTTTTCGTGTTTACATTTTGACGTCAGAATTGTGAGCATTTTGTTAAACCATAGTTTACACACGTTTCCTTACAAAGCAGAATAGTGCAGTTGGTTAAAGCGCTGTCTACTGTCATTTACTTTGTATGGTTCCAAAGTCCAAAGTTTTTGTCAAATAGTGCATGTACAATCTTACTCAGTTCAGAATGTATTACCATTGATTGTTAATTTCAAACCGATATGTTGCAGTCTCAAACATTCGACCACTATAAAGAAATTTAAAGAGACATTCACTTTCAAAACCATGCTTGAAACAATAAATACATACACGGATCAGGGTCAGGTGTAGAGAAGCATATATAGGTACAGTTCTCTTCATTGAGTATATAAAGTAAACTTAATTTAATAAATCAAAAACATTATTTATATAATATAAAAACATTTTAAAAATACGTCCGCTTTTAGCGTATGTTTATATTTTATATACAATTAATGCGTTTTGTTTCACAGTGTGATATCTATGTATTGTTTTGTACATACCCTGGCACAACCATACTTTATTTTTATTCGCTAACGATTTAACATTTATTTGGAAATTACATAGTGGTAATTTTGACCGACAATGCCCCGTTCATGCAGGTAACCATTGCATTTAGTTTCAGACATCCCTCATTCGAACAACAAATTAAACAGCGCCATTTAATGATAAGAAAATTTGCATTGATTTTAAACCAGCTGATACATATCTATTAATGAATAATTAATCAGCGCTTTAGAGCCCTGCGACAATGTTGTTATGATGAATTGCGTGCAGTCGTTTTTGCGCAAGTGAAATTAAACCTAAAAGCTCGATCATCCATGGATACCGGATTTGAAGTTAAAGGGAGCGGAAATATTCAGTAGCTATTATCGTTTATAATTATGTACAAATTATACATTTTGTAAAACAATGAGGCGTAAAAAAATATGCTTGTTTCAGGTTACCCGACCTATCCTAAAAAAAATGCCCCGACATGATATTTCCGACATGTTTTGAATATTCATTCAAACGTATTTTTTTACGCCTGACAGTTAAATTGCGCAATATTATTGTTTGGCATTTTGGATATTAACAAACGGTTTGTGCAACATAAAATTATAAGAATGCTGATATTCAAATATAAATGTATATAATTGTTGAGAAAGTATGCTTCATATAGTTAAAATCAGATTTTAAACAGTTTTATGTGGGCGTCCGACGCTGCCACCCCCGCTAAATTTCGTCTTTGCATACATGCTTCCACATTATGAACAAAGTATTCTTGATCATGATATTTCACTTTTTTTTGTATTTTATGCCCGTACTTAAACAGTTGGAACGTGTTCCCCGGTTGAAATGCTGAAGGGTTTAAATTCTGACTGTTATATGCACTCATCTTTAAAAGCAAATGTTAGGGTGAGAAGGTGTATTTTCATTATATTTTAATACACTATCTACTGTAACCAGTGCGAAAACGCTTACTTTTATTTCCTTATGATGAGTGATTAATATTTTTTTTAACAAGAAATGATGTTTTGTCAGCTGTATAGACCTTAATAACATAATATTCGATAGACACCGTAAATTCATTTAAATAATACACATGAATTCTTTCTCTGTCATTACTATGTAGAAATAACGTGTGTGTACAATTTAACGCTTACCTTTTTTGAAAACACAACTCTTAGACAAAATCCTAAATGTCCACCTCGAAACTAATATCGATGTTGGATATTTATGTTGGTAAAAATAAGATAAATACTAATGTCAACCTAAAAATCACAGGCGAGTATAAAATATATGTCCTAATTGCTAGTTAATTAAGTACCATTGCCGTTTGATAGACATGGGTATCCGTACACCACGCGTTACAGGTCCTATGATTGGAGGAGCTAACGTAGACGATCTGTATATACGAATTCCGCTATGTTCATCAAGGAAAAACATCCATCTGTTCTGACATTGATCGGTTCAACCATGCGAAGTATGGTTGCATTCAGATTTCTTGAGTTCGCGGAATCTTGATCAAGGGTGTAGGTTATTTTTTTATTATTTTATATTCGTATTGCAAACGTTGCACGGTGTTCTTTGCTAAAAATGTTCAACGATATATGTTTTCATCATTAAAAAGAAAATGATTATGCTAATGTGTCTTTTTAGTATGTTTCTATTATATTTCTTAATTCTATCCATAATGGAAACCCGCATTTTGATTAATTGATGATGATATACGATTTTTAATCAATTAAAAGTATGTATAGTCAACTGTTTTCGCATTCATCATAACATTTGTATTTTGGCCTTCGGTTGTATGTGCTTCATTGCGTTCGTGCGTGAGTGAGTGCTTGCGTGCGTCTGTCCGCCGATCTTTTCCGGACTGTAACTTCATCATTCATCAGGCAACTTTAAATAACTCGCCACAAATGTTCACCACGCAGAGACGGTGTGTCGCGCGCAAGACATGTGTCCCTAGTTCAAAGGACAAGGTCACATTAGAGGTCAAACGTCAAATTTGGGGATTGCACAGTTTGGCTGGACTGTTACTTCGTCATTCATCAGGGAAATTTAAAACAACTTGCCACAAATGTTCCCCATGTGAAGACGGTGTATCGCGCGCAAGACTTGTGTCTCTATCTCAAAGGTAAAGGTCACACTTAGAGGTAAGATGTCAAATAGAAGCATAATGCAGATTGGTTGGACAAGATTTTCTTCATTTGTGTGTGGAGTTTGACATTGTTTTGCAAACATGTTCACCATGTGGATTCGGTTAGTCCCTAGATAAAGGTTCAAGGTCACAATTAGAGTTCAAAAGTCAAATATAGGTATGATTCAGCGTGAATGAACCAGATGTTCTTCATTTGTGGTTTGTAGTTTTAAATAGGTTTCACAAATGTTCACTAAATGGCGACACCATGTTGCGGGCAAGACATGTGTTTCTAGCTCAAATGTCAAGGTCACTCTTGGAGGTCAAAGGAGAAGATTTGCTTGTTAGTAAATGTGATTTCAAAATATGTACAATATAAGTTGCTTGCTTTACAGCGGGCTTGACATGTTACCAACAAGCATCTTGTTTTATAAAAATCATACATATTTCTATATTCCGTCACTTTATCTATGTTTAAAATAATCGCGACAATGCTAAGCTTTTACTTTTGCATATCAATTGAAACCGTAAAAAATAAAAAATTTAACTCTTGAAAATGTTGTTCTATATTAGTTTTACCAAGTACAAATTGTACAAATAAATAACTGCTGTCTTACCTTATTTGAACACACAACACTTTACAAATATCCAAAATGTCCACCTCTAAAAATAATATCAATGTTGGATATGTATGTTGGTAAAAATATAAACAGATACTAATGTCAGTTTAAAAATCACACGAGAGTATATAGTAAAGATCCTAATCGCTAGTTGATTAATTACTACTGCCCGTTGAATGACTTGGATGCGTATACACCACACGTTACACGTACAATGATTAAATCAGCTGACGTAGACGGTCTGTATGCACGAATATCGCATTGTTCATCAAGGACCAATGGCCAACCAACTGTTCTGGAATTTATCGGTACATCCATGCACAGTATATTTGCATTTTGATTTCTGGATGTCGCGGAATCGTGATAAAGGGCCAATGGTATTTTCAGAAGTTCTTGTACAATAAAGACGTTCGACAACTGTACCCGTTTGCAGCACCTTTGTTTAATCTGTATTGTAGTTCAAACGTAAACATGTGGATAATAAGCATGGGCATGGGGTGAGATAGTCGAATTTATTATATGTTCATTCGTGGAAGTTCTCTTCATTGGCTACCAAATATTTGAAGACTTGTTTATTTATTTCAGTTTTATACTCTGTCCTCCAAAGTATTGCTTTATTGTAAATATATTGTCGGTATCTGGACCTAAGGGAACTATTTGAAAATAAACTATCAAACTATAAGAACAAGATGCAGCAAAGAATGCATGCAGTAAACATTAAAAATTAGCTATCGCCCTTGTGTTTGTGTTTTTAAAGCAATTTAATTATGTGGATACTTTTAAGATTAAGAAAATAACGATAATGCAAAAATTACTTCGATACTAATTTTAGTATGTTATTGCTTTTCATTGTAACAAGAGTTTTACCAATGACAAAGCTTGCCCAAATTATATATCTTTTGTTATTAAGTTTCGATATGTGGATGCTGTATGGAATTAAAGTAAGTTATGGCCATTAGGTCATTCCACTGGCAGCGTAAGGACAGTCCATTAAGTAAAATTGCAAACGCACGTTTGTTGATAACTTTATTGCATTCCACTTATTTTATTAAAATGACCAGACTATATTTGTAGGCCTACACAGACAGAATGTAAACGAAAGTTATTTACACATTAAACATAACATTCTCATACTTTAAAATATAAAAAAATAGAGTGCATTTAATTAAATAATACCATTGATGTTTTTATTTTTTCCGATCAGTATAATTACAGGTGGTTACGTATTATCACTGCACACAGTGATAATTATAAAAGCAAAGTTTATATACGTAATTTAAATCAAAAATAAGTATTACTAGTTTAGCTGGAATACGTAAGAAACCAAGCAACTTCAATTAAAATACATAGCATTGGTTTAGCTGGAATAAATACAAAGTGATGACTTTTAAAGCAGGCAACTTACCTGTCGATAAATACCCTATTTTATTTTGGCATCGCATAGTTCAGTCCCAAGCATTTAACTAAACAGAAACAATCGCTTGGTGGTGGATATACAACAACCTACGCACAGATATTGTAACTGGCTAGCTAGTATAGAAGCCCTACCGGCACGAACATCCACGTGAACCTAGTTAAGTAACGTGGTATAAATTTAAATAGTAAAAAAGGACACCGAACAATCCTTGCGTTGTTATGTTTATCTTAAGTTATGTGTTGTTGTTTGTTATAGTTATTGTTCTAACCCTCTAATTATATATGTATAGACTATATTGCAACATTTTTAGAGAGTTTAAAAAAACAAAACAATAAACAATCTAAAAATGCATCCTTCGAAGTCTGGAAGGATCTCGCTCGTGGTGGCAGTGGTTAATGTAAACCTTAAGGGGATTCAACCGCTGAGAGAATTATGCCAATTAATATGCCCCCCCCCCCCCCCCCGCCTGCGGGCCAGTCCGCATGTCTACAGCACGTGTTACACGCAGCAATTACGAAAGGCGGTAGGCGATCTGTCACTATTGCTGGTCTCTGACGGCCTTAAGCGTATCTGGCTTGCTTTAATCAGCGACATAATGATGATGAATAACTAAATTTCTTCAAAGCAGAGTGTGTAACATCCCCTGGCCTATGGCCAATATTTAATTTAATGTTACGCATCCAACACACATGTTTTGGAGGTGTGTGATTTATGCCGGTGTGTTTTAGTTTAATACTAATACTACTACTACTAATAATAATAATAATTATTATTATTATAATGATAATGATAATAATAATAATAGCAATAACAAGCGTTGTCACTGTAAGAAAGATTTATGGTCCGTGTACTCTGCACTTCTTCTCAAAGGCCTCTATCATTATATGAAGTATCATTTGAATCCTTTCAATACTTGTCCAGTTATGCTTCTCTGCACTTCCTCTCAACGTTCTCTATCAATATATTGGTTTTATTTTAAAGCCCTTTCTTACTAATGGAGTTATGCTCCGCACAAGAAAAATAACCAAAGTCCAATAACTCCGTAAATATTTAACAATGAGTTATGGTCCTTATACTCTGCACATCCTTTCAAGCCCGTTATCATTATATGAAGTATCATTTGAATCCCTGAAATACTTTTCGAGTTATACTCCGAACAAGAAGCGGGTAGACTGACAGACGGACGAACAGACGCGATGCGATCATTATATGCACCGAAGCTCCCTTCGGAAGCTGCCTTCGGGGGTATAATAATAATAATAATAAAACAGATTTCTAGAACGTCACTGTGTTTAAGCAATTAAAGAAATTTACAAATATCCAACATATTCGCGTTAATCCATTTAACTACAGTTGCATAAAACAACCAACATGTACTTCTATGGGCAAGAGAGACAGCTCTTAAAACATATTAAAAAGGAGTCCTAAATGATCTGGAGTGAAATGGTCAAATGATTGGGAAACATTGACTAGAATTATTCACTCTCTCACCGCATAGCATGAAATAAATATAGAATATTATGTTGGTGTTGGAGTAAGAAAAAAGAGAATTCTAACATGACACGCGCAGAGTTTTCTATAGACAAAGAAAAAATTGTTGTTAAATTGCCTATAAACAACTCGAAAAAGTAGTTCCGAAACTGCGAAATATAGTTATACCCCCACAAACGAAGTTTAGGGGGGGGGGGTATATAGGAGTGACCTTGTCCGGTCGGTCGGTCTGTTGGTTTTTGGTTTCCGGATGATAACTCAAAAAAGGCTTTACATATTCAAATAGTTTTTGGTACACATGTGTAGCATCATAGAATACAGGTCATGTTCGATGTTGGTTACAAACCACTAAATTTTGACAGAGTTATGGCCCCTTTACGACTTAAAATTCCCTAAAAACATGGTTTCCGGATTTTAACTCAAGAAAGGCTTGACATATTCAAATAATGTTTGGTACACATGGGTAACATCATAGAATACAGGTCAAGTTCGATGTTGGTTACAAACCACTAAATTTTGTCAGAGTTATGGCTCTTGATTTGACTTAAATTCCCTTAAAACATGGTTTCCTAACGATAACTCAACAATGGCTTAATATATTTAAATAATTATGGGTACACATGTTTAGCATCATAAAATACAGGTCAAGTTCGACTTTGGTTACAAACCACTAAATTTTGACACAGTTATGGCCCCCCTTTTTGACTTAAATTTCCGAAAAACATGGACAATAACTCATTAAAGGCTTCACATATTTAACTTATTTTTAGTACATAGGTGTAACATCATAAAATGCATATCAAGTTCAACTTTGTTACAAACCACTAAATGTTGGAAGAGTTATGGCTCCTATTGAAATTAAATTTTTCCAAATACACTGTTAACCATTCACCAATTAAAGCATTCTCTCTGTCCATTTCTTTCGAATGGATGCCATTGTTTTGTTACAAGGCCATATTGTGGGGGTATATCCGTCACTCATGTGACAATTCTAGTTTGCATTAGAATTGCAGAATAGATAGTCAGGTCGTGTTAGAATCAAAATAATGTTCGCGTTAACGGTCTCTTGGTTTAATTCCTACGCACCGTAACTCAAAATCGTTGTTTAGTTACAGATAAATAACTCAAAATCGCACATTATTAAGTTTATCGTGCGAGGCTTAGAAAACCTAAACCGCAAGCCTTGGCCCTCCATGTGACAAACTGTCGGTTTCAAAGTCTGATTATTACCTTGATTCAGATTCATTAAATCAGTATACGTTTGAAGATATTTTATTTTTGCGCATGCATATACGTCACGGAAGGCGATGGTGCGATAATTACTAGGCAAAAACAATTGTTGGTTTCCGCTTACGTCTCCAAAAAAAGCTTCTTTTTTCGGGGGGGGGGGCGGGGGGTTAAAAATAAACTCTTTTTTCTTTCACATTTTCTTTTTTCGCGGCATATTCATTACACAGTTTCGATATATTGGACTGCATGAAAATTGTTCAAACGCCTCCCAACAAAGAAACTGTACCTTACGTACGGTGTGTCAATACCAAGATCGCCTGTCTCATGCAGACTAATTCGAAATGATTGCTTGTTAGCCGCATATAAGTGAAAACTGTTGTTTTTTTACCGAAGTTCATAAACAATTAATGATCGATGGGCAAAATAATTTTCGGGTCAGCGGGAGAAAATCTGGGGAAGGGTGTCGGGTCAACGGAAACCAACAACTTTTTTACGCCTACAAGCCTACAACATCCCAATCAAAAGTCTGGCCCTCTGTATGCATTAGCAAATAATACATGTTGTCCCCAAAAATACGAAAATGAAGTGCGTTTGTATGAACTATATTTGGTAGTAATGAAATAATATACTGACTGTTCTTTAGAAAAATGCATTTTTGTAATTACGGACGAAACATAATATTATGTTTCAACATACATGTGTGTAATATTACTTTCAATGCACCGACCGATAGCATCCTAACGTCAGAAAATACAAGAACTCTCTTAGGGAAAGATGATCGCATGAATTTTCATCGTGCACTATTTTATATTATTACAAAGTAGTGTTTCGTGACTTATAACGATATCCAACAATTCTCGTAGGCGAATAATCTGTCGTTTGCTAGTACTCTACTTGAATGTATGCATTAATGCCATTGTTGTGTGGTTTTATAATCTTTAATATAGCGTATATATTGCTACTGCACTAATACAATATCAAATTAAATCTGAAAGTATTAAATTTGTTAATGTTACATGTGGAATGTGGACCTATTTTTTCTTTGCAATATGTATGTGTTGTCGATATTTATGACAATACACTAAACCTCAGGGCGTAAGGACGTATAAAAACAAAAATAGATTTTGCTTGGTGTTTTTAAAAACTCCTTAATGTATTATTATTCCTTACGGACAGCTTGTACGTGAATTTAGTTTCAGGATATACGGAGGAAATTTTAATATTAGTTGTATTTAAGAGAAAAAAAATCTGTTAAAATGTTAATTGTATTTTTTTTCTTCAAAAGAGTAAAATACGGAACACTAAAAAGCAATATTAAACATTGCAACGCCTTTGCTATAATATGAAGTGCCTTTGTCGATCATAGTTATCGACGTTTGACTTGCGTTTTCCAATTAAATCAATGCAGGAGTAGATCTATATTGTTATAGCATGTTAGAATGTTTAACTTTTGTTTGCCAATTAATTAAATATTGTTTAAGCTTATTAAAGTTATAACATAAAACATGTATAGATGTTCCACACCCATGCTCCCAAACTCAAACCAAGCTAGCGATTTCGCCCTTGCATCCTGGCTAAAAACAGGCTAAAACACAGGCTTAAAAACGCATCCACGATACAACATATAACCATAACATAAAAGCCGCCAGGGCAGGTATTCACAAAGCTCCTAAGGGAAATCTTAATTTAAGTTGTACTTAAGTGATATTTTCAGATCAAAAGTTATATGTGAATTTAATGATTTCTGTTTACAAAATGGTAAAATATGAATCATCTGAGCAATATTTGTTAGTTTGAAACACGCAAATGTAAAAAGAGGTCTATACGAAAAAGCTAGAGGCTTAAAGCAGCAGTCCATAAATATGTTAATAAAATAAAACTTTGCATTAATCGTTTCTGATGGACATCTTACCGATCAAAATGCAAAGAACCTTATTGAAATCGGTAAATTAATAACGTTTTGGTAACTTTTTATCGTCTAGTTTCTGTATGCGATAGCTGGTGATGCCTTTGGAGTAAACCGGCATGTACTCAAGTGTATATTCTGTTCGTACCATGCGTTTCGAACATTGACATTAGTAAATGCATTTCTTCAATAAGAAACAGTTTTCATACGGCATTACCGTTCATTAGAACTAGTGCCAATTTAAGATGCATTGAATTATATTCTATGGACTGCGGCTTTAAGGAATAAGTTTTCCCTAAAGACCTTTGTGAATACGACCCTGGCTTAAATACGCATTCACCCTACAGCATATGACATTAAACTAATTCCATTTGTGAAATTAAACATGGCACAATTAATCCTCGGAGGGTATAATAATCATTACAATGATACTATATTCGTCTGCAATTCAATTAACCAATATTCAGACTGTAATAGTAGATCTACATGATGTTTCATAATACTGAAAACTGTTTCTTATTTACGAATGGCATTGTTAAATGTCTATGTTCTAAAACGCTTGGTACGAACGGAATATACACTTATGTCCATACTGATTTACTCCAGGTATAATTACCCCAAAACGGAAGTCACATCCTCAGGGTTACATGCTGTCAGTTAGATAATAAGCACATGTGGCTGTGTGCAGGATGCATATAATTTGTAAAATACAGTTTAAATGATATGTTTTGGTATCATTTTAAAGGTATATATGTAAGCAATAAGAAAAAAGGCTGTTTTGTGCACTACTTTTTTGCCTAGTGGTTCCCAGCTTCATAACTTTTGGCCCATGTATTCATGCGCAAAATGGCAGCCTCCATGCCCGTCAAAACCGGTGTGTTTTTTCTAAGGTAAATATTTTGAGTTACAACGCATAGAATTTTTTTACATGCTGTTTTTCCACAAGGTTATGTCCTCATCTTTCCAACAATGTATGGTGATATATTGGAAAGTAACGTGGTCATGGTGAAAAGTGAGATCAAATTTTGAATATTTTATATGTAACAAAGAAGGAATTTATTTGCGCATGCGTAACCTCCAGAGGCATCATCAAAATATCGCATACAGTTAACTCTACGATAAAAGTTAACAAAACGTTATTATTTTACCGATTTCAATGCGGTTTGTTGTATTTTGATCGGTATAAAGTGTCCATTAGAAACAATTTCCGCAAAGTTTTATTTTTATTATTTTCATTAACATATTTATGGAGTGCTGCTTCAATTATTATTATCATTTTGTCATTTTCAGCTGAGGATTTGATAAAAAAAAACGTAAGTAACATTGTAGTATACCATAAACTATTGCCCATTCAAGGACTAAAAATTAAATGACATTGTAGTATATCGTAAACTAGTATCTATTTTAGGACTAAACATTTCGAAGTATACCAAATACCGAAGTACAAGTTGCGCACTAGTAATATAATTTATTTTTCAATTGCTATCAATCGACTGCATCCCTCTGGTAAGGTATTGGACATCTGAGCACGTGGCCTGAAACAATATGTTGCACGAGACGCACGGGCAATTTTTAACTCTCGTTTACATATGCTATTATATATCGTCTGCAGATGTAAACACGGATGAACAAAACAGCATTCATGTATGGACATTTAATAGAGGAAATACTTCAATTGGTCGTATGGGTGCGGATATTCCGATTCGGGGGAGGGGGTACGTATTTATTTGACAATTTTATCAAATCAATAATTTAACGCAAGTCTGTTTGCATTATAACTGCAAATTGCTCACTTTGTTGATACTTTGAAAGGGAATGCCACGCAGTTTACAATGTAAACTACCAAATGCTAAAAATATCCTTTTAAATGTACGAGTTGCGAAAAAAGTGTATTTGCACACGTATATTAGAACTATAACCTTATCTAGGAATACAAGAAAAGGACATAGTAGGACCACATTTTTTCACAAATCATATTTTTCACATCTGTGAAAAATAGCTATTCTTCATGTATTCTGTGAAGTTTTTGATCGCATCCAGTTTTTGATAATCAATGAAGTCATATTCTTTTGTGATGTTCACGCATACTCCGTTTTTGGCCAATCACTTTCATCACACTTAAAATGTGACAAATAAGATCATATTTTTTCACACGTGTGTAAAAAATATGATTTGTGAAAAATATTATCCTACAGCTCATTAACACTAGCATGTGGGAGTGAAATGCAATTGTTCATTCAATGGTTGTCGAGATTCTTTTGCACTTATATACTTACGCAGTATACGATGTAGTAGACAAAGTAAAATCATGAAAGCATGGTTTGCTGAAATACGTGTACATGTAATACTATTTGCATTCATCAACCATAATAGTTGTACAGTTTTATGGTCAGTTAAAATTCATTTTAATTGTGAATTTACATAATCAATTGTCCATCTTTGTTTTGTCATCCACATACATGTGTTTTCATTTTTCCATTTTCTGATAAGAATGAAGTCTCGAAGAGATTAGGCAATCTTGGCACAATGCTAACACTTCTTCGTCAGCAGTGAGGTTGTATTGTCGATTTTACGACACAGAAATAGTAATGATGTGCGTTTTTGCGTGATTTTTTATATCTCCGCTTTAAGGTACAATTTATTTACGACCAGAATATAATTTTATCCCTCATTTTTCTCCTTACGTTTCTCTGAAAAAGCAGAACATCCTCAGTCAACGTTTAAAGCTTTAATCTTTTTCCCCCATTTTTCTTTCCTTTACATATAAATATGTAAACAAATGTTATATGCATTATGCAAAAAGTCTTGCTCCCAAGTGAGTCTTGATCGTGCTTCCCCCTCCTCCACGAGTGTTGA
Source organism: Congeria kusceri (assembly GCA_027627225.1). Classification (NCBI taxonomy): domain Eukaryota; kingdom Metazoa; phylum Mollusca; class Bivalvia; order Myida; family Dreissenidae; genus Congeria; species Congeria kusceri. The sequence goes on from CM051038.1 coordinate 11,899,959, forward strand.
TCGTTCCTCCCCTTCAAGTCTTGGTCGGTCCTCCACCTTAAGACTTGATGGTTCCTCCCCTACGAGTCTTGATCGTTCCTCCACCGTGAGGCTCTATCGTTCCTCCACCGCTAGTCTTGATCATGCCTCCCCTACGAATCTTGATCGTTCTTCCTCTACGCGTCTTGATCTGTCCTCCCCCACGAGTCTTTGTCGTTCCTGCACCATTAGTCTTGATAAGTTCCTCCACCGTGATTCTTTATCGTGCCTCCCCTACGAGTCTTGAACGTTTCTCCAACACGACTCTTCAACGTTCCTCCAACACGACTCTTGATCGTACCTCCACCATAAGTCTTGATCGTGCCTTCCCAACTGTCTTAATCGTACCTCCAACTTGGGTCTTGATTGTGCTTCCCCAACAGTCTTAATCGTTCCTCTCCATGGATCTTGATCGTTGTTCCCCAACTAGTCTTGATCGTGTTTCCGTTCACTGATGTCAAGAAGTCAGTCGTTGCTTATGGTTTGTGTATACCGCGAGCCGAATGAACAAAACCGTCATTGTTCGCCTTGTTACAAATGGCGAGCGGTATCCAACTGATGTGTTTGATTGTCCCCATTAAAAGGTCCCTATATCCAACAATGTTATGACGTAGTTATCACGTCACAGGGACTAAACCTTCCCCGTTTTCATAAATCACTTTTTTCCTTTGGATCTCTATTAGTCTTAAAATGCATTGATCCCATAGAATTGACAGCATCGAATAAAGATGACGTGTTTCTATTTTGTCAAATCTTAATTATATAAATCCCAAAATGTAACGACTTCCCTCGTAAACTCATTGGGTTTTTCCCCACGATCCCACATCCACCTCCTTCTCATCATCATCTCCCTCCTCCTCCTCTTCTCCTCTTTATTATCATCATCATCATCAGCAGCAGCAGTAGCAGCAACATCTTCGTCGTTGAAGTCATCGCCATTGTCGTTGTTGTTGTTATTGTTGGTGTTGTTGCTTTTCTGTCGTAATCCAGGCCTGCGACTGAAGTTGTTTTCAGTGCTGTAATAACGCGAGCCGAATGAACAAAACTGACATTATACGCCTTGTTCCAATTGGCGAGCGGTATCCAACAGCATGGTGTTTGATGGTCCACATAAAAAGACTCTTTATCCAACAATGTTATGGCGAATTATTCTCGTCACCGCGATTAAACTTCGCTTGTTTTTATCCATCTCTCTTCGCTTTTTTTGAACTGCAGTCTTTAAATCTAATGTTTCGATGGCATTAACAACATCGAATAAAGGTGGCGTTGTTATTTTGTGTCAATCCTTAAGTCTATACAATCCAAAATTGCAAGACTTCCCTTGTTAACTCCTCGAGTGTTTCCCCAGTATATAACATCCTCCTTCTCATCTCCCTCCTCCTCATTCTCCTCTTCATCATCATCCTCGTCCTCCTGATCATCATCAGCAGCGGCACCATCATCACCATCTTCTTCTTCTTCTTTTTCTTCATCATCAGAGTTGTCGTCGTCGTCATTTTTTGTTGTTACTGATGCCGTTGTTGTTTGTATGCCCTAATCCAATCCTGTTTTTCGACTTTAGTTGTTCTCCAGTGCCTTAATAACGCGAGCCGAATGAACAAAACTGACATTATACGCCTTGTTACAAATGGCAAGCGTCACTTGGCACGTAACGTCGACGTCTACGTCGCTCGACGTCTTTATAACGTAATATGACGTCATCATCAACATTCCAGTGCAGTCTCGTTTTGCAACCCCTGTGGTATTGTCTCGCTAGTTTGGCATTAATAAATACTAAATATAATAGATACTACAAATAGTAGCCCAAGTTTTGACTCTGCAAATATACCTTTCGTTTTGAAATATTTGAAAAACAAAACGCATCATTTAAAAATAATTTTTGAAAATGTATTAGCAATTGGATATTTTACATACTGATAGCGCTAACATACCTCTGTGTAAACATAAAAAGGTTTAGTCACTCGGAAATATTCGGCTTAACTATTTTCAAGAAATTGTATATACATTGCAGAAAATCTGTACTTGGTACCATCAGAAATATTTTCAAATAGTAGTGTATATGTCATCGCTGAAACGATATAATTTTCCTTAATAACACTTAGACATTATTTTTAGAAGTTTTCCGTATCGAAGATGAACATTGGATTTACCTCCAGAAATAAATATAATTATGAAAGCATTACGAACTTACAAATAAAAACACTATCCGTATTTTAGTTCTATTCCAATTAAAGAAAGTGTATATACCAAAAGCACGCGTTGAATACATTCACTTGTTTCAGAAAAAACACTTTATATTCAACACGATTGTTAACACGAGTATTTCTCTGAAATCCGCATTTAAACATTCATGTTTACATCAACAATTTACTCAATATTATTCAACAAAGATGGGAATAATTTCTATATGGCTTCATAAACAGCTGCCTGTAACAATAAAAGTTTCTTAAATATCGATTATTTTATCGTAATTGTCGAATTCTCGAGATATCTCGAGATAATTTATCGCCCTTGCAAGTGGATTAGGGGTTTTAAACTAACATTTTTATCATCACTTCGCGTTCGTCACACGACTTCTGGCTGTTTGTTTCTCTGTCAGAAGTCGCCATTATTATAACCTTTGAAGACACATGTGAAATGTTACCTTAATATAGTTATACTGCAGTCAATTGCAGTTATTGTAAATTGAGTTATTGACACAATTAGATGCTTTTTTGAAAAAAAATGTATTGAGTTATTGACACCGTAAACTGCAATATTACCAATTGGCACAGTTAGATGTCTATTAAATACCGCCTTTTACCAGCTGCTTAAAATAAATGTTAACGTAAATGTATGTATAATATCCAGCGCGGGCATTAGGGAGGACCAAGATGATCAGGTTGCAGCACTACTCTATTTCACTCTAGATCTGTCCTATATACTTATTTGCATGTAGTAAATATTGCAGTAACAGGCCTGGTACCATGTACTATTTGGACGAAAAAGTTATATTACTGTAAAACTGAATGAACTGAAAAAATAAATTCCATCAAGTTTTAAATTACATAATACACTATTTCCGATGAGTTGCGGTGTAAAAGTTCGAATGTTAAAACAGGCCAAATTTGAGAACATGTTACTAAAATTTGTATCACGAAACTAAATTAAATATTTGTTCGGCTTAAAAGTCTCTAAATATTATTGTTATGTGTACGTTATATGTACATACTAAAATGGGAACGGTTATTGGACAAACACTATAGGCTAATTTTCGTATGTTTCTACGTTCAACTTATACTAAAATCCTTAGCTGTCCTGACTTTTTCATGCAATGTTTTGTACCTTGAAAAGCGAGACTTTATCGCAACACCTGATTAAGTCCGGAAAGCATGTCAGTTTATCATCGTATCCTAGATTAGGCTAAAAAAAATAATGATTTGTTTCTCAGGCAGCGCCGCAACGTTTTTTTATGGCCCGCCACGAATTTAATTTAATGCCAAAAAAATTGTATTAACTATTTTTTGACGATCGCGCCCGGGTTTTAAAGGAGCAGTCCAGAAATATGTTCATAAAAATAAAACTTGGCAGAAAGTGTTTCTAATAAGCATGTTATCGAACAAAATACAAAAATTACGCATGAAATCTGTAAATGATTACCATTTTGGTAACTTGCTATACTCTATATTTTACGAATGCGATCAATGGTGATGACTTGAGTAAACAAGCATGTACATTATAGTATATTCCGTTCGTACCAAGTGCTTTTGAGCAATGCATTTCGTAAATAAGAAACAGATTTCGGACGAATTAACACCACAAACGTTCATAAGAACTTTTACTAAAATTACGATGTATTGAATTATATCCTATGGACAGCGGCTTAAAATTAAACGAATCCGCATTTAAACATAGCGAAAGAAGAGTAAACCGGTGAAGATTTCTGTATTTTCAGTAACTTTCTTCCTGTCTGATGTAATTATATAAATCAGATATACACAAATTGTGACATACTGTGTAAATTTTGAAAAAAAGTCATTTTCGATTGGGAACCTTTATAAATATCGTATATTTGTTGATTTAAACGTTTGTTACGTAGATGCTTTTGCTTGTGTAATAGCATTCCCTATGTTTTGAAGAACATCTGTGTCAATATAAGTCCTATGGAAACAAACGAAAATGCCAGCTGCACTGACAATAATTGATTCTCCTTTTCAAAAATTATTGATGATTTATTGCAAAAATAAAATTTCATTGTGATATATTTAAAATTTGAATTACGAAAAGTTAAATTCTATAAATAGAAGTATTTTAATGCTGATGGTATATCAATTTGAAGGCACTTATGTTAATTATGAACATTCAAATTGATTGTCTTTTTACGTCAGCTTGCATAAATGACCGTTTATGATTAATAAATCTATATTTAGAATTTTATAAAAAAGGGATGCTTATTTTTTTATTAAAACTTAAAATTGTACTTATTTACTTGTTTTAATAAGCCATTACATAGTGCCAATAGAAAAGAGTTGGAGAAAAAAAAAATAGTTAAAAATAAATCGCTCTCCCTCCTGAGTTTTTGGAAGAAGTGACTGAGAAACAATTCATTCAATTATTTTAGCCTTAGAATGACAAAATAATTACATCATCGAAAACCATAGTTTTACACCGAATGAATCATGTTATGCCAATATAAATGCATTGACTCCAAACGTTTAAATATACCAGAACAGATATAGCAGTTTAATTTAGGCTCCCTCGTCAAATTTTACATATTCTCAATGTTTTTAGACCGAAATGTGTCTTCAAAAAGCTTTAAAAAAACTCAAACCCGACCCTACCTAACTTTTTTGAGACCGTTTCCCGAAACACACTTTTTGGCCTTACATATATTTTTCCCAGCCGTAATACCCTAATAAGACTTTTGACGTTTCGAAGAGGTTATAAAAGCATATCGTTTTCTCTAACAACTAGAAATACCTGTAGAACATTGCTGTTAAGCATCACTATCCATCGAATAAACTCACAACTCAGTCTAAAACTCGAATATGTACCGAAAGCGTGACTTAGCCGAGTTTATATAGCATCACAAATCGCCCATTAAGGACCTGAGAATGTGGCCAGGTGTCGCGAAATTCGGTGTCAAGGGACATATGTGCAGATCGGGGCTTTAAGAGATAGCCAACATAAAGCCGGTAGGAAAACAGCACAGCCGGTGACTTCCGAACTGATAAACGATTAAAAGAAATATCCACTTAATTGTCAGTGTATTGACAGTCAGTCCAAAGTGCAGCGTTATACGCCGGACCTCTGTTCACCAAACATTCTTAGCCTTAGGACTTTAAATAAAGAATACGTGTATTCTTAAACTTGTTTTGTTCTAAACAGGCAGTTATTTTCAATTTTACTCAAGGTATTCACTAACTCTTATTATAGTGTTGTTTATTTAGAACGGTGTGTTAATGAAGTTTGTTTGTTTCTTTAGATTTTTCGTCGTATTTAACAGTATTTCAGTTACGGCGGTCAGTTAACCTGCTCGCACCTTTCCTGGGCAAGCTTAGCCGATCTAAGTGGTTTACCAGTACTAAGTGCACATACCTATGCCAGTAACTGACAACTGCCCTTACATAGGGGAGAATGGCCGTAGATATAATTTATGTGGCCGGGCTGGGGCTCGAACGTACGAACCCTGGATTGAGAGTCAAGTGCTCCACCAACTGAGCTAGCGGTGTGTTAATGAAATAAGCGCATTTTTATACCTCACCCTTTTGTTTTCCTTCTTTGTTCATACAAAAACGAAGGAGTCAATAATTTTAAATATCAAACTGCCATATCACCCGCTATGACATCGAAGCGACAGACAGGTTAATCGGTGATAAAAGGCGCTTATGAAACGGTGAGTAAATTACTGTGTGTTACAAAAGCCCATTATTTATTGAGAAGCCTTATTTTGGTATATTAAAATTAATATTGCATTCTTTGAGGGCGATATTGCTTTTTGTCAACCCTCGAAAAATACTGTTGCCCAATACATCGTATTTCCTCACAGTGTTAACAAAATGTACTATCGCCCTGAAAGAATGCAATATTTATACATTAGTACCAGCATATTTGCGAACACACACATTTTTGTTGGAGTGCGAAGTCTCGTCTATCTTCTTAAGTCTAAAAATAGGTTGCAAATAACAGGCCGAAGTGTTGATTAGTTTCGACGACAGGCAGCTACAAAATTTAATGTAACTTTAAATTGCAAACACTCCACTTAATACCATATTACAGAGAATTTTGATTGTTTTGCGGTATTCAATAACTGTTCTATCGGATCGGTAAATGGTGGTGCGGAGCCTAATATGCAGGCTTATCGTGCAATAAGTAGCGTGCTGTATAATGAAATTTAGTTGTACTTTTGCACTGAGTGGACGTATTGCGACAGCTCTAAATTTGGAAGTGACACGCATGCCAAGTATGTCAGACGTCACGTGACGTCTAGGAACTGCCCGTTGAGATCGGCATCGTAGACAGTTGCGATGTGATAGGTAACTCTTGTATCACTATTGAGCCTCAATATGTTAATTATTTAATCTCGCCCTAAGGGATCGTTAAATAACTGACATACATTGTATTTCGGTCAAAGTATGCTACAACTATTATCACCATTAATCATAATTGTTTCGCCCTTTTTTGTCCTCATTTGCTACATCTATATACAGGTCGATGTCATTAGCCCACAGAAATACCAAAAAACAAAAAATAAGAAATAATTTTCGATTTTATCGTTGTTTATCGGCCATTAAACAATGATTTGGAGTTCTGATGCGTAGGAATTAAACCACGAGGGCGTTAGCCCCAATTGTTTAATAGGCACGCATCAGAACGACAAGGTGTTGTTTATTGGCCGATAAACAACGATAATATGAAAATTATTTCTATTCTAACATGATTTGACATATATTTTTGCAATTGTAATTTGAACTACTTTTTACTATGATCTGCTCATAATCGGAACTTCTTTTTGCGTTGTTTACGGGTATTTTAACAATGATAATTATGTCCATAGAAAAATTAGCGAGTGTTGTGTTAGAATGCCAGTTATGCAACCAATTAGAAGACTAGTTTCACTTTCTCTTAGAATGCCCCGCGTATTTTGATCTATTTCGTCTTTATATTAAACGAAAATTTTGGCATCGTCAAAATATTCCTTAATTTATTTAATAAGTAAACGCAGAAAATAAAAGTAAACTATGCGGATTATCGATGTATTTATATCACAGTTTCCGCCTTCAAAAAGAGTTTGTCTTATAAACCGCAATGACGTTAAATATATCTTGCTTCTAGTACATAACACATGCCCCTAATTGTCTGTCTTTTTCCCATGAACAACTCATTTTTCTCCCTCAATATTTTGTGGCATATATATTACATACGTAATGTATACAAAATCACTTCGGTAAATTAGTGTGCTGTTATGGATAAATATCTTATTAGATTACATCTAGTCTAAATTGACACGTGCATAAATAAATTCACATTAATTCTACTACATTTTATTAAATATTAAAGCTTCCGTCATTATAATTTGGTCAATAACATTTGTTTACCTTACCGCGCATTGTTCACGCAGTATTTATGCATTATTAATCATCTTAATAATGCCGAGAGCGCTTTTACGCTATAATAAACATAATGTGTGGTATTGTTGTTGATAACTGGAGGGCCCTCTGGGCAAAATATAACACGTGCATGCAATGCTCTGAAATTTCATTATTCATTGAACATAAAGTGTATCTCTCTTGTTCAATTTCAAAAAAATCTAAGTGTGTAATTGTTTATTGAAAAAACTGACAACAATTATGCAATCTTAATCTTCATATATTAATTGTATGCGGATTAACAATGACAAAATGACGAAATGACAAATTGTCTTTCAGATAGTCAGCAAAAATAAAATAAAATATAATGTGCCACAATATTTCGTATGTGTTTTTTTCACAGTTGATTACAAATGAATATAATCAAATACTGTTTTATCTTTAGCGCTGGTAGGGCGTTGTTCTTAGTTGGTGGTGTTGTTTTTGTTGTATTTCTACAGTCGCAAATCTAACTCCACGTGGACTTCAAATAAACATTCACAATCTGTCATTCTGTCAGAAGCAGTCGTATCAAAGGTCCGCGAGATAATCAGATTGCATCTGGTTTTTCATACATTTGGAATCACTCTCAAGAAGTCGAAGTCGCAGTTTTTACTGATAGGAACTTAAGTGGTTGATAATGAAATTGTTTGAAAGGGTTCTGTATTTCTCGATCAAAAATTCATAGAAGTAGAAATGTTCCTATTGAAAACTGTGTGATTCTGTCAGCATAATTAAATTGTCAAAAATGACATTATGTACAAGCGTTAACATAAATATTTGTTGCTGCTTTTATTTTTGTTCACTCTTCGGTTTTTGATGTCATTTCATTATTATTATTGCTATTATTATTATCATAATAATAATTATTATTATTATTACTATTATTATTATTATTATTTACATGTATTATTATTATTATTATATTATTTACATGATTTTTTTTATGATTATTATTATCCTCTTCATCTTCATCATGTATAATACTATTTTGTTGCTTTCAAATACATTTAAATGTTTACAAGTAAACATACATTGACATTTTAACAGCAAGATCATGTGTACATTTGTAAAGCAAAAGGGTTGGGTCATAAGTTTTAACAACATTAAATATCGACCCTTCCCTGTAACCGATTTGTTGTAATGCGGATAAGATCATGTTAGTATCAATGTATCATTGCATATATCAAATTTGTGAAATTGTAACATATTATTTTCATGTCACATCCAGCAAAATAGTACATGTGTTGCAAAAATGTAACAAATAATAAGAATTGATTATCAAAAGAATATATTACTCCACTCTAGTAAGAATGCAATACATAGCAAAAATATTGTTTTTCTTTGAATTGCTCCACACTCCAACCAGCTAAACATCAGGTTGAATGCAACGAGCTATTTGATAGGTAAACATTAAGTTTAGTGTGTTTAGCGACTAAATCTATTAGTGCTTTTGATATAACGTTGTATTTCGCTGAATAGTTTATTATTGTCGCTGTTGGAACGTTCGGGTATACCAAATAGTAACCAGATGCACTTAGGGGATGAAATGGACGGGTGTTAGTGAATACGCGAATGCGTTGGGTTTGGTAGAATGGGTATTTAAAAAAAAATAATGGTCAGCATCTTCACTAGGACTAGGACAGGCACACTTTGGACTATCGCGTCAGTGATTGCTATATAGATCGGCATTTGAGTCTTTGCGATTATTTCGTATTCTGGCGTGGTGTATCTGTTGCGAGCGGTCACCAATAAAAAATAAGGTGGTGCATTTGTTTAAGATGTCTTTTAAAACCAGATAAGCTGTCAATCGATCTAATGTTTATATGAAGATCATTCCACATTTTAATAGAAGATGGAATTATGGAGTTCGAGTAAATTGCGAGTCTTCGCGTAACTGTTGCATAGCAACATAGCATAGCAATAGAAATTGTTAGCACTGTTTCGTAAAGAATTTGGACCAGTGAAAAGCGGTGGACGGAACAATTCATTAAGGTAGTCCGGAAGTAAATTTTTACAAAGTTTATATACTAAGATGAGTTTTTGTATTTTCCGGCAATCTTTAAGTGAAACCCACCCTATTTCCTTAATAAGTTTACTTGTATTAGCGGAACGCGTTAAGCCTGTTACTATTCGAGCCTCCTCTAGTTGTGTCTTATCTAGTATTTCCTTTTCATAGTTTACGCAATTGTCCCAAACAATAGAAGCGTATTCAATTTTGGGTCTTAAATAAGAAATATAAATTTGATTGTGAGTTTCGCGTTTCAATTTGTATTTTAACATTCTCATCGAACCCAGTATTTTAAATGCGGATGCTGTAATATTTTGAATATGATCATGCCATATCTCATCTTCATTGAAAGTGAGACCAAGGTGCTTATGAGAGTGCACAAAAGTAAAAATACTATTTTCAAATAATAATTTTGGACTGTTTTGACTTTTGGATCAAGTATAAAATACCACACCAGTTTTAGATGGGTTAAAATTAACAAGCCACTGTTTGGCTCATTCATTGATTTGAAACAAGTCGTGATTAAGTGTCGTTTCGATAACGTTAATGTCGTTATATGAGACGGCTAATCAACTATCATCATCAAAAAGTCTAGTTGTAATCAATAAAGAGTCAGATATATCATTAACGCAAATTAAAAATAAAAGAGGACCCAGAACAGAGCCCTGGGGAACACCGGCATTTATTGTGTTTGATCGCGATCTTCGTCATCATCGTAGTGGTCGTTGTTATTGGTGTTGTGCAGCTGCTTTCGCAGCTTTTGCTTCTGATTATGCTTTTACCTCGTATGTGCCTTTAATTCCTTTAACTTTCTTGCACAACGAATGTTTCCGAGAAAGGTGAATGGCCAGTTTCAGTCTCTGAACGTCATTCGTAAGAACTCGCTTAAAACTAGTAATTTCATTGGACGGAGTCGGTCACGTGACGTCGTTTTATGACGTCGTCACTTTGACAACGTCAAGGTAGCTGTAAACAGCGACCACACACGCTAGCGTTTGCAGAGAAACACAATTGAAAGATTTCTTTGCTGAAATCGTTTATTTAGAAAATAATTTACTCAAAGATCTTTAGAAATGGTTCGTCCCGCGTGGGTACCAAGCAATCAACCGGAACGGCATCTTGAAGGTCATTTTGCCGGCGTCGTAACGAGAGCACAGGCGCGGTATGTACCCCGGCAACGCTATTAGTTTATTAGGCATAAACAATATGGTTTTTTTTCAGGTTACCCGACCTACTCTAACAATGCCCTGACCCTAGAACATTTATTTGAGTTTGTCAGATATTTTTCTTTTGTTGCATTTACTTGTTTCCAATAATTAAATGTTTTTTTTCTTAAATAAGTGTTTTGTTTTGATAGCATCCACTTCAAAACAATGTATATTACTGATATGTTTTGAATATTTATTATGCTCCCCAAAAGGGGGAGCATATAGTCGCCGCTTTGTCCGTCCGTCCGAATTCTAATTTCACTGCAATTAGTTTGTCTGGGTGTGAAACGAATTTCCCAGATGATTTTATCTATCATACTCCATATTCGTCCGTCCGTCCTTCCGTCTTTCCGTTCTTCCTCCTTCCGTCCGTCTGACAATTTTAAAGGGTGGACATGCGCATATTGTCGGGTCGTTCCGGTCTGATAATTTTTCAGTGAGGTATTGCCCTTTGATTAGAACTAGGACATTTTCTAAGGAAATTTTCGTTTCCGCGAAAATCTCAGGAACTAATAAGCCGAATTCAATGAAACTTTATATGCAGCATTCCTACAAGAGGACATGCGCATATTGTCAGGTCGTTCCGCTCTAATGATTTTTCATGGAGTTTTTGCTCTTTTTATATTAAGAATAATACATTTTAATGGCATATTTTCGTTTCCGCGTGAGATCTCGGGAACTTACAACTCAAATTCAATTAAACTTTATTTGCACCATTCCAACCAAGGGGACATACGCATATTGTCAGGTCGTTCCTGTCTGATGATTTTTTAGGGAGAAATCGCCATTTGACTATAAATTTGTTTTTTTGGTTGCCCACACTATAAATTAGCTATGGATGAAAGGATCTTAAAATTGCTTTGCACAAATTTTTGCTGCAATCAGCTGGTGAGTACCGCTAATAAACCAGGTCCCCAGGTCAAAGGTCAAGGTCACACCTAGATGTCAAAGGGCAAAATTGACACTTTGCTTGTCTGTGCTTTAACTTGCCATGGGTTTTAAAAACTACCTGGCGTCAATGTTAACCTCAGTGAGACAACATGAAGTGCATATAAACCAGATCCATACGTCAAAGGTTAAGGTCACACTTAGAAGTCAAAGGTTAAAAGTAGCTTTTTTCTTGTCCTGACTATAACTTGGTCATAGATTGACCCATTTGCCAATTAAATGGCACAATTGTTTGCGTCAAGGAGACAGCATGTTACGAGCATGAACTAGATATGTAGGTCAAAAGTCAGTGTCATACTTAAAACGTGAACGTGTCTCCGTATGAATAAGGTTCTTAGGTTGAAGGTCAAGGCCACATTTAAAAGCCAAAGCGGCATCGGGGAGCATCCATCGATTCTACCGATATTCTTTTTCAGTTGAAGCATCTTAAAGTTGACCATTTAACAAATAAATAAATAATTTAAAAAATCCCTACCCACCCACCCTAATTTTTTTGGAATGTAACCTGAAACAAACATATTTTTTACGCCTTAAGTCAGTTTATATTAAAATGTTGCAATCATTCTTTTAACCGAAAGATGTGTAATCTCATTTTCTGAGGATAAGTACCATTTCTTTGTATTAACTTTAAAATTGTACAGAATTCTATGGATGTGCATAATCACACAGTGACGATTTATGCATAGTTACACTTGTTAATGTTAGTTTAAACGGAAAGTATAAATCTAAGTCGTATTTCCGCTTGTTATTTGCATACATAATTGGATTAACTGCAAGTAAGTTAAACTGTGATTATGAAATTCAAAGATTGTTTTACCGTTTCCAATTAAAATAGGGAAATGGAGACCCGCGCCCGCAACCCTCTACGCAGTCGGTTCAGCAATAGACGGCGCGTGACGCAGCCGAGACAGCCTCCCCCGGTCCAACAGCATTGTGAGTGTATGCAGTGTCTTGAAATGGTTGATTGTTAGAGACACTTTTACCCTAACACACTTACGAAATGATTGTATAATTATCATAAACTATTTTAAGACTATTATGTTTAAGAAATAATTTTCGATTTAGAGTAGTTTAGCGGCTAATTAACAACGATTTGGAGTTCTGATGCGTATGAATTAAAAATTAGCCCTCGTGGTTTAATATACCGCATCAGAATGACAAATCGGTGTTTATTAGCAGATAAACAACGATAATTCGAAAATTATTTGATTCTAACATGATCTGATAACATTTTCTGCAATTACAATGCATGCGAACTATATTATACAGTTTCGGAACTATTTTTTCGGATTGTTTTTAAGTCAATATTATACAAGTATATACCGTCGGTGCAGTTAAATCAGTTTGTAATATCTCTACACGTATCAACATCTACGGTAAACAAACTTTAAACATGGTTGTTCGCATTTTAACGTTCTATTCTTAGCTATGCAATTAATGGAAGCTGTATTTACCAGATCTATACTGAATTTACATTAAGGTATTATTTTGACTTTATGTGCACATTAAAATACTTCCAACTATTTGCTCATACAATTTATTTTCCTTTTTATGTTGATTTGGTAGGGTCTTGTCCCTGTGTATAGTGCAGACCCAACGAAATAAAATGAATATAGATCATTAATGTATTTAGTATTAAGAATATGTAATAATTAACAAAAACTTGGATATGGAAACAGTTATTTAAAACTTTTTTCCCATGACATATTCGTTTCTTTCTTTCTTTTGTTCTTTCGTTCTTTCCTAACTTTTTTTATTTCGTTCTGTCTTTCTTAACTTTCTTTCTTTGTTTCTACTTTCTTTCGTTCGTTGTTTCTTTCTTCGTTCTTTCCTACCTTTCTTTCGTTAATTCGTTTGTTCGTTCGTTCGTTCTTTGTTAATACAATCGTTTTGAAAATATTTCTATAATTTTAATGTTAACTGTTCATTGTTTTGATACTTAAGATATCTTAATTTTGACGAAGGATTCTAATTAACCAGTAGACAAACATAGATCGCTCCGCCTTTCTGTTTGTCCAAGGATTTGAAGTAAATTGATTGGATTATGCAAGCATGTGCTATTGTTTAAGATTATTATTATTTATTTACCACTGAAATATAAATCTATAATTCGTAAATTCAATCCTTGATTGACAAGTAGCAACTGGTCAATTTTGTTACACCGTAGAAATGTAAGCATGAGTGTATTGTTTTATATTGTTGGAGTATTCTCCCTTTGAATTATAAATTTTCTCTGGCATATTCGCAGTTTTCAGAAATTCTGTTAATTTTGAAGAAATAATTTTCGATTTTGAGTTGTTTATCTGTGAATAAACAAAGGTCTAGAGTTATGATGCGCAAGAATTAAACCACGAGCTCGAGTGGTTTAATATACGCGCATCAGAACAAAAAACAATGACAAAGATAAAGCGAAAACTACTTCGATTCTAACATGACCTGACAACATATTCGGGAATTACAATTTGCGAACTATATTTTAAAGTGTAAACTTTTTCAAGTTGTTTATTGGCAATTTAACAACGGAAAGTATGTGTGGGTCATGTTAGATTTATGAATTACATAATATTAAAAGAAGGGCGGCAGTACATGCAAAGCTATAGCCATTTTTAGCTCGACTATTCGAAGAATAGGTGAGCTTTCCTACTACCCCCGGCGTCGGCGTCCGCGTCTGAATTTGGTTCAAGTTTTTATTCAAAAGTCTTCTAACTTCAAAACTACATAAGTTATTCACTTGAAACTTGGAATTTACCTTTTGTCATCTACTCAAGTGTCAGGGGCAACATTCCCCATAACTCTGTTCTGTTTTTTTACAGAGTTATGCCCCTTTTTCACTTAGATTTTCTGGTTATAGTTTATATTCAAAAGTTTTGTAACTTCAATACTACAAAAGTTATGCACTTAAAACTTGGAATATACCTTTGTCATCAATTCCAGTATCAGGGTGAATATTCCCCATAACTATTTTGTATTTTGACAGAGTTATGCCCCTTGTTCACATAGATTTTCTGGTTAAAGTTTATATTCAAAAGTTTTGTAACTTCAAAACTACATTCACTTGAAACTTGGAACTCACCTTTGTCATCAACTCTAGTATCAAGGGCAACATTATCCATAACTCTATTTTGTATTTTGACAGAGTTATGCCCCCTTTTCGCTTAGATTTTCTGTTTAAAGTTTATATTCAAAAGTTTGGTAACTTCAAAACTACATAAATTATTCACTTGAAACTTGGAACTAACCTTTGTCATCAACTCTAGTATCAGGTCAACATTTCACATAACTCTGTTTTGTATTTTAACAGAGTTATGACCCTTTTTCACATAGATTTTCTGGTTACAGTTTATATTCAAAAGTTTTGTAACTTCAAAACAACATAAGTTATTCACTTGAAACTCTGTTTTATATTTTGACAGAGTTAGCCCACTTTTATATAGACTTTGTTGTTAAAGTTTTTGTTCCAAAAATTTATAAACTATAAAAGGCTTCACTTAAAAGTTTTGTATGTTAACAAATGTATGCTCCGTCCACTATCCAAAATATGTACCAACAGCAATAGTCGAGCGCGCTGTCGTCTGACAACTCTTGTTAATAACCATTTGTGTTTGTTCGCTTTGATCAATTTCTAGTAAAATAGCATCACTTTTTTCGAAGGGACCGCCAATCAACGCATGTTACACAGAATACACGACAGACGCCAAACTCGCAATTTCGAACACGAGTCCATGGTACTGAGAAATAGAATTGTACAGAGTCCAGTTCAAACACCAGGAAATGACGTCACTCGCACCGGAAGTCGATCACGTAACCAGCCAAAAGTAAAGCGTCTGGTGCGCAGGAATGCGTCTGATATAAATTTCTCAGAGCGCATGCGCACTAGATCTCCAGCCAGAATGTTTGGTAGCGTTCGGTCATCGTCCTCGAATACTACTCTGATGACGAATGTCAAGCAGAGCAATCAAAGAACCGGTTCTGATGACCAACCCTCAACGACGCAACAAGAATCTGTGATGACGTCACATATGATGACGTCATCGAGCCCTCAGCCCGGACCTTCGGGATCTCATAGTCCGGCTTTTGAGGTAGTTTTATATTACATTATCATTTGTAGCTGCTGTTATTTGAAAACGTTATTTTGCATCTGCTGATTTTGTGCAAAATGCATGAAATGAACTCGAAAGTATCCCAATAAGCCTTTGGCTTTCGACACCAACGCGGTAAAACGAATAAGTTAAACTAATACTCTTGTTTACAAAATATTGGTTGCATAAATAATATTATTTTTCCTGTGAGAAATATGTGCTTGAAATTTTACTAATATTATACAAATGTATTATAGAAAACAAGCCTGAAATTTTTTACTAATATCAAGTATGCGTCATGCACAATTTCCAAAGCATAGTACTTCAAACACAAATTCTAAATTTGACTTTTGTTCAACTAAAGTAATGAATAGCTTAATAATCTGTATAAATACTGGCCCTGATGTTTATGTACATATTCATTAAAGAATGCTGAGCGAGATCCGTACTGGCGTCCCGACCTTGACATTGCCGGAAGTTCATCTACATCACGTGAAAGCTCGCAGTCTGTGCAGAATCACACAGATGCTTTCACCGGAAACACTATTACGAGCGCTGAGCGGAACAGAGAACATGGTATGAGCAACTTTAGCGAGTTATCTCCCCTGTTTCGCTATGTATGTGGCGCTCTAGTCGAGTTGGTCCATCAATTCAGATATGTCCGGACTTCATCGTTTGATCGCTCGCCATTGTTAATCCTCGAAGCGATACTAGAGGTTAAGTTACGTTATAATGTAATTTACTTTATGAGGGTATTTTTAGATTAAATTTTTAAATTATTTTGTATATAGATACTGACCTAGATTTTCAACCAGGTAAATGTACGAGTGTAAAAAGAATCATTTTTTCGATAACTATACAAGGCATGTTCATACATTATTGAGACACTGACTTTTGTAAAATGAACAAAACCCATACATAAAATATGACACGAACTCATCATAACGACTTACATATCAAGATATGATATCAAAGTACTGACATAAAAAGGTGGAAGTTGCAAAATTGGCATACTCAATTGCCCCATTTATTATGATTTTTCATGGATTATCTGAAAATAGAGAACATCTTTTTAGAGTTCGAACATCTTACCTGTTCAATGCTCATTGCAACAACTTCAATATTGCTGCTGGTTGTTTTGTTGTTGTTAGTGTTTTGTTGTATTTTTCTTTTTGCTTAAAAACCCGACAAATCTTGACAAATATGTGACTTAAATCAGTGTATTATCATAGTATACTGTTAATGCAGATTACATTTTATTATGTGTTCCTGAGAAAGTTATGCAGGCAGATTTTTGCAGAATTGTATGTGTATACCACTTATTTACTCATGTCTTTCGTGTATGGATATTTTCCAATTCACCAGTTTAACGGCTTCGTCGATACTTGCCTGTTTTTCAGTTCGGGAATCTGCACGGGCTTTACGGTCCACCAGGGCGGTACCAGAGGAAATAAGAGCCAGTATCCGGAACCAGACGCGTGAAAATCGTGCGGAGGCAAGGTAGGTCAAAGATCTTTCCTCCTCACTCTGCTGCTGCTGCTGCTGCGTTTGCTTTTGATGATATTACACCAACAAAAACCACTACTATGAATACTACCGTTCCTGTTGCTGCCGCTGCTGCTGCTCACGATGATGATGGTACAACAGCAAAAAATACTACTACTATTGCTACTACTATAATTACTGCTGATGCTTTTGCTGCTGGTCATATTATAACAACAACAGTAACTACTACTTCTACTACTACTTATATTATTACTTTTGCTGAAGATACAATTGTTATTACTACTACTACCGCTTCCACTACTAGAAATTCGATGAGAAAGGGAAATGTTCACAGATTTTGTATTTTTGAAACATGCCATTAAACCTCTCAAATGGAATAACTTAACGTCTCAGTTAAGAGCTCAAGTATTATAACAAAAAAACAAAGAAACGTGATGAAAAAAGTGCATCCGCAAACCTACGACCTCTAGATCAAAAGTGTGACGCGCTAACCACTCGACCAATCTGATTTATAAAAATGTCAGTGTATTTTTGCATTTTGTTAGTTATTGGCGTGTGTGTTTTTTACGATTTCAACGAAAACAAAAGAAATACTCTAAATTATTCAGTTGTTTCGCGTTACAATCGCTTTATAATTTTATCCTTTTCAACTGATGATTACTCAATAAAGAAACGTTATTTCCCATATATTTCTATGTCTGTAGTGCTATTTCGCTTATTTCTATACATTGCTCTTTAATTTTTGGAATCTGTAACAAACATTTCGGAAATTGTCAATTTATCAACCTGTGAATAGTTGTGCGTCGCATCCAAGGCTATTCAATGTTTAATATTTATTTTTGATCTTCCCTTTTTGCAGATTCCTCGAATTGTCTATTTGTCAACTTGTGAATAGTTGTGCATCGCATTCAAGGCTATTCAATGTTTAATATTTATTTTTGATCTTGCCTCTTTGCAGATTCCGCAGAAGAAATATAACATACGAAGCAGACGACGAAGCTAGCGAGAATGAAGAAAACGGAAATGATAATGACGTCACTGCACGTGTCGCTCGAGAGCGAGGCTCAACGCGGCGCATGCGCAAAAGATTTACCCGTCGACACTAAGATGTGTTGATGGGCGTATGACTTAATGCCTGTCGCGGAGGTAAGGAATGTTTACATAGACGATGGTCAGGAGCAGGAACGTTTGTAAGCAGACATTTACCTAGACGATGACCAAGAGCATGAACAGTTCCCTTTTAAGACGACATTTACATAATCAATGGCCAAGAGCAGGCACTGTTCCCTTTTAAAACGAAATTTACCTAGTCGATTGTCAAGATCAAAAATGTTAAAGAAAAAAGAGAAGTTATAATTAACGCGGCTCAGAAGTATTCACAGATATCTAGTTATTATAGACGATACCTACCCAATCGGTTGAAGCTACAGACCACGAGGTACAAATACATATAAAACAAAATCTAGATTTACACGAATACCGTACACAATGGAAAGACTAGTTAACGTAGACGATGGTCAAGAGTAAAAGATAAAGAATAAAGAGGAGTTATAGCGGGGAAGTATTCATAGATACTGTGATATTATATAAGGTTAAGAAAACCTAACGAATGACTTGAAGCACAGAAAACGAGTTTTAATACATGTATAGACGGTCAAGACGGGTTAATTTTGTTTCCATTTTGCAAGCTCAAACACTAATATGCAGTTATCATAAATAGGCAGACTGCACACGTGACATAAGTTTTGGCCACTGGAACTGTTGAAACAGGATGTCTTCAAATGTTTGCATAAAAATTGAATCAACAAAGGTGCCAACTTTTTGATAACTGTTTGGCCTTCAAGGATATTGTGCGATGCAATAGTTTCAGCGACTACGCAGCCATGTAATCACGAAGCCTTTCATAACGATGTATTAATGAGGGAAGGTACCATAATTCTAAAAGATTAATGTATAAATGAGGATATATCCTTATTCCACGACGATGAATTAGCGAGACACAATTGCCTTATTCCAGAAAGATGACTTAACGAGAAAAAGTAGCCTTATTCGAGAACGATAGATTAACGAGGAAAAGTAGTCTTAATTCAGAAAGATGAATTAACGAGAAAAAGTAGCCTTTTTCGAGAACGATAGATTAACGAGGAAAAGTAGCCTTATTCGAGAACGATAGATTAACGAGGAAAAGTAGCCTTATTCGGGAACGATAGATTAACGAGGAAAAGTAGTGTTATTTCAGAAAGATGAATTACCGAAGAAAAATAGCCTTATTCGAGAATGATACATTAACAAAGGGGGAGTATCTTTATTCTAGAACGAAGAATTTACGAGGGTATTCCAGAACTACTAATTAATGAGGGGTTGTATCATTATTCCAGAAGAATGAAGGCATTGAGGCCTTGGAGGTATATTTAATTCAGAACGATGTATTAATGAAGCCAAGTGTCCTAGCTCCAAAGCGACGCATATATGCGACCCAGTGTCTTGATCCCACCAACGATGTTATCACGCAGGCAAAGACCCTTTTAGCTTATGAGGAAAATCTGCTTAATTCCAATAGAACATACTTAGTCATGAATACCATAATTCTTCATGATTTCGACATGATAAGAACTGTGACTGGAATTCCGCGGACGTTGATTTCATAAAGATAGCTGGCGTTCTTGGACACACGATAGCTGACGTTTTGGTGCACAAAACGTCAAGAAAACAACTGGCCCTTTTCTACAAACCTTAAGGAGGTCTGTATTTAATGCATGGATATGTAATGATGAACTGTTTTTATTATGATGGCTGTATCAGGACGACGTGGTATCATGTCATCATACAAGCAAATTGTATGAACCAGAACTTGTCATCTTTCTATTTATTGCCAGAATCAAGCATCAGTAGTGTGGCTGAGACAATCGTGCTAAAATATTATTTGTAAAGACAGTATCAAGACTAATCGTAATTGACTGCGTTCTTGAACAATGTAATTTTCTCGCATATGCGGAGACGTTGGTATCACATTTTCGAGACGTTTAACGTAAACCGTTCTTCCGTCTCGAGATGTCAGCAGTTGTGACATGATCGAAGATATGACACGTTCCGCTATTATCTGCAAGAGTTCTAGTATGACGTTGCTATTCATCATACTCTGTGGCATTTTCGAGAAACTGTACAAATGCCACAGGATCGATGATATGAGCTATTCCGCTGAATACTGTTGAGAAGAAGGACGTCGTCATATAGAACGTGTCAAATACGGTGGCTATGTATCCATACTGACACTTAAAGTAGCATGGCTATTGTTACTATTACTACTACAGTCAGTTTGCATATTGTATATTTGCCATTTTGCTGTGTTATTTGCTTACCCTATTTGTTACTAATGTAATAAATTATTTGAATTTATTTCGCTCGTTTTTTTTATTTTCTGCCAAACCTGTGAAATACTGTTATTGCTGGAGATCTGTTTAAATACTTCATGCAAGTTGGCTCATCTGTAACTTGCGGTGTTTATTACTTTTCATTCATGCAATATTAACTTTTTACAGTTTAAATTTACACTTTTTGCATTGCACGGCCAAGACGGTGTTGTAAACACGTGTGTTTTTCTTTTCATATGAATCTGTTTGTTTTATTACTTGTGTATGTATTATAATATATTATGGACAAATGGTTACTGTCTAAAATCTAGAAGCTATACGTTTTTAGATTATTGGATTTACCTTTTTTGTGCCATTATAAATGCTGTAATACAGTAGAAATTACCCAAATTTTACATCAATCTGACTAAAGTGCAAGATCTTCCTACGGCCTGTTGAATTACGTCTTCTCGCAAACCTGGAATTTT
This sequence comes from Congeria kusceri, assembly GCA_027627225.1. Classification (NCBI taxonomy): domain Eukaryota; kingdom Metazoa; phylum Mollusca; class Bivalvia; order Myida; family Dreissenidae; genus Congeria; species Congeria kusceri. Next base: position 11,921,174 of record CM051038.1, read on the forward strand.
TAATTTTCAAAAAGCTATTTATATCTCAACCAATAAGATTGTTCCTTTCGAGAAGCATTACACCGTTTGTTTTGTGTTTTACATGGCATAACTTGTGGTTACAGGGTACAAATATGATTGTAAAATAACTAGCTTATTTCACTTTCACTTTTAAAACTATGAAAACAAGGCTCTGTTTGGTTGACTGAAAAGTTGTCAGAAAAATGACCTTCTACTGGTCGTCCTCAGAGCAAAAGATAAAGACGAAAGAGGAGGCTTTATGTTACGGCATTTTCGAAGCGTATTTTAGGATTTGATTTTAATCAGATTAAGTGTACACCTACGTCAGATATTCTCAGCTCTAATAGTTTTCGTCCCAATTTGTAAGATTGACATTTGTTTTGAAACAAATGGTGAAAATACATATAAAAGCGTTGGTAAGATCGCATATATAAGTAGCATTTAAATTATTATTTATCATGCCTCCGACGGAGGGCATGTTAAAATCGAAGCGTCCGTGCGTGCTCCTGTCCGTCCGTCCAACCAAGGTTTAAGTTTTTTTAAGTCCAATATCTTGATTGCTATCCAAGGTATTTGCTTGAAACTTGCTTGAAATACATCTTTACTATCAACCTCTTCACCAGGGGAAGAAACCCACATAACTTTGTTTTGTATATTGAATTATTGACAAATTTATGCCCCTTTTTAAGTAACACCCATAACTCTGTTTTTTGGCAGATTTATTCCCCTTTTTTAACTTAGAAATTTTGGTTCAAGTTTTTCGTAAGTTTTTCCAGAGCAGCCCTTTTAACTGATGTAATAAAGTGTACATTTTCCTTTACTTTTATTTGCAAAGATTCAGTTTGGTGTCTTTGTGGCACCTACTGAAAGCGCCTTCGGGGCCATATGTCACCTGGTAGTGACAACACTTGTTAACATTCATATATACGTGCGAGAATTCTAAGATTGTATGCAAAAGCTCATTTTTATAATGGAATAAATAATGAAACAAAATATCTACACTATATTTAAATAGTAACAGCTTTTAATTTAAATGCTTTCATACAGTGTAATGTAAACACGTAAATAAAGACAATGATGAAACTTGATGATAGCTAATTCAGCATGGAAAATAGATGTCTTATCAGTGACCTAGTAAGACTGGTTTTCGCCCTTCCTTTTGATTGTTTTTATTTCCACGTAATGTGTTGCTTGTAGGTTTAGTTGGTAATCATTGAAAATACTTTGTTACATTTAAAAAAATAGTACATTAATAATGTGTGTAATGTATATTTCTGAAATCTCAGGAAATATTTTTTATGATTTAATATTTGTAATATTATGTTCAGCATAATATAACCAAAACGAAGCTAAAAATAATACAAATATTTCGTGATCATCATTACATAGTAAATATTCGTTGAATGACGAGGCTGTTATTTGAATCTATATATAAAGACAGGCTATGTAAATAATATTACGCTCAATGTGCACTTTTCATGTAAATTCGAAAACTTGATCGAGTTGGGCTATATCAAATTGCAAACGTACGACTGATCGCGTCTGTTTTATGATAACATGTTTTGAAAAGTAACAATGAAACAATTGGTAGAGTGTATGTATATAATGAATATGTACGAAGAGATAAAGAAACTAATTCGTTGATAGACAATACATGTGCAAAATTTCGGACTTGCATTTGTAATCATGAACTCGTTTCCGTACATAGGTATATGGTTGATACAACTACAATAAAATGTGATCGATGTGTAAGGTTTTTCACAAATGTTTGTCTTCGGTTTTGTGTTTGACGAATGAAGTTATCTGTTGTTATTGAACTATTATTAAAACATGTGCACATAAATGTCTGTTGTATATTGCAAATGCAAACTTTAAATTCACTCTATTAACTTTTGAGAATTATATCCCCGACACGTTTATTGGTATGTACGTATTTATTGTAATTTTCAATCGCAAATCTCGATTATAACTAAGTACACATGTACTTATATTTTGTTTGTTTGATGTTTGTTTGAACGGTTAAAACATGTGTTCAGTTGTATATTATGAATATATACATGGAAAGCATAATATAATCTCATTTTTAACGTTATGTATTACATTAAAAAATACATTTTAATTGAAGAAGAGTAAGTAGAAAAGAAATAAACAAAACGATTATATTTCAAAAGAATCCAACACCAGCCACAGTTTGCTCATACATATTCATGGTCTCATTGTCAAGCGCGTAATATTTTCCCTAATTACAACAACATTTCCATGTTTCCCCTTTTTCGCCGAAAATTGACCTCAGTTTCCGCGGTGATTGATTGTGTTTTGCAGTCACAGACTTGGTGCCCGCGCTTTCACTGTCGATTATGTTCTCGGACTTAACAGTCGTGTATCTCACGGGGTTTTCATATACATGCAATTCGTGGTTTGGTTTTTTGTCTTCTGAGTCATCCTGTCCATCGGTAACACGATGGTACACCACTGATCCTTGTTTGGCTTCTTTTATATTCGTATTACTTTGATCTCCGACGTCGGATTCATACGTGTTGTTATCGAAACATCCCATTAATTCATAGACTTCGTCTTCGTTAAAAGAAAAACACCAAAGTGAATCTGCAGTCGCCAATGCTTCGTTTGTAAATTTCAAGGTTTCAAATGTCGATGAAACACTTCCACTAACTATGTATCTTTCGTTCATATGCTTTTTCATGCTTTCAGTTTCTTTCTGTGCTATTTGAATATTTTCTTCATTCAAATTCTTGATTGTTTCCTCAATGGACTTAGTCTTGTTATTTATTTCAGTTATTAGACCTTGATATTTTGACTTCATTGTTTCTCCGCGTTCGCGAATTTCCCGAAGCATTTTCTCGGCTTTGCTATTTATAAGTTCCAGTAATTCATTTTTACTCTTTTCCAACATTTCCACCAACCTTTTCTCCTCATAATCTATTTCTTCACGTCTACTTTGTAAGTCCTCCGCACGCTTCTGTGTACACATTTTCAGTTGTAGAAATTGCAGTTTTGTTTTATCTTTTACATCAGTTATGTCACTTAATTCCTGTTTGTTACAGGCATCGTCTTCTTCCACTTTGTCCAGTAAACACTTGGTGCATAGAAATTTACCGTGTACCAAGCAAACAATGGTTGCTCTTTTTGAATGCAGTTCGCAAACCGGCACACTTGCCATTGTTTTGTCTTTATTCTCAACCTTTTGGTGTAAACCGAACTGTTTGTTCAACTGAGAATGTTTATTCAATGCACTTCCTTAAACGTAATGCAATGTGATATCGGATTTCAAAATATAATATCACTTTACAGATGCTTTATACAAAAGCTTCTGTGTTTTAAAAACATTAGTGTATGCATCATTTTATCTCATACATTTAAACATATAGTTTGGTTTAAGACTATTTTTTCTTGACATACTGCAGTTTGGAAAATGAAATATTGCAAGTCAGGAAATCAAATGACTTGGTTGCAAGGGCTCACGGTATCTTAGATAAAAAAAATCAAAATTTCCGCCTAACATTTATTACATCGATTAGCCCAGTTTGTTGCAACACCGTGAGCGTGATTACGGTGATCAGTTTTATTATGCCTTTTGTCACCACGTCCAACTGACTGTTCGTCTGCCTGTGCAGCCGTCATTTGCCTTGTGTGGACAATTGCTCGAAGGGTATACAAGGGTTTTATATCAGACGTCATATAGAGAGCGTTTGAAAATAGTGCAGGCTACAAAACCCATAGCTCACAGACGGACAGAAAAACATATTCGCGGACATAGCTATTGCTCTGTGCCCCCGAAGTACCCTTAAAACTATAGAGCACTTTGCTGTTTTCGGTGAGCTGGTCTGTCGCATTCGGTTTGCTTAAAGGGACTATGTCAACGAAATAGTGATGTCCTTCAGCAATTATAATCTAATCATGTTGAAGATACCCACAAATCTGATGTCAAAGTGTAAACCAAAAAGGCCCCCCCCCCCAAAAAAAAATGAAAAAAAATTGTTTTCTCAGAATGCATAAACCCTTTTCAATTCTGTATATTATTGTAACCTTTATTACATGCCAATATTACTATTTAAATTTCATATATTTTACTAAAGTTCCCCTTTGGGGCCCTTTACGTTGACAATAATTTCACATTCAAATTTACATGTATAATAAATAACACAAATGACAATTGACATGCTAGTATTTTAGACCACAATTTTTCTTCATTAATACATTTAAACATTCCATATGTTAGTACAGGACCCGAACCTACAACTGCCGGGATCAAAAAACTGTCGCTCTAACCATTCGACCATTCTGACTGACAATCATGGTAGCGGATTTTAAATGTATGTGATACACGTGTTTTCCCAACTACCGATGAAAAGCGTTATAAACGCTGTATAATTTTATCCATTTCAATTAATGATTTTTTATAACGACGCTATATTTCTAATATATTTCTTTGTCAGTTGCCTTGTTCGCGTGTTTTTATATATATATAAATAAGGTAGATATTAATAAGAGACTCCCTATTGCTGGTGTAAAAGACGTTTCCCCAAATGTCAAACATATGCAAATAAATATTTATGAAAATGTATTCAGTCATTGCCTTTTCATATCACGTGTTAAACGGTTTAATTACTCTACACAAAAGAGCTTGTGATGTGTTTGTAATGTTCGACGAATGGAAATGAATCAGTTAACAGTAGCTGAGGAGGATTTTAAATTGTTCGAGGCAAAAGCTGGAAGGGTCTATTGCAGTTTCATATGGTAACTGTCCGTACACTACCACTACGGCGGGTTAATGATTAATTTCTATGAACTGTTTTGCTTACAACCACGATGCCTTGAAATTGTGTATCTACAATTATTACAATATTAGATACATGACACACTTGTTTATTTGTGTATATATGTGCTCACATATTATGGTATTACACATCAACTATTCGATACAAATATGTGTATATATAATTGAAATCCCCGTAATTATTCCCAGTGTCATCCTGGAGGACTGTTTGTAATTTCCAGCCCTAATAACTAAAGATTAATGCTGATTATATAAGTTTTGAACAACAATAAACAAAATCGAAATGACAAAAGACAATACATCTCATAACTAGGGCATTTGAGTTCAGTTTAACAAATCGATCAAATGCTGAAATATTTAATAAACTGGGAGAACCTATTCTACAAAAATGAGCCAGTTAATAACGAAACGGATTTAATAGAAGCAATCCATTCGATTAGTCAACAGCAATAAAAATAACACATAAACATTCTTGCAAACTTATTCGTCGTTATGAAAGTACGTATAACATAAAGGTCCTATAAAATAAAATAAGATACATTTTTTGCAGTGTCAGAGATACCTGGAAGTTGCTTTTTTTTCTCTGATTTTGTTATAAAACTTGGTTTATATTGTCCTGTTTCTCGGATGATTATGTCCCATGTTTATTTGAACTACATTTAGTGTATTCTTTGTAATCAGTTTGTGTCCGTAAATGGCCCAATTCCGTATTTGCTGCTCATGTCAATGAAATGAAACCGATGAAAACCACACACGCATTCATATCGGGCTATGTCTTTCTTGTTAGATATTTGCGTATGTCGTTAACATGCGAATGTAAGTGCTATTAGTTTAATATCACTATACCGCATATTTACACTCTCACATAAGTAATATAGTTCATATGTCCGATTATGCTTATGAATAATCTGAATACATTTTCGTTTCTAATCGCATTCTGATTATTCACTGAGCATGAACATATTCAATATGAATCATGTTAACTTTTTGATAGGAGGTGTAGTATTTCAGCACTATCACTACTCGTAGAGCAATGTTACTTCCTGGTGTCCTTCATTTAATTACAACAACATTTTGACTTGTTTACATCTTTGTCAGCGCTTTCTACTGGCGATCTTTTCGGTACTGTTGGTGGTGGTTTTTCCTCTTCTTTATTTTCAGCTTGTGTTTTATCACAGACACGTTCAACATCATCGCTATGTTTAACAGTGTGATCATTAGATGACAGAATTTTGTATGCGTTCAATGCCGATCCTAGAGATGCGTCATTGATGTTAACTGCCTCTGTGTTCTCTTTTTTCTTTACGTCTTTCTTTACATCTTCATCGTTGACAAATGCCTTGTTACTAAATTCTTCCATCGGTTCGTACTCTTCCAATTCGGTCAATACGAACTTGCCAAATGAATCCACATTTTTAAATGTTTCCGTTATACTTTTGTCCGTTTCATAATCGGCTGAAACTGTACCACAAACTACATATGTTTTTGTCAATTCTTTTTCCATACTCTCTATCGATTTCCGAATGTTTACACTGTCCACGTCTTCAGCTTCCATGCTTTAACACCAGTTGCTATAAGATTGGTTTTCTCATCGATTTCTTTCAGTAGACTTTGGTACTTTGATTCCATTTCATTAGCGCCATTGTTTATTGCTGTCAAAGTTTGTTCTACTTTGTCATTGATATCTTTAATAAGAGCGTTATGTGCCTCTTCAACTCGTTTAACTAAATAATCTCGTTCTTTATTAACCTCTTTGATTCTGTGTTTTATGTTTTCTTGTTGCTTCATGACATGTTGTTGCATTATAAGAAACTTCAGCTTCGTTTGGTCTTTGTAATCTGTGATTTCAGTCAAATCATGTTTGTTACAATCGTCTTTCTCATCAACTTTTTCCAGCAAACACTTAGTGCACAGAAATGTCCCATGAGTGAAACATACTGAAGATGCATTTTTTGAATGAACTTGACACACTACAATGTACGCCATTGTTTATTTGTATATCGTCAAACATTCACTAAAAATGTAAATGACACGATACGTTTCATATTAAACAAGCCCGTGGAGTGATTATGAAATCATCGTCTATCGTTTCTGTTTACACTGGTGAAGATAATCACTTTATTATCAATGGAGATTATACATGTAGCATTTGAATTGCTTGGTTATCTCGTTAATACCTCTAACTGGTGCATTTTGAATCCATTTGGCAGTTTCAACTTGTTAGTGTTACCATGATTTATCATATCTCAAACGTTTGATAAATACTGAATGATTGCTGTTCCAGTTGCTTCCATTTTACAATGCCTTTGATGTTATTTCTAACCTAATCAGATTATATGTTAGTGCGTAATTTTATTACGTCTTGCCGGTGTATAGTCTATAGAGTGTATCTCACATTATGTTTGCGAACTTTTCATGTGCTTCATTAAACAAAAGGTGAAAAATATTGTCAGGTTTAACTTGTGTGAATAAGATCGAAATTTATCTAATAAATTTTAAACAACATGATTAAACTGTAGCATATATTTCTTTTTGCAATAACCTTTAAATGTGTTGTCATTTTCTCAGTGTTTTACTTATTGGCAGTCAGTCATAGCTTTTTGCCGACACTCCTTCGGATTACATTCTTTACTTGCTGTGAATAGTCTCGCTTTGTGACACAGTGTATCTTGTGACCTTCACACTTCTTACATAGTAAACATGTCATGTAGCAGTAGGCCTATCGCAGTTTTGATAAAATAACTTCGCAGTTAACAGTATATGAAACTACGCTTTGAAATTAACTTATATTGAATAAAATATATGTTAAGGCATAATTATTTGGTTGTAAAGTTATAACTTATGCCTATATAAAACTAGCAGACAAGAACGTTTAATTAGTATACAACCTTTGGTATATCCCAGATTAATATAAATTTATTATGCTCCCCGAAAAATGTCATGGGAGAATACAGTCGCCACTTTGTTCGTCCGTCATTCCGCCGCTCCGTAGTTCCGTCTCATTTGCTTCTCCGGGCTGTAACTTGGCCATGGATAGAGTGATTTTTTATTTCTTGACACAAAATGATTTGCCTTAATGTGAAGGTGTGTAGCTTGCATAAAACATCTTGGTAGCTTAAAGGTCCAGGTCACACTTTGAAGTCAAAGGTCAAAACTGATACATTGCTAGTCCGGGCTGTAACTTAGACATGAATGGAAGGATTTAATATAACTTGGCACAATTCGTCGAGTCCGGGCAGTAAATTAGCCATGAATGGAGGGATTTGAAAATAAGTTGGTAATTATGTTTGCCTCAATGTGACCAAGTGTCGCGGACCTGAGCTAGATCGGTAGATAGAGGAGCACGGTCACATTTAGAGGTCGAAGGTAAACACTTGCTTGTTGGCGGTGTAAGTTAAACATGGACCGAAGGCTTTTAAAATTATTTGGCAAATATGTTTGCACCAGTAAGTCACTGAGTAACCCACATGAACCACATGGATTCCTCAAAGGTCAAGGTCACCCATAGAATTCAAAGTCAAAATTGACACTTTCAAGGAAAAACAATAATTTGCCATGTATTACTGCCTCAATGAGATATTATTAACAATTGCAAATGCAAGTGAACAGCAAACTTCCCTCAGCTACATTTAAATAAGTTTCTTCTGTCAAATAACTCTGATTCGTCACATTAACTTTTACTTAACAACATTGTCCAGATGTGTCAATGCGGCATCGGAAAGCATCCTGTGGTTCTGTCGATATTCTTCTTAATAATAGTTTGTATATGTGTTATGTGTGTTTGTTTATATACGTATCGCGGGCTTAGCGCAAAACGGTCGTAAGTGACTTTTTAAAAAGTTTTCAGGAGAACAGAAAAATTAATAAAAACATTTGTTTTTATCAATACGGACTTAAACTTTTGCATGAAGTATGGTTTTTGTATAAATTTGAAGTAAACATCAGTTTATATTTGTTGTTATGAGTGTTTACTGAGATATTTGAAAATATTTTTACGCTAAAAATGGTTAAATGTTTGAATTATTTTTTGTGTGCAAAACGGTCGTATCTGAAAAATGAATTAGATTTTTTTCTTCAAATATCAAAATCATGGATGTTTGTATTATTATTTCTTTCTAGTATATACTGAAAATAATATTATGATCTATAAATGGTGTTATTTAATTTCGTGGGAAAAAAAGGTATATGAACATCTCCCGATGAGCTTTTATGACTTTCATTAATATACAGCTGTTTCATACAATTATGTACAAATTTTGCATCTCTTGACACAACATTTTAACTTTTTCAAACATAATATGAATATTGATCAGTGAGCAGCAATTTCTATAATGACAGAATGACACAATATGACATTATTATACGATTATTTAAAAGTGGACAGCAATTTCAAAGATCTGTTTAGTACCTCCGCCTAAGAGGTTATGTTTGGCCATTGTTGGTTTGTTGGTCTGTTTGTAATTTGAATTGTTCAGGGAAAGTTGGATATGTGCAAGTGAGCAAATGATTACATTTAATGGTGATCTGGATCACTGTACTGATCAAGAATTTAAAGGATCCTTTATTATAGGGACAATTTCACTAATCATGCTGTATCCGTTAGTTGCACTCGTTTGGGGATTAAACTGTCATGGCAGAGATTTTGTATAATCTGTTGTCGGTACAATATGCATGTACCAAATGGTTGATCAGGGTTAATTAAATTACAGTAGTGATTGGTTGCTAGAAATTATTCATCACTGTCACTTCCACCACCATCTTCATCATCATTGTCAGCATCACTTACAGTTATATCATCCTTATTATATATAACATTACCACTATTAAAATCATTAACATCATTGACTCATCAATGATTATTGTCACTAAAACCTATATCATTATGATCTTGTCATCGTCAGCAACACTTCTCACCACCAACATTTACACCCTTATCATCATCAACATCTACATCTTTACAATCAACAACATCACCAATATCACCGTCTAAAGACTTCTAATTACTAATATTTAACCTTTATTATCTTGATCAGCTAAACAGTATTATCACCAACATCTACACATTTCTCATCACCAACATCTACACACTTCTTATCATCTACACCATAGTAATCCCCATCTTCATTCTTATTTGCAACAAAACCTACACACATTCTTATTATCACCAACAGCTAAGTACAGTCTTATAACCACCAACATCTACATGCATATCATCATCAATAACTTCACAATTTTCATTACCAGCATCTAACCATTATCATCACTTAATTCTACACACTTATCATCACCGACACCTAATCATTATCATCATCAAAATCTACACTCATAACATAATCTTCACCATCTACACACTTCTCATCACTAACATCTACAAAATTCTCATTACTAACATCTACACACTTCTTGTCACTAACATCTACACACTTCCCATCATTAATATCTAAACACTTCTCATCACTTACATCTAAACACTTCTCATCACTAACATCTACAAACTTCTCATCACTAACATCTACACACTTCTCATCACTTACATCTACGCACTTCTCATTACTAACATCTACACACTTCTCATCACTTACATCTACGCACTTCTCATTACTAACATCTACACACTTCTCACATCCACACAATTCTCATAACAAACATCTACAAACTTCTCATCACTAACATCTACAAACTTCTTATCACTAACATCTACACACTTCTCATTACTAACATCTACACACTTCTCACATCTAGACACTTCTCATCACTAGCATCTACACACTTCTCATCACTAACATCTACACACTTCTCATCGCTAAGATCTACAAACTTCTCACATCTGCACACTTCTCATCACTAACATCTACACACTTCTCATTACTAACATTACTAACATAAGAGCAATACAAAGTAACAGATACACATTGTTGCAAACATATTCTTCTTTATTAAAGTGGATCTACATGTGTATAATGCAAAGTTACTACAAAATCAAAATAACATACATTTATTCGCAATGTCAGTGACATCTGGAAGTTAAATTTGTATGCCCCCACAAAGTGGGAAGCTATAAGCATTGCACATGTCTGTCGGTACAAACGTACGTGATAACGTCCCGAAATTTTATGGACTCAACTCCTCTAACTGCTGGGCGGATTTCGCTCAGACGTTCACAGCTAAGAACCGTGATGTGTAGGTGATCGTATAGACGGGAATTTTGGCTGCGACCAATTTTGTCAGAATTATGTCCCTTTGGCATTTTTCCACTATAGAATATATATGAAAATAAATGTGTTGAGGTAAAAATGTGTATTGGCGACACGTCCTTTGATACTTATATTCGTTAATAAAATTGGTTTATATCTTCCATGTTCCTCGGATGCTTATGTCCCATGTTTATTTTAATTAAGTTTATGGTACTCGTTGTAATCATTTTTGTCCGTAAATGGTCAAATTCCGTAATTGTTGCTCATGCCGGTAAAATGAAACCGATGAACACCACACACAAATTCATGTACAGTTATGTCTTCCTTGTTAGATATTTGGATATGTTGTTAACAAGCGAATGTTAGTGCTATAAGCGTAATATCACCAGACAACATATTTACACCTTTACACAAATAATATAGGTCATTTGTCTGATTTTGCATATGATAAATTCTGATTATTCACTGTGCAGACAACAGAAACACCAAATAGGAGTCATTTTAAATTTGTGATACGAGGAGTATTCCTGCTGTTTCAGAGCAAATTACAACAATCACTATTCATAGAGCAATGATGCTTCCTGGTGTTCTTCGTTTAATTACAACAGCATTTCGACTGGTTTACATTTGTATCAGCATTTTTTATTGGAGATCGTTTCGGTACTAGTGGTGGTTTGTCTTCTTTATTTTGTGCTTGTGTTTTCGTGAATACTCTTTCAGCGTCATCTGTTTGTATTGCAGATGTTTGAATGCTGTCGTCATACATTGTCGATCCATGCAGTGACTCGTTGTTTTGAATTGCTTCCGTTTTCTTCTTTCCATCTGTTACAGATTCCCTATCTTGAAACTCTTTTTTTGTATCTTCATCTTTTCCTTTTTCTTTAAACCCTTTCTTGTCACCTTCAACTTTTCCCGATTGTTTTTCCCTAACCTCTTTCCTTTCACCTTCATCTTTTACAAAGGCCTTGTTATTGACTCCTTCCATCAGTTCGTACTCTTCCATTTCGGTCAATCTGAACTTGAACAATGAATCAATTTTTTTGTCTGTTTCAAAATCGGCTGAAACTGTACCACAAACTACATATGTTTTGGTCAACTCCTTTTCCATTCTCTCTATCGATTTCCGAATGTTTGCAATGTCCAAGCTTTCAGCTTCCATGCTTTTCACATCAGTTTCTATGAGTTTGGCTTTCTCGTCGATGTCTTTCAGTAGACTTTGGTACTTTGATTCTATTTTATTAGCGCTATTTTTTATTGCTGTCAAAGTGTGTTCTGCTTTGTCATTGATATCTTTAATGAGCGCCTTCTGTGCCTCTTCAACCTTTTTAACTAAATTCTCTCGTTCAGTATTTACTTGTTCGATTCTGTGTTTTATTTTTTCTTGTTTTTTCATAGCATGCTGTTGCATTGTAAGAAACTTCAGCTTCGTTTGGTCTTTGTCATCTGTGATTTCAGTCAAATCATGTTTGTTACAATCGTCTTTCTCTTCAACTTTTTCCAGCAAACACTTAGTGCACAGAAATGTTCCATGAGTAAAACATACTGAAAATGCAGTCTTTGAATGAAATTGACAAACTGCCATATACGCCATTGTTCACTTGTATATCCTCAAACATTCAATGAAACGGTAAATGACACGATACGCTTTGCGTAAAGCAAACCTGTTGTGTGATTATGAAAACCTCGTTGATCGTTTATGTTTACCTTTAGTAGTTTATAACTTTACTGCCCGTGTAGATAATACGTACAGCTTTGATTGATTGATTATCTCTGTTGCATGTTGAGTGCGTAATGCAGTTAAATTCAACATTTTAGAGTTAGCATGATTGTTCATTGCTCACACATTTCAGAAATAGTGAAAGATTTTGTTCTTGTTGCTTCTATTTAACAATGTCATTGATGATCTTACTAAGTGCCTCTTTATCAACCGTTTGCATAATGGAATTGTTAATTTTTAAGCCCTATACAACGGTTCCACAAATAAAATATTTCCCATTCAGGTATTTTTCTGAATTGCTCCTTAATGTTTGGATATCCTTTATTTCAACATTGTTATTGTCTATTGATCTATATTTGTCCGGATTGATGCTCTTTTATCATTAATTTCCTGCCGATATTATTGATATTTTGATTCCATTTAGTCCCTTCCTTTGCAATTGCCACCACTAATACTTCTGACTTTGCCTTAATTCTTTGAATAAGTCCGTTTTGATGGGCTTCAATAATCTTCTGTATTTCTGGAATTCTGCGTTTGATTGTTTCTTCATGATTCATTGAAATTTGCTTCATTTTAACAAGAAATTTCTTTAAAAAAAGACAATCGGCGTTGAAAGGAATATAATTGAGATTTCATTTTTACCCTTAACATGATATGGTATGTGACTATGTCACTAACTTTATTCTCAGGATATACCGGTATTGTGATTTTCGACATTTTATTTTTCTGTGCGTAAATATTAAACTCGTATGCTTGTTTATTTTTAATTATAAACTGAAACCATATAGCCTATAACAATCTTAATCCTCTTATTTGCTCGACTTTTCGAGGAAAAGGCAAGCTATTCTACTCGCCCTGGCGTCGGCGTTGGCCTCGGCGTCCGCTCCAGGTTAAAGATTTACGGTAAGCTAGTTTCTCATGAATGGCTTGAGGGATTTCATTCAAACTTAAAACTCTTATTCCCTATATTAAAATAAACTCATTAGTCAATTTTGGGAACTCTAGTTTGAAATTTGTCAAAATTATGGGCCTTTTTACACGTAGAAATTTTACATTCCCGTGTGTGGGGTGGCGGCGTCAACTTTTGATTTTCACTGTCTAATTCGATAATGAATCTTCATACATAGATAGCCGACAGTAATACTTTACTTGGGATTGCATTTGGGGTGGGGTGGGTGGTGTCAACGTCACTGTTACTAAAAATAGAAAAAAAAAAGTTTCTGCTCAATTACTCAAGAACAATTATATTCATAATAATGAAATAATTATAGTTTATAGATATCGTAAAGCTAGACATCGCACGAGATTGCATGTGGGGTGGGTGGGGTCAAGGTCACTGTTTCAAAATTAGGAAAGTGCTTTCCTTTCAGTAACTCGAAAACGAAATTAACTTTTTTATTGGCCCCTACTATCCTTACAGTTTGGTTTAGAAAAAATGCCAGTAACTCTGAAAAGCTCAAGAAAAGTCGAGCGCGCTCTCCCCCGACAGCTCTTGAATGTATATAAGGGATCCGAAAAGACTGAGAAGTCATTTAATTTGTGGACCGGTTTAACTTGTGGCCGGTTTGACTTGCTTCCGAGTTGTGTGTGCCTTACGAGTACGTCAGAACAATAGGCTAAACTAAATAATTATTTCATTATGTCAATGATTATTACATTCTGTTCATGACGTACTATGAGAAAATTTGTTCATAATTACGCTCAGTTATAGAGTGTATGCCGAAGATACGTTTATATGCTGTATTATATCCGATTATGCAAACAAGTCTTTAAATTTTAATCCCACAAATTATGCAACCATTGTTGGTAGACATTGAACAATTGTTGTAAGTTTGCATTCCCTAAAATTATCAGTGCAAAAACTGCCAAATAGAATAATGGTATTCAATTTTACCCCTGCATAATTAACTTATTGCGTCAAATTTTTAGCATTTCATTGATCCACATTTAAAAGAATCTAAGTCAATGTCTAAAGTTATCGTTGACAGCTACTCCGAAAAAAGCTCACCTTTGTTTGGTATTTGACATCGGAGACTTCAGTTAATTCAAATCTCTCACAATCATGCCGCTCTACGACTTTCTCCAAGAAACATTAGGTGTAAAGAAATTTACTGTGTGATAAACAGACTGAAGTTGCATGCTTCGAATGGAGTTGATACACTGCCATAATTATTACATAAAATACCCTAAAAATGTACGCGTACGCATTAAGTTTAATGATTACTTTTACATCGGCGAACTGCCCACTCGGTATTTACCGAATAATTGTTTATCGTATGTTTATCGAAACTCGTGGTTTCTAGAGATGACAATTTATTGTTCTGCATCACATTGTTTGCATCGTTGTGTTATCTGATCTTTCTGACTGAATAAACCTGGTAAACCGATTTCAGAATTGTTCGAATAATTTAGTGTTATAACAACAAGCAGATAGCATATGTGATAAAAGGTATTTTAGACATATTGTCATATAAAAAGTGAAAGCATGTAAAAGCATTTTTTTTAAACGATCCGGCATTGCACTGAATGTGTCTAACAAAGTATTGTTTCAATGTACAAACACATAAGATTAATGAGACGGCATTATAAACCGGTTTAGAATGTTTATCGTAGTTGTACATCATTCTGTATTTTTATAAAATAAATTATTCGCAGTGTAACATTTGTACACGACTCTCATATACAATGTCTAATTCTCGGTATGTAAAGTCAGTATGACTTGTGAACCACAAAAGGCGGCTGCATTAATAGTATACGCATGTTTCCAGTGATACAACTTTGAAGACAGTAATAAAGACACAGAGTAACCAACTTATTTTAAAATAGAAGGACACTTGCTACAATTAAATTCATTTGTCAGCAAACTGTTACTTTAAACTATCACGTTTGTTGAAATACCCCTATTCCACAGGTATTATGAATCCCACGAATCGCCAGTTATTGAAATAATTCGGATTCGTAGTTGAATCGTAATCAGTTCGTAAAGTTCTTACCTGATTCGTATATGTTTGTAGTCAGTTTTTGCAATTCTTGAGCAGTCGGAAATTCGGGGCAGAATGTTTGAAGTGTTCAAAATGTTGGCCACGAACTCCCGATTTCGAAAATTCGTATTTAGTTCGTAACAAATTCGTAGTGCATTTTTAGGCATCGTAACTCAACCGTAATCAATTTGTAGGCATTCGTAGGTGTTCTTAACATATTCGGGTATAAGTTAAGTATGCCACGAATCCAACGAATACACGCCGAAAATAAATTAAAAAAATATATATATTATCAGTACCTGCATTGGGCGTATTCTTAACTGATACACACATAACTGATTTCTAACGTCCGTGCAATAGTCGTAATAGATTATTGTAAATCGTAGTAAATTCTTTACAACAGTCGTGCCACTCCAGCCAAATCCCACTAATATTCCTAACATTATCATAACTGTATCGTAACTAATTCATAGAACGTTACAATTATGACCAGAAAATGAGCACAGTTCCGCGAATCCTCACGTATCCTAAAATTTATCAATTCGTGATAATTCATGAGATTCGTGGTGTGTGTGTGTGCAATAGGGGCAATAGCTGTTAAATCCGCTATGTTAAAGTAACGTTTATTTCATCCTTTACAGAATCGTGTGAATATAACAATCATATTTTTTGGTTCTGTGTTTGCTGTATTTAATCGGCAAGGGGTCGCTTAATTAAAATAAAGGACCGACGGAAATGGTTGCTGTCCTGCTGATGTAGCTGGAGTTTCATATCGTCCAGGCCATACCAGTTTGAATCTATGTTTAGCGTCCTCGGTCTGGTAGGTTTTCTCGGATGCCTGAACGAAAAACAAAAACTGACAATGTGAAAAATCGAGTTGAAAGCGTATTAAATATTTTGGAAAAATATAATAAAATAATGACTTGTAGGTGTTTATACCATTTTGTAAAATATATATATAGTGTGCGACTATTGGTTAGTAGGTTTTGACAGATCATGGGGACGCTAAACATAGAATCAAATTTGTATGGCCCTACACTAATGCTAGGTTGTCGCTATCACGATTCGCAGCACGATTGAAATCGTGGTCTTAATCGTTGACTTATCTTTGTAATCTTATCAGATCGTGTCAGATCTTGAGGTCCGTCGTGGCATTTCGGACTGTTGAAGAATTGCAAGAGCTGACTACGAACATATACGAATCAGTTAAGAACTTCACGAACTGATTACGATTCAACTAATAATCCTAAAATGTACAATTTTTTTAGCGATTCATGGGATTTGTGATTTGTGTGAAATAGGGGTATAACGTATCGCACGACAGTAAGAACCTAGTATATTGAAAAAACAACCCATCGATTATGCATTTTGTAGAAAAACGCTATGAAAGCCATTGCAAAGTTATATCGTTGAGTTCGCAGGTTATACTGTCGGTATAACAGAGTCATATCGGTATGTGTATTGATTTTAACTGCGATAAGAAGTGATATATGGCTTTGAAACTTATTTGAAAAAGCTTCCTGGTCTGGATTTAAAGACAAAATTTACGATGTATAACACATTTTGAGCACGTTTCGGCCTCTGCCACGAAAGTTTAAGTTTCTTAAGCAAACAAATTATCAGCGAATGTGTATTACGGCTTCAATTTAAACATTTAATATTAAGCTTTCTCATATTTCAAACTCTTAATAACTTTAATTTGATTTTATTATATTTATTATTCGCGCTATTCGTTACTGTGGCGACTTTTTCATATTAATGTATCCCAAAACGTTGCAGCTAAATATATACCGATGTTATAAAAGATCGAAACTTTTGACAGTTGAGTGGTGTATAGTATCTTTTAATATAGGTGAACATGTAATGCTTATGTTTGGGGGTTCGTTTTCACCGTAAAATTATGTTTGTAATTAAGTATTAACTATGCAAGGTGAAACATTAATTTTATGAATAAGAATATAAACATATTTAAACAACTTAGTGTGAAAAAGACGTAGTGTGCACATGAACAACCGTATGGGCACAAAAGACATTAAACAAACACAATTAAACATAACTTATTCTATTGACACAATAAGACAACTAATAGACTGAGAGCATGCTCTCTGGCTTTCCATAGCTTCATTTGTAATTCAGTTATAATCATTATCCCATTTTCGTCAATTCGTTATGTCTTTAATGACATTAAAACGGTGTTGCAATTAAATGCAAATGTACAATACAATAGTTCAATTTTAATCAGTATACTATTTTCATCATTTGTAATGTGTACATGAGACATAAAAGATGTGGGAAGTAAATGTACAATGGGTCAATATAAGCAAAAGAAATCAGTTTCATTATTTTCACGTCAACAAAAACTACAAAACAGAAGTATTGATTAAACGTCTTGCTATAGTTAGGAACGGCTATATTACCCGATTATTTTAACTTATATACATTGTGTATTATCATTTTCATAAAGATTCTTATTTTCTATTTCTAAAAGATGAATGCATATTCTGACTAGATAGTTCAATATTATATCATGATTTTGTTTGAACAACACATCCGATACGTTGCATTAATTTTTATTCGCGACAGGCAAATATTTTCAAAGTCAATGCTTACTTATCTCATGTTTATGAATCACATTATTAGTTGTCACCGTGTAGATCTAAAATTGAAGTGAACAAACGCCACATATACGCTCATTAATATAAATGTAAGAGACAGAGACACCTTAATAACGATATAAAGCATTATTTTGTCTTATTTACTATCATTCAATTATTCTAACATTCAAATCTTTATTCGTGCTTAACATATGCTTCGGAATTTTCACAGCGTTTTCCTTTTTTAATTGCAACAACATCGCGAATTTTTATCGTCTTTTTTTATGGTTCTCCGTGGAGATCTTGGTGGAGCTGATGAAGGGATCTCTTCTGAAGAGATGGATGGTTTAGCTACCTCATCTTTCATCTCATATTTCTCAGCTTGAGCTTTACGGTCAAGATTTGTATATTCCTTTCTTTCCAATATTTGGTTAACGTTTATGTCGTCGTACATTACTGACCCACGAGACACATCCTTGTATACTGTCGACGCTAGTTTTTTGTCTCCCCCTTGGTTTCCCTGATGACAATCGTCCTTTACAAATGCCTTGTTTACTTTGCCATCCATTTCTTGGTATTCTTCTGTTTCACTGAATTCAACATCGCCAAGTGAATCTTCCTTCTTGAACGCTTCTTTAATAGATTTCTTAGTTTCGAAGTCGGCTGAAACAGTTCCAGGAACGGTATATTTCTGTTTTAATGCATTATTCATCTTGTCGATCTCTTTCTGGACATCTGAGATGATGACAACATTATAGTTGTCCAGGCCTTTGACATCAGTCTCGATTGTTTTTATCTTTTCGTCGATTTCTTGTAACAGTTTTTCGTATTTTGATTGTAACTTACGGCCACCTTCATTAATTGCTAATAATGATTGTTCTGCCTTGTCATTGATGTTATTAATGAGCTCATCCCGACCCTCTTTAACTCGTTGTACTAAATTATCGTGTTCTTTCTCTATATTCACAAGCCTAAGTTTCATATTTTCTTTTTGTTTCACAGCGACCTGTTTCAATGTAAGAAAGTTTACCTTGGTTTTGTCTTTAACGTCCTTAATTTCTGTCAAGTCTTGTTTCTTGCAGTCGTCTTCCTCTTCGACTTTTTCCAGCAAACACGTCGTGCACAGAAATTTATCATGGGATAAACACACCGAAGTTGCATGTTTAGAATGAAGTTGACAAACATGCAAAGCCATTGTTAAAAATTCATTTCATAATGTTCTTCTCTGTGGTAAACACAGTCTTCACTTCACATCATATCCTTGAGGTGATCTATAAAGTAGCTACTAGCTAAAGATCGCTGAAGTTTAACGTTTTTTTATGATCCCTTATCTCTCAACATGGGATTTAATATAAGGTTTCGTTTGATTGTGTATCTCCTTATGCATTGATGGGGTATTATTTGATCAAAGATATTGAATTTGCACACTTCCTGCTTACCCAATCTACCGTTTAGTCGTATATTTTGCTACTTTAAATATTTCCGAGTTGGTAACTGGTGTAAGAAATCATAGCATTTATTAAAAAAATAGTTTTCTTTAAAATAACAACATATGGAACTATGTCTTGGTACAGATAAGCTGACATTACGATTTTTTTTTCAAATATTCGTGTTTCAAATGAGTGCATATTAAAAATACGGCAAAACTAACACGATTTTCTTTCCATGTTCTCATTTCAAATTGTGTCGTATATATGTTAATGGTTTACATGTATTTAATTGTTTGGACTTTACTCAAATTGTTTGAGGTTTGGAATATAAAAGCAAACACAAGAACGTTCAACATCGCATTTCCTTTTTATTTGCTTTTAACATTTCCTTTTTTCATATTTTATGCTTGATATTGGATATAAAACACAACTAGCATAACTAAAACCCTCATTTGATACAATGCATTTGTGTTGGTACCATGAAGAATATATATATATATATATATGTATATATATATATATATATATATATATATTTGATACAATGCATTTGTGTTGGTACCATGAAGAATATATACATACATATATATATATAAATGAAATTTATACATTGTACATACATTGTATATTGATAGACCTAACAATTCACCACAGTTATCTATCCTATATTAACATTGATGAGATATTATATAAACAGTAACACAGTGGATTTCAATTATAATGTTTAATTACAAACCATTGGTATTATGTTGATTACAGTGATGGAACGTTTTTTCAAATTATACATATCTTCATTACAAGTAGCATAATCTAGTAGCAGGACCCCTTGCAGTTCCGATGTCTTCTTATGTATATCTGACTTTATCGGTATAAAATATTTTTATGTCAGTTTCTTGCAAATGCGCCCTCATACTTCCAATAACTTAGTGAGTTCATTTAATAAAAATGAGTGACTACTTCAATGCAAACCAAAGGAGAAAATCACATTGCTTTGACTTTTGGAGGTCATGGTTTCCTTTACTAGAACGCATGGATCTTATTCGACTCATCCACTCATTCCAGTGGCAGCGTGCTTCATAACGACTAGCTTTTGAGTAATGAGTAAACACAAATGGCCTTGACCGCTAGTTGTTCAGCAACAATAGTTTCTACATAAGACTTCCAGCTCCATTGTTACGTCATAGTTTTTCACACTCGCACCCCGTGCGGTAGTTGCAATCCCTGCCGCTGTCAGGCAACAATCCGTATCAAATGCTCCGTCAAAAAGTGTTTTAAAGGGCGAAATTCCATGTTACTTGTTGAACTTATAGATTTACGAAGTTATTTCACGCATATGCATTAACGATGCATGAAATACATACGTCCGTTAAAGAAATTATGACATTAATGTACAATCTGACAAAAGTGCACAACACTCGCATTCAAACATGACGCGCAAAATTTCCAACTAGAAAACAACTTGAAAGATGTTGAAATATATCTCACAGCAAAATGTATATCTTATTAAAGCTGCTATTGCTATGTTGTATAATGTTGTCATAATTATGTTGGTCATTGCGTCCTTTTTGTTGTACATGTATAATGATGTCATAATTATACCCCCACCCCCACCCCGCCCACCAACAAAGGTGTAAAGAGGGTATACTGGAATCAGCTAGTTTGTCAATCCGTCTGTGTGGTTTTTTTTTCAAACCCTTTTTTATATCAACTTCAAACTTCATCTATGGATATATGGTTGTTAGATGGAGTGCAGTGCACAAGAATTATAACTGTAGCTGCAGTATTTACGAAGTTATTCCCCTTTCTCAATATTCTATGTCCGACCATTTTCTCAAACACTGCAGAAGGGATTGACCTCAAACGTCATACATTGTTAGATTGTTGATCGGTGGAGTGCAGTGCTCAAGAATTAACTGTAGCTGCATTATTGACGGAGTGATTTTCCTTTTTGAATTATCATTGTTTGGCCATTTTCTCAAAAATTACTTTAGGGAACTACATGTTAACACCTTAAAACTACATGTTGCTTGTATCAATATCATCAAACTGCACACGGCGGAGTGGGGGGGGGGATTTGCGCCATGACAGTGAGAGTTCAAGTTTTTGCTAGTGCACAATAAATGAGATTCAATCCATATTTTACTGATATTACGTGCATTCAGTACACTGTCCATACATCATATTGCTTACACACGTAGATAATGCTTTAAGTGCCACTTGTGGATCAGTTTTCCAAACTTACTGTAAATTTATTCGAAGTATTGAAAAGAAAGATTGTTGGCAAACTTCGATTTATTTATTTCGTTCATGAACCCCAATGTGTTTTAAACTATTTTATTTATTGTCGGCATTCTTATGAGATATCTCTTCGTCTGAAATGTGTATTTTATGTTTCATTGCTTGAAAAGACGGGTATGTTATCGGTTATAAAAATCCGATTACATTATTATCAATTCCATATAAATTACTAGCTCTTTCGCTATTAACGCGTTATTTTCAAACATAGTTTTAAACATTAAGTATGCAATGTACGATTGCTTCAATAGAAATGATTTTGAAATATTTCTCATATGATTACTTTCTCCAAAAATATGGTAGTCAATATACATGTGTATATTAGTTAATCTACTGTACATTTTACAATATGCATATGTATTAAGGTGTAGCTAAGCTTATACAGCCATTCGTTATAAACCCATACACAATAATTAAAGCCGCAGTCCATAGAATATAATTCAAAACATCTTTAATTGAAATTAGTTCTACTTAAAGTTTATTACGTTTATATTCCACTGAAAACTGCTTCTTATTTACGAAAGGCATTTTATGATGTCTAAGTTCGAAAACGCTTAGTATGAACGGAATATACACTAATGTTCATGCTGATTTACTCAAGAGGCATCGCCAGCTGTCGCGTACAGATAATTGTGCTATAAAAAGTTACCAAAACGTTATTATTTTAGCGATTCAATGCGGTTTTTTGTATTTGGATCGGTAAGATCCATAAGAAACGATTTTTTTCAAAGTTTTATTTTATTAACATATTTCTGGACTGCTGCTTTAATGTATTTTATATTAATTTTATTACTTTTGATTTAATTTGATTGGTTCCTTTATATAATAGTACATATATTCATACACTGATTAAAACTAAAAATATGATCATGAAATAACTCATCTAAAAACCTTTTTGCTTAAAGTTGCTTGCTACCAAACAAACAGAAAAATTAACGTCGGAAAAAAATAAAACCTCCCTGGCAGAGGTAAAAAAAAAGAAAGCAATTGATAAGTCATATGTTCATGTTCGTATAACCAACATAACAAAAAGAAAGCAATTGATAAGTCATATGTTCATGTTCGTATAACCAACATAACTAAAAGAAAGCAATTGATAAGTCATATGTTCATGTTCGTATAACCATCTATGAACAACAGCAGAATTTCGACGTATCATTTGATGACGACAAATCGTCTGCAACTGATGATGATTGTCCTGGAATAGGTGCATCAAATGTTTCTCCGTGCACGTCTTCGATAGAATAAGTATGTTTTATGTTATTTCTGTGAATTATGTTGTTACTTGGTAATGTAGTTACACTACACGCCTATAGTACGCTATAGTACATTAAGTATGTAGTTTAAGATATATATTGTTAATGCAGCATGTGACATGGCAGAGGGACATGCAGTGTTATATAATGCAGCATGTGACATGGCAGAGGGACATACAGTGTTGTATAATGCAGCGTGTGACATGGCAAAGGGACATGCATTTTTGTTTAATGCAGCATGTGACATGGCAGAGGGCATGCAGTGTTATATAATGCAGCATGTGACATGGCAGAGTGACATGTAGTGTTATATAATGCACCATGTGACTTTGCAGACAGTCATGCGGTGTTATATAATGCAGCATGTGACATGGCAGAGGGACATGCAGTGTTATATAATGCAGCATGTGGCATGGCAGAGGGACATGCAGTGTTATATAATGCAGCATGTGACATGGCAGAGGGACATACAGTGTTGTATAACGCAGCGTGTGACATGGCAAAGGGACATGCATTTTTGTTTAATGCAGCATGTGACATGGCAGAGGGACATGCAGTGTTATATAATGCAGCATGTGACATGGCAGAGGGACATGCAGTGTTATATAATGCAGCATGTGACATGGCAGAATGACATGTAGTGTTATATAATGCACCATGTGACTTTGCAGACAGTCATGCAGTGTTATATAATGCAGCATGTGACATGGCAGAGGGACATGCAGTGTTACATAATGCAGCATGTGACATGGCAGAGGGACATGCAGTGTTATATAATGCAGCATGTGACATGGCAGAGGGGCATGCAGTGTTATATAATGCAGCACCTATAAAGTGAAGCACTTCAATCATTAATAGCATGGTCGTAATTGACACGGTTTCTGGCTTTTGATTGAACTCTGCATGCGTAACAAACGAATCTGTAGTAAGCATTAGGCGAGAGTTTGTTGATTTCTAGGTTTTCGGGATCCGATTTTTTCCAAAAAGCAAAAATCAAAAAATTGTAGCATGTAAGCGATATCGTGAAAAAGACACAGAATGCAAAAACAAAACGCTGAAGAAATAACTAAATTTTATGTAACATGCCTTGTGACTGTATATCGCTGTATCATTTATATAATCTGCTCTCTTATTTTGAACATCATGCAACACTTCAAGTCAGAAGAAAATACTCAGTAAAAACAAATTAAGATCTTAGAATCATTGTATTAAATACACATTTATAATTTTATATCAATATTATAATTAACGCATTTCATTGGTGTATATTGATTTATTAATAAGATATATTCAGTTAGTTTTCACTTCATTAAAAATGCTGTTATAATAATATTGCCACTATCAAGCGATATATGACGTACTGTATTTAAGTGTGAGCTTATTTTTACAGTAGTTTTTTATGATAAACGCTGCATTTTAATGTTATTATTATTGGTATTAATGTCATCAATATCATGCAGTGATTAAGTAATAGTGTGTGTAATATGATTTTTGTAAGTAATAATTCATAAAGATTTTAATATCACTGCCCATTTCCATTTGTGAAATTCTAGTCATTAATTTTCTCAAGTCTGTTTTGTTTTTAGCTCACCGGAGCACGACTTTATTGTTCATCCAATCTTAACCAAACTTTCACAGTTTGTGTATGACCATCAGATCTCAGCAGACGCCCAAAATGGGCCAGATCGTGTTTCATACACTAGAGTTATTGCCCGCTAATTATTAAAACAAATTACAAAAATTGACATTATTCCAGATAGAGACTTCATTTGTCATCCAATCTTCACCAATCTTGCACAGTTTGTCTATTACCATGAGATCACAGTTGAAGTCGAATACAAACAAAATCGGACCATAAAAACCGGAATTATTGCCCTTTGTTTTCGAACAAAATATGCAAAAATGGACATTGTTCAGGATAAGACTTAATTTGTCATCCAATCTTCACCAATCTGGCACAGTTTGTATATTACCATGGGATTACAGTTGAAGTCGAATATAAAAAAAATCGGACCAAAAAACCCGGAGTTATAGCCCTTTGTTTGTGAACAAAATATGCAAAAATGGACATTGTTAAGGATAGAGACTTAATTTGTCATCCAATCTTCACCAATCTTGCACAGTTTATATATGACTATAAGATTAAAGGTGAAGTCGAATATAAGCAAAATCGGGCCAGAAACACCAGATTTATTGCCCTTTGTTTGTGAAAAAAGTGCAGAGTACAAGGACCACAACTCTTTCTTCAATATTTACAGAGTTATCGCCCTTTGTTTAATTTTCTTGTGCGGAGCATAACTCCATTAGTATTGGAGGGATTCAAATGAATCTTCATATAATGATAGAGGACAATGAGAGGAAGTGCAGAGCACAAGTACATAACTATTTCTTGAATATTTTACAGAGTTATTTCCCTTTGTTTAATTTCTTTTGCTGAGCATTACTCCATTAGTATTGAAGGGATTCAAATGAAACTTCATATAATGATAGAGGACTGTGGGAGAAAGTGCACAGCACAATGACCACAACTATTTTTATGCCCCGGAAGGGAACTTCGGGGGCATATAGTAATCGCATCGTCCGTCCATCTGTCCGTCCGTCCGTCACCCTTCTTTTGCGGAGAATAACTCTAGTAGTATTGAAAGGATTCAAATGAAACTTCATATAATGATAGAGGACAATGAGAGGAAGCGCAGAGCACAAGGACCATAACTCTTTCTTCAATATTTACCGAGTTATTGCTCTTTGTTTAATTTTCTTGTGCGAAGCGTGACTCCATTAGTATTGAAGGGATTCAAATGAAACTTCATGTAATGATAGAAGACAATAAGAGGAAGTGCAGAGCACAAGAACCATAACTCTTCTTCAATATTTACGGATCTATTGCCCTTTGTTTTATTTTATTGTGCGGAGCATAACTCCATTAGTATTAAAGGGATTCAAATGAAACTAAATATATAGATATATAGACTTAAATCGAAAAATGACTTTAAAAATCGTCTTCTGAAACCGCAAGGCCCAGAGGTTTCATATTTGATATGTTACACTGTAGAGTTGTTCTCTACAACATTTGTTCAAATGATGTCCCAGGGGTCAAAACAGGCCACGTCCTGGGGGTCACGTGGTTTATATAGACTTAAATAGCAAAACAACTTTAAAAATCTTCTCTTCTGAAACCGTAAGGGCCAGAAGTTTCATATTTGGTTTCATATTTGGTACATAACATTGTACAGTAGTCCTCTACAAAGATTGTTCAAATGATTCCCCTGGGGTCAAAACTGGCCACGCACCGTGGGGTGTTTATTTAGACTTAGATAGCAAATTGACTTTGAAAATCTTCTTCTCTGAAATCGCAAGTCCCCGAGGTTTCATATTTTGTATGTAACATTGTAAAGTGATCCTCTACAAAGATTGTTCAAATTATGACCCTGGGATCAACCTGGCCACGCCCTGGGGGTCACATGGTTTCTTAGACTTATACGGCAAGCTAGCTTTATACATTTTATCTCCTCTGAAACCGAAAGGCCCAGAGTTTTAATATATTTTGTATGTCACATTGTATATTTGTTCCTTTACAAAAATTGTTCAAATTATGCCCCTGAGGTAAAAAGAAGCCACACCCTATGGTCACATGGTTTATATGGACTGATATGGAAAGTGGGCTTTAAAAATCTCCTCTAAAACCGCAAGGCCCAGAGGTTTAATATTTGGCATGAAACATTTTTTACTACAAATATTGTTCAATTTGTGCTCTTGGGGTAGAAAGTGGCCATGCCCAAGCTCACATGGTTTATATAGACTATACAATTATTCTAATGACACTGCAAGGCATAGCTCTTTATACTCAGATATGGTTTAATGCCATATGGCCCTCTTGTTATAAGCCATAATGAGGCCTTAAACTCAGGTGAGTGACCTAGTGCCATCGTGGCCCTCTTGTTTTGCTTTTTTGACAACAAACAAACAAAGACACGCTTCACGCTTGCGTGTTCAACATTATCATAGAAACAAATATGAAGTGAAAATAATCCGTGACGTCACATTTCTGTTTCGTCTTAAATATTGTCGTTTTTTGTGTCGCCTGACTAGGCGACATATAGGAGTTACTTATGTCAGCGGCGGTGTCGGCGCCGGCGGCGTCCCCTTTCGCTTGTCCGGAGTATAACTCTTAGACTATTAAAGCTATCAACATGAAACTTCATAGGTAGATACATCTCATTGAGAAGAAGTGCAGTGAACAAGAACCGTTACTCTGCATCACATATTTCTGGAGTTATTGCCCTTTGTTTATTTTCATACTTAATTTTTGTTCGGAGCATAACTCTAAGACTATGAAAGCTATCAACTTGAAACTTCATAGGTAGATAGATCTCGTTGAGGAGAAGTGCAGTGAGCAAGAACCGTTACTCTGCACCTCATACTTTCGAAGTTATTGCCCTTTGTAAATGTTCATACTTATTTTTGTGTCGCATTTTTGGTTTTAAGTCTTTTCTTTGCAATTAGCTAGAGTGAATTGCTTTTGAAGATTTCAATAAATCTGTTTTTAAAAAATTGAGCATTAACCTTAAGTGCTTCTTCATTTGGATTCACGTAAGCTATCCGGCGTCAGGCGACACATCCGACTCGCGGAGTTCTAGTTTGAAACAATGGCTTAAATTTGATATTTGATGTTAAATATTCAAACGAAAACAGCCAAATTTTACACATTACGCTTCTTACATTTACATTCTGTAAATATATATACATTATACATGTTTGGAAGCATTTCAACTGCCAATGTAAACCAATATTCAATTCAGATATACATTACCAACGACGGACGTTCAACGTTTATTTCTTTGCGATAAAAAAAAATATTGAACGAATGTTGGACATTAAGCTTAAAAACAAAGTTTAAAGTAAAAAACATGTGTGTTCTCTGGTAGACTGCAAGTTTTGTACTGTGATACATTGTACCAATACAAGCGAGTGTGCTCAAGAGAGAGATTCACCTGGAATCGGACCGTCCTGACCCGACTAAGTTGTGTGTAACCTTTTCAACAAAGATGGCGGCGCCCACGGTCAATACATGTGTGAAGTCAGTTTTGATACATTTCGCCCACGAACACGTGGATTTTAGACTTGCTGTATGTATCAAAAGTTCCCCATTGTTGTGAATGTTTGTCTTTAATTTCTACGTTCAATAATGTATATCACATATTGGTCATTTAAGCTAGAGGATAGTAATTCGAATATGTGTTTCGGATATTCCAACTTTGTCATTATTTCTGAACATATCCACACTTTGGATTTGTATGACATTAGCTCAGTCAGTAAGAACTTGTTTGCCTTTAGAATCCATTTAGTAGCATAAATACATTGTAGTTAAATAAATAATAATAACACAAAATGGAATTATGAATATGATAATGAAGCACAATTTTGTAACATTTGACATTTTATTTACTTTTTTATGAGCCCAAAGGTGGGCATATTAAAATCAAACCATCCGTCTGTTAGTCCGTCCGGCCATGGTAAAAAAAATTTAGCTTGACTTTTCAAGAAAAGGCAAGCTATTCTACTTGAGTCGTCGACGGCATCCGGGATAAAGTTTTCAGGGTTAGCTAGTTTCTTAAATATAGCTCGAGGGATTTCATTCAAACTTAAAACACTTATTCTCTATATTAACCCATATGTCAATTTTGATAGCTCTAGTTGAACTTTGTCAAAATTATGGGCCTTTTTACACTTATAAATTTTACATTCAAGGTGGATATGGTGGGGGTTGTCAACTTTTGATTTCCACTCTCTCAAATCAATCTTCATACACAGATACCCTAAAGCAGTACTAGGGATTTAGCTAGAGCGGAATGGCAGGGCGGCCCGCCCTTCCATTTTTTAGCCCCGCCCTCTTGCCTTTTCCCTCCGCCCTTTTAAGAATTAGCCCGCCCTCCTGTGTCCTTTTTGTCAGCACAGACACGCCCTAACACAATTTAATTGGTTACTTGCGCATCTTGGCAAACACATCTTGGCCTAAATGGTCATTGACGTCTCGTCGCGACATGTATCATTAATTAGCTCGTCATGACCATGCGACATCAATTATCAGTTACCGAATTAATGGTAATTTAGTGCCGATTGCGGTGCTTCTGTAAAGGATTGTTTGCAGTTGTTGTTTGTTAATGTCTAATTATGTTATTTTACCAAATTTTATCCATGTTATTGTTGTTGGTGTTCTGGAATTTTCTATTTATTATAATAATTTACTTTCTTAAAAAACTTGATCAATGCAAACTAAATTTCAGATACGCATACATAATTACCATGCGTGTAAAAGCACATATTAATCCAAATTGAATTTTAATATTCAATAAGTTTTATGCCCTACACAATCTCCAGTTTAAGTCCAATATATGTATATTTCGTCACTCTCATTTAAATATCCATTTTATCGCATGCAACAAAACACCTGTCTGATTCTTTTGATACCCTTAACATTTCACCTAAAACGCGAATTCATTAATGCTCTACCGATAGTACTTGCATTGTTCAGGTACAGTAGTGTTGACTGTTGCTTTTGTTCACTGCTACAAACCGCTAGAGAATGGCCCAAGCTCGGCAGTCACATCAAAGACTTTTGAAGTCAAACCGACACCGTTGCTAAGGACGTTACTAACGGCTTGCAGATTTAGAAGCCTGGTTAATTTAAGACATCGCGCTTTCACTCTTCACAGTTGTAACAGGTGTTATTGTCAATGACTGTATTTTTTACGGATTTTATTGTTTGTTCAAATTGGAAATATGATTGCAAGGTAATTAGGAATTGATGCAATGATTTTCTTTAATGAAATAACTATGAATTTAATATGACAAAAACAAACATTCCAGTGGCATTTAAGTATGTAAATAATACATATGCTAAAATCGTCTTAATAATAATAATAATAATAATAACAGTATTTCTATCTTTTGAAATTAAAAGTAAGGATTGCTAAATATTATTATGAATATTATTATTAATTTAATAATAATACAAACAATAATAAAAATAATAATAAAATTAATAATAATATATATATTATAACCCTGCTCTTTTTGCAAAAAGGCCCCCCCCCCCCCCTGCCCTTTTTTAGGCCCCTCTGCCATTTTTTTAGTCTGGCTAAATCCCGAAGTACATTACTTGGGATTGCATTTGGGGTGGGGTGAATGGGGACAATGCCAAGGTTGACAGTTGCCACTACTAGCATCATTCATAATTTGTTTGCTGTGTTATTGATAATTATGCACTTTACATTTCCTGTTATTACATATAATTATATTATAGGAGCTGGCATCCATTTTGAAGTTATTCAAAATAAACACAAATCTGCCTCATCAGAGTGGTTTTGTAAGTATAAAATCCATTGTCCTCCGGCAAGGCAACTGATTCCCCTGTGTTTTGTTCAACAAATGGGGTATACAGCATAAGGCCTAAAAAATAAACCTTCAGAATATATGTTAATAACATTTTGAGTAAAGTTGCTAATTACAGACAAGCAAATACTGTGGATGAACAAATATAATTCAGTCAAGAACTTCCTATGTTAGCCCTAATGAAATAAAAAATAGATCTAGCTATGGTTTTCAGTTTTGTGAAAACAACCTCTCATTTTTAAAAAAATGTGAAAATATACCTTATTTTCAAATAACTTCTGCAATTTTAATTGGCTATTTTGGGCACTGCTAGCACTTAATTTATCCTTTATGTGTGCAAAACAGATACTTTAATATGCTTTTCATGTATGCACCATCATTTTAAACTGATCATTTTTTCATGTTAATTGTAATATCACTAGAGTTAAATAAAATCACTAAAGATTGTTTACAGAATAAGATAAATAACATAAGAAAATTAATTTAATATTTTCATGTCTTGTTAATTTCGAATAACATTGATTTGTGCTAATTGACATCTTTAACATTTGTTATTTTCTATACCTTTTTAGTCACCATTCCTGAAACTTGAATTGCCATCTATCGAATGTGCAAAACAGATTGCAAGCCGGGCTGTCCTAGTCAAGTAAGTTTTACATCTCAGTGGGCCAATTTGGGGCAGAAATTCAGCCCCATTCCCCTGCTTAAAAAGTATATATTTTTCCCCTATATTTACCTTAAAATTATCCTCAGAATGTAAGCTTTACCTTGAAAAAAAAAGAACAAAATCGGACAAAAATTGGCTCAAGATGGAGGAGTTTTCGTAAACAATCTCAGCAATTTTTCATCAAAGCAAGTTAATCTAAGTTATCATTTGTAGCAAAACAATTCAGTAGTGTTTTATAACAAAGGAGAATATAAACATTTTAAAATGTTATTTCTAAAAAAAATCCCCTTTGGCCGTAAAATTGCCCATCTGAGGGGGCCCCGCCACCTTTCCCCCAAGGGTGAAAAAAAAAACGGCATCTTTTTATCTGTGCGAGTGTTAAGTAGTTGGTAAATTCTGCCTAGCAATGTCATTTTCATGTAAGGGGAATTATAATTTTGAATTCCCTGTTATTACTTAGAATTATATTACAGGAGTTATTACAGTATTGTTTTTCACACATTTTATAGTATGTTTGTATAATGGCAATCATCACAATGTAAGATTTAAACATGTGCATTTGAAGTTCTGTCTTCTACCAGGTAATTTCTTATCCAAAGAAACTTCATAATATATCGGGTATTATACATGTAGGTTACTAATCACTAATTGTTGCATATATGACATCAGCTTATCTGTTCTGTTTGTATTTAGCTGCTGCACCATCCTCATTGTGCTATCTTGATTTTAGATCAGTCTACGAGCTATGGGCCCAAGGCAAGACACATGCTGATTTGAATAAATCACTCTCGCAGCTGTCACCCACATTTTTAGTATGTAAAATGAAACCTATCGCATTGCTTAACTTTTAAAATAGTTTTTATTAATTTATTAAAGACCCTATTAAAGTTTGTGTTCAGTTATGGCTCTTCACAACTTTAAGCTTACCTGAGCACAAAGTGCATTGGTATAGGATGACTGTCTCCGTCGTCCGTAATTCATCAACAATAACGGGGCTTGAGGATGCTATAGAAACTTCACTTTTTCTTTCAATCTTAATCAAACTTGCTCAGTTTGTGTAAGACCATAAAATCTGTGAAGTTTGATAATGGGCCAGGTTAGACCAGAAACACCAGAGTTATTGCCCCTTTTTCATGAGAAAAAGTGCAAATTGGACTTCGTGCAACATGAAGTCTTCATTTTTCATCTGATCTTGACCAAACTTCCACAGCTTGTGCATGACCATATAATTTCAAAATAGTCCAAACATGGCTTACGTTGGGGTACAAACACCAGAGTTATTTTCCTTTGTTTGTGAGGGGAAAAAAGGACTTTGTGGAGGATAGAGACATAATTTGTTGTCTAATCTTGACCAAACTTGCACTGTTTGTGTATGACTATAAGATTTCAGTTGATGTCGAATATGGACCAGATCAGACCAGAAAGACCAGAGTTATTGCCCCTTGTTTGTAAAACAATCCATAATTTGTCATCAATTGGCTTTTAGTCTCCTTAGAGAATTAAATTTTCATTCAATGCTGACTTAACTGGCACAGTTTGTGTATGACCATAAGTTCTTACCTGGGTACAATGATGGGCCAGATAGAACCAGGAACTCAGTTATTTTTAAGAAAACTCGTAAATAATGGACATTGTGCAACATAGAAACTTGTGTATGGCCATAAGATCTCAAAATTAACCAAAGAATGCCAAAACTGGGGTACAAACACAGAGTTATTGCCACTTGTTTGTGAAAACAAATGCAAAAATTATCGTATGTGCAGGATAGAGCTTCATTTTTCACTAGGGATGGCAACAAAAAGTATTTCAGTACCTGCTGAATTGGTTTTGGTATTGTGGCTGTTAACAAGTAAGCTGCATATCATTAAAATATCTATAAAAAAACAGCGCAAATACATCCAGTATGATGGTCTGTTTGATTGATTAGTTCTAATTGATACTAATGCTGACATGTGTCTTTATTCCTGTCACTTGCGACTGTTTAAACAGTTGTTTTGAAAAAAATAAGAACAAAACACCATATATGGAATTCAGCTGGATGTTTGAACCTCATGTGATTGCAGATTTTGGATGAACTTTTACGTAATGTAAGTGTGATTTGGCATTATAAACGTATCACCGATGGCTGTTTTTACCCTTGGTCGGTTGGTCCCAACAGTTTCAACCTTAAATACATTTGCACCTGTCGATTGCCAGGTGAATAACAGAAGTAAGTCTGACAGGCATCTGTACTACATCAGGTCAACAACAGTAAGTAATCTGTCTGATGTGGGTCATTTTATAGGCGATGACATTCTGATGTCAGAGCTGGTCTCTGTCATTGCCAGTGAGCACTTTTGGCCATCATGGCCCTCTTGTTAAATTTCACTATTGGGGGTTAATTGAGCAATTGAATTATGAACCTCTACTCTTCTCTCATGGCATTGGCTTAACAAGTCTGAGAAATTGCTGGCTATTTTTGATAGAATAAATTGTAACTTTACAACTCTGTTTGATAGAATAAATTGTAACTTTACAACTCTGTTTGATAGAATAAATTGTAACTTTAAAACTCTGTTTGATAGAATAAATTGTAACTTTACAACTCTGCTTGCCACCACACTGTCATATTTATACAAATATGAAAAAAATCTTGTGTTTAGTGCCTGAATAACTGTAGGTAACATTTCAGTTAGCAAAATATCTATGTTTAAAACTATCTTCTTACTTTTTAATTGTGCCCTGTATATGTTAAGAGTTTGTCCTCTACCTACATGTAGGTATATAACAAGATAATTATTGACAAAATACCAGTATATTTATGTATTAATTTTAAAGGGCAAATAGTTTCAGAAATTGCTTGATTTAAGAATATTATTATTTTATTATAGTACCAGTAATAAATGTCACGCTTGTAATAATTCTGATGGATATGTGTATTTTCAGGAACCTCCTGTAAAAACGTGCAACACATACAAGTTCCAAGTTACCAGCTTCAAACAAGGCTAGCAGTAATTCTGATAAATATGTGTATTTTCAGGAACATCATATAAAATCGTGCAACGCATACAAGTTCCAAGTTACCAGCTTCAACAAGAAACTCCCTCCAAAAATTAAACTAGAGATTATAGAGGTAATTTCTATTTACCGATTAGTTGCTTGAAAGTTCCACTACTCTACCAATCAATCATCCATATTATATTTATTATGTAAGAAGCATTTACATGTTTTGTGGATAAAAGGCTGATAATATTAAACTATGTCTCAGACAGCTTCTGTTAATTGCACGCAAACACACATATTTCAACTGCTAGCCCCTGATTCCTACCTAAGAAGATAATGTGTAAGTTTAAACCTATTTATTTTAGCTCGATTGCATCGAAAGCCTAAGGCTTATTGAGACACCTTCAAGTCCGTTTCCTGCGTAGAACCGATACTTGGTGTCTTTTAGGGATATCTTGAGAACGCTCCCAGAGTAGGGATCGAACTCGGGACCTCCCGATCGCTAGGTGGACACCATATCCACTGTTAATTTTTATATATTTGCATTCTCATTTTTAGAAAATTTCAGGCAAATCTGTTCTAAAGTTTTTGCTACAGATACACAAACAGACGTTAACAAAAACATAACTCTGTAGCAGATGTAATCAATCATTAATACCGTAAAACAATAGTTTGGTTAACTTTTTTCTCCAGAATCTGCCACATGATGTGCTAGCATTTGAGGGCAAAGTGGATTTGAAGAACGCTCAACATGTGTACCATATCATTGAAGACTATGGCTCGAACATTGGCCTGCCTGCTGAGGAACCTGAACAAGTGTATTTCGCAAAATGGGTAACATGCATTGTCATGTGCATTATGTCACAGAACTGTGTTCTTTTAGGGAGTTATTAACAAATTAATGCATTCATTATCTTTATTGTTTGTAAGGAATCAAAATTTTAATAACAATTTTCCTGTTTCTATTTGCTTTACTTGTTGTTGATTTTTAATGGTTTTATAAACATATTAATTCATATTTAATGTAATGAGAATTTGATTTGTACAGATAATTCCTTTGTTTAATGTCCTATATTATTACTGTTTCTCACTTGATATTATGTACTGCCCACTGTTAATTTTCTTTCCTACAAAATGTTTGCTTTATTTTATAAAGTTATAAATATGTCATTATTTAATATAAGTATGATTTGATATCTTCATTTGATGCTTTTGTCAATGTTCTTGTATGTTATAATTTCTCTGTTATTTCTCACACAAAGTGACTGATTTTAGATAGCAGATGGACAAAGAGACAAAATTAATGAATTTCATCTGCAGAAACGACATTTCATAGGTGAATATCATAGAGTACTGTTCTGTAAAGTTCACTACAATTTGTTATCATAGAGTACTATTCTATAAAGTTCACTACAATTTGTTATCGTAGAGTGCTATTCTATAAAGTTCACTACAATTTGTTGGTTCATTTAATAACCACTACCATGTCATGTAAACAAAACTTTGACCTTTATATGGGAAAAAAGATTTGGAAAGTTGATTCTATCCAAAATATTATCAATTAAAGTCAAGTTTTGTTTTAAAGAAAAGTACAAAAAGTTGCTGTTTAAACGATTTATATACCGTACATGAAATATGTTATATGCTGATTTTAAAGCTTCTGTCTGTGCATTTCAGCTAACACCAGTATTGATTCTATCCAAAATATTATCAATTAAAGTCAAGTTTTCTTTTAAAGAAAAGTACAACATGTGGCTGTTTAAACGATTTATATACATAAAATATGTTATATGCTGATTTTAAAGCTTCTATCGGTTCATTTCAGCTAACACCAGTATGGATGCTGCCCTCTCTTTGATAATGGCAAACTTGGCAAAGGTTGAACAAAACATGGTGGTATTGGATCCTTTTGTTGGCTCGGGTAAATGAGGAGACCTTCTGAATTGGAAATAATATACCATATTTAATCTGTTCTGTTTTCGGACACTCTTATGTTTTCCGACACCCGTAAAAAATGGCCGATATATTTATTTTTTGTGTCGCTATGTTTTCAGAGACGTTCAGAAAAGGAATTAAAATGCGATCTTTGTTTTCGGACTGAGATTAATCGGCAAATATGACCTGTTACCACTGAACATTTTACAAAAGTGACACTGGTTTTCACAGTTTTTGTATATCAAATCAATCT
Organism: Congeria kusceri; assembly: GCA_027627225.1. Taxonomy (NCBI): domain Eukaryota; kingdom Metazoa; phylum Mollusca; class Bivalvia; order Myida; family Dreissenidae; genus Congeria; species Congeria kusceri. The sequence goes on from CM051038.1 coordinate 11,957,665, forward strand.
TGCGAAGTATTCACAGCACCACATTGCATGCCCAATAGAAAGTTGTATAATGGCTTCAATATCAGTGTTGTGCCATAAACTAACACCTCCAGCAATAAACGTAAACAGTAATCGCCAATTAAAAGACAAAAATCAAGTGCGTCCTTTCCGATTTCTATGACAATATTGCAGATGCTATGTTTTTGGACGGATTTCAAACAATTATCTTTTTGTGAATCGAAATGTTCGGACTGTGAACTACATATAGTGTTCGAAAACGTAGATCAAATACGGTATTTCTTGAAATGGTATATAAATATTTGCTTAAGCACGATTTCTGTTGTTAAACAAAATGATATAAATATTATTAAAAATCATAAATAAATTATTAAAGTAAGGATTAAATGTGAGATATTTTTTTAGTGTAGACAAAGCTGATAAACAGATTTAAACATTCACAGAAGACAGTGTCAGATACTAGTAATTAACGTCAAGTTGCTCTTTAAATGAACAGCTAAATGGTGTATTATTAACAAGTTTAAAATCTATAATTGTGAGTAAATTTGCAGAAAACAATCGTACATGTGGTTCAGCTTTTATAAACACTTCAGTTTGATTATTTTTGTCCAAATGTCTATTTGTCATTGATAGTTTTGAGCAAAACTGGTGCAATTTTTCTCTAACTGTTCCGAGTACTGCTGTCTGTTCAGACTGCTCAAATTCTATTTATCTTCATTGAGTGAGTTAGAATATAAATGTGCTTATTTTAATTTATTTAAGCTTGATTGTGTCAAAAGCCTGAGACTCATTGAGACGCCTTCACGTTGGACACTGATAAATGATTTCTACCCAATAGCACACATTTCGTGCTTGCATTATATTTAGTTTGACTTTTCGAATAAAAAAAGTCAAGCTATTTTCATCGCCCTGTCATCTGCGTCAGCGTCTGCATCAGTGTCTGCGTTAGTTAAGTTTTTTGGTTAAGTTTTTTGCCTGAGTCCATTTCTCCGAAACTATCAAAGGTATTCATTTGAAACTTCAATTACTTGTTCACTATCAAAAGGGTACTCCAGTACAACAAGGCAGGTAACCCTGTGAATTGTATTTCCAGAGTTATCTGCCCTTGTTTGGGCTTACAACTTAGCATATTTTGACAATTTTTTGGTAAATATGACATTTCTCAGTAACTATCAGGCATTAAATTGAAACTCAAGGTACTTGTTTATTGTGCTGACACCATTCTGCAGACAAAAGAAGGTAACTCCATCAAGGACTTTGCTTGAATAATTGCACTTTTTTCAACTTATGCTTAATTTTGCTTTAGGTCAAATTTCACAATAATCTATAAGAGGTATTGACTTAAAACTCTTAAGTACTTGGTCACATTGATGAACTAATTCTGTAGACAAGAGTTGGTAGCTGAATCAAGGATGTTGGTTGAGTCATTGCCCTTTTTTAACTTAGATTTTTTGGCTTTAGGTCAAATTTATCAATTTTATAAGAAGTATGACTTTAACTTCAAAATACTTCATGACAGTGATAAACTTATTCTATCATATGAGAAAGTCAAGCTTCCAGCACCTGTAGGCGGTGCTCTTGTCTATATTTATACTCAGTTTTGTTCGTGCACATGTTTTGCATGTTTATTGATACCATAACTATATTTGTGTGGAAATCTTACATCTATTTAATATGATTTCAGTATTGTTACTAAATATTCTTCATACCCAATATGAAATAGTTAAATGCATGCATGTAGTTCAGTGTCAAGGTAATTTGTCAGGACTTATGTAAATGTTTGAATGCCTATAAAATATATTTCCAGGTAGCCTGCTGGTATCTGCAGCAGCACAAGGGGCCTACGTGATGGGCACGGACATTGACTACCTCCTGCTGCATGCAAAGTGTAAGTGGCAGTGACTGGGAAACCCATGCGAAATGCGATATTTGCACATAAAATTGAGAAAAATTGCATAGAAATGTTCGCCGATGCAATTTATCTCATAAAGAAAAATCCTTTCCCAGTCACTGAAGTGGTCATAGATGACAGATCATTGATTGCCTAATCTATATCGTCTTCAACATCTGTAAACGGCACGTTATGAACGTATTGTGTTGATGTGCCGTTAAGCCCAAATAAACAAACAAGATGAGGATCGCTATTGAATTTATAAATACGCCTGCTCAGGTCACTGTCTGACAAACATTGTGTATGAATACTAATGTTTTTACAAGAAATCTCCGTATAAAAATGGAGTCCAGGCTTACTGAATGGCGGATCTGTGGTCCAGTGGTAATGCACTTGCTACCCAACCCATGGGTCACAAGTTCGAGCCCCCACTACACCCTTACCTACTTACTCGTCTTTCGTATGAGACGGTAAACGGAGGTGCACTGTACTAGGTGCTTCACACTGGGCACTAAAAGACCCAGGGTCACCTCTGGAATGGGGCATCTCCTATATCTTCCACTATCCCCATAACCCAACTAAGAAGTCTTCTGAGGCGATAGCCATTTGGGAGAGAATCCTGGTGCACTCGATAAAAATGTACTACACACACACTCTGAAAGGCAAAATGCATTATCAGTAAAATCTTATTGATCGTTAACTTGTGGATTACTGGTTCTTTTATAATACCTTCTGGCTTTAAAATATTCCACACCCACATCTTCGTGTGGATGATATTGGTGATTGTGGTGATAATTCAGAAGAATATTTTGATTATCGTGGCATTGATAATGATGATGATAGTGTTGTTGATGATGATGATGATGATGATTGTTGTGGTGATGATGATGATGATGATGATTAGAACCCATAAACCACCTTATTGAAGAAAAATGAGAAAAAAATCATAATACTTTGTGCAACATAAAGAAAAGGCAGTCAGGTTTTCTAACCTGCACACTCATTGTGGGATATTTAAGTGAGATATGTCATGAATCTGTTTATAATAAGGTAAATAACGGTTCCATTGGTTATCATATGAAACTGACCGCATTTCAGCCAGACCGTCTCGTTGCAACATGAAGGAAAGGCAGTCGGACGAAAGTGTGTACTCTAACCTGCGTCAGTACGGTCTGGAGCGGCACTTCCTGGACGTGTTGGTAGCTGACGCCTCCAAACACCAGATGTGGAGACAGCAGACGTTATATGATGCAATAATTACTGATCGTATGTATGCAAATTGATTGTGAAGAATATTTTAGTTTGCTTTTTGGAATCATGTTAAATAAGTAATACATATTAAGATTAAGACAAGAACAAAATCCCATGACAGTTCAATATTTGCTTGCAGCTGTGTAAAATACATCTGTGAATATATATGTGTTTAAATAAGTAAACTCAGTTAATATTTAGGTAAAATAATGATTGTAGAAGTTTTGTTGCAGATCTGTTATTAAATTTTACAATTTAAATTCAGGATGGCATTTTGTTTTGTTATATTAAGTGTGTTTTTTTAGCTCACCTGAGCTTGAAGTGCTCGGTAAGCTATTGGTGTAGGGGACCTCTCCGGCGTCGGCAAGCGTCCGTCGTCCATATGCCATGAACCAAATGGACCGTTCTCGCGATAAAGACTAGTTGTTTTTTTTAATCTTGACCTAACTTGCACAGTTTGTGTTCGACCATAAAATTTTGGTTGGTATTGATAATGGGCCAAAACGGACCGGAAAGCTTAGAGATATGGCCCCTTGTTTGCAGGAATAAATGCAAAAATGCCTTTTTCGTTCATAGAGACTATTTGTCTTCCAATCTTGGCCAAACTTCTACAGTTTGTGTATTATCAAAAGATCATAGCAGAATCCAACATTGGGCCACAAACACCAGAGTTATTCCCCCTTTTTTGTTCAAAACATAGGCAAAAAATTGGCTTTCTTGTTCATAGAGACTTCATTTTTCTTCCAATCTTGACAAAACTTCCACAATTTGTGTGTGACCAAAAGATTTCAGCAGAAGCCCAAAATCGGTAAGGTTAGGTCACAAATAATGGAGTTATGGTCCCTTTTGTGTGGAAAAAAAAGCAAAAATTGCCTTTTTTGTTCATAGAGACTTCATTTTTATGCCCCCGAAGGAGGGCATATTGTAGTCGCACCGTCCGTCTGTGGGTGGGTGCGTGGGTTGGTGCGACTTCCGTCTGTCCAGACTTCGTTTCCGCTCTGCAACTTTTTAATACCTGGATGGATTTTAATATAACTTCAGATTATTATTCCCCATGACTAGACGATGTGTCGTAAACAACTCCCATGCTCGTCGGTCAAAGGTCAGGGTCACAATTCAAGGTCAAAGGTCATGAATTTGTGTTTCCGCTCTGTAACTTCTTAACGCCAGGAAGGATTTTAATATAACTTCCTATTATTATTCCCCATGACCAGACAATGTGTCACGTACAACTCCCATGCTGGTCGATCAAAGGTCAAGGTCACAATTCAAGGTCAAAGGTCAATTATTTTTGTTTCCACTTCATAACTTCTAAACGTCTGGAGGTATTTAAATGTTACTTCAGATTATTATTCTCTATGACCAGACAATGTGTCGCATACAACTCCCATGCTCGTCTGTCAAAGGTCAAGGTCACAATTCAAGGTCAAATGTCAAGGATTTCTGTTTCTCCGCCATAACTTCTAAACGTTTAGAAGAATTTTAATATTACTTCAGATTATTATTTCCCATGACAAGACGATGTGTCGTGTACAACTCCCATGGTCCTCAGTCAAAGGTCAAAGTCACAATTCAAGGTCACATGTCAAGGAATTTTCTTTCTGCTCTATAACTTCCAAAAGCCTTAAAGGATTTTAATATTACTTTAGATTATTTTTTCCCATGACCAGATGATGTGTCACATTCCACTTTCATTCTCCTCGGTCAAGGTCTGTGGGTCCAAGGTTACACTTAAAAGGTCAAATATAAGAATGAACTTTTTGTAGGAAGCATCATTTTTGCAAACATTTAAGGAATGTAATAACTTGGTGGAAATGAAGATCATTATGAGGCAGTGTGTCACAACAACAAACAGCTGTGTTGCTGAAATCTCAAGATATTTGTCCAGGGCATAATATTGTACTCTGACATTGTTTTCCCTTCCTCTGACAAGCATATGCTTCAGGGGCATATGTCACATCCTGTGACAAGCCTTGTTCTTCCTATCTTGACCAAGTTTCAAGAGTTTGTATGTGATTATACGATTGCAGCAGAAGCCAACAATGGACCAGATTGAGCCACAAACATCGGAGTTATGTCCCCTGTGTAAGTAGAAAAAAATGCAAAATTTGCCTTTTTCGAGTGTGAAGATTTCATTTTTCTTGATCAAACTTTCACAGTTTTTGTGTGGTCATGAGATCTCAGCACAAGCAGCAATTGAGACAGATCAGGCCATGAACACTCGAGTTATTTTCCCTTAATTGTGAAAATGAATGCAAAAATGGATTTGATGCAAGACAGGGACTTCATTTGCAACCAATCTGGACCAAGCTTGCACAATTTGTTTATGACCATAACATCTAAAGCAAATTTGAATATAGGAAGGGTAAATGGCAATGCACCCAACTATTTGGAACAAGCCAGCAAGCATGACATGACCTTTGTGCAGCAGTATCCATTATCTTTCAGAACTGCTACAACTGCAGCATTAACACTAATCTTCCGAAATTGCCTGCAAAAGTTGGATACAAGGGTAGAGAAAATATATCCAAGTACTTACGTGTTATATGTATGAGAGTTAATCAGCTAGACAAATTATCAAGGACTTTGTGGCGTACATTCCCACATTTGTTCAAACCTGTCATAACAGTAAGGCCTTCATCTTTGCCAGTACTCAGGTGAGCACTTTGGGCCATCATGGCCTTCTTGTTATGAAATTCTCTGATATTGCTCATTATTATGAAATAACGTCAGTTTAGTGACAGTAATGATAATGATGCTTGTATAAATAAGTCCTAGTATACCTATTATGTTAAATAATATAAATAATATAAATGTGATACATTCATTAATGTGTTTTCTAGCTCCATATGGCATTCGAGAAGGAGCAAAGAAGATCGAATCTAATCCTACACTGAGTCTTACAGATGAACAGTAAGTTAATGTGTAGCACAACATTCCTGTGGTGCCAGATGTTGGCGTTTTTGCAGTGTTTTGAATTGGGCGTAAAAAAATATATGTTTGTTTCAGGTTACCCGACCTACCCTAACAAAATGCCCCGACCCTAGAACATTTTATTGGGTTTGTCAGATTGATTTTTTTTATATTTACCTTTTTCAATAATTAAATGTGTTATTGGATAAATAAGTGTATCCACTTATTAACAATGTTTATAGATATTACAGTTTACTGATATATTTGAATATTTATTCAGTTTTAGAATCTTCAAGTTGACCATTTACCAAATAAAAATATAAATTAAAAAAAATAAATCCTGACCTACCTACCCTACTTTTCTTGGGCATGTAACCTGACACAAACATATGTTTAGTCCCCTACCAGTGTTTAACCGGAGGGGACTATAGGTTTGCCCTCCGTCCGTCCATCTGTTTGTCCATCCGTCAGTCCGTCCGTCCACAAAATATTGTTCCTGCCATAACTCAAAAAGTACTGAAGATACTTCGCGATGAAACTTGGTATACATGCAAACGGCAATGTGAGTATTACGCACGACCTTTTATTTTTATGCCTTGGCGGGGTCATTAATTGACGCATTCAGCAATAACGGCCAAATTTAAACCATTATCAATTTGCACCTACTTTTATTATGATAATAATGGTGAGAAAAGGTGTGATACTGGTGTAGCACTTTGTTTTTGTCCCGGTTTGATAGTTATCACACGGTGCTTGAAAGTCACTATATACATACTTGTAATAGACTGTAGGAAAACATTTATGTTATCAATCGTTGTAGTCTGTCACAGTTCTGACAAAATGTTTAAAACAAAGGATAGCTATATAGACCGTACATGATCCGGGGGTTGCTTTGTATTAGTATCTCGTACGTCTTGTTATTGTATTTTTTTGAAATTTTCACAAATTCTCAATTCAAATTCAAGGAAGTATTATAATTTATAGCACTATATTGGATAACTCTTATTTTGATGGGATTAAGATTTCAACATATGCAGGTTTTTTATTGGCGGTGTTTAGAATTGGCACTATCATGTCTGACCGTCAATATAGTGAAAATTAAACCCCCGCCAAAAATAGTACTTATACAGTACATGCTTAAAATATCTATTACTGGTAACTCTTATTTTGATGGGATTAAGATTTGATCATATGCAGGTTTTTTATTGGCGGTGTTTAGAATTGGCACTATCATGTCTGACCGTCACTATAGTCAAAATTAAACCCCCGCCAAAAATAGTACTTATTCAGTACATGCTTAAAATATCTATTACTGGTATAGATAGATTCTCTATTTCAGGATATTAAGAAAACATATTTGTTCTTTATAAACATTGGTGTTAACTGGGCCCGCATTCACCAGCCTAGTCTTACTTAGACTTAAGAATAAAGAGCAGACTTAGACTCTGGAAACTTTACTTTTGCGTTTTCATATATCCTGGCTTCCGATGCATTTTTGTCTAAATCCCCTCAATGGGGGATGCTTAATTAGTGTATCAAATGGTCCGGGGCCAATATAAACAGGATCTAAAATCCAAAAAGTATTTTTCCCGGGACCCGGAATCATTTGGCGTGTCAAATTCCCGCCTATCGAGAATTGCTTTCAGTCTAAAGTCCCGTATATGCCCCCGTATATTGATCGGTGCATTATGTCATTAAGAAATAGTTCTAAATGAAGAATGCAGTAATTAGAGTTGATGTATACCAAGTAAGATTAGAATTAACAAGGTTCTCAGAACAGGGGCCATATTCCAGAAACATCTTAAGTTTATCTTACATTATTTTCACTTAAGTTCCAATTTTTGTACGGAAATATTTTTAAAACTACGTATAAATTAATTAATCCAATTACAGTTAAGTAAGTAGTAGTTAATAATAAGTTGATAATTAGGAAACATTTAGCAGAATGTCATGTATACATGGAATTAAATGCTTAAGAAAAGTGCCGATTTTAAGGCTAAGGATAAGATTTCACTTAAGATGTTTCTGGAATACGACCCCAGAACAGTTTCAAGAATATTCTTACATCTTAAGTCTAGAATGGATTGGGGAATACGGGCCCGGAATGTGAATTCCTAAACATGTTCATGTACCCTTAGGCCAGTTTTTTTTTTTCTTGGTTCTCGGATCCACCGACCTGATTTTTTCCAAAAAGCAAAATAAAATTAAAATTCTTATCATGTAACCAATATTGTAAAAATGACCTTGTGAAAGGATTTCAACCTGTTACACGGAATGGAAAAAAAAAGAATGTCATGGTTATCATGTAGTGATTAAGTTAATGTTGTGTTACATGATTTTTGTAAGTAATTAAGCATTAAGATTTTAATATCACTGCCCATTTGTGTTTGTGAAATTCTAGTCATTAATTTACTCAACTCTGTGTTGTTGGTTTTTATTTTTATTTTTTATTTTTTTCCCTCCTCCAACCGGACACTTCCCAAAATGTCAGAAGACCAAGAAATAAAAAAGCTGGCCTTATTGTTGGTTAAAAGACGTGAAGAGACATTGGGCGCTTATTCTGTAAAGATTCTGAGAAATATATAGTATTTAAATATAAGCAAAGCTTTTAAAAAACTGATGCTGTTAATACTATATTTATATTATGACATTCATGTTAAATATGTTTAAATAAGTTGTTAAAGACATTTGGTGTCCTAGTTTCTCGTAAAAGGAATGTAGTTCCCATGCATGATTTTTGTATGGGGAAATCCCATTTTTTGGTCAATCAAGTATTTTAATTTCGAGGGTCATTTAATAAACCTATACTAGTGTGGTATCAAGATTGAATAAAGACATTAATTAGTTTGGTTCAACAATTTGAGAAAACTTAGGAAATTATAAACAAACCAACATGGTTTTACTGTGCAAATTTACGTACCGGTATTAGTGGTCAGAAACTGACAGAATGTTTTTGTGTATGTAAATTGTTGAATGTATTGTAAATTTCAAACCTTAAATACTGTACAACATGTTTCATAAACGGCCCTCAAAATCACTTGTCCAGTTTACGACAATTGATATTACTGTTAGAAGTAGCGTCATTCATGAAAAGCATGGAACTTATGCAAACTACCACTGTGTTTTTATGAATAGACTGACATTTGTCTTTTAGTTACTTTTATAGTATTGTCATTACATGTAACTAAAATAGCCTTGTTACAATTTAATGTACAATGTTTTGTTCCATGCTCGTGAAGTGAATCATTACATGAAAACTGTTTCAGGCGAAACTGTGGCAGCCATATAGCACAGAGAACAGAGTACCATCTGTCCGACATCTTCCGAGATTTGCTGAACTTCGCCGCTCGATACCTCCACGTTCACGGCAGACTTGTATACTGGTTCCCTGTACAGTTACATACGTATGTACCGACACCATCAGTTATATCCTAATATAGGAAAAGATCCAGAGCAAAATGCTGCACCCTGCTACTTTTTAGTTTCGACCCCTGCTGCCCCATTGGGCTGCTAAACAATGGCTTGTTGAATATCTTGAAATTTATTCCATTTTGCATTTTGTAAATTTTCGATTATTAATGAAGAGAATATGTTTGAAAAACCTTAGTTTAAAGCATCATATTCATAAAATGATTAATCCCAATATTAACCAAATTTTTAGACAATTTCAAAGAACCGGACTAGTTCCCATCCCTTGCTCCTTTTTAGCAGTGTCCTGTGCCTTTTCTGGTCCCAGACCTTTCTCTATGTACCAGCACAATAAACGGCATATTCTACTATGACATGCCGATTTTTTTCTATAGATATATAGCAAATTCTTAAGTTTTTAGCTTGACTATTTGAAAAATAGGTGAGCTGTCCTACTACCCCCGGCGTCAGCGTCTTCGTCTGAATTGGTTTTTATTCAAAAAACTTCAAAACTACATAAGTTATTCAATCACTTGAAACTTGTAATATATCTTTGTCATCAACTCCAGTATCAGGGGCAACATTCCCCATAACTCTGTTTTGTATTTTGACAGAGTTATGCCCCTTTTTACATAGATTTTCTGGATAAAGTTTATATTAAAAAGTTTTGTAACTTCAATACTGCATAAGCTTTTCACTTGAAACTTGGAACTAATCTTTGTCATCAACTCTAGTATCAGGAGCAACATTACCTATAACTCTCGTTTGTATTTTGACAGAGGTATGCCCCCTTTTCTCTTAGATTTTCTGTTTAAAGTTTATATTCAAAAGTTTGGTAACTTCAAAACTACATAAGTTATTCACTTGAAACTTGGAACTAACCTTTGTCATCAACTCTAGTATCAGGGGCAACATTACCCATAACTCTGTTTTGTATTTTGACAGAGTTATGCCCCTTTTTCACATAAAAAGTTTTGTAACTTCAAAACTACATAAGTTATTCACTTCAAACTTGGAACTAACCTTGTCATCAACTCTAGTATCAGGGGCAGAATTACCCATTAAGTTCTCTGTTCAGTATTTTGACAGAGTTATGCACACTTTTTACATAGATTTTGTGGTTAAAGTTTTTGTTCCAAAAATGTATAAACTATACAAGTCCTCACTTTAAAGTTTTGTATTTAAAAAAATGTATGCCCCTTCCTTTTTCCAAAATATGTACCAACTGAAATACTTCTAACAGTCGAGTGTGCTGTCCTCTGACAGCTCTTGTTTATTCTTCAATATGTCACAGTCGTATGTATTGAAGTGATATAAGTCATATTCTTGCTTAACATGTGTCCCTTGTTATGTAGACATAGAATTAAATCTACTATTGTTTATTCTGCGATACATCATGGGTGGAAAATAGGTCTTGTTGTCACTGATGCAATAACATCAGATTTAATCAATAAAGCTGGTGTCACTATGAAGTGACTGTCGAGCTTTTACATTTTGGCGCCCTAATTCAGTATGAAAAAGCAAGTTTACTTTTTTGACTTTGGTATTGTTTTTGCAATCCAATACATGTGTTAGTGTAGGCAAAAGAAAGATATTTGTTATGCTCATACATTAGAGAATACCACATTTCAGTTGAATTAGATACTATTTTCTTTGAAGACACAGATGAGTATTAAAAGTTTGTCTTCAAAGAAACTTAACCCATAAGCCTTAGTGACTAGTTTTCAGGACAACTGTATTCTGTTTATTCTATTCAACATTGTCAGAGAATGTTTAATTTACTTTTTTACCTACTGTCTATTTATTTAAGAAATAATTTTTGATTTAGAGTTGTTTATTGACTAATAACAACAAATCGGTGTTTATTAGCCAATAAACAATGATAATGCGACAATTATTTTGTTTCTAATATGACCTGACAACATTTTCTGCATTTACAATGCGGACTATTTTTTACAGTTTCTGAACTATTTTTTCGGGTTGAATTTTGTTCTTAGTCTATAGAAAACTCAAACTCTGCACGTGTCATGTTAGAATTCTGCCTTCATTTTGAGAGCAATTTATATGAATGAAATTATATGAAACATTCTTTCAGGTACGATGAAGGGAATATCCCATGTCATCCATGTTTACAACTCGTGCACAACTGTGAACAAAAGCTAAACTCCAAAGTCGGTCGACGTCTAATCACCATGGAAAAAGTCTGTGAATTCAGTGTAAGTTGTTCTTGTTTACAGCCATATCTGTAAATTACAATTGATCTTTTCTACACAACATACAAATATTTATATATACAGTAGTGTAAAAGTAAAATGTGTACAAAAGATCAATTATACATTTGAGGCGTGTCATTGGAAAACCGGTCTTAATGCATTACGGCTAATCTAGGACGGCACTTTCTGCCCACAGTGGATTTATGTTTGGAAGAGACTTCCTTGAAACAGAAAATACCATAAAAGCGGAAAGTGCGGACTGCAAAGGCTAATCCGGGACGACACTACGCACTTGCATTAAGCCTGGTTTTCCCACGACATGCCTCATTTATTTGTTTGACATAATTTGCGAAGATGTGTACTTACTGTAATTACTCTATATGTTGGGACACTTAAAACTAATTGCTTTGCTGTCCCAATTTTTAGTAGCAGCAAAAAAATCCCGATGAACGTGTCCCAATATTTAGAATCCTCAATTGAGGTACAAAACCATTTATCGTTCGGTTTATTTGCCTAATGGGTGTGCATATTAAAACAAGCAAATTACAGTGGATATAGATCTTTTCCCCAGGGAGTAATTTATGACTCGCCGACAAAGGGCCACATTGATGGGGTCAGCTGCCATGACATACGGATATATGGAATATATATCCACATACGTATTCACAACTTTGACAGTTTGCTAACACATTACAATTTATTGGTGCCTGTGAATAAAAGTTAGATGGTGACTTTTAATTGCCGACTTTACATAAATTTGACACTAAATTACCAATTTGGAAAACAGTGTCCCAAAATTTAGAAACAGAAAAAATCACATTTTCATTGTGTCCGAAATTAAGAGTCACGAAAAATAATTATTTGTTGCGAGTTGTTGCTCCTTTGACTATCACAAATTGAAATGCAATGGGACTTGAATATTGATGTTTTTCTGGAGTGTAATTTTAGGATTTTATTTCAGTTGTGGGGTGAGTTCATTGGTCACACCTTTGATTTTCACAATTGCAGTAATCTGTATCAATGTTAGGCCTTAAGTTATTATGCCCCCCCATCGAAGATGGCGGGGTATATTAGTTTGCTAATGTCTGTCGGTCGGTCGGTAGACCACTTCGTTTCCGTTCTCTAAGTCCAACAGTTTTCATCCAATCTTCACCAAACTTCATGAAAATGTTTGTAATAATAATATCTAGGTCAATTTTGATAATCAGCCAATCGCCTCAGGAATTGTGGAGTTATGGCCCTTGAATTGTCTAAAATTAGCCTTTGTAGCGATTTACGCTCTGTAAGTCCAGTAGTTTTCATCCAATCTTCACCAAACCTCATGAAAATGTTTGTAATAATAATATCTAGGCCATGTTCGATAATCAGCCAAATCACGCCGGGAATTGTGGAGTTATTGCCCTTAAATTATCTTAAATTGGCCTTTTTAGCAGTTTCCGCTCTCAAAGTCTGTAAGTCTAGTAGTTTTCATCCGATTTTCACCTAACTTCATGAAAATGTTTGTGGGCATAATACCTTGGCCAAGTTGAATAATCAGCCAAATCGCCTCAGTAATTATGGAGTTATGGCCCTTGAATTATCTTAAATTGGCCGTTTTATCAGTTTCCGTTCTCTAAGTCCAACAGTTCATAGCCGATCTTCACAGAATTTGGTGAAAATCTTTGTGGGCATATTATCTCGGTGAAGTTTGATAATCAATCGAATTGTCCCAGTCACTGTGGTGTTATGGCCCTTGATCATCTAAAATTAGCCTGTTTAGCTTTGTTAACCTCGAGAGGGCATAACTGTTTTACAAACAGCTCTTGTTAAAATTTAACTCTGTTGTAATTGTAGGAGAACATGAAAGAAGCAGAGCTGGCAGTGGACCATTTCCAAGAGGCCACGTTTAGAGACATGTACTTTAGTGAGTCCAGTGTTCAGAAGGAAAAATTGATGCAATCAAACTCGAGACCTCTTAGAAAAACTCTTGGAAATGATCCTGAAGTGTGCGAACAAGGAACAAGTGAAGGTGGCAGTGATAAGGAGAAATCAGATTCTGAATATCTACAAAAGACATATGGAAAAGACCTTGAAGTGTCCGATTGTGGTTCAAACACAAGAACAATTGCTGATGATATTGTTGAGAAGATTAAAAAGTTGTGATTCAAGTTGTGATGCTAAATTCTGCGATGCATAATGATCATTGACAAATTGTTGAGAAGATTAAAAAGTTGTGATTCAAGTTGTGATGCTAAATTCTGTGATGCATAATGATCATTGACAAATTTACATACAGTTGATGGCAGATAATATAATATATGTAACTGATCTGTGTTGCTGAAGATTGTAAGAGAAAATAACAAATAATAAAGAAGATTGGCATTCAAATAAGTCCAGATATAGACATGAAAGTCAAATAATGTATGTATGTTGCTGCAAATATATCATTGTCTGAGAATACAAATTTGAGATGCTAACAACTGATTTCTGAAGGTAAGAAAAAATACTAACGAAGTTTTGTTTTTCTGACCCTTATTGAACAAAATCAAATAACTGAACAATTGCAATAAGCATGTTTTAATTCGCAATAATAACTTCCCTGATACATATTATGTGTTTAATTTTTAGTCTGTGCAACACATCACATATTAACAGCAACACGTGTGTGAAAAACGTCGTAAAAACCTAGTGAACAATTTAGTTATACAAATCTGAGAAAATGAAATCTTAATCATTTTTCATCCGATATTTTATAGTTGTAACATCACAGTTGTCTCCCATTGCTTGTGTTCCTTATGATGCAGTAAAATACTGAAAAATAATGCTATTAAAAAAATAACGATAAATAAAAAATATTAAAGAACAAATATTAATGTGGCAGCAATAAACAATAAAAAAACATAGTGGATATATATTGCTTTGCCTTTTAGTTTTAAAATGTGTATGTTTTATATCGCAGCCACATGGAAGTTTATCTTTAAATATGTTGTGTCAGTGTTGGTGTATAACTAAGCAAAACGAAAAAGGCATATACAAGAAGGAATAAAAGTAACTCCAGAAACCTCGTAGAACTTGGATCGCTATCATATCTTAGGCATCAAAATAAATTGTGGCCCGTGTTTTGTTTTCTACACGAAAACATAATACTGCTAAAAGTAAAAATAAAACTATTAATAAATATAAAGATATTAATAAAGAACCAAAATAAAACAGTTTGAACTTTGAATAATTCCTCATGCACTCAATATGCAATCAAAAATAGCTTTTGCTTCAATTTTGTGTAAAAGTGGGGGGTAGTTAACACAACATAACAGTCATAAACACACATACACTTATTCTTTAGAGTAAAATGAAACTTAAGTCTTAACAAAAATTGAATTTATCTATTTTGTCCAACCATATATCTTTATAATCTTGAGAGGAAACAGAATATAAGTATAAATATAAATATAAGTCTTAACAGAAAAATCAAATTAATCAGTTTAGTCTATAACTTTGGCACATCTCTCGGTTCAATCCGCCAGCTGGTTGGGAACTCTCGCCTTCTGCGATCGCGTTCCGCATCAATGGCCTCGTGGTAGTAGCCATAGTACTCCCCCCTGCCTTCGCGCTGAATGGGCACCCAGGCGTCACTCTTTGGCCATGGGTCCTGAACGTAAAAAAAATATATCATAAGTTAGGATGAATAATGGTTACCAGAAAATGGCAGTTTTCTTCTGATATTTCTTAAGCATCACTACTGAATGTGTATGTCATAGAAGTCATAAGTGAATAACTGAAAATGATCTTACGCTATGTGAAGCCTGAAAATGTTATTGTTTACCAGAAAACTGTAGCTTCTAATGAATAAATAAAACCTTCAATACTGGTGAAAATCGACATTATCTTTACAGGGGTCATGCTGTCGTTCACGAAATTAGCCAATGGCTCCTGATACAAATATTATCCTGGGCCCGTATTTATACAGATTCTTAAGCCATTCTTAACTTAAGTTGAACATAAGTCAAAATTAGAATTTTGTTTAAATTAGTTTAAAACACTATGCTTTGGAACATTGGCATGACTAATGCTAGATATTAATACACTTTGAATTATTTTGCAAATTATGTGTCAAAATCTTCCAGAAATGCATTACTTTGTCAAAAAATCCAATAATTAAATTTGATAATTTTAAGATTTTTCTTACTTTTCAACTAAGATTCTTTATAAATACCAGCCCAGATAAGAATAGTTTGCTACAAACTTTATAAAAAATACAAGTTAGTCAAAATTGACAACTTTCTACAAAGTCAGGCCATCCTTAAAAAAAAAAATTGTTTGCAGTTACGTGACCTAAAATTTGCAAGGTTGGTCTAAAAATTTTTTTAATGGGAACAAATGTAGACGACTCTTATACAAGACAAACTTACCTTAACACAAGATACAAGAGCAAATAACATTGCATAGTGTAAGCCAGTGGCATCTGGGCATCAGGATACTAATGCTCCTCGAAATTCAGCTTAATTAGAGTAATTAGAATACAGTGTTTAGTTGATAAAAAAAACGTAATGAATTATTTACAAACAAAATATGATTAATATACAACTTAAATTTTCGCAATAGAAAATTAAAAATTGCTTCCCGGAAGCCTTTAAAAACTTGTGAGTGGGGCCCAATTTCGTGAGTCTGTCGCATTACCACAAACAAACAATTTTTTAAGGATGGCCCCAGGTAAGTTTGTCTGAATACAAATCACAGCCAACCCTGGTTTATTTTTTAATAATTCAATAGATGTAAAATAGACAACAACAAGCAAATATCTACATAGGTCCAAATTGATCTGCTAGTGGTTTGGCAGGAACAAGCGGTCCAATCTGATACAATACATGATGACACTGCAGTAGTAAAATATTACCCGATCACATGATTTGCAGCATGGACTTTGCCAAATACTACATGTAGATATCACGATTATTTAATTTTACGACAGTAGATTTAGTACTGACATTTTTTTTGTAATTTCGAAATCCACAACATTAAGGAACAAAGTGATTAAGTGTTTAAAAACAGATGCATTTAAAAAAAAAAAAATATTCTATACGTTTACAGTACCTGGAATATATCCTTCGGTGGCATGGATGGGAGGTTACGGGTATATCCCTGCAGCTTCAGTGCTGGAATGCCCGTTTGTTTTAGCCCAATGTTCTTATGGAAGTAACCTGAAGAGATTTGGATTGTATATTTTAATTTTTAAGTATATCTTTAGAAATATAATATTGTTTGACAAGCATATAGCATTCTAAATTAAAAATGAAAATAAGTAACTAGTAATGCTTAAATAGTGTTAATTTTACAAGAATCAATTAACTGGATCAGGATAAAAATAGGCATCAAATGATAATATAATGAGATAGTAGGGCAACTGCCTCACTCATGTTTCGGTGGGGTTTTTTCACCCCTTTGGGAAAAGGTGGCGGGCCCTTCAGATGGGGAATTTTACGGCAAAAGGGGAATTTTTTTAGAAAGGCATTATTAATATTTAAATTCTACTTTGATATAAAACATTCATGAATTGTTTTGCTACAAAAGATAACTTGACTTAACTTGGTTTGATGAAAAATTGCTTGGAATCGTGGGATTGTTTACGAAAACTCCTCTATCTTAGCCACTTTTTGTCGGATTGTGGTATTTTTTTTTAAATAAAGGTTGTCTTAAGAGGGGAATTTTAAGGTAAATATAGGGGAAAATATATATACTTCTTAAGCAGGGGAATGGGGCCGAATTTCGGCCCCAAATTGGCCCTAAAAAAAACACTGTGTTTTAATGTGTTAAAATTTGAATATAAATTCTCACCTGATGGAGTGTCTCTCTGCCTCATAAACTCCACCCATTGGTCATGTGACTGCATGTCAATCACATCTCGCTTAGTTTCACGGGGCAGTGATCTAAAATAATTCTTGCTGTAGTAAGCGTGAGTCTTCTCGAGACACTTAAGACTGTTGCCAGTACTGTGTCTTTAAGAACGATTGCTTGAACGTCCTAAGAATAGGGGTCAAACTCAAGATCGCCCAATTGCTAGAGGACACCATATCCATATCATGCTACATGGTGGTTATGTTGCTTACAGGTGGTGCCAAAAAGTAGATTTTATTTAGATGAATGAACAGAAATACTTGCTGAGTATATTTCACTTTCAATAAAAACACATATCAGATCATTTTGTAGCATGCCGCAATCTTTGGTTTGCGGTCGACCCTCATCCAATATGAATATGCCCTATTTCCACCCTTAACTCAATAGTTTCTATGCTTCTATGCACATTATTGACAATATACATGTAACACTGGTCCTGTTAATGTTCCATATGACGCAAACTTCTCACCTCTTTGCTTAATCTATTTGTGATCTAACCTTCTCACCTGTAGTCATGATACTTGATCCAGTTTCCTCGTTCTGATGGAACGTAATTCCCAGCCCCTTCGTATACAAGAGAGAGCCCATCTCCAGAGAGATAGTTGTTTGAGGGGGTGAAATAGTGGGGACCTGGTAGTGGGGCCGACATTGCTGAAATTGAATAGTCCTTTATTTAATGTCATGCAACACCTTAACTTTGGTTTGAAATGTCTTGAACTTGGGGTGAAAATGTCTTTAAAATGGCTTGACCTTGGGGTCAAACTGTCTTGACCTTGGGGCGAAAATAGCTTGACCGGAGGTGAAATCTTATATTACCTTACTTGTCCATTTTTGGCAAATTACGTTTGCTGCTTGTCCATACAGTTATTATGCAGTAAAATATAGCAACATTTCACTTGTGCTTACAACCTGGGTAATACAGAAAATTGCTGGGTTGACCATGGGTTGGAATGTCCTAGAAATTGTAATGGTTTTAAGAATGTCTGGATTATTTTGAAGATGGACACAGTTGTCTAATAACTGAAAGGGGTGTGAAAATGTCAAAATTATTCACTTGTACACGGACAAGTTCATTGCAAAAATCTTCTTGTCCGCAAGCAGAAGTCACATGTCAAATTTAGTTTTTATTCCAGTGTTCTAATATGATTTGTCCCGGATATAATTTGTCATTAAATTATAAATCAAACACAATTTTATATTGTTATTAAAAGATATAATTATTGAATAATTAACTCCCAACTTTTAAATCATTATCGCACACACTTTATACCAGTCATGAATACTTGTCCGACAGTAAAATTACCCGTGCCAGACAAGTCGGGCATTGGATTTCTACACTCTTGACTGATACCATCTTCAATATATTTGCCTTGTACTGACTTAAACATGCAGACCGAAGCACGTGTTCATTGTTCAAAACTAAACTTACTATCATTTATGTTTAATAATGGGAGGGGAATAAATGTTGTGTGTGCTGTGGTTTTGGGTTTTCCATATAGTCGGAGCAAGTAAAATTATGTTGCCACCACCCCCTCCCCTTCTGACATGTGGAATGCAGTGTTCAAGGATTCCCCATTACAGTGGGTTCGACTTCTCTTTCCTGATGTGATGCAACAAGACTCCACACTCAGACCAGGTGTGTAGCTGCCTATACACGAGTGCGCATCTGAATCCACATGATTTGGACTAAAAAATCAGACAATGTTTACACATAGCTCTTGACTGAATGCGTATATTTAACACTGAAAGTGTAATTGTAGAGTTCACTGGCAAGGACAGAAAATTTGACTTTTGTTAATCGCAGGGTTTGTATTTGTTTCAGCTCTATTTCAAAGTGAAATGTTATTAAAACGTTTTTTGTATTGAGGTTTTCAAAGTACATAATGAAGAATCTTACAGAAATGCTCAAAAAACACCAATTTCACGATTATTTTCGAAATTTCCTATAGGTGAGTGTGGTTTGTGGTGGCTGCATACCCGAAACTATATTATGAATCCACATAAATATAGAGCTAGCTTAAACCCTAATATAATTCATGAGACATGCAGCAAATTTAGTGTTACTTTTTATATAGGGCTAAATTAGCCTACAGCCAATATTTCCCATACTAATAAATATGATATAAAAAGCAGCTCAATATTGGCACATGGCCTAACTTGTTATGCTAGCTACGCCCTTGAAGACGCTGGTTTGATTCATCTTAATCTCCTCTAAAAATAATTGCAAAGTGATCATTTCTGAAGCGACCCTTTCAGTTAGTTCTTCCTGAATTCTTTGAGCAAATTTGTACATTAATGATAATGTACAGCGACTGAGAGGGTCATATAACTGGTAGTTGTAATACTGCAACTACCCTTTCAGTGTGGAAATACAGTTATATAGTGAAGTCCATTTCATTTGCACTTAGTAATTTAGCATTTACCCCTCAGGAGAAACGAAATAATGGCATTAATTACCATTAGAACTGTAATGACAATTTGTGCAAAATCTTTTTAACTTGTACTTTTTAATAATAATGAAAATAACTGTATAATTGCATAATTCGTGATTAGAAACTTGTCTTAAATTGCAAGCCGACAAGCTCGGATCGTGTCCGTCTGTTTGACAAGCGGGTTCAATGCAATAAAATGGGCATCGGGTTTACCTTTAATTAAATGTCCAATGTTTACCTCAACACCGCCTCATCTGTTGTTTACTTCCGTTGTCAATGCTTACCGGTGTTTATGTAGCAGTCTTATCGGCAAGTTAGTCCCATCAAGGTAAGTCGAGCATTGTATTGTTTTATTAATTTTATTTATCAGTTTATTTACTGGAGCAAGCTACTTATGCCATGTTTTGTGTCTTAAATTTAGATTTCAAATACTTTGGGTTTTCTGAAAAACAAAAATCAACGGTAAATTAGACCAGCATGTAAACAATAACTCGTCGGGAGGTATTTATTTTGAGCTGTTAGCATGTTTAAAAATAACTGCGATTACAACTTCGGCTACAATTTATGTATCGAATTTACATGCGTAATGTTACATTGAAATGCATTTGTGTTTTCTTAAAACTTGGCACAAACATGCATGAATGTATCCTAAAACTAAAACAGTCTTAAAAAATAGGGGTTACCGGCCTTTTTCCGGAAATATTGAATTTTGAATACAGTACCTGTCGAAGCCTTTTTTCAGTTTGTGTTACTTAGGATGTTGAATAATATAAAGCGTTTATAATCAAACAAAGATGGAGATTTTTAAATGCATATTTGTTTTTAAATGGTTCGTTTGGTAATATACCAATGCAATTTAATGATAAAACGCGCTTTATCTACAGATATCATTTAACAAATGACTTGTATTGGACACTACGAGGTTAATTATGCATTAAATATGCCTGAAAAAACATCAATAATTTATCAAATATACGAATATCTTTTGTTCCATGCGACAGATTTTGTTAAAATATCCCACTTACAAGCGTCATTGTATCCTGAAACTAAAAAAAAAACAAAAAAACATTGACTTCCTTTGTTTATATTTATTATTTTTATTACTACTGATGAAGGCATCATGCCGAAACGTTTAGTGTATTAAAATTAAATAAACAAACGTGTTTGTGCGATAATTATTATTATTATCCTGAAACTAAAACAGTTTTAAAAAATACCTTGAATACGGTACCTGCTGAAGCCCCTTTTTCAGTTTGGATTTTTATCAATGTTTTAAGTATATAGGATAGTTTTTTTCAAACAAGGTTATGGTTCTTTCAACTGATATGTTTGTACATGCTTTGTTTGGCAAAATACATGTGCATGTTGATAATAAAAACGCTTTACCTACATTTACTGCTTAAATCCTGAATTAGGCTGGACATTTAAGTGTGTCAAATGGGAAGTAATAATGCTTTCTGAAACGTTTTTTGTATCAAATGCATATTTTGTTCCAAACGACAGATTTTCTTAAAATTTCGCACATACATGCATCAATTTATACTTACACCAAAACATTAATAAAGAGAGTGGCTCACCGAACTTGTTTGGGAAATATTGGATTTCATATAGGGTACCTGTGTAGCCTTTTTCCTGTTTCGTTTTAACATACATAAACAACGTATCAATAGAATGGAGATATTAAATAGATCATTTCTGAACTAAATTTGTTTGGAAATAAATTGCATAGTGTGTTTGATTATTATATATGCTTTATTCACTTTTACTATTAAAAATATTTATTTTGAATGGACATCATATAGGAAATTAGTATATTGTAACCTATATACAATAAAGAAACAAGAAATGTCTTTTAAAAAAGACAATCGGCGCGTTGACATTAATAATGAAATATCATTTTACCCTAAACATAATACAGGAGGGCCAAGATGATAGGTTACGTGACTTCTCGGACCCCAGATTTTTTGGTCCCCACCTAGACAAGGCGACTTCTCGAACCCCAGATTTTTGAGCACCATAAGAAAACTTATCATATCCCAAAATTAATGTGTGATTAATTCAATATTATTAATATTTGTACCGTGAATAAACCGATCATACCATCCCATGTTTTCACCAGTGATACATGAATAACCTAAATAATTTACGTTAACATCATTATTATATAAATTTGTCAGCCAAATTTAACAAATTTACAATGTATGAAAATAACTGCGGGAATGAATGAACATTATTCTTAAGTTATATACCCTACATCCTTCTTGGAAGTTATCTATGCATAATACATACACATTTCTACGTCAGTTAATCATTTATACTGTGTATCCTTATGAAAAGCAATCTTCAGGGAACATTCAGCGCTTTCTAAATAATGATGACTTCCATTTTTGATAACACAAATATAAAATTTCATTAGACTATGGCGATTTAAAATTATATTCGGTAGGAATATGATGTATCAAGGGTTTCTGTGTATAATTGGTTTTGCAAATAATGTGTTTATGCTACGAAAATGAAGTAAAAGTAACATGAATAACAGTTCGACGAATTCCGTTACTTATTTCACCACATTTTATTTGTTGAAAGATATCTTTTTATAGGTTGATTAAAATATACTGGAGAAGTTGATAGAAATGTGCAATTCTATTTAATTCGTAATAGAACGCAACCGCCATTCAATTTCAAATTAACATGCACAGTAAGTTTATAAACATAGATTCCCCCATTTATAGAAATATTCGCTCTTATGATTCTCTGGACGCTAATTGATGCATGTATATTATAATAGCTATACACTGGCAGCTAAACGCGCGCTAATTTTAGAATGATCGTGTGTTGAACTTTCTAGAACCAATTGTTATTTATAGAGCGTGTTGCTAGGCTAAACAAGACAGTGGATTAATTCTGAGAACGAATATGTTCATAATTATTTTCAGTTCTAGAGTGTATGTCGAAGATATGATTATAACTTAATTTTAACCGCATATGTAAACAATCATGTACATTTTGATCCCCAAAAGTATGCAACAGTTGTTGGTATACATTAAACCATTGTTGTAAGTTTGCATTCCCTTAAGATAGAAAACTTGCCAAATTCTATTGGCATTCAATTTTCCCGCTGCATAATTATCGCAAGAAATCTAGGTCAAAAGTGATCTTAGACAGCTACGCCGAAAAATGAAGCAAAATGAGAAATTATTTTCTTTTTTGTTGCGAACGTCTTTAATTGCCATCAAAAAGTCAATGTATACGTCGATTCGTCAGTGTACTCAAATATAGAATGGTTTTTAGCATTGCATCCGATTATTGCTCCCTGTAAACCGGTATCTTATTTGAAACATTGCATTTCATATTCCTCAAGTCGCTGAAAAAGAAAACTCATTAACTATTGCAGAATATATTACATGGATTTGGGTTTAAACTCGCGAAACACAGTACATGTGGTAGTGCACCTATCAATATTTTCCCCCGGGGGGCGGGGGGGCGGCTGACCCAGAGAATTTGACAAATTTTATTGTTTGGGGTCTAATTCCCCACCCTAGAGCCACGCATTCTTGTCTAAATCCCCTCTGTGGGAGATGCTATATGTCTATCAAAAGGACCGGGGGCCAGTATTACAGGGATCTAAAATCCG
The DNA here is from genome assembly GCA_027627225.1 of Congeria kusceri. Lineage (NCBI taxonomy): Eukaryota > Metazoa > Mollusca > Bivalvia > Myida > Dreissenidae > Congeria > Congeria kusceri. The sequence goes on from CM051038.1 coordinate 11,981,275, forward strand.
ACCAAAGTCTAATACCCCGGGACCCTAGATCATTCGGAATGTCGGGAATCGCCTTCTGTCTAAAGTCCCGTTTATGCCCACAGTCCCCCCCCCCCCCCCCACCCCGAGGGTAGGTGCATAGCTTTAATGTGAGTTGTTTTCATCTCTACAGGAACTTCACCTACCATGGAAAAGGGACTCGAATACAGTACCAGTCGCGGTTCGATCCTCGCTGAGCGCGGTCCCCGGAACATGGTACCGCTGAACAACTACCTGGCCGGTACGGGCAAGAGCGTCGTGTGGACGGGCGCCGCCTACTATGTCCCGAGTGAGAACAGGTGAATAGACGTTACTCGTATTTTTCGCATGGCTTTTATAAAAGTCGTCGGTGTTCTAAATTGCTTCTTTCTGATAATGTTGATAAGGCGTAAAAAAATAATGTTTGTTTCAGGTTACTTGCCCAAAAATAGGGTAGTTAGGTAGGGATTTTAGTCTTGTTTTTTTTATTAGGCCTATTTTTATTATTTGGTAAATGGTGAACTTAAAGATTTTAAAACTACAGAAAAATTCCAAACGTATTGGTAATACCCTTAAACATTGTTTTGAAGTGGATGCTATAAAAACAAAACACTAATTTATCAAAAAAAGAAAACATTTTATTATAGGAAAAAGGTAAATAAAACAAAAAATATCTTACAAACTCAATAAAATGTTCTTGGGTCGGAGCATTTTTTTCAGGGTAGGTCGGGTAACTTGAAACAAACAATTTTTTACGCCTATTGATTATTAAGAAGATAAACAGGAATGTACTGATGATGATGATGATGATGATGATGATGATGATACAATTCTCTTAAATTCTGTTTAGGGCTTGCCATTTTTTCCATTCAGACAACATATAAGACAACGGACAATGGTGCTGAATATCCCAGTTATGTGTCTCTTCCCTTATACAAACTTTCCTTACCAGGTCTACCAAACTGTATGACGAAATATTGTCAGATTTTGACTTTTTTTAACAGAATGTTGAGAAAATCCACTTTTTAGATATCGTGATATTTAGCAAAGCTCTCACAAGCGGGAACTTGGAATCCGGCACAATCCATGGAATCCAGCCACAGCGCTAGCCAAATAAGTGTTGAATCTGAAATGTTCAGCGAAATGTACTCGTATATTGCGTGCTATTACATATACATGTGTATCGTTAGTAATGAGATGATATATTTCGTAAACGGACCATAATATCCTATCACATTCACTGAACCCCCCCCCGCCCCCCCCCCCCCTTGCCTTATTTTGGCATACACGTTTGACTGGTGTTCAGTTGCAAAATACACGTACGTTTGAAGATTGAAGAAACTGACCCTGGTCTGTAATGCCGTTCGGGTTGCAGATGGATCCAGCAGCACGAGTACCGCTCCCTACCGCGGGAGGCGCGCCGTGACGCCATCTTCTTCGAGAGCGAGGACGACTGGGTGGCCTGGAAGGACAAGAGGGACAGACCGACACATCCGTCCGGTGAGTTGACGCGGTGGATTGTTCTTGTTGTTGTTGACGGCGGTGGTGGTTGTTTTTATGCGCACCGAAGGGGCAGCATATAGTCGCCGCTTTTTCAGTCCGTCCGAATTCTAATTCATCTGCCATTTAGTTTGTCCGGGTGACAAATGCACTTCGCCGAAAATTGTATCCATCATACTCCATGTCCGTCCATCCGTTACTTTGTTTCCGCGCGAGATCTCAGGAATTAATGACTCAAATTATTCAATGAAACATCATATGTAGCATTCCTACCGCTTGGGCATGCTCATATTGTCAGGCCGTTCCGGTCTGATGATTTTTGCAGTTAGTTATTGCCCTTTGATCAAAATTAGGACATTTCATAGGAAATTTTCGCTTCCATGCGAGATGTCAGGAACTAACAACTCAACTTTAATGAAACTTTGTATGCAAGACATGCGCATCTTGTCATAGCGTTTCGGTCTGATGAATTTTCCGGCAGTTATTGCCCTTTTTTAATTATCAATATGACATTTTAATAGGATATTTTCATTTCCTTACGAGATCTTGGTCGTGGATTGATGGATTTTTAAATTGGAACAAATGTTTGCCTAGATGAGACGGCATGGCACGCATTTGAACCGGCCTGTAGATCATAGTTCAAGGTCATAGTTAAAGGTCAACGTCGAAATGGACTTTTTGATAGTCCGGACTTATAACTTCGCCATGAATGGATGGATTTTAAAATCACTTTACATTAATGTTTGCCTCAACAAGACACCGCGTCGAGTTATCAATCAGGTCCATAGGTTAAAGGTCAAGGCCACAATTGAAGGTCAAAGCACCAATGGGGAGCATCCACGGTTCTGGCCATATTATTGTTTATATATAAGTAATGGTGTTGTTGTTGATGATCATGATGATGATTATGACGATTATGGTTATGATGATATAGTGATGATTCTGTTTAGGGTTTGGCCGTTTTAGCTCACCTGATCACAACTTGCTCATGGTGAGCTTTTATGATCGCCTTTTGTCCGTCGTGCGTCGTGAATGGTTCGTCGTTCGTCGTCGACATTTACCTTGTGAACACTCTAGAGGCTACATTTGTTGCCCAATCTTCAAGAAACTTGCTCAGAACATTTGTCCCAAAAATATCTCGGACGAGTTCGAAACTGGGTCATGTGGGATCAGAAACTACGTCACAATGTCAAATTGAAGAAAAAGCTTGTGAACACTCTAGAAGTCACATTGTTTGCCCAATCAACATGAAACTTGCTCTGAACATTTGTTTTTATTATATCTCGGCCGAGTTCGAAAATGGTTCCGCTCCGTTGAAAAACACGGCCGCCTGGGGGCGGGGCAGTTTTCCTTATATGGCTATAGCAACAGATTGTGAACACTCTAGGAGTCACATTTTTTGCCCAATCAACATGAAACTTGCTCAGAACATTTGTTCTTTTGATTTCTCAGCCGAGTTCGAAAATGGTTCCGCTCCATTGAAAAACATGGCCGGCAGGGGGCGGGGCAGTTTTAATTATATGGCTATGTTGACAACTTGAACAAGCTTGTGAACACTCTAGTTTTCCATTCAGACAACATATAAGACAACGGACCTCATGTCGACCTGAATGACACGTACTCTCCCTTTGATAATCGCAGGAGTCAATAATTTCGTTTCAGGTATATCGATGTCCGGCTACCCCACCGCTTATACAGGCGTTCCAGTGCCGACACTTCTACCATCTAAAGTCAACGCGATCAACCGGCGTTGGTCAGGTGCCGGATACTTCACCCCGTCCAGTAACAGGTAAGCTGCATAACCTTGTACCCGTAATCTCGTCATACTGAATAACCGGTAACTCGCCCTATATATAGCGATCGCGTTATACCGAATAACCGGTAACTTATTCTATAAATAGCGGTCCCATTATACCGAATAACTGGTAAATTATTCTATAAATAGCGTTCGCGTCACAGACACAGACCACTATCTTAAGACGGATCCGTAGCCAAATTTTGCTTTTGTTGCATCATACGTGTACTCGGCCGTGAAGAGTGCTAAATATAGTTCGAAAATAGTAAATGAACATACTTTTAGAATGAAAGTTCTTCATCATGGCGAACGTAACCTGGTGTATAAATATTAATAAAATGCGTTTTTGCGTGGGTATTCCTTATAGTTTTTGCAGTTATCCCTTACATTGGCAGCGAACCGATTTGAAAGTCTTACATTGGTAGGGAACCCCTTTGAAAGTCTTACATTGGTAGGGAACCCCTTTGAAAGTCTTACATTGGGAGGGAACCCATTTGAAAATCTAACATTGGTAGGGAACCCATTTGAAAGTCTTACATTGGTAGGGAACCCATTTGAAAGTCTTACATTGGTAGGAAACCGATTTTAAAGTATTGCATTGGTAAGGAATCCATTTTAAAGTCTTGCATTGTAGGAAAACCGATTTGAAGTATTGCATTGGCAATGAACACATTTGAAAGTCTAAAATTGGCAGGGAACCGATTTAAAAGTCTTACATTGGTAGGGTACCCATTTGAAAGTCTTACATTGGTAGGGAACCCATTTGCAAGTCTTACGTTGGTAGGGTACCCATTTGAAAGTCTGACATTGGTAGGGAACCCATTTGAAAGTTACATTGGCAGGGAACCTATCTGAAAGTCTTAAATGGGTGGAACCGATTTGAAAGCCTTATGTTGGTATGGAACTGATTTGAAAGTCTTACGTTGGTACTGAACCGATTTGAAAGTCTTACATTGGTAGTGAACCCATTTGAAAGTCTTACATTGGTACTGAACCGATTTGAAAGTCTTACATTGGTACTGAACCGATTTGAAAGTCATGCATTGGTAGGGAACCGATTTGAAAGAATTTCCCCACAGTACCTTGCGCGAACATACACAGGTCAGTTTAAAATATGAATTTCAACCAGAAGATTTGCGCAAACGTACACTGGCGGTTGGTTTCACAATGCCGGCAACATCTTAATGAACATCTATTTTATCAGTAAACTAATCGACTGTACTTTACACAGTCAGTTCATTCCGACAGTACTTATGGAAAGATATATTTAGCATGCCATCCGCGAGAATCAAATTCGTGAGTTCAAACTTGCTGTTTATGTCAAGTATTCATGCTAAATTAATGTCATGTGAGTATGTGCAGTTACGGCCTATTTATGCCTAGATGCCTAGTTCCTCCTAATTATACGCTCGTGCGTTATGTGAGTGTGCCTAGTTACGGCCCATATATGCCCAGATGCCTTGATCCTCCAAATTATACGTACGTGCGTTATGTGAGTATGCCTAGTTATGGCCCATATATGCCCAGATGCCTTGATCCTCCAAATTATACGTACGTGCGTTATGTGAGTATGCCTAGTTACGGCCCATATATGCCCAGATGCCTTGATCCTCCAAATTATACGTACGTGCGTTATGTGAGTATGCCTAGTTACGGCCCATATATGCCCAGATGCCTTGATCCTCCAAATTATACGCACGTGCGTTATGTGAGTATGCCTAGTTACGGCCCATATATGCCTAGATGCCTAGTTCCTCCAAATTATACGCACGTGCGTTATGTGCGTGTGTGTGTAGTTACGGCCCATATATGCCTAAATGCCTAGTTCCTCCAAATTATACGCACTCGCGTTATATGAGTATGCCTAGTTACGGCCCATATATGCCTAGATGCCTAGTTCCTCCTAATTATACGCTCGTGCGTTATGTGAGAATGTGTAGTTACGGCCCATATATGCCTAGATGCCTTGATCCTCCAAATTATACGTACGTGCGTTATGTGAGTATGCCTAGTTACGGCCCATATATGACTAGATGCCTAGTTCCTCCAAATTATACGCTCTTGCGTTATGCGAGTACGTGCAGTTACGGCCCATATATGTCTAGATGCCTAGATCCTCCAAATTTTGCACACGTGCGTTATGTGAATATGCCTAGTTACGGCCCATATATGCCTAGATGCCTAGTTCCTCCAAATTATACGCACGTGTGTTATGTGAGTATGTGTAGTAACGGCCTGTATATGCCTAGATGCCTAGTTCCTCCAACTTATACGCACGTGTGTTATGTGAGTATGCCTAGTTACGGCCTATATATGCCTAGATGGATAGTTCCTCCAAATTATACGCACGCGCGTAGGCGAGTATACCTATTTACGAACCATTTATGCTTAGTTACCTAGTTACGCTGATGTATACGCACTCGCGTATGTGAGTATACCTAGTTACGACTCATGTATGCCTAGTTAGCTAGTTACGCCGATGTTTACGCACGCGCGTAAGTAAGTATGACTAGTACCGCCCCTTAATGTGGTGTTGTTTTTTCTCCTGATGGTTCGTGAAGAAGCACCTTTAGTATGGAAGGGAATATCCACCTGTACATGCATGTTGCTAAATGATAATTGCGTGTTGCTAAATGATAATTGCATGCTGCTTAATGACAATTGCATGCTGCTTAATGACAATTTAATATTGCATTGTGCTATTCGTTACAAACTAACTGCAACTTTCGTGCGACGTTGTGCTTCTTTCAATCAGTAAGTGGCACGTAGCTTGCATCTGTCGTTATTCAATAATTATAAATCACATATTCTTGCGTGTAAGTGACAAATGAATCCATTCAGCATCATGTTTATTCAAACAAGTTTGTATTGCTTTGTACATTTTACTTTAGGAAGTTGATTCTTCAGAAGTAATTCTGATTAATGTATTAAACATTGAAAGTTCCGCAAGGCGAAAGCAATAAGCACTAAGCACTACGCATGTTAAAGTTAATCAAATGCGACTTGACCATTTGTAATGTCTAATTGGTATGTAACCGGGAACCAGAAATTCCGGCAGTGTCCGTAAAATCGCTGGGAGATATCTAACTCCAAGCTACTTGTTGACTAGTTAAGCTCCTGGCTATTTCTGTCGAAAGAAGGTCCCGTTGTTAGTCCCGCCTCTGTGAATCAGCAAACGGCCGAGGAAAGCTAGTCTTAGTGAGTCCAAGCATGGCGAAGTTGAGCCTATACTTTGTCTGTCAGTACGTTCGTCCGTACGTCCGGGTGCCTGTCCGTCACAAAGCATGTCCGATCTATATGCTTTAACCATTTTTAAGGAATTAATTGAAAAAAGATAGTTATGTGTTCAATGTATCAGTCCTGACGGCTTGTGCGTATGTGAGTATGCCTAGTTACGCCGATGTATACACGCGGTTGTGCGTATGTGAGTATGCCTAGTTACGCCGATGTATACGCGCGGTTGTGCGTATGTGAGTATGCCTAGTTACGCCGATGTATACGCGCGGTTGTGCGTATGTGAGTATGCCTAATTACGCCGATGTGTACGCGCGGATATGCGTATGTGATTATGCCTAATTACGCCGATGTATACGCGCGGTTGTGCGTATGTGAGTATGCCTAGTTACGCCGATGTATACGCGCGGTTGTGCGTATGTGAGTATGCCTAGTTACGCCGATGTATACGCGCGGTTGTGCGTATGCGAGTATGCCTAGTTACGCCGATGTATACGCGCGGTTGTGCGTATGCGAGTATGCCTAGTTACGCCGATGTATACGCGCGGTTGTGCGTATGTGAGTATGCCTAGTTACGCCGATGTATACGCGCGGTTGTGCGTATGTGAGTATGCCTAGTTACGCCGATGTAGGCGCGCGGTTGTGCGTATGTGAGTATGCTTAGTTACGCCGATGTATGCGCGCGGTTGTGCGTATGCGAGTATGCCTAGTTACGCCGATGTATACGCGCGGTTGTGCGTATGCGAGTATGCCTAGTTACGCCGTTGTATACGCGCGCTTGTGCGTATGCGAGTATGCCTAGTTACGCCGATGTATACGCGCGGCTGTGCGTATGCGAGTATGCCTAGTTACGCCGATGTATACACGCGGTTGTGCGTATGTGAGTATGCCTAGTTACGCCGATGTATACGCGCGGTTGTGCGTATGTGAGTATGCCTAGTTACGCCGATGTATACGCGCGGTTGTGCGTATGTGAGTATGCCTAGTAAGGGCCCATTTATGTCTCGTTCCGCCGATTTATACGCACGCACGGGTTGTATGTTAAGTTACGCCCCCTTGACTGTGGTGTGTTTTCCTCCAGGTGGTTTCACGACACGGACAGCCCCGGTCTGCCCAGAGAGTCCCTGCAATTCTACAACGAGGAGGACTGGCTCAAGTTCAAATACATGGTCGAGAATCCCAATATGAGGAAATAATTTTAGAATGTTATTTAATTTAAACGCCCATTAAGTAATATAGACAATAAACCTTGTTTGTGGTTAAAATATATAATATATATACTTATATTATTTTAACACCCTTAAGGAACATTACGACATTTTCTCTATATGTAGTATCATTTTATACATTATATATGTATGAACTTTATACTTTCATTTTCAAATTCAGTAAATTATTTACGATTCCTTATTTTTTCGTTGTCTTGTTATAAAAAACGACATATCCCCAAGTTGAAAGCTATTTTCTTTAACTTCAGGGCCCATATCCACAAAGCTCCTTAGTGAAAACTTTAAAAGTTAATTTCTTAAAATCATAAAATTCCTTAAGCTTGTGGCTGGTATATCTAACGCTTATTTTGTCTCAAATGGTTTTAATATGTTATATAATCAACAGACGATTAATATTATACCATACTTCAAATGTATTATATTGATCATCACGAAGAAAATTGTATTTGAATTTTTCCCTGAAATGTGACTTAGGTTAAAATTATCATACGGAGCTTTGTGGAAATGACCCCTGGAACACAATTTAATAACATAATAGGCCGTTAAAAAGATGTTGATTATTTTGGTCGTTGTTTTGTTTTACTTCATGTAGCTTTTATCTTCCCATGCATGATTGTCAAATATTTATTATCAGTGTTACTAGTAAATTGTTTGTAGTAAGTGTTAATTATTTACGAGTAAACTTCTATTTAATTTAAAACATTAAACATTAACACATACCATTTTCATCTGATATATTTATCTTTTGTTATTACTACCAGTTTCTTTTATTGCCACAAAATTTATTTAAACTGGTATTTTTATTTAGGTTATTTTTCATGACTTCTGAGAGGCTTATAATTTAGCACTCTACTGGGGAGCGTGAATGGTACTGCATTTATAATATCGAGTACATCCAGTGCTTATGAGGGATGCTCTAGCACACAGATATTTTTTTCGGTTTTCGTTTTCAATATGCTCCTACAATTGTGCAAGTTAATTTTCCCGAGAAAGTTCAAGTGGTTTTCTTAATTGTTTTCCAACAATGAAATGAGTAATATCCTAATTGATTTTCTTGTGTCGATTTAGTGCAAATTATCATCGATGTCCATGATTAACGTTTCAGTTTTCTAAAAAAAACATGTGCACGTATTCATAAAACTTTTTAGTGCATTTTTGCAGGTAATGTTTGTAAAATGAAAAAGACGGAAATTTTGAGCTGAAATATTACAAATAAAAATGAATATTTAGTGTTGCAGATTTTCGACTTTTTCTGTAAGTCTTTTTAATTTCAACACATGCCATGTTAGATATGTTTTGCAAATGCTTACGGATTGTTATGTGTGTCTTTATTGAAGTTGTAAAATATGCATTATTAGAAATATAGCTTAATGCGAACAATTGGTTTGTTTTATGAAAGAAAAGCTGTATGTGTATTTGCTTAAAAGTTGTTTAATGGAAATATAATTTGTATGATGAATTATTGCTCTATGTATTGCTATGCCCCCACAAAGTGGGAGGCATTAAGCAATAAGCACTCGTCCGTCCGTACGTCCGTACGTCCCGACATTTTGTGGACTCAACACCTCTTTAACTGCTGGGCGGATTTCGCTCAAACTTTCTTAGCTGAAGAACCTTAACGTGTTTGTGATCGTAAAGGAAGGAATTTTGGCTGTGAACAATTTATGTCGAATTTTGGCCCTTTGTCATTTTTTCCACTATATAGTATATATTAAAATAAATTTGGCGAGGCAAAAATTAGTGTTGGCGACACGCCCATGTCTGTGTCCAAACATGTGTCGTGGGGGCATCCGTGTCTGTGACAGATCTAGTTATTTCAATTTCATGTGTGTGTTTCTATATTTATACAATTTATCACTGAAAGGTAGTTTATATTGATTGGCCTTAAAACGCTTTATGTGTGCTTTAGATATACGTGTATTTTCCGTTTCCGTTCAGTTGATTGTCCTATGTTTTATACAATGTGCACGGTTTCCGTAACTGTTCACGGTTTTTCTTTGTTTAGCCTTGTTACGTTTTGTTAGATATTTTATTGTTTAATTTTCCCAATAATAAATGCAAAACGTTTATTCTATCAGTTTAGTTTCTTGTTATTACTTTCTCTTTTCTATCCTCATTTCTGTTGAAATGGTTATTTAAGATAACAATAATTGTGGCATGTTTATTATACTTTTGTTGTTGCTGTTCGTATTTACTCACTCGCTATGTCATTTAACAACTCACTCACTCGGTTCCTCAATAATTCAACTAACATTCGCTCACTCACTCATTCATTTAACTACTCACACGGTCAATTACTCATTCTAATACACACTCGCTAACTCACTCATTTACTCATTCAGCTTCTCACTCACTAAGCTTCTCACTCACTCACTCATTCATTCTACCACTCATTCTCTCACTCATTCATTATACAACTCACTCACTCGCTAACTAACTCATTATATTACCCATTCACTCGCTCATTCACTCAATCGCTCATTCTACCATTACTCACTCGCCCACTCTCTCATTTTGTTACTCTCTCACTCACTCATTAAACTAACCTACTCGCTCACTCACTCATTAAACTAACCTACTCGCTCACTCACTCATTAAACTCACTTGCTCGCTCAACCAGTAACCCACTCGAATGCCCAACTACTTGCATAAGAAACATACATGATACACGCAAATATTTATTGCTATTTCATAAAACAATATTAAAACATCATCACACGATCGTCGTTGCTCAGAGTCAATACCAGGTTATCACTTCCAGACCGCCATCTCCGTAGTCTCCCACCTCACTTCCGGCCTCGCTGTCGCCCGGGCTCTGTCGGAGAAAATTATCGTTGATAAAAAATAAAATTACGTGAATATTTCAGAAATCATTTTCGATTTATCGTTGTTTATCGGCCAATAAACAACGATTTGGAGTTCTGAAGAGTAGGAATTCGTTTCGTTAACTATGGCGCTCGTAAAAAGCGTATACGATATGCATGCTTACTAATTGAATCTAGAAATGTGTTCCATGGTGACGATGATGGTGTTGGCCATGATGATCATGATGATGAGGACTAGATCGAATTGTTTTCAATGTATGCTTTTACATTACCTGTGGAATAGCTAAATTCTCCGGATCTCGATTCCACGAGGAGATACGTTCTCTAGACATTTCTTTCACTTCGGATGTCTGGTTCCGCATTCTCTCGTGCAGCTTCTTCTGGCGTTTCTTAGAGCTGGCGGCCTCTAGCGGCACCCCCAGCGTAACGCTTCCGGGTCTCTGCACCCACATCCGGTCGGCGGCGACGGCAGCCGTGAAGCTGGCGGACTGGTAGACGCGAGTCACGACCACGTCGTCGGCAGCGTTGCTCTGATTAACGTTGACAGCATTTTTTAAGATAGACGTCGGACAACACAGGCAGCAGAGGAAAAGTTTAAGAAAAACTTGCCCCGCTCTCGAGAACTTTTTCTTGATTTTACTCTTCTCTTTGGCCATTTTACATTTTCTTGTATAATGGCTTCGTTGCTATACGCATTGTTTCTATACTGTGGCGTTATAACGTCATTGACGTTATGCGCTCTTCAACAAATGACTTCACATAGATTTACGTCACTTTTCTAGTTGTTAAATTATGTTTCTTTGCCGCTAATTGTTGTTCAATTTCGACGCAGGAAAATAAGACTGGAGTGATAACTGACTGTATTACTACAAATGTTACAAGCCGTATCCTAGTATATAACAGAAATTGGCGATTGTAAGTTGGGATTTCTGACAGAATGCCATCGACAGGTTTACTATGGTGCATCTGTTCTCATTACGTATTTAGCTTTTTAGGATCGTATTGGTTAACGCGTTCAAAACTATTAAATGCGCAAAACAGATGTTTATTTATTTATTTATTTGATAACGCGATAATACCAAATAAAAAGAACTTATTTCTATTGGCGTTTTATCATAATCTGCCAATTACTTATGCATGGAATTATATTCTCGTGTTTTTGTGTTGTTGTTTTTTTTGTACTGGCAAAGTTTGTTGCATTTTTTTCGTTCGACTATCGCATATTTCAGCACTGTCAACACTCGGAATATCACGGTCTTTTCAGTTGCACACGAAGCTTAATTTCCGAGGAGTTCCGCTTAATATTCTTTACCCGGAACACGGGTTCCTCGTGCATGTAGTGGTTGTATTTTGCGACAAGCTACTTTATATACATGTTTATTTATAGTGTTTTTACTTAAAGACGTGTAGTGGATTTTGGATATAATACTAATAGTGCAAAACAAACACGGATATTAATTCTTGATGTGCAACGACAGATGATGATGAACAATGTACAAGTATGTAAACCCGTAATTATTATTGTTCGTAGTCTTCACATATTTTAAGGGTTTAATCGACAAATGATTGATTATTAATTTACTGTATCGATTTAAGTAATAATTTTTTCTTTATCGTTGTTTATCGACCAATAAACAACGATTTGGAGTTCGCGAAAATTACTTCGATTCTAACATGAATTGGCACATATATTTTGCAGTTGTAATTGGAAACACCTTTTACTATGCTCCACTCAGAATCGGGACTACTTTTTGCATTTTTTATCGGGTAGTTTAACAACGATAATTGTGTTCTTGTCTATAGAAAAATTAGCGAGTATCATGGTAGAATTAAGAAATCATTTTTTATTTATCGTTGTTTATCGGCCGATAAAAATGTTGGATATGAAATCGTCAATTACGTTTTATTCGCGTTATAGTTACCAAAATTATCAGTAAAATCATAATATTATTCGAAATTTATTAACTGCATACCAAACTTCATAACGGGATCTTGTCTACAGTATTTCACTTATTTTAAAGGGACTGTGAAAGGGCATCGGTGGGAGGGGGCAAACTGCTTCAAAATTATAAAATAAAGATAATAAATTAATATTTGTATAAAATTGGTATATAATAAGGGTTTACGCATTCAGAAAATGATTGTATAATTGTTTAAATTGTTACGTAAGTAATGCATCTTGTATACGTTGCACATGTGCTTGTTTGGCCCGTTTCTTGTTTACATTTTGGCGTCAGAACTTCAAGTGTGTTGTTTGACTGTGAGCACGCGGATTCTTACAAAGCAGTATAGCGTCTATTATCATTTTTTTCTAGTGGCTCATGCGTCGTGTGTTCGATACCCACTGCAGTTTTCAAATTTTAAGCATTTTGTTGTTGATGTTTTTCGGTATATAGTGTATACTTTATACATGTAGTTTATTTAAATGAACTGCCCTGGTATTGTTCATTTCTGTCATATAATGTTATCTACATTTCCATTTGAGATGAGTTTCGTCGAGCCCGCCTGCGGTAAGCTCGACTTAGTTGTCACAATCGCGGTTCGGTGTATGTGCATGAGTGCGTCCGTTTGTGCGTGCGTCCGTCCCATCTTGTCCGGACTGTAACTTCATCATTCATCAGGCAATTTTGAAATAACTTGCCACAAATGTTCATCATGTAGAGACGGCGTGTCGCACGCAAGACATGTGTTCCTAGCCCAAAGGAAAAGATCACATTTAGAGGTTAGTTTAGTTTAAACCTATTTATTTTAGCTCGATTGCATCGAAAGCCGAAGGCTTATAGAGACACTCTCGAGTCCGTTTTCCTGGGTAGAACCAGTACTTGGTGTCTTTGGGGGAGATCTTGAGAACGCTCCCAGTAAGGTTCGAACCCGGGACCTCCCGATCGCTAGGCGGACACCATATCCACTACGCCACCGCGACCTTTAGAGGTAATAGGTCTAATATGGGCATAAAACAGCTTGTTCGGACTGTTAATTCATCATTCATCAGGCAATTTTAATGTAACTTGCTACAAATGCACACCATGTGGAGACGGCGTGTCGCATGAAAGACCTGTGTCCCAAGCTCAAAGGTCACACTTAGAGGTGAAAGAAGAAGATTTGATTGTTAGAAAAAAATGTGATTGTAATATAATTACAGTACAAGTCGCTTTCTTGAATACGGGCTTGACATGTTGCCAACAGGCATCTAGTTTTTCGTTGACATTTTCCTTTTAAGATGGTGATTTTATTGTTGCTTCTATACAATGGCAAAATAAGTGGTTTATTTATAACCAGACTGTTATCATACAATTGGCATCGACTAAATTAAGTCACAGGCGTCGCGAACTATAAACCCATATGAGGCCTGTCGTGGGAAAACCGGACTTAATGCATGTGCGTAAAGTGTCGCCCTGGTTCAGCCTGTGCAGTCCGCACAGGCCAATTCAGGACGGCACTTTCCTTCTTCAGTGGAGATATGTTTAGAAGAGACTACATTGAAACAGAAAATACCATAACAGCGGAAAGTGTCGTCCTGGATTAGCATGTGCGGACTGCACAGGCTGACCCGGGCGACACTTTACGCAAATGCATTAAGGCCGATTTTTCCACGACACGCCTCATATATAATTATAGTATAGTCATTTATTTCCGGCACGTCGTTAAAAGGTGGGGATTTTTTTTTTCGTGTTCAGCACCAAAGTGAGTCGTTTATTTATAACCAGAATGAAATCATATTATAACTGAAATCGACTAAATAAAGTCACAGGCGTCACGAATAATAAACACATATATAGTGTATAGTAATTTACATGTATTTCAGGTACATAGGCATACACTTTGACATGCTGTATCTTCTCTAGTGATCTTGACGTTAAAGGTCCATATCGACGGTATATTGTACATGCAACTACATGTAATTACCGCTATAACAATATCCGCATGCATGCATTATTAAGTAGTAGGCATCGCGTAAATACATTGCTAACCCCCCCCCCCGCCCCCCCCCCGCCCCCCCCGCCCCCCCGCCCCCCCCCCGCCCCCCCCCCGCCCAAGAAAAAGAAGAGAAAACCTGTTGACAGTTTTGCGCATTAGAGATTAATAGCTCTGTGACTCTGTCTAGGCGCGAGTTTTGTGCAGCTAAAGGGTTTAAAAAAATTTAATGGTATTACGGTCGCGGTGGCCTAGTGGATATGGTGTCCGCTTAGCGATCGAGAGGTCCCGGGTTCGATCCCCACTCTGTGAGCGTTCTCAAGATCCAAAGACACCAAGTACTGGTTCTACCCATGGAACGGACTTGAGAGTGTCTCTTGAGAGACTTTCGATGCAATCGAGCTAAATAAATAGGTTTAAACTAAATGGTATTAACTGTTCGATAATTCGGTTAATGGTTCGAATCACTTTCTTTTCTTTTGATTTCCTTTGATTCTTTCCTTTCAAGATTTAACAAGCCAAGTGATAAATCGTAAGAAGCTGTATATATACGTATTAATAAAACTGAAATGTGTTGCATGCTCCAAGTAGAATACCGTCAAGAGCATCTTTAACGAGTTACACAGTCACTTGTTACGTTTCTTCCAAAAGCGTATCTTATTCGAGGAACTGATTTCAATCGGATCGCCCACGACCTTTATTTCGTACTGTTCTAAAAATGTGTTACTGGTTCTAACCCGGGACCTCCAGTGGTTTCGCCTTAGCCACTCGGCCATCCGACATCACCTTGCATTACTTATTTTATGTATATGTTCCATGTGTTGTCAACGATTTCAACGAAAACAACAGAAACACTCCAAATTATTCCATCGTTACAAACGCTTTATAATTTTATCAATTTGAACTGATGATTACTACTGAACGAACGGTTTTTACAGTATATTTCTAGGTCCGTAGTTTTATTTTGCTCCCCGGTATTCAATGTTCTTTTATTTTTGGAATCGAAGACAAAGAATTGAAAAATTGTCAATTCGTCAATCTGTGAACATGTCTCTTTAAATCGATAAGCAAGATATCGCTCGGATGGCGCAAACATATAATTTAGTAGTAGTAGACATTGGCGAGCAATTTGTTTTGCTACTGGTAGCGCTTACCTATTATCAAGCATTTAACTATGAACTAAATGCGATTACCGGGTTTTATTTCACAAGTGTTTATAGAAAATGATATTTTCACTCGCGGCGCATCCTCTATTTAATGCTTCACTAAATGTTAGTATTAATCAAAGGTGCGTAGTTTCAAATATATTTTCAGTTACTTTTCCATTCGGCCACCCTTTGTTGTCTCCAACCTTTCTTCCTTTTAATTTGCAAGCGGAAATCTCTTTTTTATCGTTCTTCACCATTTCCCCGACAGTCCACGTATTTGACGTCGAAACAGACGTCGGCATTGACGTCGACGTTGACGTTGCGTTTCCATTGACGGCCGTGCTTATCATGGACGTCCGTCGTGACGTATCCGCCGACTCCGACGTCCGTCGAGTATTAAGCGTTTTACTCGACGTATATATCCGACGTAAACGTTTAATGCTACCTTTAACGTAGACTTGTACCTTTGAACAGAGAGTGGTTTTTAAATCGTTTTAATACGAGTTCGTCACTGTAAAATACTAGTGATTTTTTGTTACTGTTAAACGCAATTCATACTACTTATATATCTATTAATAATAATAATAATAATAATAATAACAATAATAATAATAACAATATTATTAACATTAACAAATTAATAGTAATCTTTATATCGTCAACATCAACATCGTCATCAGAAAAGCCGCCAACATAATACCTATGAATAATCATCAACATCATTCTCATTATCAACACAACAGCAACGGAAAATCATCACCACCGTCAAATAGTTCCATGGTGATGGTTTTTATTAAGGCCAAAAAAAAAATGCTGGTTTCCGAATTAAGTCTCAACGGACTCTACGGGGGTGAGGCAAAACATTTTTTTTTACTTTAACTTTGTTTTCCGTTGCGGCATATTCAACACACAGTTAAGGTATATTGAACTGCATGTAAAATGTTTATAAACGCCTCCAATCAAAGACACTGTACCAAGACTTACGGTACGTCATAACAAGGAGCGCCTGTCTCACGCAGACTAATCGAAATGTTTGCTAATTACCGAAAGCTAAACTACACAATTTTACGGTGTTCCGTAGGACCACTCGTTGTTGCGAAATCACGATGCGAAATTAATATCGCGAGGTTGCGAAGTTAATATCGCGATCTTGCTTTTTCAATGCGAGGTTGCGAAATTAATATCTCGATCTCGCATCGTGTTTTCGCGTTTTCGCTTGAACATAGGTCGAAATTGCGAAACAACGATAGTCATATTGAACTCTCGCCTTCCGGTTGCACATGTGCAGACAAGTAATTTCGGCGACTGCGGGATCGCGATATTAATTTCGCAACCTTGCATTGTGTTTTCACATTCTCGACCTTTGGATATATACAAGGGCAAAAACACGTTGCGAGGGCGCGAGATTACGGTGCGAGATCGCGGTTACAATTTCGCGATCTTGCATCGTAATCTCGCAATTTCGCATCGTGATTTCGCTACTTCGTTTCGTGTTCTCGCGTTTTCGCGCTTGTAAAGCATAGGTCGAAAGTGCAAAACAACTAGTGGCCCAAACGGAACACCGTACAATTTGGGTTTAAAAATCATAATTGTAAATTTCAATAGTTTATAAAATTATATGCGTTTTAAACAAACTTATGGATTAGATGTAAAACTATTTTACCTCCGAGTTAAACACGCAGAAAACAAGGCTGATGATAATGCCCTGCAAAGTTGAACAGATCTAATATTAAAAATAATTAGCATCTGTTGTATTGTTCATTTTATGTAAAATGTTGACATGTACAAATATACCTACAAATGCGTTTTGATACAGCCTAAATAATGTACGTAAATGAACTGAGAAAGAAATTTTAATTAGTTTATTGATAAGCAATGAAAATCACTTAGATTTAATTTAGAAAAAAGATTAGAACAAAGTGAACCTAAATAATTAATGGAATAGTGTACCTGAGAATTAAGAAAAATGGCGCTGAATATTTCGTAGACGTCATATCCGCTTACGTCACGTGACGAGGGTCGGTAAATGAGACAGAACTGGTGAATTCCGAACAGCGGAACCAGTATGGCGGTCGCTTTTATAGTCCATCTGAATATATAAACCGTATGTTAGGCCATAAGACTGTAAACTGAAACGCTATATAATACATTATTTGTGACAATTACTACCAGTACTAATACTGCTGCTGCTGGCTTTTTCTGCTGTTGCTACTACAATTGCTGTTGTTTCTCAAAAGTTTCTTCGACCACTACTTCTGTTGCTACTTTACAACGTGCTACAACTGATGTTGCTTCAGCCGCTATTGCTACCACTACAACGTATTTTAACTGTACCGCTGCTACTGCTGCTGCTGCTTCAAATATTGCAATTAGTTCTAATACCACCACTACTACTACTTCTATCGCTGCTACTACTATTACTACTTCTGTTGTTGTTGCTGCTGCTCCTCCTCCTCATATTCATCATACTGCCACTGCTACAGCTGCTGCTGCTACTGCTACTGCTGCTACTACTACTACTACTACTACTACTACTACTACTACTACTACTACTACTACTACTACTACTACTACAACTACTACTACTACTACTACTACTACTACTACTACTACTGCTACTACTACTACTACTACTACTACTACTATTAATACTACTACTGCTGCTGCTGCTGCTGCTACTACTACTACTACTACTGCTACTGCAACTGCTGCTGCTACTGCTACTACTACTACTACTACTACTACCACCGCCACCATCACCACCACTACTAGTTCTACTACTACTACCACCACCACCACCACTTTAACAACAACAACAGCTATTTACGCACCTGAACTGATTGTGCTCCGTTGAATAAATAACGGATTGTTTAAACAAAATACGAATAAGAATCGCCAGGAAGACCGCGTTTATCTGAAACAATAAAAACAACACTTAAATCTTTATTACCTTATGAGGTTCATTGATTGGGGTATTGAGTGTGTGTGTATTTCGAAGTTTTATGAGGTTCTTCCGCGCCTAATGCTGCATTGTGTGAGGACCCGGAGTGTGTCCCAGCTATCCTACCTAATTAACTTACTAGAGACTCACGAAAGTTGGGACGAAATTTGAATCATATCTGCAATTTCCAGCTATTTATTTCTTACTGAAAGATATTTTAATTTTGATGTGGTCTTGTGCTATGGGGGGAAACCGGAGTACTCGGAGGAAACCCCACCTGTCCGGTAAGGTGACCACCAACCAAACTCACATGCGCCGGGAGTGGAAAGCGAACCCGGGACGCATCGGTGAGAAGCGAGTCAACCGACCACTGCGCTAGCCGGACAGCCATTGGGTATTGTCTGTGTGCATATTATTCCTAAATTAGTTTTAACTATAATAAATTAGAGACTTTTAAATAAATAACTAGCATCAAGTGTTTTTTTCGCATGGTATTTAATACTTGTGCACAAATAATTTATCAGAAATAGATTACATAGAACGCAGTTAAACCGGATTCAGTGTAGTGGATACTTTAAGTCAATGCCTCGCTAGAAGTGATTTTCTTTGCACATATATAATTTATCTAAAATAGTAAATCAATTACAAATAATGCAGTAAAACCGGAATTACTTTAGTAGATACTTTACAGTGAATGCCCAGCTGTCAGTGTTCTTCGTATGATATTATTTTTCTAAAATAGTTATTCAATCAGATATAACGCAGTTAAACAGGAATCAGTGTAGTGGATACTTTAAGTGAATGTTCAGCTATAAGTGATTTTTAGATGTTTTTTTTTTTCAAAAATAGTTCATCTATTATATAGAACGCAGTAAAACCGGAATCAGAATAGTTTAGCCTTACCAGGATGCACAAGATTGTCGGTGCGTACACTAGTGTCCAGACCAATGCTTGCTTCTGATCACCCAGCGGTCTAATCCAACATAAACTGTGGAGAGAGCAAAAACTGAAGCCTTTATTCGTGCTTCTACAAAATGTAGCGTAGAAAGACTGTTGGCGAGAAAAGGAATGAAACCAAAATCAAGGGAAATATAGTGCAAAAAATTTCTAACAGAAAGGACACATTTGTTTGAATGAAATCGTTTACCTGCAATGTGTTTCTTACACAAGACATATCTAACTAGTCAATGTTATTCTCCCTACTTTCAATATCTTGGTAGATGTATAAGTTTGTATGCAAACCCTTATATGTATAACAGTCAATGTGTCGACTAACCCTGAACAGGTTGAAAAAGCAGATGGAGGGTTTAAATCTGATGGCATCGATTGTTAGTGCTTCGTAGCCTGCAAAGTAAAAAGTAGGCCATTCGCTTCAATCTCTTGAAATCAACCTACTGAAGACGGTATTCCGCTAACGGTCTAAAAACGACATATTTTCATTGCTAGATGTAGTAGTAGTTGTAGTAGTTGTTTAGTAGAATCAACAGCAGCTATTGTTGTTGCTGGTGTTTTTATTATTGTCTGGAATCATTGGTGTAATGGTGATGTTAGTAGTGGTGGTGGTGTTGGTGGAGGTGGGGATATATACTGATCAAAACTCCTAACGCAGCACATATTCAAAGCTCTTTTTTGTGCCCCCAAAAGAGGGCGTATTAAAATCGAACCATTCGTCCGTCCGTCCGTCCGTTAGTCCGTCCGGCCAAGTTTAAAGATTTTGTTATAAAGTCAAATATTTTTAATTCTAACAAAGATATTTACTTAACATTTATAATACATCTTTACTATCAATGTCTCCACTAGGACAAGCAACCCCCATAACTCTGTTTTGTATTTTGACAGATTTATGCCCCCTTTTTAACTTAGACATTTTGGTTTGTCATTAAGACCAATAGCTTGAATACTATCAAAGGTATTTACTTGAAACTTAAAATACTCCTTCACTGTCAACATCTCCACCAGGGAAAACAACCCCCATAACTCGGTTTGTATTTTAGCATATTTATGTCCCTTTTTCAACGTAGAAATTTAGGTTTAAGTTTTTCATAAGTTTTTCCAGAGCAGCCATTTTGACTGAAGTAATAGTTTACATTTTTCATTCGCGTTCATTGACAAAGATTCATTTTTGTGTCAATGTGGCACTTACTGAAAGCGCCTTCGGTGGCATATGTCACCTGATAGTGACAGCTCTTGTTAATACATAGGAAAACCCACGAAAAAGAGAAGAGTGGTCACCATTCCTTTGGACATATGTTGACCACTTTGTTCTTTCCTCTCACCGTAGATGCACTGCGTTATTGAATGCAAGAGGGGCACATAACCGTTATTGACGTGTGCGATTTTACTATCATTGTTATGTGTAAAAAGGGACTTCGAATATGTGATGCGTTAGGAGTTTTGATTAGTATATGTGCAGTTTGTCTCGATATTAACAGTAGTCAGAGTACCAGATGGAGTTTTGACTCTCGTATCAAAAGTATGTTAAGGCGTAAAAAGGGTAACATGCCCCTCCACCCCCACCCTCCAGCCCCCCCCCCCCCCAACCCCCCCCCCAAAAAGGAGTAGGTAGGGTAGGGTAGGGTAGGGAATTATTTT
This sequence comes from Congeria kusceri, assembly GCA_027627225.1. Classification (NCBI taxonomy): domain Eukaryota; kingdom Metazoa; phylum Mollusca; class Bivalvia; order Myida; family Dreissenidae; genus Congeria; species Congeria kusceri. Next base: position 12,002,451 of record CM051038.1, read on the forward strand.
AATTTTTTTGGTTAATGGTCATCTTGAAGATTCTTAAACTAATTGAGGGTTGGTCGGGTTACCTGAAACAAACATAAGCAGGAAGAAACACACAGTATAGTTGTAGTAGTAGTATTTACCTGTCGTCTGCAAACTTCCATCTCAGACCGCCATAAAGGCTGTACAAAAGCGCTGGAAATCCTAAAAAATATTTTTGCGCATGATTGGACCAAGTTACAAAATGAAAAAAAACAACTTAATATACAGCTAAAACTTTGATAAAAAAAACTCTATATGTAATTATTTACGAATGTATTTTTAGACTGTAACGGTCTTTTGAGAGGGTAATTTCCAAAACAGGTATCGCGGAAAACTACTTCTTTTCTTTGCAGGATACGAGTCAGTAAATCGAAACCTGAAACGGTCTCTCTTCAAAACAGCAAAAATTAACGCCTGTTTTATTTGCTTTTAATTATTTAAGATAATGTATGTCATGTGTATAATAATGTGTTTATCATGTGATTTATTTCAATTACAGTTTCTAAAAAAAGTCAATTTATTTAAAATGTTAAGTGAAACTAATAATGACACCCGTTTTTTCGCATTTTACTTCTATGTAACCGAAATATTTACCTGGGTGTCGTGGAATAAGACCATTAAATTAATGCGCTACATCGGTTATTTTTTACTCGTTGTGAAAGTGTTATTTCTTGTTACCGATTCTTATTCTAAATATGTTAACAACACATTACCGCAATGTGATAATTTTAAACTGTAGTTTGGGAAATCGAGAGCACGCATCGTATGACCTACTTTTGACTCAGTAGGCTACGAAATGCTAACAATCTATGCTCCTAACTACCACGCTTTATCGGTTATTCTGTATGGATGGTATGTATATAATTCCGTTAGCCTTAGATAATTAGCTTGAAAAATATTTATTCGTTACTTACAAATACATGTTATTATGGTGTCGTATACTATTGAATAAGAAGCCATATTATCAAGTTTTAAGGTGGGAAATTGAACTTCATTCAAACAAACGTTTCCGTTTTAGGAAAAATGCACACATAAATCACACGATTTTAGTTTCTTTGATCGCCAACAGTCTTTCTACGCTGTCCGCGTTTTGATTATTTAATGTGGAGGAAATGGTTGCTAAATACATGTATGTAATTTTGAAACAAATCCACAAATCGTAATTTCATTTGTTTGATAAATGATTCCAGGACAGGTATTTATAAAGTCACTTAGTCGAACATTAAGAAAATTCTTTAAAAAAAACAAACTGAAATTTTATAGTTGTATTTTCTGACAAAGAAGTGCAATATTTGAAGATTTTGTCACAGGAGTTGCAATATACTGCCAAGTGTATTACTTTTTGGTTTTTAACATGCACACATTTAAAAACATACATTTTAATTTTGACTTATATTCAACATTAGTTAAGAACAACATAAGAATATTAATAAATATGGACTAAATGGTGTCGAAACTCACCCCAACCGTATATCAGGTAACCATAGAGACGCCTCGGCGTTGAGAAGGCGTTCGCCATGAGACGGTGTAGAAAAAAACCCTCGCAGGACATCCAAAAGAAAGTACTCGAGCGAGAGGCCAGCATTCCGATGTTCAGTGATTTGCATAACACCTTAAAATACATTACGCTTCAAAAGCATTGCAAAATCGATGTATACTAATCATCAAATATAATTAAAACAATTCAGTGAGTATTTATAGTCTTAATTACTTATGCACAAGAAATAATGTAAATAAAGTAAACAATTTGTCATAAATGAATGCAAAATGTACATTTACAACCTTTAAAAATAAGGTCACTTGTTATTGTTTGTTTACATTTTGTGTAATATTAATGCAAATTGTTTTCACTATACTGGGCCCAGTTGCTCAAAACTTTAACGGCCAATTAAGCTAACGGCCTGTTAACTTTAGATGAAAATAAAATTAACATTAGAAGCAGCTTGCTTATGAAACATTTAAAAATTATTTCAGCATAACAACTTTTAGCTCGACTTTTCGAAGAAAAGGCAAGCTATTATACTTACCCCGGCGTCGGCGTCCGAGCTAGGTTTAAGTTTTTCGGTACCCTAGTTTCTCAGGAATGGCTTGAGGGATTTCATTCAAACTTAAAACATTTATTCTCCACATTAAAATGAACCTATAGGCCAAGTTTGGTAACTCTAGTTTGAAATTTGTCAAAATTATGGGCCTTTTTACATTTAGAAATTTACATATAACTATATGGACAGGTTAAAGTTTTTCTGTAAGCTGGTTTTTTCAGGAATTTCGTTCAAACTTAGAATACTTATTCACTATATTAAAATGAACCCATAGGCCAATTTCGATAACTCTAGTTTGAAATTTAATGGGCCTTTTTACACTTAGAAATTTTACATATAAGCTATATGGACAGGTTAACGTTTTTCGGTAAGCTAGTTTCTCAACTTATCGTTTTCGCTCTCTAACTCGAGAACGGATTAAGCTATTGTAATGAAACTTCAAACATAGATACCTTATCGCGAGACCTCACTTGGGATTGCATAGCGATGGGTAGGGTCAAGGTCAAGGCCACTGTAACTAAAAATAGAAAAACGGTTTCCGCTCAATAACTTGAGAACGTATTGAGATATTTTAATAACTCTAAATACATAGATACCTTATATCAAGACCTCACTTGAGATTGCATATGGGGTGGGTGGGGTCAATGTCACTGTTACTAAAAATAGAAAAACGGTTTCCGCTCAATAATTTGAGAACGCATTGAGATATTTTAATGAAACTTTATACATAGATACCTTATATCGAGACCTCGCTTGGGATTGTATATGGGGTGGATGGTGTCAAGGTCAAGTTTACCATTACCAAAAATGTTATTGATGTGCTGACTTTAATGCATTTCGTTCGAAAATTTGGTTTTCGTGGTATTTCTATTTTTCTTGTTTTAGAAAAAAACATGTCAGTAACTGTGACAAGCACAAGAAAAGTCGAGCGCGCTGTTCTCCGACAGCTCTTGTAATAGAATAAACTCATATATTAAAATTGTTGAGTTTAACTTACATAAATATTTACAAACTACAAACATATTTTAAAGACTGTTAGTTTAATTGGCCGCTAAAGTGTTGAGCAACTCACCCCTGGTCGACATAATATTTATCGTTTTTTGCATATATAAACATGTACCCATATGAATATTTTAACATAATTATATTCGCTAATACTCGTCTTTTTTTTACCCTTTTATTATGATTTTAACGTGCAATACCCCTTTAAATTATAATCGATAAAGGAAGAGTAACACCGGCCAGTTTTGTCAGATTTAAAATATTGAATATGATGAATAGTTTGCATAAGGCTTTGATATTATAATACACGCAGCATGGTACAAAAACTAAATTGACTGCAACACAATTTGTTGTAGTTTTTGCCGAAATTTATGCAATGGTTCTCACTAAATTTGGCTATAAAATGTACATATTTAAACCGTTTACTATATAAGCCTTTTGCTTCGCGTAGTTTCATTTTTAAATTGTGATACTTACATAATCATTTAGTTTCGAGTATATAATATTTCGTTTTGGTTTAAAATGCGTGTATTTCAATATTATGCAATAAAAACCGAATAGTTTTGACTTAAATCGTTCCATAGCAAAGATAAGGATGACACAAAAGTCTGCTTGGTCAGTAATCAGTAAGTCGCGTATTTGTCGAGTTGACCAAACCATATTAGTTTGAAATGCCCGTATTAGAAAGTGGTATTGTGTTGTGGTTGGTGGTGGTTGTGGCGGTTCAAACAGCATTAAATAGTTGTTAATCATATTTTACCTAGTCTCTGATTATGGTATTTGAAATGCACAATTATGTCACTTTAATAAAAAAAAAAACGGTTGTTACAATTTCTTCCAAACTATAACTCGGAAAAATAAACTTGATACTGACCTTGATGCACCCATAATTCATAAATAAAAACGATTACGGAAAACTGTGATTATTTCGATACCTGTCGCTGAAAATAACGTTTTCATGATGCCATATCGCCAAGCAGGTGCCACGAAATAAGTGGAAGTTGTCAATATAAGAAATAACTAAAGCGTTAAATTTTTCTAATAGAGGTCACGGGTGTCAGGTCAGTTTGTTTCAGTTAGCTATACACGTGAGGAATACAGTCTCGAGTGTGATCGCTCGTTCCAAAATTTGTCTAGGTGCACTATAATAGAAAATGAAAATTAATAAAATATCTTCCATCCTACAAATTACCTGCGAGGTATACAGTCTTGAGTGTGACCGTTCGTTCTGAAGCCTGTCCAACCGAATTGCGCCGTCCCAAATCAGACTGAACACGCTCGAGACAAGCAGAGATGCGAATAGATTCGTGTGGATTTTAATCCTGAACTGCCGTCGAAGGCCTCTGTGCAGCAAACAATAACATGCATTTCTTAGTTAAGAATGATAGGTTTTTATGCAAAATGAATTAAAGCCAGTGGGATAATATCTATAGCTGTAAACATGTCAACGAATCCGCAGCGGGCAAAAGTAGCCAATGGAGAGTTCTGGGTATCGATATTTAGTGTTTCGTAGCCTGCATAGTAAAAATGTAGGTCGTGCGATGCGTGAACTCGATATGCCATACTAAGGACTGTTGGCTTCCGTCAGTTCGAAGAACAATGTTTTCTTCTCAGCGATGTAATTGTTGCTTAAAACTTTATCGCATAACAAGAGATGCGTATTGCCACACTTGTTTCTTAACAACGTTCGCACTTGTGTTTTCAAACCATATTATCCACTGTACTAATACATTTTTATTTTGGATAACTGTTTCCTAGCATATCCTTTCAATAAAAAAGCAGATGTTCGGCTATTTCACACCATTTTGTCCTCTGTTTTATTTTTTATTTCGGATAACCGGTTCCAATCAAATCCTTCCTTTCGAAATATGGTTGTATGGTTACAAAATATTTATAAATGGGATTCATACATGGCTGAAAGAGGATAACGAGACAGACACACAAACGGACAGACATGAAGAAAAGTTGGACTTCAACCAGTGACAATGGCCCATAATGTGACGATCATACAGTATGCAAGAATTTGGCGGCTTGGTTTCGAATTTGGGATTGTGGATTTAAATTAAGAAATAATTCATTTCATAACACGTACAGATGGTGACTCAGATTCAGACAAAATCCATAAAAATCATTTTAAAAATCCTCGTGTTGTTCAAGAAAATTGTAAGCAAGCTAGAGGTCTGCTAAATGTACATGTGTACCTGTATATCAGAAAGATGGCCGTTGATAGTACCAGGAAGAGAATTCCGACCGCATTCAGGGCCATTCCGAGAATAAGTGCTCCTCGAAATATCTGAAACATTGACACATCGCCTGCATGTGTATATGTACTTACGAGAGTTATAGTGAAATACTTAACGCACGCTTATACCGGGTAATTCCCATCCTTATGTACATGTATTAATTAGATATGTTGAATGTGTTCACGATTTAAGACGTGTGTACGTTGTATGCGCAGGTCATGATTTAAGTCTTCTGTACGCCGTATGCCCAGGTCATGATTTAAGTCTTCTGTACGCCGTATGCCCAGGTCATGATTTAAGTCTTCTGTTCGCCGTATGCGCAGGTCATGATTTAAGTCTTCTGTACGTCGTATGCCCAGGTCATGATGTAAGTCTTCTGTACGCCGTATGCGCAGGTCATGATTTAAGTCTTCTGTACGCCGTATGCCCAGGTCATGATTTAAGTCTTCTGTACGCCGTATGCGCAGGTCATCATTTAAGACTTATGTACGTTGTATGCTCAGGTCATGATTTAAGACTTCTGTACGCCGTGTGCCTAGGTCACAGTTTACAGCTTTTGTACTCTGTATGCCCACGCCATGATTTAAAACTTGTGTACTCTGTAATCCAGGTCATGATTTAATACTAATGTACGTTGTATGCCCAGGTTATGATTTAAGACTGCTGTACGTTGTATGCCCAGGTCATGATTTAAGACTTGTACTCTGGTACCCACATCATGTTTTAAGACTTATAAACTCTGTATGCTCAGGTCACGATTCAATACTTGTTCTCGTATGTCCAGATCATGATTTAAGACTTGTACTATGTATGCACAGGTCATGATTTAAGACTTGTGTACTCTGTATGTCCAGGTCATGATTTAAGACTTTGTACTATGTATGCTCAGGTCAGTATTTAACACTTATGTACGATTTACGCACATGTAATAATTTAACACTTATGTACGCTTTATGAACGGGTCATGATGTAACACTAATGTACGCTTTATGCAAATGTCATAATTTAACACGCTGATTTTAGACTTATGTACGCGATAGGCTCAGGTCACGATTTACGATTTATGTACGCCATACGTCAGGTCATGATTTCAGATTTATGTACGCTTTATGCACATGTCATGGTTTAAGACTAATGTACGCTAGATGTTCAGGTCGTGATTTCCGTCACAGCATTATATCATGAATTAGGCAAATTCATATGCGTATGTCTGTACAGAATTTACATGTTTGACCATGTTTGATTTGCGTTCTGTGTCCATGTCATGACTCAGCCTCCGCGCAGAGATTTTACTGGTTCCGAGCATAGCTGAAATCAAATCCCTGCCGTCATACCAAACCACGTGATGTGGATTGATTAAGATCTTCTAGTTATTATTTATACTTTAACCCATATTTTTCTTTTATTTTGTTTCACTGTTTCCCCGAAATGATATTTATTTAGCCCATTAATGTAGAAAATCGCACTGAGTTGCACTGCATAGGTAAAACCTATAAAAACGAAATACTTCCAGATCTAGAAATTTACTTGTGATGGCAGTGGTTACTGTTATCGTTCGGGGAGGAAACCGCTGCGAGGAGTTGGTCATGACTTAGGCAAATGACGCTTGATATTTAAATCGTGATTTGAAAATTGTGCACTCGTTTTCCACGTGGATTTAAGTCATGGTTAAGAAATTGTGTACGTTCATATTTCAGCTCATTATTCAGTACTCGGTCAAATTGACGTTTCAGGTTAAAGTCATTGTTTAAACATAGATGAGTTTGCGATCAATATTAGGATTTAAGTCCAGTTCTGTTATTGTAATGTTTTCGGATTTGAAAAAGAATTGTTTTAAACATAGACATCTACCGTTGTTATACACAAACAATATTTTAAAAGCGAATTAAAACTGATTTAAATAAATAGTAAACGCAAGTAGAATGTCTATAAATGTGTACCATCAATGCCTCTAACGAGAGAATTCGTTGCAATATAAAGGTCAAGACTGAAAAGACACGAGATTAAAATAGAAAATGTAATAATTGTAAAGTTCTCGAAGACGAATTTTATTTTTTACTCGAATGTCCAGTATTTAACACTTTTAAAAAACAATATATGAACAAATACTGTTGGAAGCATACACATAAATTGGAAGCATACACATAAAATTTATTGAACCTTTACAGACTGACAATGAAAAAAAAAACAATTAGAAATGTTGCCACATTTATTTTTAAAGCTTTTAATTTGAGAACCGAATTATATTCGTTTCTCTCCATATAACTATTGTATGTCTCAGTTTAAATATGACTATTATAACTACATGTATAATGATTTGTTCTACTAGCATGTTAACTAAATACACTTTTCTTTTTATTATTATGGAAACGCCCGAGCGGGGGGAGATCTTTGTCCAGAACATAACTTTGTCCAACCTTGATGGATTTTCAAATAACTTGGCAGAAGTAATAAGCATGATGAGACGGAGTGTCGCGCGCAATAACCAGGTCCCTAGGTCCAAGGTCAAGGTCACAATTCAAGGTCAAAGGTCAAATATAAGAAATAAATACTTAACATTTTGTCCGGAACATAACTTTGTCCAGCATGGATGGATTTTCAAATAACTTGACAGAAGTGATAAGCATAAATGAGACAAAGTGTCGGGAGCAAGAGCCAGGTCCCTGGGTCCAAGGTCAAGATCACAATTCAAGGTCAAAGGTCAAATTTAAGAAATCAATCATTAACACTTTGTCCGGAGCATATCTTTATCCAGCATGGATGGATTTTTAAATAACTCGGCAGAAGTGACAAGCATAGTAAGACGGAGTGTCGCGCACAAGAATCAGATCCCTAGGTCCAAGGTCAAGGTCACAATTCAAGGTCAAATTTCACATTTAAGAAATATGTCCTAAACACTTTGTCTGGAGCATATCTTTGTCCAGCATGGATGGATTTCCAATTAACCTGGCAGAGGTGACAAGCATGGTGAGATGGAGTGTCGCGAGTAAGAACCAGGTCCCTAGGTCCAAGGTCAATGTCACAATTCAAGGTCAAATGTAAGAGATCAATCGTAAACACTTTGTCTGGAGCATATCTTTGTCAAGCATGGATGGATTTTCAAATAACTTGGCAGAAGTGACAAGAATGGTGATGCGAAGTGCCAGGTCCCTAGGTCCAAGGTTAAGGTCACAATTCAAGGTCAAATGTCAAATATTGAAATCAATCCTTAACACTTAATCCAGAGCATATCTTCGTCCAGCATTGATGGATTTTCAAATAACTTGGCAGAAGTGACAAGCATGGTGAGGTGTAGAGTCGCGCGCAAGAACCAGGTCCCTAGGTCCTAGGTCAAGGTCACAATTCAAGGTCAAAGGCATAGTGGAAGTGTCAACTTTTCGTTTCCGCTCTCTAACTCGAGAATGAATTGATCTATTGTAATTAAATTTCTTACATAGATACCTTATTGCAAGACCTTGCTTTGGATTGCATATGGGGTGGGTGGGATCAAGGTCGAGATCATTGTTACTAAAATAGAAAAACGGTTTATGCTCAATAACTTGAGAACGCATTGAGATATTTTAATGAACCTTAAGACATAGGGTATTTATATTGAGACCTCGCTTGGGATTGCATATGGGCTGGGTGGGGTCAAGGTCAAGGTCACTGTTACTAAAAATAGAAAAACGGTTTCCGCTCAATAACTTGAGAACGCATTTACATATTTTAATGAAACTTAATACATAGATACCTTATATTGAGACCTCGCTTGGGATAGCATATGGGTTGGGTGGGATCAAGGTCAATGTCATTTTACTAAAAATAGAAAAACAGTTTCTGCGCAATAACTTGAGCATGCATTGACATATTTCAATAAGATTGAATACATAGATACTTTATATTGAGACCTCGCTTGGGATTGCACATGGTGTGGGTGGGGTCAAGGTCACTGTTACTACAAATAGAAAAATGGTTTCCCCCTATAAACTTGAGAACGAATTGAGATATTGTAATGAAACTTCATACATAGATACCTTATATCAGACCTCGCTTGGGATTGCGTATGGGGTGGGTGGGGTCAAGTCACCATTACTAAAAATGGAAAAATAGTTTCCGCTCAATAACTTGAAAACACATGGAGATATTTTAATTAAGCGTCATACATAGATACCTTATATTGAGACCTCGCTTGGGATTGCATATAGGCTGGATGGGGTCAAGGTCACTTTTACTTTAAATTTAAAAAACGGTTTCCGCTCAATAGCTTGAGAACAAATTGAGATATTTTAATGAAACTTCATACATAGATATCTTCTATCTAGACCTCGCTTGGGATTGCATATGGGGTGGATGGGGTCAAGGTCACCGTTACTAAAAATAGACAAACAAGTTTCTGCTCAATAGCTTGAGAAGACATTGAAATATTTTAATGAAACTTTATATGTAGATACCTTATATCTAAACCTCACTTGGGATTGCATATGGGGTGGGTGGGGTCAAGGTCAAGGTCACAATTTCAAAAAATAAATGTTTGTGCTGACTTTAGTGCATTCGACAAATTAGGTTTTCGAATAATTTCTCCGTTTCTTGTTTATTTTGGCAACTTGATTATAGATTTAAGAATATATATGGAAAAGGTTTGATACCTCAACTCACCACTTAGAGAGAGGCTTTGGAGATGAATTAGATGCACGAATACCATTACTCTACCTTATTAGTTTTTTAATTGTTTCTCTTTAGTCATTGAATCTTAACCCCACAAAAGCTTCTTTGACGGGCGTATCTTTGTGACAATGGCACTCTTGTTTTTTATCATATCGTAAATTGTTAAAATTGGTATTCCTAAAACTATAATTTATAATCCTGTACGTCATTGACCAATTTTGACAATACTGTGTTGTACTATAGGTGTACTCGTGGGCTTAAAGCCTTATGTATTTTGAAATAAACTCTATATAATGTCCCCATAGACGTTTTGGGTAACTTACTTAGAATATAACCTATATCGCGATTGGTCGCATACATCATTGGAAGATGTGAATAGTAGTTTTCCATGTATGGTTATGCTTGCTACACATTCTGAGAAGACGAGGTCCCTAACAGCCAATCAAAAGCCGAAAATAGCATCCGTTAAGGACCTGCTCTTAATGATTAAGCGTTTCACTTTAAGTGTTCCATCCAGGCATTTCATCGGCTCAAAATGTAGGTTATATTCTAAGTAATAACTACAACATATTAAATAAACTATTTCCTGCTATTTGAAGCAAGCAAATTGAAATTTACACATTTTTGACGCAAGCAAATAATGGCGGTTCGGTGTATGTGCGTGAGTGCGTGCGTCCGTCCGTTCGTGCGTGTGTGCGTATGCGTCCGCCCGATCTTGTCCGGACCGTAACTTTTTCATCACAAATCAGAAAATTTAAAAATAACTTGCCACAAATGTTCACCATGTGGAGAAGACGTGTCGCGCTCAAGACCTGTGTCCCTAGCTCATAGGTCAAGGTCACACTGAGAGGTCCAAGGTCAAATATGGGCATAATACAGCTTGCCCGGATTGTAAATTTATCATTCATCGGGGAATTTTTAAATAATTTGCCACAAACGTTCACCACATGGAGACAGCATATTGCACACAAGAACTGTGTCCATAGCTCAAAGGTCAATGTCACATTTAGAGGTCGAATGTCAAATCTGGGTACAATACAACTTGTCCGGACTGTTAATTCATCATTCGTCAGGGAATTTTAAAATAACTTGCCACAAATGTTCACCATGTGGTCACAGTGGAGACGGTGAGTCGCACGCAAGACCTGTATCCCTAGCTCAAAGGTAAAGGTCACACTTAGAGGTCAAAGGTCAAGTATGGGCATAATACAGCTTGTCAGGAATGTAAATTAATCATCAATCAGTGAGTTCTAAAAGAACTTGCCTCAAATGATAACCATGTGTCGCACGCAATACCTGTGTCCCTAGCTCAAATGTCAAGTTCACACTTAGAGGTCAAAAGTCAAATATGGGCATAAAAAAGCTTTTCTGAGCTGGAATTTCATCATTTAGCAGGGAATTAAGACAAAATGCTACAAATGTTCACCATGTGGAGACGGCGTGTCGCACGCAAGACCTGTGTCCCTAGCTCAAAGGTCAAGTTCACACTTAGAGGTCAAAGCTAAAATATGGACATAATACAGCTTGTCCGAACTTTTAATGCATCATTCATAAGTGAGTGATAAAATAACTTGCCACCAATGTTCACCATGCGGAGACGGTGTGTCGCACGCAAGACCCGTGTCCCTAGCTCAAGGTCAAGGTCACACTTAGAGTCAAAGGAGAAGATCTGCTTTTAAGAAACTGTGATTTTAGTTGTTTTCTTGACAACGGGCTCGACATGTTGCCGACAGGCATCTAGTGTTTCCGTTGGCCTACAAAAGCACTTGAAAATTTGTTTGTTTATTTATTTTCGAAGTTCTTAAACTTTATTTATAAATACAAACCACCATTTCAAGAGCATTGAACATATATACAGAAAAAAATCCCGTGAAATCAGAATTTTACCCCTCAACGTTTCACTTCGAATACTCGAAATTTTAAGCTTGGGGTCATTTGACTCCTGCTTTTTAAAATCTACTGAAATCCCTGATTAATACAATTAACCAAGAAATGTTAATTAACATATATTTCTATTTAAAATGAAATAAAAGTTAAGAACAAACATTGCTTTTAAATTCACAATAAGCTAGTTTTTAATCACCAAATAATTTTCGTCTGTACCGGCGGAAACTCAAATACCTGTATAAACGTTGACTTGACCGTTGGTTTAGGTTCATCAACACCAATAAATGATGCAAACGTCGAGACTAGTACTGACTGTTTTATTTCATATTGAAATGTTTCCTTCGTCATTTTTAAGTTTTTTTCTGTTTAATAACAAGTTTTATTGTCGCTTTCGTCTGCTTATTTTGAAAATAATTGATATGGAAATCGTACATACACACTTTAAACTATACATATTCCTAACGCATGTGATACTGAATGCGATTTATGTCAACGGCATATGTTTGCAGAAGAAGAAGACACTTTATTTTTAACAATAAGTATACACTCATGAGTTCAAGCAGTGGTAGTTACATATACATACATACAGTTGCAAGTTCCGGTTAGGACGTCTTTACATGAAAAATATTAGAATCTGAGTGTTAAAAACATTACATGAGTTTTTATCTGAGTGTTAGAAATATAGCAACATATTTATAACAACATAATCGTGGTCGTATACTCATGCACGTATCTTTGTCACTTTAAATTATATAATGTTAGAGATTATTGATAATAATATAGTAAGTCTGCATTAGTTGCAAAAATGGTTTTGTGTACGTTACTTAACGTAACGTTACTTACGTATAAAAATACATACAGCAAAATATTAACGTCATGGTAACTTACATATAAATATATACATACAGCAAAATAATGAGGGAGAAAAATGAGTTGCAAATGGAAGGAAGACAGACAATTTGGAGTATTTTTAAGTGCGTAGCCGTAAAATATGTTTTATAGATTAAAGAAATATCTCTTTGTGTCGGAAGAAGCTGTAATATAAATACATCGATAATCCGCGTAGCTCGCTTATAATTTCTTTGTTTACTAATTCGATAAATTTAGGGATATTTCGGCGATGCCAATATTTGCGTTTAATATACCTGCATCTAAGATCGTAATACACGGGACATTCTAAAAGAAAGTTAAACTCGTCTTCTAATTCATTGCATGATTGACATTTTCTTTCATTTCTCGGTATTTGTGCCATCGGCCTCTTTCAATCTCTAGACTGTTCGACGATGTTATAAAGCGTGCGAGCGCGGTTTTAAATTTACATATTTTTAAGTCATTTAGATAGTTTTGGAATTTAAAATTATAGAAAAGAGTGTATGTTGAAGCTCTAGTTGAGTTTTGTAATCGTTCATTCCAGTTTTGCATAAAGGTATCATTGCATCTATGTTTAAAAACTTCTAAAAATATATCATTGTTCCCGACACCTTGGAAGAGCCATACTTCATAGAAGCCCATCGATTCTAATAGGGACTTGACTTGTGAGCGCCAATTTTGTCGCTGTGGGTGTGACTCGATGTCACGTAACATCAAATTATAAATATGCATAATAAATGTGTGGTCATAAGAGTTTAATATTTTAACCAATATATTATAACATGTATCATTCTGTTTGTTTGTAGCTGTTCTTCCGAATTCGCCATATATAAATCATTTTGGGTAGATATTTTTAACTCCTATGAGATTTTTTAGAAAGTGCATGTGGATTCTTTCTAATTGAGGTGCTACGCTAAGTCCCCATACTTCTGACCCATACTTTAATATAGATAAAATAAGTTTGTCAAAAAGGTCTAATCGGTGGCTGATATTCAAATTCGTGAAGTTAAGCAAATATTTTTTTTTTATTTGAACAACGCTTTAAGGGCCTGTCCGCTAAGTGTTTAAAATGTTTTATGGAATGATCCACTGGATGTAAATACAATGCCAAGATAGCAAAACTGTTTAACAATTTCCAGTTCTTTGCCGTCATATAAAAATATATGTCATATTATCTTATGTCATATTATTCGATACAGATCGGAGCGTTTTATGCGTCGAATTTTGTGGCGAAGCATATCTTTGGAATACATTAATTTCCTTTTAAATTTACACAATAACAGTGAATATTCTGGTTCACTTATACTGGTAGGAATGGCATATGTACTTAACCCATGTATTAATTATATTTTAAACGTGTAGACGTAGATCGACATGGTGTAAATATCATTGGGAATAAACCAAAAATCTCATACAAAGTTTAGGCGTAAAAAATATGTTTGTTTCAGGTTACATGCCCCCAAAAATTAGGGTAGGTAGGTCGGGATTTATTTTTTTTTCATTATTTTTTTATTTGGTAAATGGTCAACTCGAAGATTTTAAAACTGAATATAATATTCCAAATTTATCAGTAATATACTTAAACATTGTTTATAAGTGGATACTGTCGAAACAAAACACTTATTTATCCAAAAATACATTTAATTATTGAAAAGGTAAATAAAACAAAAATCAATCTGACCAACCCAATACAATGTTCTAGGGTCGGGGCATTTTTTTAGGGTAGGTCGGGTAACCTGAAACAAACATATTTGTTTGCGCCTTAGCAAAAGCTGTTAAAAGATTGGTATTAATTCGCTGTTATTTCGACAACTATCAAGACTCGTGTAATATGATATAGTTATCACTCTTTTTAAAGTTCAGTGTTAAACTTAAAGTATAAAGTCTATTTTGTATTTTGTGTTTGGTTAAAAAATTGATGTATTTAAAGAGAGTATATATTAACGATCTTACAGCAGACATTTATAGGGGCATAAATAAAAACAAACAAAATATTATTTACCATACACTTCGATTAACAATGGAAAAATGTTAAGAAGAACCATTGTTGTAAAACGCATAATTGGATAGTTTTTAATCACAAAATAGTTTTCGACTGTACAGCTGAAAACTCTAATAGATGTACATGTGTATACGCTGACTCGATTGTTGTTTCATGTTAATCACTAATAAACAAGCAAAAGTCGAAAATCGTGTGTTTTTAACCCCCGAAGGAGGGCATATTAAAATAGATCCGCCCGTTCGTCCGTGTGTGCGTCCGTCCGTTAGTCTGTCCGGCCAAGGTTTTTTTTTCAAATATCTTGACTACTATCAGAGGTATTTACTTGAAACTTGAAATACTTCTTTACTATCAATGTCTCCACCAAGGAAAGCAACCCCAATAACTCTGTTTTGTATTTAGACAGATTTATGCCTCTTTTTTAACTCAGACCTTTGGTGTAGTTTTAATAAAGCCCAATTTCTTAAATACTATCAAGGGATTTAATTAAAACTTTTGGTTATTTAAGATTCATTTTGGTGCCAATAATCGCATTTACTGACATTGCATTTGGGGGGCATATGTCACCTGATTGTGACAGTACTTGTATTCGACAGGTAAGTGTTTCCGTCGTTATTTTTATGCTTTTCTATCGGAATGCAAGCTTTTTTATTACTTATATCTGCTTGTTTTGAATTTTATTTTTGATTTATATAAAAATCGTGCATACACACTTCGAAGTGTATTTAAAATATAGATCAAGCTGTGTAACTGTTTGTGTGCGTTCTTGTCAACAAGACAACAATCATATTTTTACATTTTATTGAAAAAATAACAATCGTCAAGTTACACAGAAAGAAAAGTCATCTTTAGAAAATGTGATAAATACCATAGCAAAACATGTATACAAAAATGGATATCATACCATTCCTTCTTTGCTGATTTAACTTCACATATTTTTAAAGCAGCATTGGGATGTGATGAATAATTTTTAAAACTGACTTATTTTGCTGTATAATACATTTACAGTGCATATTTCAAGATTTTAAAAAGCACATTGATTTTGCGAAGTTAAACTTTTGACGAATATCTGTTGTTATTTACAGAAAAATGCTTCCTGGTAGACATGCCCTAGTATTTTTTTTACACAAAATGGCAAGATAAATATCAAAATAATTATGTAAAACTGCATAACGGACACAATTTTTCGATAGATACAAATTCATGTTTTAATATTCGATTTTTAGAGATTTTTGTTCAACCCCAAACTGTGAAACTGTCCCTTTAAAGCTTGCGAAAATTATGAAGTGAATGTGTACTCAACATCATATGAGGCGCGTCGTGGGAAAACCCGGCTTAACGCATGTGCGTTAAGTGTCGTCCCGGATCAGCCTGTGCAGTCCGAACAGGCTAATCCGGGACGACACTTTCCGCTTTTATGTTTTTTTTTCTGTATCAAGGCAGTCTCTTCTAAACATAAATCCACTGTAGGCGGAAAGTGCCGTCCCGGAGTACCCTGTGCGGACTGCACAGGCTGATCCGGGCGACACTTTACGCAGATGCAATAAGCCCGGATTTCCCACGACATGACTCATATATAGTTACATTTGTATTGTGATTGAGTACACGAAGTCAAAATTATACAAAGATATAGCCTACCTTTATTCAAATAATCATACTAACTGATTATTTCTCATTATTTAAGGGACTTTGTCAACGGAAAGGGCCTTAATGGGGTAATTTCTTTAAAAAAAATAATATAAAAAAATTGAGACATTAAAACTAGCATATAATAACGGTTAAATAAGATATATATTGGAAAAGGAGTTTACGAATTGTGAGATAAAACTAAATTTATAATATGGGTCTTGTTTGATTGGCCCTTTTCATGTTTACATTTTGACGTCAGGATTGTATTTTGTATAACCGCAGTTTACACATTATTTCCGTACAAAGCAGAATAGCGCAGTTTGGTTAAAGCGCTGTCTACTGTCATCTATTCGTTTCAAACAGTTTAGCTGATTTGTACTGATCAAATATCTCATTATGTATATCATTAATTTTTATTTAATGTACATGTATAGCGCATTATTTCATTATGTATAATATTATTAATTGTTATTTAAAGTACATGTATAGCGCATTTTTATCATTTAATATAATTTACACCGCATTAGCAAACCAATATTTCGGTGACATAGTCCCTTTAAATATATTTAAACAAGCGTGTACTCATTATATGCAAATTGCAAACAACCTTCGAAAAGTAGGGTCACCCTTTAACGTTTATTTACATTTTGTATACAATAAATGTGAGTTGTTATTTACTTCGTCAAAAAATATATTTATGTATTCTTTTGACTTTACATGATGTATAACACAATTATAATACTATAAATCCTTATGGTAAACTATCACACATTTATTCCGTTTATAAAGGTTTTTACGGGAAATGTGCCTTTAATGCAGGGTGATTTTTCAGTCGACATGCATGAAATAATCTAACAAATGCACATATGACATGTTTACATTTGATTGCCAGTTTTGGATTTTTTATATAATGTACGGAAACAAATATGGCAGCCTGCTCGGTTAAAACCAGCAATAAACACTTATGCAATAAGTGCAAACACGGAAATTAATTTAAAATCAGATATCTGATAAATAATACAAAAAAATGAAAGGTTGTGTACATTTCAAAACTTCAGCGCAAATGTCAAACTTTTTTTGGAATGACCAAGCAATGATTGAATAGACCGATCCAGGTTTTGCCACAAATAGTTTAAACTTCTCCCAGCTATTGTTAAAGGATTAATTTCCATTCATCTAATATCACAAGCATCACCATGCTCTACTGAATATCACAAACATAATGCACGTGCTCTTTTGTATGAAATAGTTTAACCGCTAAACACGTGGTGTCCAAGTGCGATGATTGGATAATATTGCAGATTAATTTTAATATGATTGACATTTGTGGAAGAGTCTATTCTCGAGAAAACAGATGTAACTTTGAATGTAAAAGTATACATGCACGATTTAAAGCCAATAACCAATAAACTCGTGTTTCTTTCAGTTAAATCACTGTTTGGCCCTCGATTTAAAGTTTATTTATCAAAACCACATTGCCAGTGTACAAAATGCGAACATTTGTACAGTATATTCACCATGTGTGTGTGTAGTTTTTTATCGAGTGCACCAGGATTCTCTCCCACATTGCCATCGCCCCAAGAACACTTGTTAGTTGGTTACGGGGGATAGTGCAAGATAGAGGAGGCGCCCCGTTCCAGACGCGACCCTTGGTCTTTTAGTGCCCGGTGTGAAGCACCTAGTAGACTGCACATCCGTTTAACGTCTCATCCGAAAGACGAGTTAGTAGGTTAGGGTGTAGCGGGGGCTCAAACCTGCGACCCCAGGTTTGTGGAGCCAGTGCGTTACCACTAGACCACAGATCCGCCACTATTCATCCATGTTCACTAGTAGCTAAATATATAATTATTTATTTTTCACCACTTATGTGTAACTACTGGCAAACGTCTTTTTTTTTTATTTCACCACCTATTGTAGATGTGTAACAAACATACTTGTTTGGATAAATATGAGCTCGTTTTTTAATTAAAATAATGCTTTTCATTCCTGGTTTTAATAACGTTCCAATGGATGTACACAATTGAGAATAGCGTTGTTGTTTGTTCCTAGTAATAACACAGCTATAGAAGTTTCACTAAATCGCGAACAGTGTAGTTCATTATTTTAGCTATTTATCTCTCTAGATGTTTCAATAAATACAGAACTACGTTTTTTATCTCTTGTAATTATATCATTCTAGGGGATCTACTAAATCGAGACAAGAATCGTTTATGCCCAACAATTAAACCGCCCTAGTTATGTTAAATCTAGAACATCGTTGTTTATTCTTGGTAATTAACGAATTATACAATTCTGGCGGTTCTACTAAATCGAGAAAAGCATTTATATTCCCAACAATTAAACGCTCTGGTGGTTCTGTTAAATCTAGAATATTGTTGTATATCGTGGTAATTAGAATAACGTTGTATATTCTTGATAGATATACTCCGCTTCCGCCTCCGAAATAAACCCTTGCCCCACAATGCCTCTCAGTATACTAGCGCGTTCGCTGTCAGTGGCGGCTTTCTTGAACTTCCGAAGCTCCTCCCTGATCTTTGTTGAACTTATATTGGACAATTCCGCTGGGATCACATAATAACCAGTTTCCGCGAACTTGCGTCCCTTGTGAGTATCGAACCATTTTTTCTCGTTCTCGTTCATTCCCTCACGGCCTACGCAGACGGCGAACCATTTGTCCAGTTCTTTGGAACAGGAGAGTCGCAAACCGGTCTTCTTGTCGTCTGCCATAAAGCGGTCGGATCCGAATACGGCGGCGCATTTCGCGTCCGGTGCGTTCATCTCCGCTCGCAACACCTCACGGACGGCGCCCTGTGACTCTGCGACCTTCTGGTGCACCTTCATCCAGTCGTATTTCAAGCACGCCACCTCGCAGAGTCGCTTCCGGTGCTCGAACGGCAGAATGATGGGATCTAGATCGTTGGCGCACTTTCGCTTTATCGTGCAGTCCGGCGATATGGTAATATACGTTGCGATTATTTCAAACTTTGTATTTTTCTCCAGCCACTTTTTCGCTTCCACCAGCGTCTGAATGTGCTGGGAATGCACCGGATTAAAGCCGCCGAACAGGTACAGAATCACTTGACCAGAATCTATAGGCATTTCGTAGTCATTCTTTCCCGCTCCGCTCTTCACAATCATCGTCCCTTCCGTTTTGACGTTCCCGAGGACCGTGGTAGCATCGTGCTCCTGTTGGTAATGCGCGAAGAGGTCGCCTATAGTCCACGTGGATTTATCGATATAATTCGTCCCATCCCCGCCGCCAGATGTCGCTTCCGGTATCGTATCCGCGAAGACCGAACTGTCGTCTGCTTCTTGCACCTGCTCAAGGACACTCGTGTTTTTACCGAGTCGTCTGCTCAGCCGGAACATGTTTTTGAGACCAGACATTTTACGTTTAAATCCTTCTGGTGCCAGAGAGCATTGCGCGAAAAATTCGGAGATCACTCATGCGCACACACGCGCTATTTTACCACATTTTGACCAACAACATACGTAGCGTTAAATTTCACAAGCACAGCTTCCTTATTGTGCACTGAAGGTGCTTAAATATTGTGTGTGCGTCCATCTATTTTTGACTCGATATTGTAACCCAGCAATTCGTAGATTGGTGGTCTTCGCGATGGTGGTCTTCGCGACAACCTTGTCTTATCTGAAAAATATATGATTATAATAAAATTATCAAGGACAATAAAATTATCAAGGACTTTGAAGCAAACTTAAAACACAAACAACCAGTATCCGAGTCTAAGGGCCGAATTCCTGCGCATATTGTAATCGAGAAAACAAACGCGCAGACAGCATTTTCAGTGCAACCACATATTGTGCATGGATGCATCTAGGATAGAAACAGAGGTAATTCCCCTCGTTGATTAGTGAAAATACAGAGCATTTCCAACCCATGACTGCGTTACACGTTCAACTCATTACTATGTTACAACACCCCAACCCATAACTGTGTTATACGACAAACCCATGACTGTGTTACATGGCCAACCCTTGACTGTGTTACATGGCCAATCCATGACTGTATTACATGACCAACTCATGAATGTGTTACATGGCCAATCCTTGACTGTGTTACATGACCTACCCATGACTGTGTTACATAAGCAATCCATGACTGTGTTACTTGACCAACCCATAACAGTGTTACATGACCTATCCATGTCTGTGTTACATGACCTATCCATGTCTGTGTTTCAGGTTCAACCCACGACTGTATTGTGTTCAACCCATTGTCTGTGTTACATGTTCAACCCATGACTATGTTACAAGTTCAACCCATGACTATGTTACATGTTCACCCCATGACTGTGTTACATGTTCATCCCCTGACTGTATTACATGTCCAACCCATGACTGTGTTACATGTTCACCCCATGACTGTGTTACATGTTCACCCCATGACTGTGTTACATGTTCAACCCATGAATGTGTTACATGTTCACCCCATGACTATGTTACATGTTCAACGTATTACTGTTACATGTTCAACCCATGACTGTGTTACATGTTCACCCCATGGCTATGTTACATGTTCAACCCATGACTATGTTACATGTTCACCCCATGACTATGTTACATGTTCAATATATGACTGTGTTACATTTTCAACCCATGACTGTGTAACATGTTCAACCCATGACTGTGTAACATGTTCAACCCATGACTGTGTTACATGTTCATCCCATGACTGTGTTACATGTTCAACCTATGACTGTGTTACATGTTCACCCCATGACTTTGTTACATGGTCAACGCATGACTATTTTCCGTTTCAAGGAAATCTCTTCTAAACATAAATTCACTGTAGGCGGAAAGTGCCGTCCTGGATCAGCTTGTGCGGACTGCACAGGCTGATCCGGGACGACACTTTACGCACATGCATTAAGCCCCATTTTTCCACGACACGCCTTATTAATGTATTTAATGGCGGACTGCACAGGCTGATCCGGGACGACACTTTACGCACATGCATTATGCCCCATTTTCCCACGACACGCCTCATTAATGTATTTAATGGCCCTAGTAAAATACCGGCATTGCAGGATTTTAAATATATCCAATGTGCTAAAGACTTCACGTCATTTTAAAATGTTTCTGATTAACTTCTAAGTTAAATACAAGCTCAATGTACCCTACCTGTAATTTTGGACAGCGACTATCTGCAAAACAGAAAGATAAAAAATGATTAGCATACTCCCATAGCCAGTAGGTAGACAATGGTGTGTGTTTGTATTGTTTGCCTTGAGATATCAACAGTATACAACGCGTTGAGCTGTAACCATTTGTACGGTGTTCCGTTAGTGTCACTCGTTGTTTCGCACTCTCGACCATTAGATTACAAGCGCGAGAACACGATCCGAAGAAGCGAAATCACGATGCGAATATTAGAAATCCATATCGCGATCTCGCATCGTAATTTCGCGTTGTCGCGCTTGTAATCCAAAGGTCGAAAGTGCGAAACAACGAGTGGCCCAAACGGAACGCCGTAAAATTAAGGTTCGTGAGTTGTTGTCGGGTAATTTGTACTGGTGAGCAAGTATTTGTCGGACGAAATATGCATTTATTTTGGGACAGTTTTAATTCATGAACAAACTCAACGATGAAAATTCGCGTGTAGCATCCTGGGTTGATTACCCGTTTGTGTATTTAAACAAAATAAGTTTCACTTGAGCGCATGCGCAATAATAGAGGCCCTGAAAGGGGTACATAAAACAAGGTCTTTTTCACGTTGACAGTAGTATTTTCCGGACGTTTTTTTTAACAGTGAAATATACGGAGAAATGCTTTATAACTTTATTTAATATATATAGATCTAAGAAAACAAATAAAAAACAATCAGATGCGTAATTTATATCAAAATAAAACCACTTTATCAATGATTAAATAATTACTAGAGAGTATAAGTAAGGCGTTGAAACAAATACGGAAGCATGACGTTTTAAAGACTTTACTAGACGTTACGTTTCTATGTAGCTACTACGCACGTCCTTAACGTCGTAACGGGTTAAATAATGTTCTGCCAGAGTTCGTCTGCTATAATGAGCAGACAGCCAAAACTATCACAAACCCTGTTTGGGCCCCAAATTGGGATTTTATCGCGCATGCGCACGTCATTTACTTCCCCAGACGACAGTTGCATGCGTATCGGACTATCAACGTTAACATTTGGGGTTTTACCAAAAAATAAACTCTGCGTACTTGAAAATATAAGCGTTTATTTGATTACGTTGTTAAAATAAGAAAAGCGGTTACGAAACGCGAATATTTAAAAACGTCCGGATTTTACTACTGTCCGACAAATACTCGCTAACCAGTACGTGACCGGTACTTGTAAATTTGAAACAAGTCCACACGTAAAGTATTAACCATTTGTGCTTTGAATGTTTGAAGCAAATCCACGGCTAAAGTTGTAACCATTTTGTGAGTATAAAATCATGTTAATGTCGGGTAATATGTAAATGACTTGTAAATTTGACACCTGTCCACGTGTAAACTATCAACCATTTGTGCTTTGAAAGTTTTAGGCAATTCGACGGCTGAAGTTGTAACCATGTTGTGTAAATAAAATCATGTTGATGAGAAAATGTAAGATAATTTACATGAGCTGAAGAAGTGAAGAAGTTGTTGTTGTAACTTTCAAGGGACAGTTTTACAGTCAAGTTTGGGTTGGAAAAAAAAACATGTCTCTAAAAATAGAATTTTAAAACAGGAATTTGTAGAATCTATCCAAACTGTATGTCTGTTATGCTGTTTTGGTTGCAAAACATAATTATTTTGATATTTATTATGCCTTTTGTGTGAAACAAGCACTAGGGTATGTCTAACAGGTGGTAAATATTTCTAAAAAAAATATCACATTTTTCAGACCTTGAAATATGAACAATAAATGTATTTTAGAACAGGAAAACAGTAAGTTTTAGAAAATTATTTATCACAGCCAAAAACTGAGAAACCGCACCTTTAAGATAAATCTACCGGATAGGTGTACTTGAGAATGGGACTATGTCAACGAAAAAAATTATTCCTATTGCACTTTAAATAATATTGTATGAAAGAAATTAGCTTAACTGAGATTTTTTAATTAAATAAATAATCAATAATATTATGCACAATAAGACATTTGATTAAAACAAAATTGCAAAAAAAGTTTGACACATTAAAGCCACAAGAGGGTTTCGAACTGACGACTTAGGAGCCATAATAAGAAATTACAGTAGACAGCGCTTTAACCAACTGCGCTATTCTGCTTGGAAATAAATCGTATGCAAATCATGGTTATATAAAATACTCGCAATTCTGACGTCAAAATGTAAATATGAAAAGATCTAAACAAACACGACCCTCTTTATAAATAGATTTTTATATCAGAATGCGTACATTCTTTTCCCATTATATATACCCTGTTTAATCGTTATTACATGCCAGTATTGATATCTTAATTTCAGATTTTTTTAAAGAAAATGCCCTATTGTGGCCTTTCTCGATGACATGGTCCCTTTAAAATACAGCAAATCCTACAACTTACAAGTTAGGCGTAAAAAAATACGTTTGTTTCAGGTTAAATTCCCACCAAAAATAGGGTAAGTAGGTCGGGATTTATTTTATTTTTTATTTTTCGGTACATGGTCAACTTAAAGATTCTAAAACTGAATAAATATTCAAAGCATATCAGTAATATTCTTAAACATTGTTTATAAGTAGATGCTATCAATACAAAACACTTATTTATCCAAAAACTTATTTAATAATTGCAACAGGTAAATAAAAGAAAATTATCTTACAAACCCAATAAAATGTTATAGGCTCGGGGCATTTTTTAGCGTAGGTCGGATAACCTGAAACAAACATTTGTTTACGCCTTACAACCCTTGTTCGTGTGTAAACTAGCTAGGTTATACATGTTTTCATGTTGTTTTGTTGATTATAAGTTGAAATCAAGCTGTATAAGGCAGATATGAGTTTAATATTTTCCTCTACTAAAATGTGAACACATTTCTCCAAGTGTAACTACAATGCAAGCAAGCTATTAACACGACTAGTAGGTTATAACTAGGTTAAGTGTGTTTTCATTTTCTTGTATTGCTGATAAGTTAAAACTATCTATTTATGGACACCGTTTAAATATGCACCTGTACAGAAAACTATTAACTTTTCTCTAAGTCGCCACGTATCACTACAAAGATAACAGCTTTGAACAAGTCTTAACTACATTGAAAATGAAAGCAGCTATCTACTATAAACGTGTTTAGGATGTGTTTTAACTTTTAACTTAAAGAATGTAGCTACATAATTAACAGGGTAAAACTAGTCCAAATCTTACCTTATGGGTTGAAATCCTCGTTGATATTAACACTTGTATCCTGAAACAATCGCGTTTATGTGCACTTGTGTTGCTGTACATCTGGATTTTAGTTAACAAGATTCACAGCCGCATAGTCAAGACAGGGAAATGAATAAATACATACTACGATTGTCGTCTGACTTCTTTAACTTCCGCTTTGAAACTATCGATTTCGCGTACTTGTCTAGGCCACGCAAATGCGAATTTGTGTTGAACGTCCTCAATAAAAAGTAAAAAGCAAGATGTTTATTTATTATAGTGTCACCCCTCGCGATTAAGGTACAGCCAGTTTTGACTTATAGGCTTTTCCCAAAACTAGGTTACTTCCCTTGCGTAATCACCAGTGATGTCCCCTGCTCACTTCCGGCGACTTTTATTGATTAAAAGGCGGGATAAGCGTATTGATATTTACCGAAAAACATACAATAGGTTAGAAACCAGTAAATCCAATTCCCGTAGGGTCCCATTATAAAACGGCAAACTTTCCAAGCATTTTTCTAGCGTTTCCTTTATTTCAGATTGTGCAAGCCTGGTATCAATTTAAAGATCAATCTGTCCTCTTCCAAAATTTGCAATAAAAAATGTTATTTCTAAGAAAATGCATCGCACTTGAATGCAGGCACCGGTAGAAAACAGGGTTTCGGCAGTCATATTTGGACAAAAGCCCCACACCACAGTAAACACACCCCAAAAGTTCACCTTTCAAGTTAGCCTCCAATGAAATGCACCAAAATGTTGCAGACACGCATAGGATAATAGAAATAACCACAAAAGGCGTGCCTGAGATACCTAAATGGCTTTTATGCCAGAAGAGAAGACGAACTCTTTAGTAATAGGCACTACTTTTGAATGGACCACGGAGGGATACACAATGATTTACTGGTATCTAACCAATATATTTGATTTTCAATCTTAAAATCGTGTTGATGTCGTAAAAATAAATTTACAAATATCAACATAATGTACATCATGTCCTTTCTTTATCAATTTAATTAAATTATTATTTTGATTTTTAACAATATTGTCTACTCTTTGAAGATTCACAAACAAACTGTACACAGTTTAACGGTTATTATGCAATAAAACACAAAAATAGCGATATAAGTATCTTAACAACCTATGCCTTCATCCTGTATTAACTTTGCATTATTAAATAAAATAAATAAATAAAGCTGTTTGTAGTAAAATGTTATGGCTAAGTAACTCTAAGCTAAAATTCTTCTGGCGACTAAAATTACGAAAATAAGGTATCATCACAGAAAGTTTTAGCGCAATTCCTATGTTTTTGACAGCAACTTCTTATTTGAATTCCATACATATTTGTGTTTAACTTTAAAGCTTTTTTCGTTGCAGATATTCTTGTTGTGTGCTGGATATTATACGGTGCTTGAACATGCTTCGCTTTAATCTTGAAATACAAAGTAACAAAACAACTATCTTTTCAATTATTGATAACACAATAATATAATAACTAAAGATGACGTCACTCCTCATTAAATGTTATAACTGATGTTGTATTAAAGAAATTAAGTAAGTAATTCGTTTATTATTGTGTCATGTGTTTAAACAATGTTCATGATAACTTCAGATAATCAACGACACAAATAACACCCGACCCAATGGGTCTATATGTCACCAGGAAATAGATGTGTCGTGATAGTTATGTACATAATAGGGTGAGTATCTATAATAAAACAGACATATATATATATATATATATATATATATATATATATATATATATATATATATATACATTTTGAAAAAAGTTTACACAATTCAGAGTAAGTAATTAACTAAGCGAACAGAAGAGTCTAATATACGTTTGAATATATATTTTATACTTGTTGAGTCTGTTTGATCAAGTATTTAGTTTTCCTTCATGTATATGACTCTAACTGAGATTATTTCTTCATTTCTGTCGAAATCGTGGTAAACAAACAACATTTTATTCTCGCAGCAGCTAATTCCCGTATGTTTTAGAAAAACAAAACACGATGAGCTCTTAAATGTTCAGCACCTTTCAATTCTTCAGAATTGACAATTAAATGCTGTGCTAAATTATTTCACTCTTCAATTTAAACCAATCTATTAATTCGAAAAATGTTTAATGCTTTTAATAAAGTTCTGTTCTGTTCAATAAGGTGGCGAAATTTCATAGGGTGACAGGCAAAGAACAACAACGGAGACAACAACATTTTAAAATGTGAGATAAACTTTAATTTGAGACGCAAACAATGGAGACGAAGTGTGATATATTAGTTGTCTCCGCTTGTAGATCTTTATCATCAATGCATTACGCAATTGCACGGATTTATTGTTCTAAGGGCAATTTGATAAGACCCCCGCGGTTAATGGCTTTGGTATTTTATGCCCCCTCTTCAGACAGATAACTAAGTATCCATTGAAAGAACATGTGTTCATTCGTGGTATTTATGTAAGGAAAACAACCGTTTAAGACGAGACAAGGAGATTACATTTTTTTCCGGATACCTGTCATACCGGCATGTGGCCTTAGTAATGAGTTTAAAACGATACTACATTTAGTTATAATAATTCATTTTTTAAAATATATCCTCTGAGTTTTTTTATGATGTTTAATAAAAAACATATGGTTTTAAAAATTTCCATTTCAAGTTTTGAAAGCCGCTTGGTCTTAGATCCATAATATTTTATTTGGCAAGCTAGGGGAAAAAGTCGCCGGAAGTCGGGTTTCAAATATGGCGGATGTGAATTCGCAATAATGGGATGTAATTTCAAAAGGAGATCACCTAGTTTTGGGAAAGGCCTATATGAGACACCTTTACTGATGAACATCTTTGCTCCCGATTCCTTTCCTATATAGTATATACCGGGCGCTTGGCAGGAATGCAATCGGTAAGCTTCGATTTACCTAGCTGCTGGGTATGCAACCGGCCATATCAGAACAAGCCCTGTGCGAGACTCGAAACTTCGACCTCCCGCTCCGTAGGCGAACGCACTAACCACTAGGCCACGCCCGTAACAATTTCTTTCGTACTGTTTTTTTTTCTTCCACAATCACGAAGATTATTGTTTGGTTCGTTGCTATGGTGATCGTAACCTCATATAGCTGTCATGCCATATCAACCACAACATGATTTGCTTCAGTGTCGTTATAAATTAAGACCTCACATCTTGGTTGTGGCTTTAATGTCACACATTATAAATATATTTAAATCAATAATGATGAAACGATTTGTATTTAACTTTAATCGGCGGATTTAGAGGGGGCGGAAGTGGCGCACACCCCCGTTCAATTGTCTTAAATTCCGTTTCTTTCATTCCCGAGACATTCTCTCTCAGGGAAGAGTGGCTGTCCGGCTAGCGCAGTGGTTGCTACACTCGCTTCTCACATAGGCGTCCCAAGGATTCGCTTCCCACTCCCGGCGCATGTGAGTTTGGTTGGTGGTCACCATACCGGACAGGTGGGGTTTCCTCCGGGTACTCCGGTTTCCCCCCACAGCACAAGACCACACCAAAAATTAAAATATCTTCAGTAAAAAATAAATAGCTGGAAATTGCAGCTGTAATTCAAAATTCGTCCCAACTTTCGTAAGTCTCGTTGAGTAGGTACGGGTGCAGGGACACACTCCGGGTCCTCACATAATGCAGCCTCAGGCGCGGAAGGACCTCATAAACTTCGAAATACATACACATCTCTGGGAAGAGTGATATAATTTTATCAAATTTCTTAATGGGCTATATGTTGCAGTGCAAGTGAGTACACGTCTATAATCTCTACAAAGAGCATAAATCTGATATCTTGCAGTTACAATGTCATTGTTTTGCACAATATATTATTATAGTTTTGGCAGTATCATTTTGTAGGTTCCGCCCCCCTCAGACTCCAAATCCTGTTGTACATTTTTCTCTTAATACTCTCTTAATACTCATTTCATAGGTTATTCTCAACATTTATTATAATATTATTTTAAAAATATATGGATGGTTTTACGTTATAATTTTCGTACAAAAACGTACATTCCCTCTTTAACATTGTATTAATTTTTTTCTCTTTCTGATCACGAACACAACGTAACGCGCGGCTTAACGATCACGAATATCAACCTTAACTCTAAAATTAGATATGATTCAACACCTATTGAAATAATTACTAAACAACTGGGGCCAAGTCATATTGAAGGGAAATTAAACAACTGGGGCCAAGTCATATTGAAGGGAAATTAAACAACTGGGGCCAAGTCATATTGAAGGGAAATTAAACAACTGGGGCCAAGTCATATTGAAGGGAAATTAAACAACTGGGGCCAAGTCATATTGAAGGGAAATTAAACAACTGGGGCCAAGTCATATTGAAGGGAAATTAAACAACTGGGGCCAAGTCATATTGAAGGGAAATTAAACAACTGGGGCCAAGTCATATTGAAGGGAAATTAAACAACTGGGGCCAAGTCATATTGAAGGGAAATTAAACAACTGGGGCCAAGTCATATTGAAGGGAAATTAACCAACTGGGGCCAAGTCATATTGAAGGGAAATGTGCAAATACAATTTACCTTGAGAAAACCTTTTTTTTTGTATTTGAAATCTTGTGAAATAGGAATCATCTTTTGGAAACAAAATAGACTTTCAATGAACCAGCTACAGACTTAAATAGTTTTATTATTTTGAGGAATTAACTTAAGTTTTCACTAAGGAACTGGATACGGCCCCTGGAATCAGTTTCCCGCACAACCGTGGTACAAAGCCTACTGCCAGTTGTAACAAGAATTGTCTTTTAAAAAAGACAAACGGCGTTGACATTAATAATGAGATGTTATTTTACCCTAAACATAATAAAAGAGGGCCAAGATGATCGGTTACGTGGCTTCTCGGACCCCAGATTTTTCGGTCCCCACCTAGACAAGGCGACTTCTAGGACCTCAGATTTTTTGAGCACCATAAGAAAACTTCTCATATCCCAAAATTAATGTGTGATTAATTCAATAAGTATTAATATTTGTACCGTGAATAAACCGATCATAACGCCCCATGTTTTCAAAAGTGATACATGAGTAACCTAAATAATTTACGTTAACATCATTATTTTATAAATTTGTCAGCCAAATTTAACAAAATTAACAATGTACGAAAATAATTGCGGGAATGAATGAAAATTATTCTGTATCAGACTCGTATAGTTATTTTTAAATAATATACCCTGCCTTCATCTTGGAAGTTATCGATGCATAATACATACCCATTTCTAAGTCAGTTAATCATTTATACTGTGTATCCTTATGAAAAGCAATCTTCAGAGAACATTCAGCGCATTTGAAATAATGATGACTGCCATTTTTGATAACACAATCATAAAATTTCATTAGACTATAGCGATTTAAAATTACATTCGGTAGGAATATGATGTATCAAGGGTTTATGTGTATAATTGGTATTGCAAATAATGTATTAACGCTACGAAAATGAAGTAGAAGTAACATGAATTGTTGTTCGACGTATTCCATTACTTATTTCACCACATTTCATTTATTGAAAGATATCTTTTTATAGGTTGGTTGATAAACATCAAGTGCAGAAGTTGATAGAAATGTGCAATTCTATTTAATTCTTAATAAAACGCAACCGCCATTCAATTTTAAATTAACATGCACAGTTAGTTTATACACATAAATTCCCCATTTATTGAAATATTCGCTCTGGACGCTAATTGATGCATGTATATTATAACAGCTATACACCGGCAGCTAAACGCGCGCTATTTTTAAAATGATCGTGAGTGTGTTGAACTCGCTATAATCAATTGTTATTTATAAAGCGGCACGCTAGGCTAAACAAAACAGTAGATTAATTCTGAGAACGAATATAATATTCCGATCTTGACATACAGTGAGAAAATATGTTTATAATTATGTTCAGTTCTACAGTGTATGTCGAAGTAATGATTATAACTTATTTTAACCGCTTATGTAAACAATCATGTACATTTTAATCCCCAAAAGTATGCAACAGTTGTTGGTATACATTAAACCATTGTTGTAAGTTTGCATTCCCTAAAAATAGAAAATTTGCCAAATTCTATTGGCATTCAATTTTCCCGCTGCATAATTATCGCGAGAAATCTAGGTCAAAAGTGATCTTAGACAGCTACGCCGTAAAATAGCCAAAGTTGTTGTTTTATCGCTTGTTCTGTTGTATCTCTTTTACCAATCGTTTCAATATTCTTAAATTCATGTTTACTAACAAAGCATACATTTATTGAATAAACAGGTGAGTACTTATTGAAAAGGAATCATATTTGATTTAAGGCACAGACATACATCTATGATTTTTATTTATTTATAAATGTTTACATGTTTAAAAACCAATGGCAGCCGCTACTGCGGTAAGGCGAGATCAACTCAAACAAGGTCGGTTTAGACTAGATTCGTGCGTGTTTGAAATCACGTTCACAATTTCAGGAAATAATTTTCACGTATACATTTTATGTCAGAAATAAGTTCAAACGGAAAGGTTTTATATTTAATGGGACTTGTTCACGGATTTTTTTGTTTTAAATATGCGATAAAACGTATTAACTTGACAATTTAAAGCATCTGAACTTAAAAACTCTAGAACTAGAACAAGAAAAGCATAAAAAAAGAAAGAAAAAAAAAAGTTGCTCCCACCGGTTTTCGAAATTCAGACCTCCGAATCAAAAGTCTACCGCGCTAGGCCTCCGGCCATTCCGATTTACGCACTTGCCTGTATTTTTTACGTTATGTAAGTGATTCACTTGTTTTCAAGAAATTTCTACGAAAACAGAAACACTCCAAAATATTCCGTCGAAGAGCATTACAAACGCTTTATAATTTTATCCATTTCAACAGATGATTACTCATTAACGAAATCGTATTTACAGTCTATTTTTATGTGAGTAGTGCTAATTAATAATAATAATAATAATAACTTTACTAAGAAGAATTAACATTAAACCAGAACATAACTTTTTACAATGTGTTCTTCTAAAATTAACAACATGAACACTCAGTTACAAAAACACATTAAAAATTATTTATAAATAAATGAAGAAAAATAAATAAATAAACAAAAATAAATCAATAAATAGAAATCACACAGACAAATCACGAGCAGCAAACTAGATTGCCAATAATCCAAATCATACGTAAAAAGCATTACTGAAGATCATATTTAGGTATTTCTTATATCTATATTTAAACGTATTCACATTTGTTGTACTTGGTAAATAAATAAGAATAGAATTGCACACTTGTCTAGAAAAATACCAAAATATAGTTCGCTCCTTTCTACACACCATTCTTTTAATTGTGGAATCTGAGACAAAAGGTTAGAAAATTGTCAATTCGTCAATCTGTGAACAGATCCCTTTAAAAGAGTAAACCCCTAACGTGCTGATATATGTTGTCTCATGCAGCTTCATCATAAACAAAATATACTATAATGTAAATGAATTCAAGTTTGTTGACACGAAATTTCGTGCATTCGTGAAATTATACATCATATTCGCGGAATCTTAAATTCGTGGAATTGTCGGAATTTCTGATATTTAAATTCGACACAAAAAGGGTTGCACATTTGAATACGTGCCTGAGTTCTCTTACGAAATTAGTATCAGACGAATAATATTGGTTTTACAGTATTTTAAGACTATTGCAACCATTTACATGTAAACACGTCATGGCAAAAAATAAATTTGACTTTATTTATAATGAATATGCGTAGAATAAATCGTAAGAAATGCACGCCTTTATCGTGTGTTTTCGATTACAATCAGCAGATCAATATTTGCATCCGGATTGATTATTATTTGTACTGAAAACGGCTTGTCTCATAAGTGGTCGCCGGTCGCCCAGGGCAGTTTCCGTCATTGAACCTTGCAAAAAACTCACGTTGATGGTCTTCCTCTAAGTATCACAACGTTATAGGCGATGTTTGTTTTTTTTATGAAATTGACGTGGGTCGCCTCTGTTACTGGAATCCTTAATTGCCCATACACAGTATGACGTAAACTTGTACATGCATTAGTATAAACTATTATTTCGCATTTCGTGCACTATCGACATATAAGCACTGGTGTTCGAAGACAATCCCTTGACTGAGTACATGGAGAATCCATTGACTGAGTACAGAAACAATCTTTTGACTGATTACAAAGATAAAATATTTACTGAGTACATGGAAAATCCCATGACTGAGTACCAGGGCAATCCCTTGACTGAGTACAGGAACAATCAATTGACTAAGTACCTGGACAATCCATTGACTGAGTACAGCGATAATCTATTGAATAAGTACAGCGACAATCCATTGAATGAGTACCGCGACAATCCCCTGACTGAGTACCGCGACAATCTCTTGTTGTGTTCAAGGACAATCCTTTGACTGAGTACCGCGACAATCTCTCGACTGAAATCCTGGAATATCCCTTGACAGAGTACACGGACAATCCTTTGACTGCGTACCGAGACAACCCATTGACTGAATACCGGGACAATCCATTGACTGAGTAAATGGACAATCCACTGACTGAGTACCGGACCAATCATTTGACTGAGTAAATGACACTCCACTAACTGAGCACCGGGACAATCCCTTAACTGAGTACCGAGACAATCCATTGACTGAGTATCGGGACAATCCATTGACTGAGTAAATGGACAATCCACTGACTGAGTACCGGGACAATCCTTTGACCGAATAAATGGACTATCCACTAACTGAGCACCGGGACAATCCCTTGACTGAGTACCGAGACAATCCATTGACTGAGTACATTATCAATCCATTTACTGAGTAAAGGAACAACCCGTTGACTGGACAGGTCCGTGATTTGATAAGGCGTTAAAAAATATGTTTATTTCAGGTTACATGCCCCAAAAAATTAGGATAGGAAGTTCGGGATTTATTTTTTTTATATTTTTTTTGGTAAATGTTCAACTTGAAGATTCTAAAACTGAATAAATATTCAAAACGTATCAGTAATATCGTTAAACATTGTTTATAATGTTTATAAGTGAATACTATCACAGCAAAACACTTATTTATCCAAAAACACATTTAATTATTGAAAAAGGTAATTAAAACAAAATTCAATCTGACAAACCCAATAAAATGTTCCATGGTCGGGGCATTTTTTTAAGGTAGGTCGGGTAACCTGAAACAAACATATTTTTTACGGCCTGACAAATCAATTCTATAAATTGCAGAACAGTTCCTCAAATATTTAACAGCATCACGAGAAGCCAGTTCAACGAATGTGTGAAAGGAAAACTCGACGAAGGTTGAACAAGACATGACATATTAATTCCATGAATATCTGATAAAACAAGTTCATGACATAAGTGTATGACGGGGCAATTCCCAAAATGTGTTGAAGAACAATTTACGACACCTAAAACAATGACAATTTGAAATAATTGTGCGACCGGCTATATACGAGTACTGGTGATTGAACCACTAATATAACATTTACATTTACACAATTATATTTAAATCCGCAAATCCTTTTGAGTTCAGTCAGCTGTAGAAACTCCATCAATTATAACACAATTATACGTCAACAATGAAATGAATGAAAAAAAGCTACAGCAACCAAATTCGCAAAAACCATTTCAAACATATATTGCAAATGACTCAAGCTACTTCATTGATCAAAACACACGTAGAATAAGAAATGAATGATGTAAAAGCAACACCAACGTAAAATTTAAAAGCATGTCTTTTCTATAGGCCATTTTATTGCTTGAAACTTTAATAGCGCGTGAGAACTGGTGACGGCAAGTGTTGTTAGGCAGATATTGAAAAGTAGTGTGTGTTTTTTTTGCCGCGACCAATGACAATTGGGAACAGTTTAAAACCGGGTTGTTGGTACTTGTAGGTAGGGCGGGACATATTGTTTTAATTGTTAATTGTTAACTTTATGCACAAATTGTGCTACACCTGGTGAGAGTTGATATTGCGTTTAAGATTCAACGATTTGCAATTTGTTCGTTGTCTGTCGTCTATTGTGTATAAATGTTTATGGGCTGCGCGGACTTCGCGTATTCTTTATAAATGTTGTTATTTAGGGAATATTTGCGTACATATACATATGAGGCGTGTCGTGGGAAAATCGGGCCTTAAGAAACGTGTGGAATATTTCGTCCCGGATCAGCCTGTGCAGTCCGCACAGGCTGATCCAGGACGGCACTTTCCGCCTTCAGTGGATTTATGTTTAGAAGATACTTTATTGAAACAGAAAATACCATAAAAGCGGAAAGTGCCGTTCTGGATTATTCCGGAACGACACTATGCACATGCATTAAGCCCGGTTTTCCCACGACACGCCTCAATTATGTATGCATAGCTTTTATAACGAAGCACATTAATGGTGCCCGATTTGATACAATGATACATTCTATTTTTATTGGCAGGACAATAGGAGCAATTCATTTATTTTACTAATCTGCTTCTCACACTTTAGGCATAAATTTGTACTTGAAACAGATTGGGGTGAAGTATTTAATGTGGCTTCATTACAGGCCGTTGACGATCAAACTGGTGCATGTGAAAATGAGGAAGTGCCGCTTACATAAATTTTCTAAGGAAAATATAACGTATGCAATTCAATAAAATTTATTTCCAGGCCATTCATTCGACTGTCGGTCTACAAAACAAGAATTTCCAACGGACCAGTAGGTGGTGTTGGATTGCGTGCGGGTGTCGTAGAATTAGACGTCGTGTAGTATACGACGAACAATGACGTACGTCGGTGGGATAGTCTTAACCCTGACTGGGAGTAGAGGTATGTCTTAATGATATTACTGTACAGTATACTGTAAAATCTTTTTTTTTCGTGGTGGTCTTATTTTCGCGTATTTCTCGTCCCGAACGTAGCGCAAATTTAACACCCCGCGTAAAATTTATTTCTGCATAATTAAAAAAAAAAAGATACTAATGAAAAAAGTACGATGTTTTTTAATAATGTGCAAAATTTAGACACCTCGAAATAAAATGATTTTACATTATACGTTTACGAGAGCAAGGTATTTCGTAGGTCTGTCGTGACAGAACGTCGTACAGCGTCGCAAAATCGTACGATCGTTTTCTCTAACCATTTTGGAACGCAAATCAACGAGTTTTTATTCATTGTTAACACGTGGTAATTAGTACTTATTGCTAAATATGCACGTAAGCACTTATGGGGGTTTTCACAAGTGTCAATCAGTATTCATATTAACTGAGCTGAACTTAACAACATTTGAACACAGTCTACACAATAGACCGCGTGACAATGAGCAATGTACGGAAACTAATGTTCTGTCTCACACTAGCCAGTTAGGAGATTGAAAGCAGCAAGAGCTGGAAATGTCTGTTGACTCATCTTACCTCTTCCGGTTCAGTGACTGAGCAAGCGTCGTAGTCTGTGTACTCCAGGCGGCTGGAAGAGTTCCGGAACCAGTCTCCGGACACGTCGCAGCGCTTGTAACTCTTTTGGTCCCCTGAACAAAATACGTAGGATTCTTTATGGAACTGGGAGGGGAATTATGTAGTCCGTCCAGGATTTGGTCACGTGACCGGATTCTCTTGGGCAAATACTCTTAGCGATCTATACCAGATGCACCGACACCACTCCAATCGCACCCACCACACACCAGTTTGTTCCCGAATAGCCCTACTATACACCTGCCCGCCCCAAAATTCGCCCGCCCCACATATCGCCTCCATATCGCACCGGCTTGCCCCACCTCGCCTTCACCTCACACGGTCTTGTCCCCATATGGCCTCCACCTCACACTGGCTTGCCCCCGTATTGCCTCCATCTCACACCGGCTTGCCCCCATATCGCCTCGACCTCACACGATCTTGCCCCCCATATCGCCTCCGCCTCACACCGTCCTAACCCATATCGCATCCACCTCACACCGGCTTGCCCCCATATCGCATCGACCTCTCACGGTCTTGCCCCCATATTGTCTCCACCGCACACCGGCTTGCCCCAATTTCGACTCGCCCTCACGCCGTCTTGCCCCCATATCGCCTCGCCCTATCACCGTATTGCCCCCATATCGCCTCCACCTCACACCGGCTTGCCCCCATAACACGACGCCCTCACACCGTCTTGCCACCATGTCGCCTCCACCTCATACCGTCTTGCCCCATATCGCCTCCACCTCACACCGTCTTGCCCCCATATTGTCTCCATCGCACA
This sequence comes from Congeria kusceri, assembly GCA_027627225.1. NCBI lineage: Eukaryota > Metazoa > Mollusca > Bivalvia > Myida > Dreissenidae > Congeria > Congeria kusceri. The sequence goes on from CM051038.1 coordinate 12,039,322, forward strand.
CCGGTTTGCCCCCATATCGCCTCGACCTCACACCGTCTTGCCCCCATATCGCATCGACATCACACCGGCTTGCCCCCATATCGTCTCAATCTCACACCGGCCCGGCCCCAAATTGCCCCCCTTACACTGGTTTGACTCTGAGCTCTACTCGCCCTGCACCCTGTCATACCATTACTATGTCTAACCCAGACAACATGCATATTTTTTATAAATGGCAGTGATAAAAAAGGCAAATAAATATTTTTTATTATTATTAAAACCCCACGAAATACCCAAAATGAGAACAGTTTCATCTTAGGCCAAAAACATTTGTGTGTTTCGGGCAACGATCTCAAAAAAGTTAGGTAGTGTCGAATTTAGTTATTTTTCCTTTTTTAAAAGACACATTTCGGTCAAAAACATTAAAAATGATATAAAATCTGACGAATACGCTAAAATATTTAGGTTTTAAGGGGGGGGGGGCAGTTCGCTAGGTAGGGTCAGGTTGCCCGAAACACAGAATTATTTTGTTTGGCCTTAATAAGGTTAATTTGGCTAAAGGATATTTTGAGCCAGATGGAGCCCTGTTATTTAACTTAATTTGCCTGGAATATAGTGGGATAAATAGTGTTTTTATAATGAAATAGTGCTTAAGATAAACAAGCATGAAATAGTGCTTTGAATTTACTAGAAAGAAATAGGGCTTAGAATATTGAATCGTAAAAAGTGCTTTGAATTTACAAGCATGAAATAGCGCTTAGAATATACTGTCGTGATATAGTGATGTATATTTACAACCATGAAATAGCGCTTAGAATATACTATATGAAATAGCGCTTAGAATATACTACATGAAATAGCGCTTAGAATATACTACATGAAATAGCGCTTAGAATTTTTTTTAGGACTAAATTGTGCTAATCATATACTAGGATGAATAAGTGCTAAATATGAAATAATAATAGCCGATATGCATGAACTAGATCTAGTGCTTTGAATTAACTACTATCATATGAAATAGGATTAAGTAGTGGTTATGCTGGTGTAAAATATTGACAAAATCTGGAGTAGGGCGAAATACATTGGAGACTTTACTAGAAATGCAGTTTACCACTTTTTAATAAGGGGCATCAATTATCAGTGCAATTAGAACTTCTACCTAAGTGTAATCTAAAATCGGTAGTTTGGCACTCAACGAAATTGCGTATACGTTGATGTATAATATGGCACATAAATTAGTACGAGTACAAACTACAGACGCACTGTATTTTAAATGACGTAGGCGGCACGCACATTTTTTTACATAGGCCTCGTGCAGAAAATTACTGGAATTAAAAAAAAGAAGCTTTTTAATGATTTTACTGGGCAACTTGAAAGGGAAAGAAGGAAACCGAAAGCAAAACACAATGAACAAAGCATAGATTGTTTAAAAAACATTTGATTTCCGGGTTTAATTGTTTCGTTGGTTTGTGTCTGTAAGAACCTTGCTAGTGCGTCGTGACATACTGAAATACAGCACGTGTGACTCGTTAAGTCCCTTTGTATAACGCGTAGAGATATGATTGGACCAACACGTTATACCAAGGGACGTATGATGGACCAATCATATCTCTACACGTTATACAAAGGGACTTATGATTGGACCAATCATATCTCTACGCGTTATACAAAGGACTTATGACCAATGTTTATTTTATTTCCCTTTCCAATATACATGTATTTATAATTTAATTCCATGCATAGGCCTAAGTGCGTCGTGACATACTAACATACTGCAAGTATGTTGCGTGTCCCTTTATATAACGTAAAATACAGATTTTTGCTTTTGTGTTGACGTCTTTTTCATATATGTATGCGTGTATAGAGTATACACTTAGATCTATATTTTAATGGGTAATTTGCAATTACATAATATTTTCTCAACAATCTACATTGAAACGGTCTCGTATTTCCATTTCGTACAATTTATACTGAAGTATCTGGGAGATAACTAAATCGAATTACATTGTTGTCCTACATTTAAACAATGAAAAATTACCAGAGATGCTGAATTTTCGGACTAGATCTAGATCTATATTCTATATGCCTTAAAACTATAAAATATGTTCTTCAATAACACGCTCCAGCATAAAATTAGTATGGTAAAATGGTGTTCCTTTTGCGGATTATAAATTAAAAACGTCGTATTAGAATCTTATAGTAACGATAATATATATTTTAAATGGAGCTAATAACTGATGAGCATATTGACAGTTTTCAGATTTTCGGTCATGGATGCCCCGTGTTTTTTGTTAAATTTAGCACGATTTAGATTTTTGGCATTTAAAAGACCTAGACTGTTAAATACGTGTTTAAAAAAATAATAATCACAAGAATCGGGGATACGTAACTTTCCTAGATCTGTCAGGAAACTGGTCGATCTTGATATAGATCTATTTCAATGTGTAACAGATTAAATTTACATAGGTCTGAAGGTTTGAAACATTAGAAAAACATTAGAACAAATGGGTCATTAAAAAACGAAAAAAAGCAGACTGACCTGTGGTTGAAAGAAAGGTCGGACACTGTTGACGGGCAGTGGTGTTGGCTAACGTGAAGTTCCAGCAACTCCAGCCGTCAAACGTCTGCGGACAATAATTTGTGACGTCATCGGGTTGTGACGTCACGAGTTGCTGTATGCAGCAATCCCAGGCGGCTTGACAACAGGCGGTCCACTTGTGACAAAGGCTTTTTTCAAGCGTCTGGCACACTTAAAATGAAAAACAATGTGAAGTTTTAAACAGAGAAATATAAACCTGCACTGGTATCTATTTAGTCTACTATTTATGTACAGACCTATTTGAGCAACTTAAAAACTGAAAAACGAATGACAACAATGGGCAAACCTTGTTACCACTTGTTCTGTTTTCATCTATAGGGACTAGGATGGGATTACTGGATACAATACGGAATAGCTGTGTTACAGCAGGCTTGGGGTTTTGTGCCGTTGAAATACTATGTGTACATATTGGGAAGCAATCGAATATCTTGAGAGCACGCTTTAACAATTTGTCGTTAACCTGGGGTCTTAGAATATATGTCAAAATGCTCTTGCCAATGAAATTCTGTTTATCATTGACATTGGTAAATTTATATCAATGATTACACGTATGTCGTTCTTCTACGTAATGACTTTGATCGCATTTCTTATTTATATCGATCCTCAAAATCAGTTTGAAAACTTAAAAAAACAGTAGATCTAGATCTACACTGAACATGACTTCATATATCACTTAGGCCGAAAGAAATAGTTGTTGGTTTCTGCTAACGTATCCAAAAAAATCTAAGGGGGGGGGGGGGCTTAAAGTAACTTTTTCTTTATTCTTTTTTACTTCGCGGCATATTCACCACCCAGTTTAGGTATATTGGACTGCATGCAAACTGTTTCAACGCCTCCAGTCAAAGAAACTGTACCCTACGCTTATTACCAAAAAGCCGCATATTAGCAAACATGGCTCTTTTTACCGAAAGAAAAATATAATAATCGATCTAGGGTCGGCGGAAAATATTGGGGGGGGGGGGGGTCGGGTAAGCGGAAACCAAGTACCTTCATTCATGGACGTATGGTTGTCCTGGGAAGGGGCGACTGTCAGGTCGTCGTTTTGGAGAAGAAACGGTTCAAAGTGTAACGTTTTTGTTACGAGCTTCTTGCTAAGGCGAAACGCTGGGCTGTCTTTAATCAGATAGAAGTAGCAGAGGCTGCAGGTCGACACGTTGTAATGGGGCAACCGGAAGTAGCCGAGTCTGTCTCTGCAGATACCGGGTTTTGAGGCATCGCCATTGGCAGGGATCTGAGATTGCAGTTGGGTAGATATAGTGCCGTTGTCATGCTGAGATTGCACTTGGGTAGAAATAGTGCTGTTGCCTAGCTGAGATTGCAGTTGGGTAGAGATAGTGCCGTTGTCATGCTGAGATTGCAGTTGGGTATAGATATTGCCGCTGTCTAGCTGAGATGGCAGTTGGGTAGAGATAGTGCCGCTATCTATATGGGATTGCAGTTGTGTAGAGATAGTGCCGTTGTCATGATGAGATTGCAGTTGGGTAGTGATAGTGCCATTGTCTTTATGGGATTGCAGTTGGATAGAGATAGTGTCGTTGTCTATTTGGGAATGCAGTTGGGTAGAGATAGTGCCGTTATCTATATGGGATTGCAGCTGGGTAGAGATAGTGCCGTTGTCTAACTGAGATTGCAGTTGGGTAGAGATAGTGCCGTTTGCATTCAGGGATTTGAGTTGTGAAAATGTAACATACGTAAGAAGAAAAGCGAGCGTTGTCCAGCCGTTCTTAACTCGCATATTGATGTTTCATGGAACACGTCTGTAAACAAAAAGATGAATACGCTCGAATTTTTTTTATTGACGTCTCCATTATGTGGTCATGTTGTACATGGCTATGTCAGAATTAACCACTGTTTTGTGTCCATTTTCTGACCTTTCCACTTTCTAGCTTAAAAAGGTGAATTGTACAATTAATTAATAGCCAAACTTTAAATAAAATAATTGCTTCTTTGCTAAGTTTCTCAGGCGTCCATAATTGGTTCTACCGAGAAAACAAGTTCTGTAGTTTCTCTTTTTATCAAAAGCCTTTACTGCAGTCAGACTTTGGTTTATGAGCAAACGATTAAAAATAAAATGCGAGTGCTACTTACTCACTTCTAGATCAAAATTCACGCTGTTCACATATTTTATTGTGCAATTATATAACAAAATGTAGTCTCTGACAATCGAATGCGTTCATTTCATCTGGATTAATTGAAACAAACAAACTGAATGCATTTTACTTACTTAGTACCAAATCCGTCCATTTGCAGTATGGTGCTATAAGCCTCAGTAATCGGAAATGGGCCGGGATATTCATCTGCTGTTATCTTTAAAGGGGCATGTCGGTATATGCAGATTGTCAAATTGACAAATGTTATTTTTGTCACTGATTAATTCCTGAGATAAAATAACATAATGTGAAAGAAACGAAAAAAAGCGCTCCTGACAGAGGCATATTTTGGAAATAATGTGTCCTTCATGAATACACTCGAATGTAAATGAATATAATTGTGAAGCGTTTCGTTAAAATTTTTGCAAACACGTATATCACTTACACCATAATGAACGTAAATTTAGTATTTGAGTATAGCCTTTTATTTGTTGTTTTTTTCAGATTTTAAATACTACATGTTAGTTATTATAGTATAACAGTGTTCTATATATTAAATTCGAGTACGTAATGTGTTAAAAAGCGTGTTTTAACCGGAATAAATAAATAAATATGTATGTATGCCTTTTCTTAATAAATTATTTTATGATATTTTCAAAAATACGAACATCTGTAGATAAGTCCATTTAAAGGCCACTTAATGTTGGCTGTAGAGATGTGTATGGAAATTCTATTGGAGACACGCTGAATGTTTTTACTCGCTGCTACTCAAAGTGGTTGATGTTATCTAAATGGAAATTGCATTTCAAATGATAAGCCTTTAAACGTGGCTTTTCAGCATAAAAGAATCCGGCCATATAATTCTCGTTTTAGAAATTGTTTACAGCTATCGGTTGTGTAAAAGATTACAATACGTTTCAGTTTAGTTCAACGTAGTCAAAGGCCCACGGGCTAAAAATACAAGCACGAGGCTTAAAGTATAATCTAGTCCGAGACATAGCTTCCAAAATGTAATGAAGTCGGTTACCTTAGGAAAGATCTAATATCAGAAGAGGCACGAGTTGGGTTGGGTGGAAAATAAGTTTTTACGTATAGTGTATAACATATATATAGTGATCGCATCGTCCGCCCGTCCGTCTTTCCATATGTCCGTCCGTCCCGCTTCTTGTGCGGAGTATAACTCGAAAGTATCGAAGGGATTCAAACTATACTTCATATAATGATAGAGGGCTTTGAGAGGAGGCGCCGAGTACAAGGAGCATAACTCTTTTTTCAATATTTACGGAGTTATTGCCCTTTGGTTAATTTTCTTGTGCGTAGCATAACTCCGTTAGTATTGAAGTGATTTAAAATAAAACCACATATAAAGATAAAGGAAGTTGAGAGGCAGTGCAAAGTACAAGAACCATAACTCTTTCTTTAATATTTAGAAGTTATTGCCCTTCGGTTATTTTCTTGTGCAGAACATATATATGTGTCAAAACACATCTTCGGGGGCATTCGTCGCATACAGTGACAACGCTTGTTTTTTCATTAATTATTATGATGACATTTACAGTGCTTTGTCAGTTAGTTAAAAAGTAATGTTTTACACAGTGTTATTTCATTTGTCATTTGGCAATCATGTCATTTGACAATCACATTCATGTTATATGACAATTATGTCATTTGAAAATCACAATCATGTTCTATGAAGATCACGCCATTTGACAACCATGTCCTTTGACAATCACGTCATTTGACAATCACGTCATTTGGCAATCATGTCATTTGACAATCACAATCATGTTCTATGACAATCATGTCATTTGAAAATCACAATCATGTCCTTTGAAGATCACGCCATTTGACAACCATGTCCTTTGACAATCACGTCCTTCCACGATCAGGTCCTTTGACAATCATGTCCACTGACAATCATGTCCATTGAAAATCATGTTTTTTGGCCATCATGTTCAATGGACATGATTGTCAAAGAACATACTTGATACTCATGTCCATTGACAATCATGTCTAGAATCATGTTCTTTGACAATCATGTTGTTTGACAAGTATGTCCCCTGACAATCATGTCCTTTGACAATCATGTTCTTTGACAGTCATGTACATTGACAATCATGTTCTTTGACAACAATGTCTTTTAATAATCATGTCCTTTGACAAGCATGTCCTTTGACAAATATATCCTTTGACAATTACTGTGTCCTTTGACAATTGTATTCTTTAACACTAATGTCTTTTGACAAGCATGCCCTTTGATAATCATGTTCTTTGGCAAGCATTTTCGAGTACTTTGACCAATTTATATAGTTTGACAATTATATCCTTTGACATTAATGTCCAATGACAATTATATTCTTTGACAATCATGTCCTTTTATACTTGTGTCTGTCGAGGATCACGTTCTTTAACGATCATGTCCTTAGACAGTCATGCAGCGTTTTTCCTCTATATAAACTTAGTACCCTAAAAAGGTACCTTCCCAATCCAATGTACTTACAACTTTTCCCAATTTAAAGATAAAACAAATTCCAAATATCTGGGAAACCAATCATAAAAAGATTCACAATATGTATTTAACTTTCATTTTACCTCATGGAAATAAAAGTGAAAGAATCAATGAAAAAGCAGTTTTAGAGTTTATTTATTGTTCTGTAATTATTTTTGGCAGTTTTGGCAGAAAGTGATAAAATTGCCAATTTGGTTGAAAACGTGGCTAATATTCCCAATTTGACTGATACCGGTACCATTCCCAGAGTAGTGAGGACAATCACATCTATTGATAATTACGTTGACAATTATGTCCTTTGACATTCACATCCTATGACAATCATGTCCTTAGAAAAATATACCGACAATTGCATTCACATCTGACAACATATGAACTACAATGATGTTACTGGGAATTAAAAAACAAACAAAAATAAATGGTCTTAGAATGGCTTTATTCTACATATTTAACAAATAAATGGTCTTAGAATGGCTTTATTCTACATATTTAACGAAACAAACAAAAATAAATGGTCTTAGAATGGCTTTATTCTACATATTTAACGAAACAAACAAAAATAAATGGTCTTAGAATGGCTTTATTCTACATATTTAACAAAACAAACAAACATGTCTGCTTTTAGCAATACCCATCTATGTACTTCGTATAAGCAGTTTGAACGAGACATATTTTATTATGAAGACTGTCGGGTTCATTGGAAGTTTGCCGTTAATAAATATTAAGACAGCATACCATTAGGCTTTTAAACACGTTTAGTCATAAAGATATCTTATTTGAATAACTTAACACACATGTAAGATGCTACACAAAATGAAATACATGTATCAAAGTTAGCCGTCTGCACCATGCGCCCATCAATCCATCGAGTCAGTTGAAGTGCGGTGCTTATGCCTTTGATCTATTATGAAGATTTAAAAAATATAATAAAAGCGCACTTCAACTGGATTGTGTGATAACAATTAGTTTAAAAGGGCCATTCAATTATTTTTATCCATCAGAACCAAGTTGAAAAGCTATGCAACAAAGACAGACTTTTTTATAGCATTTATCACTCTCTGTTAACATAAATGGACATGTAATGGACATAGTTTTCATTAATTAAAACTGCAGAGAAGACAACAAAATACCATCATTGTTTGTGTAATTTTTTTTTTATGAATGGTTGACAACCAAAATGCAACAGAGATTACAAAACAAACAAAAATCAATTTCTGTCTGTATGTTAATCAGTAGACATAGATAAATTACAACATAACTTTACAGTAAAAACAATGAATTCATAACTTTTTAGATTCTAAATCCTACTTTACTAACAAATCATATTTTTATCCAACTGAACACCGGTATATTTGATTGCACATTGCGGCTATGAAACTAAGACCAGAGTTTTTTTATTTCTTGGTTCTCGAACATTTTTGGAAAAGTGTCCAGTTGGAGGAGGGAAAAAAAACAACAAAAAAAACAACAGTACAGAATTGTAAATTCATGACTAGAATTTCACAAAGGGAAATGGGCAGTCATATTAAAATCTTTATGCATTATTACTTACAAAAATCATATTACACAACATTAACTTAATCACTGCATGATAAACATGACATGAATACCAATAATAGTAACATAAAAAGGCAGTCTTTATCACATAAAAACTACTGTCAAATTATGCTAACACTTTAACACAGTACGTCAGGGCAGTGGCCATATTATATGTATAACAGCATGTTTAATAAAGTGAAATCTAACTGAATATATCTTATTAATAAATCAATATACACCAATGAAATTTGTTAATTATAATATTGATATAAAATTATAAAAGTGTATGTTAAACAATGATTCTAAGATCTTAATTTGTTTTTACTGAGTATTCTCATCTGACTTTAAGTGTTGCATGATGTATAAAATTACCAAGAGCAGATCATATGAATCATACAGCGATATACAGTCGCAATGCATGTTACATAAAATTTAGTCATTTCTTCAGCGTTTTTTTTTGGCATTCCGTTTAACAGGTTTCACAAGGTCATTTTTACGATATTTACGGGTACATTCTAAAAAATTTTTTTTTTTTTTGCTTTTTGGAAAAAATCGGGTCAGCGGATCCGAGAACCAAGAAATAAAAAAACTCTCGCCTAATAAGAATTCTTCTACAAAGAGCATCATTTGTTGTTCATTGTCAGAAGGTACAAAGGATGGTATTGTACGATTTTATTGACCTGGCACTCATTAATCTCCGCTAGGGCTAGACTGCGCTATTTATTGCGCTATTCATATCAGTTTAACATTTATCTAGCGTCTAAAGTACAAATTTCATAATCTTAGAACAAAAACCCTCATCAACACGTGTCAGGAAAAATACCACGTTTTCTCATTTTTTATTTTTATTAGTTTAATTATTGTATCTACATAAAAATGCAATCACAAAGACTCTGTTTCGCTCACAGTATCGGTGCAGCTCTCTTTTGTGTCGGAATCGAAGTTGATGATGAGATTCCATGTCATGACGTCAGCCAAATGAACAAATAAATAAATTAAAGCAATTGAATAAATTAAAAGTACCTGTTCTGGGATTCGAACCCAAAACATCGCGCTTACAAACTTTGCGTACTTACCACAATACATATTAAAGTCTCAGCCTCCTATCTGGGTAAGCAGCTTAAAATAGATTGACGAAAATATACCGAATATTCATGAGTGCCAGGTCAATAAAATCACAAATATATTGTTTTTCACATCACCATAAAACTAATAGATCATTGTAAGCAATTCAACAATATTCCGTGCACTACAAAAAGCCGTCCATTCACATTAACCACAACGTACCATTTTTGACACTTTACATGTTGGCCTGGCTGGTGCAAGTGTCCAGTTTATAAATGTAATATCGATTAGTGACAACTTAACTGTTGCTCAAGTCCCTCCATAAGAGAATGTGGATGTCCTTATTGATAATCTTGCCATAAGAGTGCTTGGTTTTGTATTACGTGCTTAAATAAGATTTATGAACCCCTTAACCGGTTGTTTTATAAACTTAAAACAAATGCATATACACTGTTTTGTAACACATCAATTATTTATTTTCATATCACAAAAACAGAAACAATTCACATTACAGTTATGCTATTTTAGCTTTTCTTGTCTTTAAACAACAGCAACTAGCCTTCTGTAAATATGAACTCTTCATGCTTCCGAGGCAAACTTCATATTTTGTTTCAACCCTCTAAAGATCCCCAAACATAGCTAGCCTTTGATACTGCAAATCCACTGTCAAAACTCAACCTGGCACCTTTGCTCCCGGCATGTCACTTTTTTCTCTTGCCACAGTCAGCGTGGACTAGTTCAAACAACAGTGTTTGCTTTCCTTAATGCAAGACATCCCGTGACCAGATCACCTGGCATCATTCTGATTCGTGAAAACTCGTCTGTGTTCGCATAGCGTAGCTTTGTTTGAGGATCTGTGTATGTGGACTATAAATATAATATTGGTGATTATGTATTTTGTAGTGAAGTAATATCATATTATATATATTAATAGAATATATAAATTTTAAATTATAGCCTAAGTCAGAATATTACTAAAATGTTTATCTTCTTCTGTAACACCTAAAACATGGGGTAAATAAGAAGAACATAAAAATAATGCAACTGAGTATAATTCAATGAAAATATTGAATGATTATTTATGGAACTCGTAAGATTTTATAAAAGTTTGTGTTTTTAGCAAATAAAACATGACCAAAACTGTTTGGTTTAATAATCTTTAAAGCTTTGTGTTTTCATGATTTGAAATGTACTAAGAACATGATTATCTGGAAGATAATATCTTCAGAACATAACATTAGCAATAACAACAGAATGTTTTACTAATTTTACCCAACAGCAGACTAATACTCACTGCTAATCCCGATATATCAGAATATTTCACAGCAGGTTTGAAGGACGGGGGTGCATCAATCATGCCATCTGCAATGCAACAAATAAAATATATCTTATATTCCATTGTCTTTGATAAATGCTACATGTTTCCAAATGAAAAGTGCAACTGTTTGATTTAAACAGGAATTAGTTGGTTCCAAGATTAACTTAAATTGGCTGATGCATTTGAATTGTCAAATTGTTGAGTAGTATGCATTATTTAAGAAATAATTTTCATTTATCGTTGTTTATCCGCCAATAAACAATAATTTGGATTTCTGATTCGTAAGAATTAAACCACAAGGGCATTAGCCCGAGCTGTTTAACAGCCACACATCAGAATGTTAAAGAGTTGTTTATTGGCCGATAAACACCGTTAATAATTTTTTAAATTTAGATTCTAATATGATTTGCCATACATTTTGGCAATTGTAAATGGAACTACTTTTTACTATGCTCCACTCAGAATCGGAACTTTATTGGGTAGATTAATAACGACAATCTTGTTCTTTGACTATAGAAAAATTAGCGAGTATCATGTTAGAATGATTATTAACTTTAATCACTGCAATTTCTTTTAAAATATTTTTGCCTCATTGTTTTGCTCTAAAATAATGTTCATCATAAACAATCAGGGCTCACTATGTCACTGGCCTAAATAGCCAATGACTTCAAATTTGAACATTTGGCTAAAAGAAAATTCTGTTTAGCTACAACATTTTCATTACCAAAACCTTAAGTGTTGTCAAAATAGCATGTAATACACAATCAAGGTCAAAATAGCATGTAATACACAATCAAGGTCAACATAGCATGTAATACACAATCAAGGTCAACATAGCATGTAATACACAATCAAGGTAATTTAGCTAAAGAAAGTTTTCAGCAATGGGGGCCCCTTAAAATTTAAACTTGCAAACAGAATTCGAGGCTTAAATCACTGCGTCTTCTTTAAAAACATTTTTCCTCATAGTATATATTTTGCTCTAAAAAATGCTAAAACGGAACAATGAATTAAACCTTGCACACACATGTTGTATCATCTGGCCCCCAAGGCAGGGCTCTCTCTGCAGTAACGATCTGCTTCAAGTTCTTCCATGCCCGTGTCTTCTTGTTGGCTGATGTCCCAATGCTGGAGTGCTGAAAAGCCAAATAATACAATGAGTCAGATATATTAATTTTTTAAAGAGCATTAGCCACACATCTGTTGGCCAATGTCTCAATGCTGGAGTGCCCGGGCTCACTCTGCCAATGTCTACTAATTTCAACATTTGCCTAAAGAAATTATCATTTGGCTACAACTTTTACTCCATAAAACCATAGAAAATACCCAAAATAAATATTAAAAAAATTATGGTAAATTTGGCTACAGAAATTGTTTAGCCTCGAGTGCTCAACACAAGAACCAAAGTACAATACCTGTGATTAACCAATTACGTCTGGACAAAATCCCTACAGATGCAATCCCTCCCAATTCTGTGTATGTACCCAGATGTAATCTTTCCCATTTACTGTACAACCAGAGCATACCAGTAATACTCCAATCAACATTTACGAGCAGTGCTGGTACTGTAAGCAAAAATAATAGTTGAAAATATTGAAAAATATGCCCTATTCAATACCAAAATAAAACATTTGTTTAGATACTAATCTGCTAATATATTTTAAGCCTTTATAGAATTGAAGCAATAACTAAATGCAATAGTTATTTTAATTAACATTTTGTAAACTTTGGAAAACAAGTGTTGAAAGTTTGACGGTCAAACATCCATGTTTTTGCCACTTTAACAAGCAATTTATTTTTCAGGGGAATGGATGTTGTTAACATTATTTATAAAAAATAATAATAATATATCGTAATTACTCAAAGTTTTCGGGCACTCTTAGTTTTCGGACACCCTCTTTTTAAGCCAAAATAATTATTTTTTGTAACTCTCTATTTTCGGACAGTCAGCTTAAACCCTATTATTTATGACTATATTCTCGGATAGTGGTTTAAAGCTGGGTTTATTAATCAAAATCTGTTTATTTTGTTGCCGTTTGTTTTTGTCGTTTTGTAATATTAATTCAAGGTTCTTTCATTAAAACGTAATTAATTCAAAATGTTAAAACCATGCACACATTATAAATTACCTTGCATGTGAAAGATGTATTAATTCAATTTCAATACATTGTTTTAAAAACACACTGTCACAACATGAACATTACGTATATTTTGTCTGCCCAAAATAAAATCTCCCCGAACTTTTGACACCATTAAAATGTCCCCTAGAACACTAATGGTACAGTAGTATCAATCGATACTTTTTGACACTAACCACGTGCTTGGCGTGTTACACGCTTTCAGATACAAACTGCTAGACGATAGCTCCAGTTTGGCAGTCACATCAAAGACTTTTGAAGTCAGAGTCACACTGTTGCTATGCAACACTTACCATCGCCGTGCAGATGTTGGATACCTGGCTAAACGGTGATGTCATGCTGTTTCCCTCAGTAGTTTTAAGAGGTCATTATTAATGCTTTGTGTTTTTAACGAATTGTTTTGTTTGTTCAAAGTGGGTAATAAAGTTCCAAGGTACTAAAACCGCAGTATAACGTTATTAAACAGAATATGATGAATTAAAAATAAACAGAATATTATAAATTAAAAACCGATTGTTCAAAAAAAGGAAACCAGACATATACAGAAGTATTTGAAATATTTCCTCGTAACTCGAAATATTTGGACACCAAACATTTTGGGATAATTTATGTCTCTAAATTTTTGGACACAAAAAGAATTATTATTTTTATGTGTCAGAAAATTTAGAGTTATTAAGGTATACAAAACATATTGAAAGACTTCAAATATCTTTGTTATCAGTGGGGTGCAGTGATTTTTTTTGGCTATTCTTACTGTCGAATAAAGGCAGTTTCCCCTAGCCAAAAAATGCCATTTCCCCCCTAAAATGACCCATTTTTTCCCCAAAATAAGAAACATTTTCTCCTAAGACTGGGTTGGTATTACAATCAAAAATGGACAAAACTTTATTGCTTTTTTACTCACTATGTTAGACACCTCGCAGATGAAGATCTTGAACTATTGGTTGACAAATTCAAGGGCCAATAAAACAAGAGAACTAGCATTGTGACTTAGCAATTACCCTCAGAAATTTGAATGAGCCTTGTGTTAAATTAATTATTCAAATATTGTAAAATTTAAATGAACTTAAAATGAAAATATAAAGCGAAAATATTAAATGTTCACAGTTGACAATTTAGAATTAAAAAACAACAACAACTTTACTATTTTCCCCATTTTGAGGTTTGTTGCGATACCGTTCCCCCAAGTTTTAAGGCACAGGTATTTGTAAAAAAATGCAAAAAAAATCACTGCGGGGATTTTCTCCGGGATGTAAATTATCGGGATTAATTATCAGGAGGGATTATGTCTGAGCATGCCAACATGAGCAGGAAGGATTTGTTCTGACAGAATTATGTCTATTATTGTGAATACATAAACCTCAATACCACAAAGTTTGGCTGTTTAAAGACTTGTGTTTTCTGTGTTGTGGTAGGACTGTCCCTTGACTCCTCATCAAATATGCTTGAAATGGAATCCTGGTCAATGTTTATAACAGTTCCTTCACTCTGCAAAAGAATAAATGAGCATATTATGTTTTTAACATGTGAATTTGTATAGTAAAAGTGTTAGGATAACCTTATTAATTCTGCAAGTAATTAACAAACAGATGTTACTGAAATTGTTGTAATGTAGTGTGCGTAGGTAAGAACCAGCCTACCAGTTAGCTCAGATGGTAGAGCGCGGTGCTAGTGTTTTGGCGACGTGGGTTCGAGCCCATCATTGGGTGCACTTTTCCTCCCAGGTTCTGACATTCTTCGACAAGGTGCCTGAGGTGCTGTTGCCAGCAATGCCTATTGACTCCTATCAGACCCCAATTTGTGGCAAACGGCTAATCAGACCCAAACAATTTGATAACTAAATTAGCGGAAACATTATACATAATCAAGCAATAAATCAAGAGAAGTGTTTCAAACCCGTAAACTGTAATAGTGAACAATATAAACAATCCTTCTTTCCAAAAACCATTGTTGACTGGAATAACCTTGACTGTGACATAGTACGTGCAGAGACAGTTGAGAGCTTTAGAAGAGCTCTCCATCAGTGTTACTAATTAAGGTAGAAAGCCCCTAATGGGACTTTTCTCAGACCATAACTTTCTTGTTATCTTTGATCATTAAATCTATTATGAGACTTAACTGTGAAATATAAACAAAATCAACCACACATTTTGACAAAAATGTTTTTTTTTGGTTATAACCCCTCATTTTTCTACTTCAACCTAAAATTTTGATGGGGTACACTTACAAAAATGACTGACATATTGTCAAAATGTATTTTATTTATTCCTGAATAGCTTTAATTTATACGTTAAAGATGTATCTTATGAAAAAGTATAACAAACATAAGTACTAAAGTTGACCAACAATACTTTTGACATTCAATTTGGCTATGCATATGGTAAAAAACAACAGATTTCATTACAGTAAAAATATGCCTAACACCAATTTTTGTATTTTTTAAACTTTTATTTCATAGTATTTCAAAATCAGTAATACCAAAATATAACGTTATCTGAGAGGAGAAAGGTAAAATTGACATAGGTTCACCACAAAAATCTGGAGGTATAACATTTGGAGTGAAGCGACCCTATGTTAATTTTTTTTTTTTAAATTATGAAAAATAACACAAGTAAAAAAGCAAATATTTTCCTTCTATGTTTAAATATTTTTTTCTCTTCTAATTACAATCTAATAGCAGTATCGATATTAAATGAATTATTTTTGCATTAATGTTAAAGGAATAGTGTTTTGTGTAAACAATTTAAATACAAATGTAACTAGCTGAGGTTCACATGTCCTTGGTTACCAAATTCAGAAAAATAATAAACATTTTTTATAAGTGTGTGTTTCAAATAATTCAATTGACATTTTCATTACATTGGGTTAACAAGAGCTTCAAAAACTGGCAAGCCTTTGTGATAACTTCATCAAGACTCTTCTTGGAGCTTGTGACTATTGGTAAAATGTCACTGTTTTTGGATAAAAAGGTGTCGCTTAGACCATTCTCATCATTTTGCCGATACATAATTTTCATGTTTTTTACAGCGGTAGATCTCGTCAAAATTTCTCAGTGGAACAGGTCCATGTTTACACAATTAACAGTATTTTAAATTATCCAACAGAACGACAAACTCGATCACCCGACGTCCCGCTCTCCACCCATCTCGACTGACTATTTTTCCAAGTTTTTGGTGTGAATGAATGTTATTTCACAACAAGGAGCACGTATCTCCTTCACGCAGATATGTTTTTATATACGAATAATTATGTTCAATAATACTAATACTCCTTGAAGGTTTATTTATAACTATTTTAACTTTAGTGTAATGAAATACACAAGACATATCGCGAAAATGTCATGATTAAATGTAAACAGAAATTCCCAACAATGACGTCATTTGAAGGTATTTCCCATGCCTGAGTACCTTGTTTTTCTTCAAACTACATTTTTACTTTCATCTTTAAACACAAATGAGCATTTATTTCACACATTTAATAGAAAATGACTCAACATTCAAAAAGTAATGTTTATTTCGCGAAAATAATGTATGTTTCGGATCAGATCGATTAGATTTACGGTTAGTGGCGAATGGGCCGAAGTAAACCGATATTTCGTGAGTATTTCCGACGTCATTAGGATCTTTCTACCTTAACACATCTCTCTCCCACTGCATATATACCGAAAGGTCCTGCTGTGCACACATCCAGATCCAGGTTAATTTTATGGTGTCCGGAGTACAAGGCAGAAGTATCTAGAGTCAGCCTAAGAGGTTAATGGGAGGAGGAGTGTAGTGTGTGTGGGTAAGAACCAGCTGCCAGGTTAGCTCAGATGGCAGAGCGGCATGCTAGTGTTCTGGTGGATTCAAGCCCCGCATCAGGCGCACTTTTCCTCCCAAGTTAACATTTTGCATTCTTTAAATATTTTTATGACAACTTGTTCCACCTGTTTTGTCGCTCAGTGGTTAGTAAGTCGATTTTACATTGCTCATATGAATTTTTTTTTATTTTTTTATTCCATCCGCACATCATGAAATATCATTAAAGTGATTAATTATGCAGGGTCTTCATGTTGTGATCGCGAAAATATATGACACAACTGAAACTTTTCCATCGAAACGTATTATTCGTAATGAATTATGGAACACAGTTGTATAGTTTTACACGCTGACTTAGAAATTTTACCTTTGTAACAATTTGAATTTTCTTTTTAGCCGAACTGGGGCTAGAACCTTGTTTACCCTTAGAAAGTTTTCGTTGTTTGCTAGGCGTCGCCATGTTTGACAAATGGGTTACACACCATTCTAAGTCAAAACGGTGGTTCATTGGTTCGGGACATTACTGGCCCAGACCATTTCGGACCATACAAAAGGTTTTACAAACAAAATCATTATAAATGCTTTGACAACAGATTGATGCATTAAAATATTAGCATTTGGGTAACAGTACCGCTCCAAGATAGGTGACCAAGTGTTTATGTTTCTTTCTTACAAAAAGTGCATTTGTCAGAAGCACACTGGTTTGTTTGTTCACAAATCGTTGGATTTGCATTTTTGTGTTTCCATGTTAGAAAACTCTCTTTGAACGTGTGTTAATCATTCGCAATAGCTTAAACAGGTTGTCACTAAGAAATAAGCATTGTCTCTTCTACCACTGTAAGTGTGAACTTACTTTTAAAAAATGGACAAGACCTGTCACTAATGTCAAAATTATATTTTAAAGTCGTTCTTTTTAAGAATCTCACCACAACTCTATGTGTTGTACTTATTTTATATGATAAAAGAAATAAAACAAAATGAACGGTGAACTTTTATCAATGAAATAAAACTCGGATCTTTAAATTGTAGATCTACACTTGCTTAAAATGCATTGTCACTCCAAAGATTGTCCATATGCATACCGACTTATATGAGAAATAAGTAACACAAATGTAAAAATGTTGACTTATAAATATGTACATAAGAGTAAAACATAGGGTGCCTCATTTTTATCATATTTTTTACAAGCTAAACTTGACAATATGACCTTTTTGGTTCGTCTCCAGTTATTTTGTCACAACCGCAACAACCCATGGGTATTTACATTGAAAATTATAGAAATTATGACGTGTACATACACTAATATACTGCGATATAATTAAGAATTTAATTTAAACCCGATAATTGCAAATCATATATTTTAGAAATCCTCCCAAGTCGATAGTAAGTTGTCATTTGCATTGCATTGCATTAATCGTCATTACCGTATGCGTTGATAAAAGAAAACTGCTCATTGAAGCCATTCACCTCATTTATGGTTCTATCGCATGTAAAAGGTTCAAAACGCACGTAAAACAATATTTCTTTCATTTTCAAGTTAGTTTTTTGCTAAAGTGTCATCTCCGCCACAGTGACATTTGGATAAAGACAACATACTTGGTTTAATGCACAATTCATTAAATGGGTGCATGCCTTCAACACAATGAGGTAACCATTCAGTGAAGTAAATATATCCGTAAATATATCCGTTATATATATGACATTCTACCACGGCACGCGGCTAGCGGTGCATAAAGAAGGAAAATAACTGTGGGTTATTCTGCAACAAATAATGGGCGGAGCCTAATGTTTTGAAAATAGATCCGGAAATTCGAAGAAATTGTTCCGTAAAATGCACGTGCTTAACCGCGCGATAGTAAATTGTGACAAACAAATCATTTTCTGCATTATGTAGCACAGTAAAACCACACTTGTAATACACATTTCATACTTAAGTTCACACAAACGTTTACGTTTTGTTAAAATGCTTTTTGTTTGCGCTTTTTAGCATCATATTTTCACTGTATTATATCGATAAGTATGACGTCATTTTCTCAATGTTTATCAATAAAGCCGACGTCATTTCGAATTGTTTTGATTTATTGACGTCACTGAAACGCACGTGTGAATTCTCTTCTCGGAAAATGGGCGGAGTATAGATAAATATAGGTCTCATTCATAACCTTTAAAAATACGAATTGTATATATTATCGTGTTAGAATCGAAATAATTGACGGGTAACAGTTGGTTATGGCGGTAATAACCAACGAATTGTTGTTCTTATGCTTGTTATCAAACCACTCGGGCTACCGCCCTCGTGGTTTAATTCCTACGCATCGGAACTCCAAACCGTTGATTATTACCGCAATAACCAACAGTTACCCGTCAATTATTTCTTAAGTGTTTCATAGCCGGTGCCATTTCCACAACGGCATGCCATTACCAAAACAACATTATTAACAATTTTGTTAACTATATAGAGTAAACACAATACATTCTGAAATTATTATAAACAAAATCAACTACTTTAGAAATGCAAAAGTATTAAAAAGCAGTTAGTTACATGTATTTTGATAGATCTTTTTTTTTTACATTTATTCATAATTCATAAAATATGTCGAAATATTTTTAAACAAAGGTCAAAAACACAAACTAACAAATTGCTTTTGTTTTGATATTGCATATTTAATATGCAATAAAATATATGTATTAACTATTAACATAATGCACAATTTAAAATGACACTTTTGTGCAAATACAGCTGATGACGATTTGGGCAAATATATGTGTCAAGATCACGTACGTTATTTTGGTCATAGAGATTGCCTATTAAGCGCTGCTGACAATTGTTCTGGTACCTATATATGTTGAATGTGTCGTTTAAAACAACTTTTGTTGAAAATAAACAGTTCTGTTTTTTCGAATTTCGAAAAAAAATGGCCATAATGTGTATTATTACCAGGTAAGGCAACTGTACGCCTAGTACACCTATCAATATTTTGTCCCGGGGGGGGGGGGAGCGGCATGCTGACCCAGGGGAATTCGACTAATTTTATTTTGTTGGGTCTAATTCCCAACCCTATAGCCAAGCTTTTTCTTCTGAAGCACCTCAGTGGGAGATGCTATATGAGAATCAAATGGCCAGGGGGCCAATATTACCGGGATCTAAAATTCGACCAAAATCTATATCCCCCGGACCCGGAATTATTCGGCGTGTCAAATTTCCGCCTGTCGGGAATCGCTTTCAGTCTGGAGTCCGGTAAACGCCCGCCGCTCCCCCCCCCCCGGGGAAATATTGATAGGTGCATGGTTGCTTCTGTACTCAATCGTTAGTTGCAAACATCAATGAAATTTCAATACGCTTTATTGCGATTGTTAACTTCATATATTTAATGTTATGTTAAATTAATGAAGCAATAACATTTTGTTTATTATGATTATTATTATTTGTGCTTTTTATTAATTCTTAAATGTGATATTTTGCATTTAAATAAAAGACCTTAAAATATATAATTATGCCCCCCTTCGAAGAAGTGGGGGTATCTTGATTTGCACCTGTCCGTCGGTCGGTCGGTAGGTCGGTCGGATGGTCGGTCTGTCCGTAGACCATTTCGATTCCGCACGATATCTAGAGAACGCTTTGATCTACGATCATGAAAGTTGGTATGCTGGTTACTTGGGAGGAAAGGAAGATGCCTGTACATTTTGAGGCCAACAGGTAAAAAGTCAAGGTCACCGTTGCTAATAATAGAAAAACGGTTTCCGCTCAATAATTTGAGAACGCATAGAGATATTTTAATGAAACTTCATACATAGATACCTTATATTGAGACCTCGCTTGGAATTGCATATGGTTTGGGTTAGGTCAAGGCCAAGGTCACCGTTACTAAAAATATAAAAACGGTCTCCGCTCTATAACTTTAGAACTCATAGATATATTTTAATGAAACTTCATACATAGATACCTTATATCGAGAACTCGCTTGGAATTGCATATAGTGTGGGTGGGGTCAAAGTCAAGGTCACCGTTACTAAAAATAGAAAAACGGTCTCCGCTCAATAACTTGAGGACGCATCGAGATATTTTAATGAAACTTCATACATAGATACCTTATATTGAGACCTCGCTTGGAAATGCATATGGGGTGGGTGGGGCCAAGGTCAAGGTCACCGTTACTAAAAATAGAAAAAACGGTTTCCGCTCAATAACTTGAGAACGCATCCAGATATTTCAATGAAACTTCATACATATATACCTTTTATCGAGACCTCGCCTGGGATTGCATATGGGGTGGGTGGGGTCAAGGTCATCGTTACTAAAAATAGAAAAACAGTTTCTTCTCAATAAGTTGATAGCGCATCGAGATATTTTAATGAAATTTCATACATAGATACCATATATCGAGACCTCGCTTGGGATTGCATATTAAAAAGATTTCTTAACAATTGCACATATTCACAACTTGGCTGCAAGTCGGGGGGCATACATGTTTTACAAACATTTCTTGTTTAGACTAAAAATACATCTACTGTGTTAAATTTGTTGTTTACTGCATCAACCATTATCTATATTTAGAAAGGCAAATTAAGTTGCCGCTGGTATTCGGAGGGATATAAATTTTGCATATTAACAAGAAAAATATATGTGCGGTTCGTAAATTTATATCGCTTAAAATATATTTAAAACTGTCATTTCACTTAACCTGGCTGGTAATGTTTCTGACACTAAAAGTGTGGTAAAAGGATTAAGAAAAAGCTAATAATAAACATTACATACACAGTATAAATTGATTGTATGTACGATCAGAATAATATTGGGATGTACATATTAATTACCAGCACATTCTTATGAACTTTGCACAGTATCATTAGTTTAGTTTAAACCTATTTATTTTACGTCGATTGCATCTTAGGCTTATAGAGACACTCTCGAGTCCGTTTCCTGGGAAGAACCAGTATTTGTTGTCTCTGGAAAGATCGTGGGACGCTCCCTGAGTGGTGATCAAACCCGGGACCTCCCGATCGCAAGGCGGACACCATATCCACTACACCATTGCGACACAGTATAATTGAATGATTAGAAAAGCGCAACT
Source organism: Congeria kusceri (assembly GCA_027627225.1). Taxonomy (NCBI): domain Eukaryota; kingdom Metazoa; phylum Mollusca; class Bivalvia; order Myida; family Dreissenidae; genus Congeria; species Congeria kusceri. The sequence goes on from CM051038.1 coordinate 12,061,428, forward strand.
AATCGTACAGTCTGAAATTGACATGTTGCAACAAAGCGTACAGTTGTGTTAGTTGGGGTGGTCTAAGAAAACATTAAATTTTTAAACACTGTGTGTTGCTAGCCTAAACTCAAGAGTACTTTGGATAAGATAAAGCATTTGTTTATTAATGTGCATACACAATTATGCATGCATGGCACTGTACATCGAAATATATACGACCGTTTGAAGTAATCCTGCATATTCCTGAAAAAAATCTATTTAAAGAAGATTTTAAAGTAATTAATGTATAAACATTCGCATATATTTAAATTGGAATTAAAGAAAAACACATTTCATATGCCAGTTTCACCGGCGAACATATTGTTGTTTTATAATATCAGTGATGTTTAACCCACGAGTTTAATCGGTTAATATCGTTGTAGCCGGTGTACTTAGAGAGCGCTTGTGTTTGCTGGAAATCAAGTACATATAATGGCGGATGTTTGAATAAGCCAAAAAAGTTTTTTAAAAGCAGCTGTCTTGGAAGCGCATTGACTGGTAATTTCGCTGTTCAACAATGATTGGGCTTGAGTCTCACCAGATGCACGTGAGTCTGTTGTTACCATACAGGACAAGTTAGTTTCTTCCAGTTCGGTCTGTTTCCCCAAACACCAGAAGTCCCAAAAACGCGCCGAATTGCCATTTTTATTTACCACAAATTATAAAGGGAATTAACACTTAAGTAGGACGAAACAGAAGAAACTACTGATTATTACAGTGTCTATATGGAACTACAATTCTAATAATGCTACCTAATAACAAGGACACAGGTTGAAAACTAGGTAAATGTTGAACAAAGGGATCATAAAATGTACAGGTAGATGTAGTTTAATTCATGAGACATGCTGGGAATTTAGTATTACTTTTTATATAGGGCTAAATTCCCTTGAAGGTCTCATCGCCGAAAGACCATTTATGCGGTAGAAACCAATCAGTTTAAATGTTCATAAAATTCCATTATTTGTGACAATAAGAGTTATCTATCAACGTATTTTACTTAAACAACACCTAAACTAATTAACATGTGCCAAAATTTACCTATGACATTCTACTACATTTATGTACAGACCGCCATTATTTTGCCTTGTTCAACCAAAAGCTTCAACCAATTGGATGACGAATGTTTAAAAGTTAAAAGCAATACACAAATAGCTGGAAAATAGCAGGAAACTGTGACTAAAAATTTGCCCCAACATCATTTGGATTCGTCTCAAAACTAAAATAGGACACACACTGGGTCCTAACATTATGAATTTGTTTGGTGCAGAAAACGCTTGTAAACTAACAAATAGACTAATGTTGCATTAAACGTTAAGCAATTTATGACAGTTTTTTTCACCTTCGAGGGAAGGTGGCGGGGCCCTTAAGATGGGGAATTTTAAGCCAAAAGGGGATTAAAAAAATAATATTTATAACATGTTTATATTCTGCTTTGTTATAAAACATTAATGAATTGTGTTGCTACAAATGATAACTTACTAGATTATGCTCTAACATTGTTTGATGAAAAATTTCCGGGATTGTTTACGCAAATTCCTCATTCTTAATCAATTTTTGTCAGATTTTGGTCAATAAAAAAAAATAATTAAAGCTTATGTTCTAAGGCAAATTTTAGGGTAAATATAGGGAAAAATATATACTTTTTAAGCAGGAGAATGGGGCCGAATTGATGTCATTTTAACTTATTCATAAAAGCTTAATGGAAGTGGGGGCTTTAGTGAGTTTTCCACACTTTAAAGACTTTTGTGACCATTTCTTTGACCCAGAGCTTTTTAAGCGATGGTTAATTTACATATGTAGGACTGTTCTATAAGTAACAAACATCTTAAAAGAGCCAAGTGGACATTGGACCAAAAATGTTACTAAAGCCATGTTAGGAATATGCACTAGGAATCTATTTGTGGTTAGCCGCAAATATAAGCCCCTAGTGGCCCACAATTCCCGGCGTGAATCCGTGCCTACAAGTTGCCAAGGCTATCGTCTTAGATAAGCAATAACGATTTTAGATTTTTAGAAATGTAAACATCAGGGTTGTCATTATGAAATGAAACAAGCGATTTTTATCCAAATGTAAACGATTTGGCCAGGGTTCTTGGGAGCCCCTTTGTGCTTTTACTGATCTCAATTTTAAAGTTCCTGATAAAAATTACTGATTTCCTCACAATTTTAAACGATGAATTTGATCGGCAATCGGTTAATAATGACAACCCTGATACATAGCATTTGATTTGGGACCAGCTGGAAGCACATACTCCATGTGCCCCCCTCCCTTTGAATCTGTGCCTTAGGCATTCGTCTTGGTCTTAGATTAGCGATAATGATCAGTTTATGGGCACCAAACCTTCTAAAATCGGCTTTTTGATATAACAATTTCTCCCTTAAAGTTTTTCATAAATCCCAATATCTTGAATACTATAAAAGGTATTTAATTGAGCAATGCCCATCATTCTATTTTCGTTTTTGACAAAAGAGCGTTTTGGGGGCACTTGTTTTTTAATATATGTACATTGTATTTCAGTTGTAGCACTGGTGACAATCAACATTCGCAGTGACAGACTCTCTTATGTTACAAAAAGTTGACCAACGTTCATATGCAATGGAAAAAAGTGAGAATTTTATATTTCATTTGGAGAACTGAGGATATGCATTCACAGTGACCAGTGCTGTCTGATCATCAATGACATTCATACACAGGTTGCCAAGTCTGTGTCCAGCTCACTTGACATGCCTGCAGATCAGATCAACTAGACCAGCTGTCTCGTTACAGAAGGTAAGCACCTCGGGCCTTTTTCTACTGGTCTCACGAGTCTGAATATCTGACCCATTCCCAAAGCAAAGTATAGCTATTTTTTCCCAATTCTGACAACAGTTTTCCACATTCCTAGTTAAAATAGTGAGAAGAATACTTAATACTTTAAAACAGTTTCTTTCAAAGTCAAATGAATATTTAGCAAATAGATGTCCTATAAGAAACAAAGTCAAATCAAATATATTGTTATATATTGTTCTTTATTAACTCAATTCAACACATTTAAAAAATGCCCAATCACAGCCAGATACTTCTTCCCAAAAAGGCCAGAAAAAGGCCTGCGTCTGATATAGGCATTTCCTATCGGTTTGTAACAGGTCATATTACTCAAAGATCTGTGAATTTCTGATCTGTTTTATGATAACCTATACAAAAGAATGCCTATTGATTTAACCAAGGACTTGGGGTGTATATAGTAATCTGATTGTCTGTACTGATTCTTGCAAGTTCAACTTGACAAACATTGAAGAAATTTAAATACAATTTCAAATAGGGTTTGATGGCCATGTATGGAAGTGCAGAAAATTTCATAACCCTCATCAAAAGTTACTTTCATTATTATACACCCACTACCAATAGGTAGGGGGGCCATATATAGGAACCACTTTGTCTTGTTGATCTGTTTGTCCGTCGGTCTGATTGTCGGTCGGTCGGTCAGTCCTGAAACTTGTCCGGACTCTAAACTTCCCCATGCATTGTAGGATTTTAAAATTACTTAGCACAAATGTTAACCTAAATGAGACGGTGTCAGTGCTACAGATGAGCATAGTTTTTTCGTTAAAACAATTTATTTTGTAGAAAAATGATATAATATATAATATATAATGATAGACTAAAAATACATCTACTGTGTTAAATTTGTTGTTTACAGCATCAACCATTATCTATATTTAGAAAGGCAAATTAAGTTGCCGCTGGTATTCGGAGGGATATAAATTTTGCATATTAACAAGAAAAAAATATGTGCGGTTCGTAAATTTATATCGCTTAAAATATATTTAAAACTGTCATTTCACTTAACCTGGCTGGTAATGTTTCTGACACTAAAAGTGTGGTAAAAGGATTGAGAAAAAGCTAATAATAAACATTACATACACAGTATAAATTGATTGTATGTACGATCAGAATAATATTGGGATGTACATATTAATTACCAGCACATTCTTATGAACTTTGCACAGTATCATTAGTTTAGTTTAAACCTATTTATTTTACGTCGATTGCATCTTAGGCTTATAGAGACACTCTCGAGTCCGTTTCCTGGGAAGAACCAGTATTTGTTGTCTCTGGAAAGATCGTGGGACGCTCCCTGAGTGGTGATCAAACCCGGGACCTCCCGATCGCAAGGCGGACACCATATCCACTACACCATTGCGACACAGTATAATTGAATGATTAGAAAAGCGCAACTAATCGTACAGTCTGAAATTGACATGTTGCAACAAAGCGTACAGTTGTGTTAGTTGGGGTGGTCTAAGAAAACATTAAATTTTTAAACACTGTGTGTTGCTAGCCTAAACTCAAGAGTACTTTGGATAAGATAAAGCATTTGTTTATTAATGTGCATACACAATTATGCATGCATGGCACTGTACATCGAAATATTCACGAATAAAAATAGGGTTTTCTACCACAAAACCCATTTCGCAGTCATCGTTCGTGAAAAACGACCGTTTGAAGTAATCCTGCATATTCCTGAAAAAAATCTATTTAAAGAAGATTTTAAAGTAATTAATGTATAAACATTCGCATATATTTAAATTGGAATTAAAGAAAACATTTCATATGCCAGTTTCACCGGCGTACATATTGTTGTTTTATAATATCAGTGATGTTTAACCCACGAGTTTAATCGGTTAATATCGTTGTATCCGGTGAAGTTAGAGAGCGCTTGTGTTTGCTGGAAATCAAGGGTATACGGACGATACAGAACATGGACAATACGGCCCAGACTTTACGGCCCAGATCGCGGACGATACGGCCCAGATTTGCGGACCATACGGACCACATGTTTTTTACGTCATGGAGATTATTTTAATACACGAAATACTACAATACTATGCTGTGCATACTATGATACTATGTACCATTAAAAAAAAAAAATTGAAACGTTTGTGTTCATAATTATTTCAATAAAATTATTTCATATTCTCAGATTTGAACTCATTTGATGTTATCTATTACAGTAATTGATAATATACACTAATTGATTAACACGTCTGTAATTACCAATTAAAGGTAAAGTGTGACAATCGTTATTATTGTAGACAACATCGGCTTATGTTTGCATCTCGGGTACGCCCTATTTATGACACATATTGATTGATGTTATCAATTACATTAATTGATAATATACACTAATAGAGTGAACACGTCTTTAATTACTAATTAAAGGTAAAGTGTGACAATCGTTATTATTGAAGACAATATAAATATCAGGTATGGACATGGTCTTGCCATATTCGAAAAAATGCCTGCGCCTCCATGTTTATTCTGCTTAAGGAGAATTTACTCCACCTCAAGAGCGGTCACTTGTGACAAGTGCCAACGGTGGCATCATATCCGATGTGGAAACACAGGGATTACGGAGGAGGAATATGACGAAGCTGTTCGAAATCATCATGAACTGCGTTTCGTATGCATGAGGTGTCGTCACTACGATACTACTGATGAGGACATGGATGTAGGTGAATATGAAGTCACCCACGTACAACTGCGGGTGCCTGATGCACCGATGGACATTGAACCCACACCGTCAACTCTGTTGTTGAACGAAGAGTCAGGAAGTGGTGATATTATGGACGTGGTGGCAACAGATTACGCAACGTCAATGTTTGACGTGAGTCGACCTGAGCGTTCAATGGAGTTGGAAGAAGAAGAGACGTAAGTGGACCAATTAAAAAGTTATCATAATAATAATAATATAATAAATTTATAAATCAAACAAATATTTGTTGTTTTATACAAATAATAATACCATTCCTATGTTTTACTTCTTATTATAACAATACAATAATTTATCACTATAGTCATATATATCGCATAATTATTTGTTATTTGATGTTTTACTTCTTATTATAACAATACAATAATTTATAACTATAGTCATATATATCGCATAATTATTTGTTATTTGATTAAATTAATTGGGTATTATTCCTATAAAGTAAAATGCTAAGTAATCAACAATGATTTTTTTCAGTGACCTCAACGATGAAACCGTCCATGATGTCGTAATAGACGGAACACCTACATACACAGTGGTGGACGGTGGTTCTAAGAAAGGTTCCCGGAAGCTAGTCTCCAGCGAAGGCTATGCGTTCGTGGTGAAGAGAACCTTGGTCTCTGGTGTGACGGAGTTTGTGGGCGGCTTGGGGCCGCTACGGGAAGAGAGAAATATGTACGAGTGAGTTGCTGAATGAGTGTTGTAGATTGTATGGACCTGTGTGAACGGTTGAGTGTAAAGATACATTGTGTATATGTCTGTTTGGTTGTTTGCTTGTATTTTTTTCTATTGATATTTGTTGTACATAGATATGTATTTGTTTAGACGTGTTTTATATATATGTGCCTCAAATTACACTCTGGAATGAACATGAAATACTTATTGATTAAGACATGGTCCGTATGGTCGGCAAATGTTCAAATGTTCAAATTTAAACAAGTATGTTGTCATTAAACGACGCAATAACGTAAATGTATGCCGTGTAATTACAGAAACTTTAATATTTTATTAAATTTATTAATACAATATTGAAGGAACACGAAATGAATATTATTTCAGACATGGTCCGTATGGTCCGCATATCTGGGCTGTATGGTCCGCAAATCTGGGCCGTACAGTCTGGTCCGTATAGTCCATGGTCCGTATCGTCCCTAATTCGAAATCAAGTACATATAATGGCGGATGTTTGAATAAGCCAAAAAAGTTTTTTAAAAGCAGCTGTCTTGGAAGCGCATTGACTGGTAATTTCGCTGTTCAACAAGGATTGGGCTTGAGTCTCACCAGATGCACGTGAGTCTGTTCTTACCATACAGGACAAGTTAGTTTCTTCCAGTTCGGTCTGTTTCCCCAAACACCAGAAGTCCCCAAAACGCGCCGAATTGCCATTTTTATTTACCACAAATTATAAAGGGAATTAACACTTAAGTAGGACGAAACAGAAGAAACTACTGATTATTACAGTGTCTATATGCAACTACAATTCTAATAATGCTACCTACTAACAAGGACACAAGTTGAAAACTAGGTAAATGTTGAACAAAGAGATCATAAAATGTACAGGTAGATGTAGTTTAATTCATGAGACATGCTGGGAATTTAGTATTACTTTTTATATACGGCTAAATTCCCTTGAAGGTCTCATCGCCGAAAGACCATTTATGCGGTAGAAACCTATCAGTTTAAATGTTCATAAAATTCCATTATTTGTGACAATAAGAGTTCTCTATCAACGTATTTTACTTAAACAACACCTAAACTAATTAACATGTGCCAAAATTTACCTAGGACATTCTACTACATTTATGTACAGACCGCCATTATTTTGCCTTGTTCAACCAAAAGCTTCAACCAATTGGATGACGAATGTTTAAAAGTTAAAAGCAATACACAAATAGCTGGAAAATAGCAGGAAACTGTGACTAAAAATTTGCCCCAACATCATTTGGTTTCGTCTCAAAACTAAAATAGGACACACACTGGGTCCTAACATTATGAATTTGTTTGGTGCAGAAAACGCTTGTAAACTAACAAATAGACTAATGTTGCATTAAACGTTAAGCAATTTAGGACAGTTTTTTTCACCTTCGAGGGAAGGTGGCGGGGCCCTTAAGATGGGGGAATTTTAAGCCAAAAGGGGATTAAAAAAATAATATTTATAACATGTTTATATTCTGCTTTGTTATAAAACATTAATGAATTGTTTTGCTACAAATGATAACTTACTAGATTATGCTCTAACATTGTTTGATGAAAAATTATCGGGATTGTTTACGCAAATTCCTCATTCTTAGTCAATTTTTGTCAGATTTTGGTCAATAAAAAAAAAAATTAAAGCTTACGTTCTAAGGCAAATTTTAGGGTAAATATAGGGGAAAAATGTATACTTTTTAAGCAGGGGAATGGGGCCGAATTGATATGTCATTTTAACTTATTCATAAAAGCTTAATGGAAGTGGGGCTTTAGTGAGTTTTCCACACTTTAAAGACTTTTGTGACCATTTCTTTGACCCAGAGCTTTTTAAGCGATGGTTAATTTACATATGTAGGACTTCTCTAGAAGTAACAAACATCTTAAAAGAGCCAAGTGGACATTGGACCAAAAATGTTACTAAAGCCATGTTAGGAATATGCACTAGGAATCTATTTGTGGTTAGCCGCAAATATAAGCACCTAGTGGCCCACAATTCCCGGCGTGAATCCGTGCCTACAAGTTGCCAAGGCTATCGTCTTAGATAAGCAATAACGATTTTAGATTTTTAGAAATGTAAACATCAGGGTTGTCATTATGAAATGAAACAAGCGACTTTTATCCAAATGTAAACGATTTGGCCAGGGTTCTAGGGAGCCCCTTTACTGATCTCAATTTTAAAGTTCCTGATAAAAATTACTGATTTCCTCACAATTTTAAACGATGAATTTGATCGGCAATCGGTTAATAATGACAACCCTGAAACATAGCATTTGATTTGGGACCAGCTGGAAGCACATACTCCATGTGCCCCCCTCCCTTTGAATCTGTGCCTTAGGCATTCGTCTTGGTCTTAGATTAGCGATAATGATCAGTTTATGGGCACCAAACCTTCTAAAATCGGCTTTTTGATATAACAATTTCTCCCTTAAAGTTTTTCATAAATCCCAATATCTTGAATACTATCAAAGGTATTTAATTGATACTATCAACATCTCCACCAGGGAGAGCAATGCCCATCATTCTATTTTCGTTTTTGACAAAAGAGCGTTTTGGGGGCACTTGTTTTTTAATATATGTACATTGTATTTCAGTTGTAGCACTGGTGATAATCAACATTCGCATTGACAGACTCTCTTATGTTACAAAAAGTTGACCAACATTCATATGCAATGGAAAAAAGTGAGATTTTTATATTTCATTTGGAGAACTGAGGATATGCATTCACAGTGACCAGTGCTGTCTGATCATCAGTGACATTCATACACAGGTTGCCAAGTCTGTGTCCAGCTCACTTGACATGCCTGCAGATCAGATCAACAAGATCAGCTGTCTCGTTACAGAAGGTAAGCACCTCGGGCCTTTTTCTACTGTTCTCACGAGTCTGAATATCTGACCCATTCCCAAAGCAAAGTATAGCTATTTTTTCCCAATTCTGACAACAGTTTTCCACATTCCTAGTTAAAATAGTGAGAAGAATACTTAATACTTTAAAACAGTTTTTTTCAAAGTCAAATGAATATTTAGCAAATAGATGTTCTATAAGAAACAAAGTCAAATCAAATATATTGTTATATATTGTTCTTTATTAACTCTATTCAACACATTTAAAAAATGCCCAATCACAGCCAGATACTTTTTCCCAAAAAGGCCAGAAAAAGGCCTGCGTCTGATATAGGCATTTCCTATCGGTTTGTAACAGGTCATATTACTCAAAGATCTGTGAATTTCTGATCTGTTTTATGATAACCTATACAAAAGAATGCCTATTGATTTAACCAAGGACTTGGGGTGTATATAGTAATCTGATTGTCTGTACTGATTCTTGCAAGTTCAACTTGACAAACATTGAAGAAATTTAAATACAATTTCAAATAGGGTTTGATGGCCATGTATGGAAGTGCAGAAAATTTCATAACCCTCATCAAAAGTTACTTTCATTATTATACACCCACTACCAATAGGTAGGGGGGCCATATATAGGAACCACTTTGTCTTGTTGATCTGTTTGTCAGTCGGTCTGATTGTCGGTCGGTCAGTCAGTCCTGAAACTTGTCCGGACTCTAAACTTCCCCATGCATTGTCGGATTTTAAAATTACTTAGCACAAATGTTAACCTAAATGAGACGGTGTCAGTGCTACAGATGAGCATAGTTGTTTCGTTAAAACAATTTATTTTGTAGAAAAATGATATAATTGTTATAGTTTGTATTATAAAAACATATTAATATTCCTAAAAACAAATTAGCTTTACCTGAGCACAACATGCTCATGGTGAGCTTTTAGGATAGCCTTTTGTCCGTCATCCGTCGTGTGTCAACATTTTCATTCAAACATCTCCTCCTAAACCACTGGGCAGATTTTCACCATACTTCACAGGAATAATCCTTGGGTGGCCCTCTTTCAAAGTTGTTCAAATCGTTCCGGTCCACTGCATATGCACCAAAGCTAAAAATAGATTTAAAAACTGAAAACTTTGAAAATCGTCTTCTCTGAATCCACAAGGCTTGGAGTTTCATATTTGATATGTGACATCCTCTAATGGTCCCCTACAATTTGTTCAAATGATGCCCCTGGGATCAAAACTGGCCAAGCCCCGGGGGTCACATGGTTTATATAGACTTGTATAGCAAAAGGCCTTTCATTGAAACCGCAAGGCCTAGAGGTTTCATATTTGGTATGTAACATTGTATAGTGGTCCTCTACAAAGATTGTTCAAAAGATGCCCCTGGGGTCAAGACTGGCCACACCCCGGGGGGGTCACATAGGTTTATATAGACTTGAACAGCAAATTACTTTAAAAATCTCCTCTGAAACTGCAAGGCCCCAAGGTTCCATATTTGGTATGTAACATTGTTAAGTGGTCCTCTACAAAGATTGTTCAAATGATGCCCCTGGGATCAAAACTGGCCACACCCTGTGGCTCACATGGTTTGTATAGACTTAAATAGCAAAATGACTTTAAAAATCTTCTCTGAAACCAAAAAGGCCTAAAGGTTTCATATTCGGTATGTAACATTGTATAGTGGTCCTCTACAAAGATTGTTCAAATGATGCCCCTGGGGTCAAAACTGGCCACAGCCTGGGGGTCACATGGTTTATATAGACTTGAATAGCAAAATAACTTAAAAAAATCTTCTTTCATGAAACTGCAAGGCCCAGACGTTTCATATTTGGTATGTAACATTGTATAGTGGTCCTCTACAAAGATTGTTTAAATGATGTCCCTGGGGTCAAAACTGGCCACACCCAGGGGGTCACATGGTTTAAATAGACTTGAATAGCAAAATGACTTAAAAAATATTCTCCTCAGAAACCTCAAGGCCCAGACGTTTCATATTTGGTATGTAACATTGTATAGTGGTTCTCTACAAAGAATGTTCAATGATGCCCATGGGATCAAAACTGGCCACACGGGGGGCTCACATGGTTTATATAGACGTAAATGGCAAAATTAAAAATTCTTCTGGAGCCACAAGGCCCAGAGGTTTCATATTTGGTTAAAATATTATATGAAAACCTCAATTGGGATTGCATATGGGATGGGTGGGTCAAGGTCACTGTTACTAAAAATAGAAAAACAGTTTCCGCTCAATAACTTGAGGACGCATCGAGATATTTTCATGAAACTTCATACATAAATACATTATATTGAGACCTCGATAGGGATTGCATATGGGGTTGGTGGGGTCAAGGTCACCGTTATTAAAAATAGAAAAACGGTTTCCGCTCAATAACTTGAGAACGCATTGCGATATTTTAATGAAACTATACGTAGATACCTTATATCGAGACCTTGCTTTACGTATGTGGTGGGTGGGGTCAAAGTCAAGGTCATTGTTAATAAAAATAGAAAAACAGTTTTCGCTTTAATAATTTGAGAACATATTGAGATATTTTAATGAAACTTCATACATAGGTATCAGGTGAGCGACCTAGGGCCATCATGGCCCTCTTGTTATAGTTTTCGATGACATGGATTATTTGCTTGGGATAAAAATAACTGTAGTAACGTATCAAAAAAGAGACCGTTTTGACTTGTCTGGTTCTCTACCTTGCTTCTTTAGTAACCAGGTAATTCAGATTGCAAGTGAAAGCTAGATGAATTGGGAACCAACTTTTGTAACCATTTTGACTTAGAGCCGGTATTGAACCAAATCATGAGGGAAAATAAACAGTAACACTAACTTATGTCTATCATTGTTGATTTAGTTATGAAAATCTTGTTCAAAGGCAAAATTCCCCATATGTATTGTTCATTTGTTACAGTAAAATGCCATCATTTATGAAATAGCAACTAAACTTAATTTGACAGCTTTTCCGCAAGCTAAAATCTAAATAGCCGATTTTAAATGAAGACTGAAAACTACTTGAACAGTGGTAAAAACTAATTACCTAGTCTTGATGATGGTCAGTAAAAATAATATTTGAGTACAAAAACTGGAAGGGAAAAACTGTTTGCCTGATAAATGATCTTTAGCATTGAGGTGTGTTGCTTGCAAGTTTAAGGTCAAGGTCATACTTTTGAGGTCAAATGTCACTCTAGAACACTTTATGTCAAAATACTGTTTGTCTTTTACCTTCCCAAATGCATAGAAGGACTTGAAAATAATTTGGTAGAAATGTTAACCTAGATAATACAGTGTGTGGCACACAAGATTTGTATGGCTGCCTTTATGGTCAAGGTCATACTTTAAGGTCAGAATAGAGCGCTGTAATATTAAAATGCTGCTAGTCTGTCGGGGCTTTAACTTCCAAATGCATGAAAAAATTTGAAATAACTTTACACAAATGTTAACCTACATGAGATGGTGTGTCGCGCGCAAGAACCAGATGGCTACCTTAAAGGTCAATTTTAATCAGCTTTAGTGATAGCTCGAGTTAAAACATACAACATTAGAAACTGGGATTTATCCTTTTAATGCTTCTTATCTATGTTTTTATACTCCCACAAACAAAGTTTAGGGGGGGGTATATACGAGTGAGTTTGTCAGTCCGTGAGTATGTTGGTTTTTGGTTTCCGGATGATAAATCAAGACAGCCTTGACATATTCAACTAATTTTTGGTACACATGTATAACATCATAGAATACAGGTCAAGCTCATTGTTGGTTACAAATCACTAAATTTTGACAGAGTTATGGCCCCTTTTCGACATAAAATTCCCTACAAACATGGTTTCCGGATGATAACTCAAGAAAGGCTTGACATATTCAAATAATTTTTGCTACACATGTGTAACATCATAGAATGCAGGTCAAGTTCGATGTTGGTTACAAACCACTAAATTTTGACAGACTTATGGTCCCTTTTCGACCTAAAATTCCCTAAAAACATGATTTCCGGACGATACCTCAAGAATTGCTTGACATATTCAAATAATTCTTGGTATACATGTGTAGCATCATAAAATACGGGTCAGGTTCGACTTTGGTTACAAACCACTAAATTTTGACGGAGTTATGGCCCTTTATTTGACTTAAGCTCCCTAAAAACATGGCTTCCTGAGGAGAACTCAACAATGGCTTGACATATTTAAACAATTATTGATACACATGTGTAGCATCATAGTTGAATACAAACCACTAAATTTTGACACAGTTATGGCCCCTTTTTGACTCAAATTCCTGAAAAACATGGACAATAACAGTGTTCTGCCGTGGATGATTAATGATTTGTCCCCACCAAATTTTCGTAAGCGGGCCTGCGGGCGCACACAATTTACAAGTAAATCATTCGGCGTATTTAGTAAAATTTATATTTATATAAATTTATAACTAATGTTTTCCCTAGAACACTAATTCATAATGCTGTATCGGCAGCGCTTGAGCAGTTCAGATACAGTGGTATAAATTGATAATTGTACACGCGGTCCAGTCCACATGCTTAGCGTGAAACACGCTTTTCAGTGACAAACTGCTAGACAACAGCCGCATTTCGGCAGACACATCAAAGACTTTTGAAGTCAAATTAACCCACACCGTTGCTATGGGTGTTGCTAACGGCTTGCAGTTCTGGATGCCCGGCTAATTGATGATGTCACACTGTTACACTTTGTAGTTTTAACAGGTTTCATTATTAACGCATTGTGTTTATAATGGATTTTATTGTTTGTTCAAATTGAAATTAATACGGCAAGATTATAAGGTATTAAAGGATGCAGTGTAACATTGATCAATAGAACGTTATGAATTTATTAAGAACACAATACTGTGTATTAATTCTTTATTGAAAAGAAATAAAAACAAGCACGAATACAGCTAATACCTACTTTTCAAAACAAAAATCTGCTTTGGGAATATACATGAGGTGAACAACTTTTTTGTCCGTGTCCCTACATTTTTGTTATATGTCCCCACTTTTTCAAGCTTAGAGGGCCCTTCAATAGTCCAAATTCATGGCAGAACACTGACAATAACTCACGAAAGGCTTCACATATATAAATTATTTTTGGTACATAGGTGTAATCTCATAAAATACAGATCAATTTCAACTTTGGTAACAAACCACTAAAATGTTGACCGAGTAATGGCTCCTATTGAAATTAAATTTTTCCAAATAAACTGTTGACCATTCACAAATTAAAGCATTCTCTCTCTGTCCATTTCTTTTGAATGTATGCCATAGTTTTGTGACAAGGCCATATTGTGGGGGTATACACATCATTCATTTGAAAATTCTAGTTGTACATGGTCAGCATGCCCCCTTACTTTCAAAATTGGGGGTACATGTACCCAATGCCTTTGAAAAATGTGGGTACACACAAAATATGGGTACAACTAAATAACTTCTTGTTTTTTTTTTATATACCAATATCAAATTTACCTATACATGTTACATGTATACACTATATTATTTTCACTAGTCCATAAAGTAAACATAATTCACTCATGTGTTACATCTATCAATGAAATATTAAAATATTTCAACTTTAAAAATTGTACAGGTAATTATCAAACTGTGGATTGACAATGCATATAACAGTAATAAAATTGAAATCCGAAACACTTATCTGAATTTTACCATTCACAAGATATACACACTTATTCTATTCACAGTTCACGTAAAACCCCTGTGCTAGAAAAACGCGCAAAAATTGGGCTGACATTTACATTGTCTATGGACTATAAAAAGTTTGTAGAATTGTGAAATCTACTTTTGTATAAACTTTTCACAGTGCAAAACAACAAAATTAGGTATCTGTATCGCGATAAAATGGAAGAGTAGTTACCCTGTATCGATATTGTTATTGTCATTCCCATAGGTTAATTAGTATTGAACTACGACACACACTTACTTTTCAGTGCCTTCCCCAGGATTTTTTCCAGGTGCCGCAGTCCCGAGAAGGGTGGGTTAGGGATCCCCTCCATATGGCAATTTTTTGTTTGGGCGGCATGTGTCAAATGACGTTATCTGGTGTGTTTTAGCTCTTTCAATTTTTATTAAATGTTTAAACGAAATTAAATAAACGAAACATCACCGTTTGAACAGTATATATACCTCAAGCCTTTTAAAATCAAAGCGTCATTGTTGTTGCAAAACTTAAAGTAATGATTTTTTTCCAGATGTTTATTTCCAGTGTGCATCACATTTGCGCAGTGACGTCATGTCCAAACCCACTATTGTCGTTGTTCTCGAATCTTTAGGGTACACTCGGTCTACTTATGGAGCCTTTTTTACTTCATTAATTATATTCATATGAGCATGTATTTAGTGTTTTAACAATGTTATAATCGTTACAGCTGTTGAACGTAGTACTGATTGGATAATTGGTGAATTGTAAAGATCTTGATTAAAATACATGTATATTATATATATGCTTTGTTCTTGCAAAAATGTAGTGCCTGTTAAAGACCTGTATTTTATTTTATTAAAGCACATGCTTGTTTTCCATGCGTGGAATGTGATGTCGTGGTTGTCAGCAGACATTTCGTGCTCGTTGTAGAAAACGCTGGTTTTACATGGCGTACATGTACATAAACAAGACAGCTTGTGTTTACGAAACCACAACAGTAACACTGGACAGGCTTTTCCAAATACGATTTCATATTAGCATATATCAGACTGATTTATCGCAATTTATTTTTTTATCAAATAAGTAAGTGTGGATATTATAAAATACGAAAGGGATGAGCAAAGCGCATTTACTTTTTAGGTCGATAATACGTTTTGACGTTTGTATGAGGTTACTTGTCAGTGAGTACATGCCTATTGTGCAAATTGGTCAATCATACCGTCACTCCAAAGCGACTAAACTGTGCATTTCTATTGGCTCATATCCATTGTACTGCGTGATAAAACTGTGCTTACTGGCGGGTGCTTCACTGTTTTTGATTGCGGCTTAGGAATAACTGCAAATTGTTAAAATTTTCGGCAAAGTGACACTCGCTTTGATCATTGCCGACTTTATTGAGTGGTTGTACATGTTTCTCAAGTGAAAAACGGCCATTGTGACAAGAGGTTAGCTTTCACAGCAGAAATTGTCGGTCTGCTGCAGTCAACACAGCTTATTGATTGATAATATACACGTGCCCCATGTGATGTTTACAAGTGCAACACTAATTTGAGGCGCCCTGGGTATGTACAAGTTAAAATTAAAGCGCCCCGGGACTAGGGCGCTAAAACGGCCTGGGGAAGGCCCTGACTTTAACACCATCCATGTGGATGGTGTTTAGCATGCTTTTCTTGACCCATAGCTGTGATTCAGCAACAGCAGTGAAAGGATGTTGCTATGGGTGGCATGCACGATATACGCTGTTGACGTTAAACCGTTACACTTTGATGATGAGCAGGCCGTGTTATTGTTTGTCACAAAACACAAGTGTTAATGAAAGAGGAGCGATGTAGGCACGAAAATCCGGACCAAACTGGATTTATTTCTGAAAGTTGGGGTAATGGGAAAATAAACATATAGCCAAAAAAATTGGGATCCATGACCGATTTGTATTAATATCCGTCTATTAATATGGAGACAACAGAAATTGTTGACCCTGAAAATTGTATCAAAATTTAGACCATACATTTTGTATGCGTGCATGTACCCCAACAGTCTAAAAATTTTGCGTGCATCATGATTTTGTGTGTGTGTTTCATGCAGTGTTTTGTGTGAATAGGCATAGTGTCTGAATATTAAAATGATATTACATTTCTCTAGGTGAACAACCCAGAGGTGCAGCAGGGGGGGAACTGCACAGGAACAATGTACAGCACTCATCCATTCTTTGGATTCGTCCCGGCAGGTGATGGTAAAAAAGTGAAGTGTATATTCTGTGAGTACTTGTTATTGAAACTGTTTTACAGTTGAGAAGTACTTTTATACATATACTGTTTGTTGACGTAAAAGTAAAGTAACCATATTATAGAACATCTTATGGCCATTCCAAGTATATAACAATCATGTATTCTTGAATTTCTTCGTTTATAATTAAACAAGAGAGCCAAAAGGCCCTAGGTCGCTCACCTGAGAGGCTAAGTTTTGTGATGATTGGCCTATAAATGTGCCATCAAGAGTGTTTTAAAGCTTTTTGTTCAATTTTGCCATTGTGATCTAGTTTTTTTTACCCCACATGACCCAGTTTCAAACTTGTCCCAAGATATTATTGAAACAAATGTTCTGAGCAATTTTCAAGAAGATAAAGCAAAACTAGTTTTCACAATTTTTTTCTATTTGACCTAGTGACCTAGTTTTTACCACACATGAGCCATTTTCAAACTCCTCCGAGATATCATTGGAACATAGGATCTGGGCATGTTTCATGAAGATAGGCAATAAATGTGGCCTTTAGAGTGTTCACAAGCCTTTTAAAGTTTTCATTATACCCATATAAGGAAAACTGCCCCGCCCCATGACGGCCACGTTTTTCAGCCGAGTTCAATTTGACCTAGTGACCTAGTTTTTGACCCTGCATGACCCAGATTCGAACTCGGCCGAGATATCATAGGGCAGGGTTTTACATCAACGTTAAATTTTAGGGGTTCACAGGACTCGGGTGGTTGATATTTAGGGGTCCTCTCACTAACAGTGGGGGTCCCATTCATTTGTTTTGTCTGCATTTATATCAACATTTTGAATGTTTTGTATAAATAATATAGAATGAAGACATTATAAAATAATGTTAATAATTTTATAAATTACATCTGTGAAATAATTAATCTTAACACTGAATTGTATCAACACATCAGAAAAATTACGCATCCAATGGGATGCAAGTTTAAGAAAAGGAAGGGTCCTGACTCACAATTTAGAGGTATTTGAAGCAGAAAATCGAGTCCGGTAAATCCCTGATTGGGACAAATGTTTTGACCAAGTTTCATGAAGATTTGGCAAAAAATGTGACTTTTAGAATATATACATTCAATGTGGATTATTATGTCTTTTGCACTTAAGGGAATTATGTGTGCGTATTTGAAATTTACTAAAAAAAATATGTTTATTTTATGAACATAGAACAACAACAACAACAAATATGGACAAAACGGGAATAAAAAATCAGACATTGGCAAAACATGCACATGTGTATACATATGTTTGAACAATCAAAATATGATCCATTTCACTTGTGTACAATATTGGAATCTAGTACACATTTTTTTATAAGTGTTTATAGAAAAATACAATCAAAAGTATAGTGGGTATTTTTGTATTACTGTAAGATGCATTCATTATTGCCCTTGAAAATTAAAATATGGCCCATTTTGCTTTTGTATTAATACTATAACATATTCATTAAAGGGTGAAAATAAACTTCATGTATAATGGCATAAGATACAGTCATTATAAATCTAACAGTAATAGTGTTTAAGTTACTTTGACAAGAAAAATATTAAGCAATTGAAAAAAAATATATTTCTTATGCAGACAGCCACTGTTTCTTTTTGGTAAAACTAGTAATCTAGTTGCAAAGCAAGTTGATTGGAGTCAATATTATACATGTTCTGTTTGTAATGTGCACAGATAATTTTTTACGGGATTTTTTTCCCCTCCTACTCTACAAAAAATCTGAGAAACAAAAAATAAAAAAGCAACAGTGTCCTTACTTAAAATAAATAACTCAGTAACTTAATTGTGGAATGAGCTATTGTTGTACTGGTAGAATATTTTCACTAAGATACTTTTGTTTAGGGTCAGTATTCTTAAATTTCCTAATTAATAACTTAAAAGCAATTCATAACTTAGGTTGTACTGTGGTGAATAATTACATTATATATTCCTAGCCATAGCTGTATGAACTTCACCTTTCATCCAGAACTTTCTTTTATTATTATGCTTACTTTTATGCATTTCGTTAGAAAAATTTGGTTTTTGTGGAATTTCCACGTTTCTTGTTCTTTTTGGGATCTATAACAATAAAATTGTCAATTTGCCAATCTGTGAACATGTCCCTTTAAAGAAAGAGTCATGCAAATACTGGTATGCCCATTAGTATTGTCTTATTTAACTTATTTAAACATCAAAAATGCCCCAGTTACTAGTATATGTGACCAGTTATATGCGAGAAAGACCACATAACCACATAACAGGTTTATTTTATATATTTCTGCTTACCTTGAGAGTTATTTAAAGCTTAGCTTAGTTTTGGTTGTGTTGAAATTTGTTTGTTGCTTGATTATTGACATTAGCATTGAAAGTGTGTTTCTTGGGAAACATTTCATTTCTATGTTATTGGAGATACATGAGTTCATATAAACCTTCAGGTTGAATCGAGGTTATACAGGCTCGTTAGTTAAAAACCAGAATTCAAAATGGCCACTTTGTCTCGGTCGATTGTTGATAAAGGTTCGGATACGGTTAAAGTCTTCTGTTGTTCACCTTGTCAAGAGCACAATATTGATGAATGTGCACAGTTTTACTGTCAGAATTGTCTGAAGTTTTATTGTGGAAAATGCATCGACCTGCATGGTCAGTTATTTGGGAAACATGCAATATATGGAAGGGGAGAAATGAGTAAGTGGCCTGTTTCCAAGGAAGTGGAGGATTTTCTACAGCGATGTGAAATACATGAAGATAAAAAGCTGGAAATGTTCTGCAATGACCACAGTCAGCTGTGCTGCCCTAATTGTGTCTTCCTTAATCATAGGTAATTCCGATATTTACTTTAAATATTGTTATCATTATTATAACAGTAATATTCAGTTCAATTAATTGTTAACAATGCATAAAAAAGTAATGTATATAAGTCTTAATCATTTAATGACTACTTTTAATATTGCATGCATTAAAAGTTTAATGTTAGAGAATTTGTGGTTTTAAATAAGTATTGAAATGAACACTTACCTATTACCGGATAGAAAGCAATTAAAGAACAGTAGAAACTCAACCAAATTTCAATTCAAGTTTTTTAAAATAAAGCGATATAATCTATTTTTAAGAATTGTTTTGCTTTCAGGCAATGTGCTGAAGTAAAACTCATTTCGGAGTCTGTCAAAGGACAGTCAACAGACAGTCTGCAGAAACTGTCAGTCAAAATTCAAGCTGTTTTGAAAGAGCTTAAGAAGCCTCAAAATAATTGGGAGACCCACATGCAGTCTTTGCAGGCTTCATACAGTGAGCAGTTACTCGAGTTACGTGAAACACGCCGGAAAATAAACACAATTTTGGACGTTATTGAAAAGACCACCATGAAGGACCTAGATGATAAAATGACCAGTCTGAAAGCTTCTCTTAAGACTGATGTTGACAATTGCACCTGGCTTCAGGAGGAATTGAAAGGACTCGGCGATGCAATACATGACATTGTTAATAAGAGCAAGGAGGAAATCTCCTTTATTGCCAGCAAGAAATGTCTGGAAAAGATACAGAAGTCTGAAACTTATCTCAAAGAGAAGTCTATTCAGGCTGAAAGTTTACTGACATTCCAGGCTAACGGTGACATTGAACAGTACTTGTCCAAACTGTCAGGTCTGGGGAGGATTGTACTCAATACCAAGACATTAAGAGTGCAAGGTAACCCAGAACAGGTATTGACTGTGACGGAGAAGTCAGAATATGATGTGAGAATACCAAGTGAATCTATATGTCTGGGCTGCTATATCATTGCCATCTGTGTTCTCTCTAATGATGAAATCCTTGTGGCAGATTACCATAATGATAGAATTAAGCTGCTGGACATGTAATACCAGGTGATCAATCACTTGGATGTGTCTGCTGAACCATATGACATATGTCAGGTCACTCCCAATAAAGTAGCTGTTACTCTGATGGGTACTAAGAGGCATAAGGTCCAGTTTGTCTCAGTAAACAATAGGCACCTGGTGATGGGCAGAGAACTTCAGATACAACATTGTTGTTTTGGTATTGCCCACCATGAGGGAGACCTGTACATCACTTCTCGTACTGCACTTTACAAGTACACACTGAATGGGAAACTGGTGAATAAGCTGTATGAGGATATATCAGGTATAGACACAGGTAAAAATTATGGCGAATATGCCCTTACATCATATTTATAAGTAATTTAAATACTACATAGTATACTTGTCAATTTATAAATACATTTTATACTATAGAATGCTTTATTTATTGTGTTATGTACAATTAAGCTTTCCAGATATAAGTTTGCAAAATAATAAGCATAACAAAATTGCTTAATTGACAATTGAATGAGAACTACCATGGGTTGTCAACTTTTCTTGGCACACTTATCATCTTGACTTTTTTTAATGCCCCCCAATAAGGGCATATGAAGATCGAACCATTCGTCAATCCGTGCATACGTAACTATCAATGTCTCTACCAGGCAAAGCAACCCCCATAACTCTGTTTTGTATTTTGTCAGATTTAAAGTTTTTCATAAAGTCCAATATCTTGAATACTATCAAAGGTTTTTCATAAGTTTTTCCAGAGCAGCCATTTTGACTGAAGTCATTAAGTTTACATTTGATTCACTTTTATTTACAAAGCTTCATTTTGGTGTAAATGTTGCACTTTGAAGAGCATTCAAAGAGTATGTCACCTGACAATGACAGCCCTTGTTATTGTGTAAGAGAGTTTTGGTTGGTAATTGTATAACATAAATAAATATTGCTATGGTGATATGTCTGCTGGAAATTAAATTTTGTATGTTAGTAAGTACAAAGTCATTTACATGTAGAGGAAATCTGTATGTCATAGTTTTATCAGCACAAAATAATGATCATGTATCCTATTGTACATGCTTATCTTTTTTCATTGTACACAATATTGCTGTGATGCTGTAAAATCATATTGATAACACAGAATTGACCGAATCACACTAATTTTGCAAAGCTCCTGCATTTCATAAAAAAAAAATATTTATACATATTCTTTTTTAGCCCTTTTTAACTCACCTGAGCATGATGTGCTCATGGTGAGCTTTTGTGATCGCCTTTTGTCTGTCATCCGTCGTGCATGGTCAACATTTACCTCGTTAACACTCTAGAGGCAACATTTATCGGCCAATCTTCATGAAACATTTTGAATCTGGGTCATATGGGGTCAAAAACTAGGTCAATAGGTCAGATTGAAGAAAAAGCTTGTTAGCACTCAAGTAGTCACATATTTTTTGCCCAATCTTCATGAAACTTGGTCAGAACATTTGTCCATAACATATCTCAGCCGGGTTTGAATCTGTTTCACGTGGGGTCAAAAACTATATAACTAGGTCAAATTGAAGAAAAAGCTTGTGCGTCGTCAACATTTACCTTGTTAACACTATAGGAGCCACATTTATTGGCCAATCTTCATGCAACATGGTCAGAACATTTGTCCCAATTATATCTCGGCCGAGTTCAAATCTGGGTCTTGTGGGGTCAAAAACTAGGTCACTAGGTCAAATTGAAGAAAAAGCTTGTTAACACTCTAGAAGTCACATTTTTTGCCAAATCTTCATGAAACTTGGTCAGAACATTTGTCCCATTTATATCTTGGCCGAGTTAGAATCTGGGTCATGTGGGGTGAAAAACTAGGTCAAATTTAAGAAAAAGCTTGTTAACATTGTTGAAGTCACATTTTTTGCCCAATCTTCATGAAACTTGGTCAGAACATTTGTCCCAATGATATCTCCGCCGAGTTTGAATTTGGGTCATGTGGGGTCAAAAACTAGTTCACTAGGTCAAATTGAAGATAAAGCTTTTTAACACTCAAGAAGTCACATTTTTTGCCCAATCTTCATGAAATTTGATCATGTGGGGTAAAAAAACTAGGTTACTAGGTCAAATTGAAGTAAATGCTTGTTAACTCTCTAGAAGTCACATTTTTTGCCCAATCTTCATGAAACTTGCTCAGAACATTTGTCCCATTGATATCTCGGCCGAGTTCGAATCTGGGTCATGTGGGGTCAAAAAACTAGGCCACTAGGTCAAATTGAAGAAAAAGCATTTTAACACTCAAGAAGTCATATTTTTTGCCCAATATAAAACTTGGTCACGTGGGGTCAGAAACTAGGTCACTAGGTCAAATTGAAGAAAAAGCTTGTTAATTCTCTAGAAGTCTAATTTTTTTCCAAATCTTCATGAAACTTGGTCAGAACATTTGTCCCATTGATATCTCAACAGAGTTGAAATATGGGTCATGTGGGTCCAAAAACTACGTCACTAGGTCAAATTGAATAAAAAGCTTGTTAACACTATAAGTCACATTTTTTGCCCAATCATGAAACTTGGTCGGAACATTTGTCCCAATGATATCTTGGCCGTGTTCTAATCTGGGTCATGTGGGGTCAAAAACTTGGTCAGTAGGTCAAATTGAAGAAAAAGCTTGTTAACACTCTCAAAGGCCCATTTTTTGCCCAATCTTCATGAAACTTGGTCAGAAAATTTGTCCAAATTATGTATCGGCCAATTTCGAATCTGCGTCACGTTGGCTCATAAACAAGATCTCGAGGTCAAATTGAAGAAAAAGCTTGTGTGTCATCAACATTTACCTCGTTAACACTCTACAGGCCACATTTATTGGCCTATCTTCATGAAACATGGTCAGAACAATTGTCTCAATGATTTCTCGGCCGAGTTTGAATCTGGGTCACGTTGGGTCAAAAACTAGGGCCGAGTACTAGGTCAAATTTAAGAAAAAGCTTTTTAACACTCAAGAAATCACATTTGTTGCCCAATCTCCATTAAACTTGGTCAGAACATTTGTCCCAATGATATCTTGGCTGAGTTCAAATCTGGGTCATGTGGGGTCAAAAACTAGGTCACTAGGTCAAATTGAAGATAAAGCTGTTTAACACTCTAGAAGTCACATTTTTTGCCCAATCTTCATTAAACTTGGTCAGAACATTTGTCCCATTGATATCTTGGCCGAGTTCGAATCTGGGTCATGTTGGGTCAAAAACTAGGTCACTAGGTCATATTGAAGAAAAAGCTTTTTAACACTCAAGAAGTCACATTTTTTGCCCAATCTTTATGACACTTGGTCAGAACATTTGTCCCAATGAAATCTTGGCCAAGTTCAAATCTGGGTCATGTGGGGTCAAAAACTAGGTCACTAGGTCAAATTGAAGAAAAAGCTTGTGAACACTCTAAAAGTCACATTTTTTGCCCAATTAACATGAATCTGGTTAGAATATTTGTTCTCATTATAGCTCGGCCGAGTTTGAAAATGATCTCACTCCATTGAAGAACATGGCCACCAGGGGGCGGGGCAGTTTTCCTTATGTGGCTATAGAGAAAGCTTGTTTACACTCTAGAAGTCACATTTTTTGCCTAATCAGTTTGAAACTTGCTCAAAACCTTTGTTCTTATGATATCTCAGCTGAGTTTTGCTCCCTTGAAAAACATGGACGCCAGGGGCGGGGCAGTTTTCCTTATATGGCTATTGAAGAAGCTTGTGAACATTCTAGTAGTTACATTTTTCGTCAAATCAGCATGAAACTTGCTCAGAACCTTTGTTCATATGATATCTTGGCTGAGTTTGATAATGGTTAGACTTTGCTGAAAAACGTGGCCGTCAGGTGGCGGGCAGTTTTCCTGATATTGGTATAATGAAAGCTTTAAAAAGCTTGTGAAAACTCTAAAGGTCACATTTATTGCCCAATCTTCATTAAACTTGCCCAGATCCTTTGTTCCAATGATATCTTGGTGGATTTTGCAAATGGCTCATGTGTGGTCAAAAACTAGGTCAATAGGTCAAGTAAAGAAAAAGGTGAAAACTCTAGTTTTGCCTAAACTTCATGAAAATTGCTCAGAACATTTGTTTCAATAATATGTTGGAACAAGTTCGAAACTTGGTCATGTGGGGTAAAAAAACTAGGTCACCATGGCAAAATTGAACAAAAAGCTTTAAAACATTCTTGAGGCCACATTTATAGGCCAATCATAACAAAACTTGCTCAGTACAGTTTAGTTCTTTAGGCTCTCAGGTGAGCGACCTAGGACCTTTTGGCCCTCTTGTTAGAGAATTTTTTTGCATCAAATCATTTACTCAGTACGCAGTGCTTCCAGTCAGGCCAAAAAAATTAATTGTGTGTTTCAGGCAACGGTTTCAAAAAAAGTTAGATAGGGTCGGGATTTTTTTTTTTTTAAACCTTTTTTGTAAGACACACTTGAGTCGAAAAACATTGACAATTATCAAAATCTGACGAATACGGATTTCATGGAAAACAATCGTCACTAAAAACTTATGGCTGGGAGGTTTTTCTAGGTAGGATCGGGTTGGACGAAACACAGAATTTTTTTCGGCCTCATCCTTTTATGCACATCTTTAAAATATGTTATACTCTATTTTAAAAGAACACCGTATGTAAATAAGATATTACTGCAGTGTCTTAATTAACATTATTATGTTTCAAAGAATTAAATACATTGACGATACTCTGTTTTGGAAGTGTGCTGTGAGTCCCACAGGGGGCAAGATCTTCGTCACCAACAATTCCCAGCACAAGCTCCTCACACTGGCCAGGGATGGGACTGTACTCTGCACCTTCATGGAACTACTACACCCATGTTGTGTACATGTGACACCTCTGGGACAGGTGCTGGTCTGTGAAGGTTCATCCATCATGCATGTGGAAAGTGAGAGCAGGAAGAAGCTGGCTACTGTGGCTACAGAGAGTGATGGAGTGTTGCACCCACGATCAGTCTGCTACAACAGGAGCACAGCCTCCATCATTTTGGGACAATATTTTAACAACAAAATCCTGGTGTTTAAAGTACAATAGCTTGGTTTTCACATGACATTGTATCAGATGTATGTTTCAAACAGGACTTTCATAAAAATTTATCATACAATGACAGTGATTCTTTTCAAAATGGAACTGGTATTTTGTGTTATGTTTCACCACAGCATTCTGCATTTACTCGTTGGTCGTATTGTCTTTTAATGAGTACTCTATTAATATTCCAACATCTTTACGTAATTGTTGCTTATACTGAATACACTTGTGTAAATTTGCAACATTATTAAAAAAGAGCTTTTTGATTTTTTTTACAAGCATTAAAATGTTTTACATACAAAATATGTTTCTAAGTAATATGTGTTAGGTTAACCATGAATATTGTTTCTACTATTAAAAATGATTCATAATATTGCCTTATTATTTGAAGAATACATGCTACGGTGCCTTATACAAAATGTTTATCACTGACAATGATTTGATTATTTTTTATGACTTTATGACTATATATAAGCAATGCTTGCTGTAAAGTGTGTTTGTTTTACATATCTAAAATGATAAAAGGAAGACATTCATAAACAATCTGGATGTAGTTTTGTTTATGTCTGAGTATGTTCATGTAATCGTCATGTTTAGTACAAGGAAAATTTACTTGAATTGTCTGTTCAAAGTAGCTCGTTGTCAAAGTGTGTAATGGTTATGTATTTTATTATTTATCCCCCGCCGCGAAGCGGGAGGGGGGTTATAGGAATGTCCTTCGTCCGTCCGTCCCGTCCGTCCGTCTGTAACATTTTCGTGTCCGCTCCATGTCTCCTTTACCCTTTGAAGGATTTTCATGAAACTTTGCTCATATGTTTAGGTCATTGAGACGATGTGCAGAAGGCATGAGTCAGTCACGCCGGCTCAAGGTCAAGGTCACACTTGAAGGTAAAATATTCTAGCCTCCATTTCGTGTCCGATCCATATCTCCTATACCCTTTGAAGGATTTTCATGAAACTTGGCTAAAGGATAGGTCATTGAGATGATGTGCAGAAGGCATGAGTCAGTCACGCCGGCTCAAGGTCAAGGTCACACTCGAAGGTAAAATATTCAAGCCTCCATTTCGTGTCTGCTCCATATCTCCTATGCCTTTTGAAGGATTTTCATGAAACTTGGCTCTAATGTTTAGGTCATTGAGACGATGTGCAGAAGGCATGACTCAGTCATGCCGGCTCAAGGTCACACTTGAAGGTCAAATATTCGAGCCTCAATTTCGTGTCCGCTCCATATCCCCTATGCCTTTTGAAGGATTTTCATGAAACTTGGCTCAAATGTTTAGGTCATTCAGACGATGTGCAGAAGGCATGGGCCTTTCACGCCAGCTCAAGGTCAAGGTCACACTTGAAGGTAAAATTTTTGAGCCTCCATTTTTTGTGTGTCCGTTTTTCGTGTCCGCTCCATATCCCCGATACCCTGTGAAGGATTTTCATGAAACTTGGCTCAATTGTTTTGCTCATTGAAACCATGTGCTGAAAGCATAAGCCAGTCACGCCAACTCAAGGTCAAGGTCGCACTTGAAGGTTGAATGTTTGAGCCTCTATTTTCATGTCCGTTCTTTATCTCCTGTGCCCTTTAAAGGATTTTCATGAAACTTGCCTCAAATGTTTATCACAGGCAATATGCAGAAGGCATGAGGCAGTCACACCACCTCAAGGTCAAGGTCACACTTGAAGGTCAAATGTTTGAGCCTCCGTTTTTATGTCTGCTCCATATCTCCTATGCCCTTTTCTGCAACTTGGCTCGAATGTTTATCACATTGAGGCGATGTGCAGAAGCAATGGAGCAGTCTTGCCACCTCAAGGTCAAGGCCACACGTAAAGGTCAAATGTTTGAGCATCCATTTTTGTGTAAGCTCCATATCTAAATTTCTTAAACTGTACTTTCATATCTGGTCCAACTGTGCCAGATTAAGGTCAGTGTGATACTTCAAAGTCACCTTTAAAATCTAATGAAGGATCACGGCACTGGATATAGCTGTCCTTTGGACTGCCTTGTTTGCCTCTATGTTCATTGTAATTCTTTACTGATTTCTTCTGATCATTTTTCTTACATTTATTTTTGTTCATTTATTTTATCACGAAAACCAAATTTTTCTAATAATACGCATTAAAGTCAGCGCAAAAAAAATGTATTAATGGTGCCCTTGACCCCAACAATCCCATACACAATCACAAGCGAGGTCTATATATAAGGTATCTACATATGAAGTTTTATGAAAATATCTCAATGTCTTTTAAAGCTATTGAGCAGACGTTCTTGTCTATTTTTAGTAATGGTGACCTTGACCCCACCCACCGCATATGCAAACCCAATCGAGGTCTCCATATAAGGTACCTATGTATTAAGTTGCATCAAAATATCTATGCGTTCTCAAGTTATTGAGCGGAAACCGTTTTTCTATTTTTAGTAACAGCGAACTTGACCTTGACCCCACCCACTCCATATGCAATCCCAAGCGAGGTTTCCATAAAAGGTATCTATGTATTAAGTTTCATTAAAATATCTCAATGCATTCTCAAGTTATTGAGAGGAAACCGTTTTTAGCTCACTTTCGTGCTCGGTGAGCTATTCGTATAGGGGACCTCTCCGGTGTTGTCCATCGTCCGTATGCCGTCAACAATTTGGACCGTTATCGCGATAAAGACTACATTTTTTAATTCAATCTTGACCAAACTTGCACAGTTTGTGTATGACCATAAAATCTGAGACGATTTTGATAATGGGCCCGATCGGACCAGGAACACCAGAGTTATTTCCCTTTTTTGTCCCAAATACATCTATTTCTGAATTACTCACCTGGTAAAGGGAGGTAAATGCAGTATCAGGAAGATAAGTGCCATAAATGTGTTATTTCCCTTTAGTCACAGATATAACCCAGATAGTGGAGTCTGCTTATCAGTAAAATCATCATTCTGAGTCAACAGGATTCTTCTGTTTTGGATCACCATCATTACACATAGTAATACATGTATAGCCTGCTTCTGACATATATTTTGGCTATGTGTGCAGCAGTGAATTGTTCCACCGTCTGTCTCGGTATCCAGTCAGGAAAAAGATGTAAACAACAAGAATAGCTAAAATTAATGTTGTGATCAAGCAATCAGAATATAGGATTAATATCATGTGATCTAGTGCCTGAAAGGGTTAATTATTTTCTGTAGTTTTTGGACTGTTTAGTTATTAACTTATTTAGTATCATTTAATCATGTAACTTTTGGACTGACTTATATATTTGAATTGGGATTTTGGAAACTCAAGTAATAATATTTCATTATTTTTGAAGCTGATTTATTATTTCTCCTTAATTGAAAAATACTTCTACACTGTTTTGACTCTCAATTGGTGTGATTATCAGTAAGTTTTTACACAAATCAACTAAAAGGTTGTATAGTTATTTATAATTTAATCTGACACATTTGATAGGTGTATGGTTCTAAATGTTAACAATGAGTATTCCAATATAACATAGAAATTTCCCTTTTCCTAAGAGTACATTTGGATAGTTTGTCTCGGTGGGTGTCATTGACTCAAAAATATTAGTAAGTTTGTACGCAAAACAACTACAAGGTTTTATAGTTATTTATAATATAATCTGACAATATTGACAGTATGGTTGTTAATGTTAACAATAAGTATTCCTATATAACCTAAAAATGTCCTCCTAAGAGTACATTTGGAAAGTTTGTTTGTTTGGATTTTTCACTTTATTTACCAGTCATTCAGTGATATAATGACGGTCAGTTAACCTACTCACACTTTCTGGGCAAACTAAGCCAATTTAAGTGGTTTACCAGTACCAAATGCACATACTTATGCCAAATGCCCTACTTGAATCAGATGTTCGGGGAGAATGGCCGTAGAAATTATTTCACGACCAATCCCCACACAAGTTATGTGGCCGGGCTGGGGCTTGAACTCAACAACCCTTGATTGAGAGTATAGCGCTCAACCAAGCTAGATGGGCCCTCAAAGCCAGAATAATCGACTTGGTTTGATACATTTATATTGTGCCATTATGACGATATTCAGGAAGTTTTCGTAGAGTGTAGTAACTATAGAGTGTCACTGTATCTGGAGCCGGGTGGGCTAGCTCAGTTGGTAGAGCGCTGGACTACAAATCAGAGGATCACAGGTTCAATTCCCAGCCCGGCCACATAAATTGTTTCTACGGCCATTCTCCCCCTACCTCTGATTCAAGTAGGGCAGTTGTCAGTTGCTGGCATAAGTATGTGCACTTAGTAATGGTAAACCAGCTTACCCTGGAAAAGTGTGAGTAGGTTTACTGACCGCCGTTATATGACTGAAATACTGTTGAATACGGCGAAAAATCCAAACAAAGAAACGTCACTTTATGTACCAGTTTCGAACCTGTAAAGTTTTATCATTGCTTATGGACTTAGTTGCAAAAACATTTAAAACATTTTTGAAAACAACAATACAGAACAATATGTCAATCATTGATACGCAAAGTTGAACTGACATCAAATCAGTCTGTGTACTGGTGTTAATAAATTAATTAATTATTTTAATTTAAACATATACCGTTATGTGAAAAAAAGATGGTAGTGTCCAATCATATGCTCTTTATGTATTTGTATAGAATTATTTCCATGTTTTTTTGTATCGCCCCTATATGTTAATGCGAAATGGGTTTTCATAGTCCCAAGAATGCGGGTATTTACGGGTACCTGTTGCATCCCTAATGGTCGCAATTGTTCTCAGACTCAGGTGAGTGCTTTGGGCCATCATGTTCCTCTTGTTTGAAGACTGAATTAAAGCTGAAACCTATTTTTTTGGCATTCAAGTTTTTTTGCTGATGGATCTAGCAGGAAACAGTACGAGTTGTTTATAGAAATTTTTAATTGTCAATGTTACCCAACTTTAAAATATCATTTAACTTAGAAAATCGTTCTACAATCATAAAATAGTCGTTAAATGAAATAAAAAGAAAAAAAGTTTCAAAAACATTCTTTGATCTTAAAATACTATTTAAATGAATTAAACAGAAAAAAATCCTTTTATTTTTACTGATTCATTTGTTCATCAAAAAAACTCCTTCATAACTTTAAACAGCACAATTGTTTCTATGACGCCAAACAAATCTTCAAATTGCTTTTTATTTTTGTTTACTTTTCGTTGATTGATCATAAAACTCTTTATAGCTTTTAACAGAACGATTGTTTCTATTTAGGACTGTGACACCGACAGAAAACACAACCTCTCTCTCTGTCTTTCCATCTTTCCACAGGAACACATGGTTGAGGAGTCCAACACTTTTTATGCCCCCACAAAGTGGGCGGCATTAAGCATTGCACTTGTCCGTCTATCGGTCTGTACCTACATACGTAAGTGTGTACATCCCGAAAGTGTGTGGACTCAACTCTTTCTTATCTGCTTGGCAGATTTCATTCAAACTTTCACAGCTGAAGAACCTTAAGGTTACAATATACTAATTCCAATCCTTATGTAATTTAATGTAAAAACGATAACTTAAACCAAAAATAAATGCAACATTTTGCACATAGGGACCCTCATAACCATACCTTTTCTTAAGGAGCATTCTAAGCTGAATTGATTTAAGCAATAAAAAGGGTATGTCATGTATTATGTAAGAAAGAATTCGACACTAAACAAAGTTGACTGTTTTATCACCATCTTTTTAGCGGCTACTTTCTAGTTAAATGTTACCAGCCTCAGCGCAAGTGTCATACTGTCGTCTCCCATCTTAAAACATTTCTAATATCTAGGGATACATAGAAATTGAGCCGGATTTTGACTCTTTTTAGCTCACCTGAGCACAACTTGGTGAGCTTTGGTGATCGCCTTTTGTCATTTGTGCGTCGTTGGACGTCAGCATGTACCGAGTGAACACTATAGACCACATTTATTGCCCAATCTTCATGAAACTTGCCCAGAACATTTGTTCCAATGCTATCTCGGACGAGTTCGAAACTGGGTCATGTGGTGTTAAAACCTAGGTCACTCTTCAATTTGAAGAAAAAGCTTGTGAGCACTCTAGAGGCCGAATCGACAAGAGACTTGCTCAGAACATTTGTTCTTATGATACCTTGGTCTAGTTCTGCTCTGTTGGAAAACATGGCCACCTGGGGGGCAAGGCAGTTTTCCTTATATGGCTACATTGAAAACTTTAAAAATCTTCTTGTCTGTAACCACTGGCTGAATTTTGAAATAATTTCATAGAAATGTTCCTTTGCTGACCATCAACCCATTTCCTTCAAATCGTTTAGATTCGTTAAAAATCATGGCTGCTAGGGGGTGGGGCAGTCTTTCTTTATGTCTATATAGAGAACTTTGAAAATCCTCTTGTCAGAAACCGCTTGCTGGATTTCAAACTAATTTGACAGAAATGGTCCTTGGATGACACTACCAAAATCCTTCAGATCATTTTGATTTGATAAAAAACATGGCCAGAGGGCGGGAAGTTTTCCTCATATGGCTATATAGATAACTTTGAAAATCTTGTCAGTAACTGCATGCTGGATTTCAAACTTATTTAACAGAAATTGTCCTTGGGTAACACTCTACTAAATTCCGCATTTTGTCCGTTATGTGTCATTTGTTGACAACATTTACTGTGTGAACACTTTAGGTCACATTTATTTATTGTCAAAAACAAGGTCACCAGGGAAAATTAAAGAAAAAGCTTATGAACACAAGAAACACTCTAGAGGCCACATTTGTTGCCCATTCAACTTGAAACTTGCTCAGCCCCTCAGGTTAAAGTTGTAAGGATCAGATTTGAGTGCTTGGGTTTTGAAATTGTGTACCTAGTGAATTCGAAAACGTGCCCAATGTAGTTAGTGTATGTGTGCAAGCCACCTTGCACCTTAAATTCATACAGGATAATTCCTAGCTCTGGACGCCTTTTTGGCCGGATATTTAAAAGGGCGTATATGCATAGGAATTTATTGAAAAATCTAGAAGGTTTACCCCACGTCTTCTCAAGTACCTGGTAAGTTACGCAATAAGGCTTGCAGTGTTTCATAGGAAATGTTTAAACTGATTTTAAAAATCACGAAAACTGGTGAAATTTTAACCCCATAATTGGTTGATCATGCATGTTAAATTATAGTGTGCATAATAGTTTTCCCAATATTTTTATCTCGACTATTCAAAGAATAGGTGAGCTATCCTACTACCCCCGGCGTCGCCGTCCACGTCTGAATTGGTTAAAGTTTTTATTCAAAAGTATTGTAACTTGAAAACTACATAAGTTATTCACTTTAAAATTGAAATATACCTTTGTCATCAACTCTAGTATCGGGGCAACATTACCCATAACTCTATTTTGTATTTTGACAGAGTTATGCCCCCTTTTCACATAGATTTTCTGGTTAAAGTTTATATTCAAAAGTTTGGTTACTTCATAACTACATAAGTTATTTATGTGAAACTTGGAACTAACATTTACTTACATACTCTATAGCTTTATATTTTAGGTTCGATATTAGGAAACAGAATCATTTAAAATGTTATAAACTAATATAAGCATAATGTGTTACCAATACTGTATCTTGAGCATTTGTATATACGAGCCTGGTCTATTATTTATGCACCTATCAATGTTTCCCCTAGGGGCGGAGCGGCGGGCAAATAGGGGACTTTAGACTGCAAGCGATACCCGACAGGCAGGAATTTGACAAGCCAAATGTTTCTGGGTCCCGGGGACTTTGGTCGAAAGTTAGATCCCGGTGATATACGCCTCAGGCCATTTGATAGATATATAGCATCTCCCACTGAGGGGAATTAGACCCCCCAAAAATAAATATTTGTCAACTTCCCCTAGGTCTGCCCGCTGCTCCCCCTCTGGGGAAAAATATTGATAGGTGCATTAATACAACTACTTATGTTTAAATGTTTGCATGCATGATTGTCTAGAATCTACAGCCAACTTGTGAAAACCTAAAAGTTTGTTTTTCGAATCCTGTTGTTTTTACTTTCAGCCCAGCAACCATCTTAGTTTAAAAGGAACATGTTCAGTGTGATTTAGAGGCTAACATAGAGCCATCTACTCACCACATCACATGATAAACTTACTCTCATCTGATTGGATGCTGCTGCTGTCAGGCCGATTTTGATTGGATAGATTATGGTCTTGCCAAAAAGACTTGATCTGATCGCATGATTTTAACTTTAATTTGAATGGATTGGTTTGGGTGGTGTTAACATTCAATTTTAGCTCAACTTTTTGAAGAAAAGGCAAGCTATTGTACTCGCCCCGGCGTTGGCGAGAAAAAGTAGGGGCTATATAGGAATCACTTCGGTACGTCGCTACGTTGGCATGTCGGTACGTTCCATATTTCGTTCCTGCTCCATAACTTTGTAATGCCTGGAAGGATTTTAATATAACTTTAGATTATTATTCTCTATGACCAGACAATGTGTCACGTACATGACCCATGTTAGTCTGTCAAAGGTCAAGGTCACAATTTAAGGTCAATGGTAAAATACTTGTATTTTGTTTCCGCTTCATTAATGCCTGGAAGGATTTTAATATAACTTCAGATAATTATTCCCCATGACCAGACGATGTGTTGTGTACATGACCCATGCTTGCCCTTCAAAAGTCAAGGTCACCAATTCAAGGTCAAAGGTCAAGTACAGGTAAAATACTTGTATTTTGTTTCCGCTCCATAACTTTGTAATGCTTGGAAGGATTTTAATATAACTTCAGATTATTAATCCCCATGACCAGACAATGTGTCATGCACATGACCTATGCTTGTCCATCAAAGGTCAAGGTCACAATTCAAGGTCAAAAGTCAAATAGTTGTATTTCATTTAGTCTCCATAACTTCATATTGCCTAGAATGATTTTAATATAAATTCAACTAATTATTCCTCATGACCAAATAATGTGTTGTGTACATGACCCATGTTTATAGGTCAAAGGTCAAGGTCACGATATAAGGTCAAAGTTTTAATGTTTGCATTTTGTTCCTCTCCTTAACTTCTACATGCCTGGAAGGATTTAATATTACTTCAAATTGTTACTCTACATGACTGGAAAATGTGTCACGCACATTTCTCATGCTTATCAGTCAAAGGTCAAGGTCACAGTTCAAGGTCAAATATTTGTGAATCATTTCGCTTGTACTCTTCATTCCGCATTTCAGGCTCATTTTGTCTTTTACGCAGGTCATTTTTTCAGTTCCATGTCAAAGCTCTACATCTGTGTCAAAGCTGTACATTTAAGCCACAGTGATGTGTGGGGGTATTAATCACCTTTAGTGATAGCTCAATCAATGATGGGGGGGGCATCCGTGGGTACGGACATAATTATGTACGTATGTATGTATGTTCGGATTCTTGTCCGGACAATAACTTTGTCCAGTTGTAGAGGGTTTTCAAATAACTTGGCAGAAATGTTAAGCATAATAAAATGGAGTGTCGCGCGCAAGAACCAGGTCCCTAGGTCCAAGGTCAAATATAAGAATTTAAGCCATAGACCCTGTCTGGAGCATAATTTTGTCCAGCATGGAAGGAATTTAAAATAACTTTAGTGTTAAGCACGGTGAGACAGTGTGTTGCGCGCAAGAACCAGGTCCCTAGGTCGAAGGTCAGGGCCACACTTAAAGGCAGGGTTAAAAGTTGAAAAAATCTGAAAAGGTCAAATGTCAATAAGAATTAAAGATATAGACGATGTTCGAAGCATAATTTTATCCAGCGGGGAAGAAATTTAAAATAACTTGGCAGAAGTAGTGAGACGATGTGTCGCGCGCAAGCATCAGGTCCCAATGTCCAAGGTCAAGGTCACACTTAAAGGTCAAATATAATAGTTTAAGCCATTGACGGTATGGACACATTTTCAAATTACTCACCAGAAGTGATAAGCATTATGAGATGGCATGTGGCATTTAAGAACCAGGTCTGTAGTTGAAAGGTCTAGGTCAGTAATTAAGGTCAAAGGTCTAATAATTTTCCAGAGCATATTGCCTGCTTGCAGGGATTTTCTGATAAATTGGCAGAAATGATCACCATTACCAGATGGTGTCGCATGCAAGAACCTGACTTGTGAAGTTAGTGAGTTACTTCCCTTTATTCATGAGTGTGCAAATCATAATGCAAATATGATAAAAGGCATTTTGTTGATTCTGCACAGAATGATTTAAGATAGCAAGAGTAAGTGAAGCATTCAACAACCATAACTCATAATTGCCCAGAATTCTAAATTACTACCCTTAATAGATTTTGTGATACCTCAACTAACTTCACAGAATAAGAGAATAAATTAGCATAAAGTACAGTATACAAGTTCAATTCACGCTTGCAAAATAATTGTATGCATACAGACAAAGCAGCACCATGTAGAAATGGCTGCATAGGTGGGGTCATCCGTGTCTGTGGACACATTTTTAGTTAGCTCGACTATTCACCAAATAGTTTGAGCTATATAACTCACCCATTCGTTGACGTAATGCTCTGGTTAAGGTTTATACGTAGAAAATTCAGGTTAAGGTTTGTTTGCAAGAAAAGATTCAGGTTAAGGTTTGTGTGCAAGAAAAAATTCAGGTTAAGGTTTGTGTGTAAGAAAAAATTCAGGTTAAGGTTTGCATTCAACAAGTACACATCTCTGTAACTACTACAGATATTCAATTGAAACTTCACAAATGTTTTTGGGGTCATTATGTAAGGTCACTGACCAAGGCCTATAACTGTTACCTGCAATTTAGCAGAATTATGCCCCTTTTGTACTTAGAAATTCAGGTTAAAGTTTGCCTGCAACAACTCCATATCTCTATAACTACTAAAGGTTTTCAATTGAAACATCACACATGGCTTCAAGGTCATTATATAAGGTCACTGACCAAGGCCCTGAACTCGGACCTGCAATTTAACAGAATTTATGCCCCTTTTTGTATTTAGAAATTCAAGTTAAGGTCAGTGAGCAACAACTCCAAATCTCTATATCTACTACAAATATTCAATAAAAACTTCCCACATGTCTTCAAGGTCATTATATAAGGTCGCTGGCCAAGGCAAATAACTGTGACCAGCATTTTAGGAGAATTATGCCCCTTTTTGTAGTGATATAGGCCAATAACCTCTTGACAAACCGGTTGAATATTCAAGCGCGCTTTCCTGAGACAGCTCATATTTTTAATATATATTTAAGCTATTTTTAGCTCGACTTTTCGAAGAATAGGTGAGCTATCCTACTACCCCCGGCGTCGGCCTTCACGTCAGAATTTGGTTCAAGTTTTTATTCAAAAGTCTTGTAACTTCAAAACTACATAAGCTATTCACTTGAAACTTGGAATATACCTTTGTCATCAACTCCAGTGTCAGGGGCAACATTCCCCATAACTCTGTTTTGTATTTTGACAGAGTTATGCCCCTTTTTCACTTAGATTTTCTGGTTAAAGTTTATATTCAGAAGTTTTGTAACTTCAAGACTACATAAGTTATTCACTTGAAACTTGGAACTTACCTTTCTCATCAACTCCAGTGTCAGGGGCAACATTCCCTATAACACTGTTTTGTATTTTGACAGAGTTATGTCCCTTTTTCACATAGATTTTGTGGTTAAAGTTTATATGCAAAAGTTTTGTAACTTCAATACTACAAAAGCTATTCACTTGAAACTTGGAATATACCTTTGTCATCAACTCCAGTATCAGGGTGAACATTCCCCATAACTCTATTTTGTATTTTGACAGAGTTATACCCCCTTTTCACATAGATTTTCTGGTTAAAGTTTATATTCAAAAGTTTTGTAACTTTAAAACTACATAAGTGATTCACTTGAAACTTGGAACTAACCTTTGTCATCAACTCTAGTATCAGGGGCAACATTACACATAACTCTATTTTGTATTTTGACAGTTATGCCCCCTTTTCAGAGAGATTTTCTGGTTAAAGTTTATATTCACAAGTTTTGTAACTTCAAAACTAGATAAGTTATTCACTTGAAACTTGGAACTAACCTTTGTCATCAACTCTAGTATCAGGGGCAACACTACCCATAACTTTGTTTTGTATTTTGACAGAATTAGCCCACTTTTTACATAGACTTTGTTGTTAAAGTTTCTGTTCCAAAAATGTATAAACTAAACAAGGCTTCACTTAAAAGTTTCTTATTTTAACAAATTTATGCCCCTTCCACTATCCAAAATATGTACCAACTGAAATACTTCAAATAGTAGAGCGCGCTGTCCTCTGACAGCTCTTGTTTCCTTTAATTGTTCATATGTTGACCTATGGTCTTGATTTGTTGTTTGTCAGTGAAAGTTGCTTGATGGTCCTTAAAGTAATCGGCGAAGTCATATGGTACATTCGTCTGCTAAGGCATTATGGTCTTCTTAATTGACTGACACTGCCATTTGATTTAAAGTCTTTGATTTGCAGAACGTTTTTTTGTTGGTTTTTTAATTCAATTCCATTAAATTAAATTAACATTCTGACGAGTCAAATACTGTTTTCTTATAGCAAAATATGATTGCTCTTCTGCCTAAATTAAATATTTGTAATCCATTCTGATTTTGGCTTTGCTCATCGATATTCTGGGAATGTTTTACATGTATACCAATATTCAGAAAATATATTAAAATAGATGAAAAATTAAATTGATAACATGTTGTTGTTTTGTCAATAAGGAATTTTATAATACAGCTTTCAAAAATATTAGGTTTTATACTACTGCTTTGTGTTTTTACACTATTATATCAATAATCTAGTCTTCCAGTAACTGACAGCAATACCTATTTATCATCAATAATTACCGGGTATTTTAAAATTTGTTATATGATATTGTTAAACATAATAAAAAGCGTTTATGCAGTATTGATTTTTCCTGATTCTTTTAGAAAAAATTGATCAAGAATGCAATACAAAGATTATTTTACTGATTTTAAAACAATTTAATTGTGAGTGTTGTACATTAAAAATTGTGTTATGTCATGTTTCGTTTTATTACCTCACCTGAGCACAAAGTGCTCATGGTGAGCTTTGTGATCGCCCGTTGTCCGTCGTCCGTGCGTCCGTCTGTGTGTGCCTCCGTCGTCAACTTTTCATTCAAACATCTCCTCCTAAACCACTTGGCAGATTTTCACCAAACTTCACGGGAATGACCCATGAGTGGACCTCTTTCAAAGTTGTTCAAATCCTTCCCATCCGCTCAATATGTAGGTCACCAGAGCTAAAAATAGATTAAAAAAAAATAATCTATGAAACCGCAAGGCTCAGAGCTTTCATATTTGAAATGTGACTAATCTAGTGGTGCTGTACAAAGAATGTTCAAATTATGCCCCTGGGGTCAAAACTGGCCACACCCCGGGGGTCACATGGTTTATATAGACTTAAATAGCAATATGACTTTCAAAATCTTCTCCTCTGAAACCGCAAGGGCCAGAAGTTTCATATTTGGTATATAACATTGTATAGTGGTCCTCTACAAAGACTGTTTAAATTATGCCCCTGGGGTCAAAACAGGCCAGGTCCCAGAGGTCACATGGTTTATATAGAATATATAGCAAAATGACTTTCAAAATCTCCTCCTCTAAAACCGCAAGGCCCAGAGGTTTTGTATTTGGTTGCTTAAATTGTATAGTGGTCCTCTACAAAGATTATTCAAATAATGCCCCTGGATCAAAACTAGCCACGCCCTAGGGTCACATGGATTATATAGACTTAAATAGCAAAATGACTTAAAACAATTTCTCCTCTGAAACCGCAAGGCCCAGAGGTTTCATATTTGGTTTGTAACATGGTATAGTGGTCCTCTACAGATTGTAAAAATGATGCCCCAGGGGTCAAAACTGCCCATGCCCCGGCGGTCACATGGTCGATTGACTTAATTAGCAAAATAATTAAAAAAATCTCTGAAACCGCATGGCCCAGAGGTGTCATATTTGGTTTGTAACACTGTATAGTGGTCCTCTACAAAGATTGTTCAATTGATGCCCCAGGGGTCAAAACTGGCCACACCCCAGTGGTCACATTGTTTATATAGACTTAAATAGCAAAATGATACACACCCAGGGTCAGATGGTTTCTATAGACTGATATGGAAAGTGGGCTTTAAAAATCTTCTCCTCTGAAACCGCAAGGACCAGAGGTTTAATATTTGGTATATAACATTGTATAGTGGTCCTCTACAAAGTTTGTTCAATGATGCCCCTGGGATAAAATTGGCTATTACCTGGGGGTCATACTGTTTCAATTGACTTATATGGCAAGTGCACTTTAAAAATCTCTGAAACCGCAAGGCCCAGATTGTTCAAATTATGTTCAAATTATGTCCCTGGGGTAAAAAGAAGCCATTCCCCGGGGTCACATGGTTTCTAGACTTATATGGCAAGTGGACTTCTTTGAAACCTCAAAGCCCAAAGTTTTTTTTAATTGGTATTTAACATTGTAAATTGGTCCTCTACAAAGATTGTTAAAATTATGCCCCTGGGGTAAAATTGGCCGTGCCCTGGGGGGTCATATAGTGGTCCTGTACAAAAACTGTTCAAATTATGCCCCGGGGTAAAAAAAAGCCATGCGCAGGGGTCACACAGTTTCTATAGACTTAAATGGTAAGTGGACTTTAACAATTTTCTCCTTTGAAACTGCAAGGCCCAGAGGTTTAATATTTGAAATGCAACATGGTCAGGTGGTCCTCTATAAATAGTTAAAATTATTCCCGTTGGGTAAAACTGGTCACACACTCCAGGCTTCACATTGTTTATAATCATTAAAAATCTTCTACTCTTAAACTGCATGGTCCAGATCTACATACTCAGGTGAGCGCTTTAGTTGTCAAAGAAGGTTATTTGAATGTAAAACCTAAAACAAGACTGTTCTAAGATTAAATTGTTTTAGGTGTTTTATGTTATTGCTGTCTTCCCAAGTACTATAGAAGAAGGTAGTGGAGGTCAAAAGGTCAAATTTGGTTTCTTTGACCTTTTCTTATTTAGAAATATATAATGTGTATGAGAGAGTATGTTTTTTCATCGAAAAACCATTTTGCCATTGGATTCTAATTCTGAAGTAAATGAATTGCTGAAGTGATGTTGGTTTTGTTGTAGTTTTCAGCTCCCTGGTTTACCAACTTGACCAGACAAAACTCACTTGACTGGATTAGGACAGATTGGACTGGACAAGGACAAACTTGACTGGATAAAAACGACTTGACCAAAAAACAACTTGACTGGACAAGAACCAACTTGACTGGACAAAAACTAACTTGACTGGACAAGGACTAACTTGACTGGACGAGGACAAAATTGACTGGACAAGGACTGACTTGACTGGATGAGTACTGACATGACTGACTGACGGGAAAAAACTGACAGACTGGACTGGACTGACATTGAAGGGATCTACTGACGGGACAGACAGAAAGGACGAGACTGACTGACAGGACTGACTGACAGGTCGGGACCGACTGATGGGACGAGAGTGACCGACGGGACAGGACTGACTGGACGAGACTGACCAACAGAAAGACTTACCGACAGGACGAGACTGATGGGTCGGGACTGACCAACGGGACAGGACGGGACTGACTGACAGGACGAGTATTATTTATCGGTTTATTGATCCGGGTCAATTATTTGGTATGTAAAATTTGTTTATATATCCAGGTCAATTATTAATCGGTATGTTAAAAAATATCCGGGTCAATTATTAATCGGTTGGTTAAAAAATATATATCCGGGTAAATTATTTATTGGTACACCAAAATTTATACCAATCCGGGTCTATTATTAATTGGTATGTCACAATATATGTCCAGTCAGTCACGTTCTGTCAGTCCTGTCCTGTCAGTCACATTCTGTCAGTCTCGTTCTGTCAGTCCTGTCCAGTCAGTCTCGTTCTGTCAGTCTCGTTCTGTCAGTCCTGTCCAGTCAGTCTCGTTCTGTCAGTCCTGTCCGGTCAGTCTCGTACTGTCAGTCCTGTCCAGTCAGTGTCGTTCTGTCAGTCCTGTCCAGTCAGTCCTATCCAGTCAGTCTCGTTCTGTCAGTCCTGTCCGGTCAGTCTCGTACTGTCAGTCCTGTCCAGTTAGTCAGTCTCATGTCAGTCAATAGTCAAGTATGTTCAGTCAAGTAAGGTCAGTCAACAGTCAAGTAGGGTCAGTCAACAGTCATTTTGAGACAGTCAACAGTCAAGCAGTCAAGAGGAGTCAGTCCTACAGTACATCAGATAAAAAAAAGCTGCTAATTATATACCGTTATTCAATGTATAGTTGGAACATATGCTGACAGTTTGTTAGAATTTAAAAAGCATCTTGGTTACTTTCTATCAATAGTAGTTGCACAGCAGTCATATATAAATATAAAAGTACAAAGAGCAACATAAATCTACTTATAAGAATGATGTGTAAAATAATGTTAGTCAAATACAGGCCTGTGAATACATCAAAACTAGATTAAACTATTACAGTGCTGTTACAGTATGTATGTGTGGTCTAATTATATAATAATTTCAAGCTTCTTAACCCTAGAACACCTAAAGTATCTGCTCTCAAACAAAACAGGTGAAATGTAACAGACAAATCCAAAATTACAAATATTGTTGCACCACTTTTCACTAATATCAACAGGATAAAAAGTTTAAAATCACTTTACTACCTTGACTATAATAAATATAGTTCAATGGAAGTTAACAACAGTTATCCAAAAATGACAACTATCATCAAGTGTTAACCATACTTTGGTATCACAGTTTTAAGTGGAAATGACATTTGTTGTCAATAATTTACTCTGCCAAAGAAGAAATTGGAAACAATAATTTGTTGTATATTTACGAAATAATTTTTTATTTATCGTTTATAAACAACGATTTGGAGTTCTGAAGCGTAGGAATTAAACCACGAGGGCGTTAGCCACGCATCAGAAAGACAAAAAGTTGTTCATTGGCCGGATTTTAACATCTGATATATATTTTTGCAATTGTAATTGGACCTACTTTTTACTATGTTCCGCTCAGAATCAGGACTTCTTTTGTGTCGTTTATT
Organism: Congeria kusceri; assembly: GCA_027627225.1. Lineage (NCBI taxonomy): Eukaryota > Metazoa > Mollusca > Bivalvia > Myida > Dreissenidae > Congeria > Congeria kusceri. The sequence goes on from CM051038.1 coordinate 12,104,244, forward strand.
GGGTAGTTTAAACAATGATAGTTTTGTTCTTTGTCTATAGAAAAATTAACTAGTATGATGTTAGAATTTTTGTTTGTGGATAAAATGTCAACCACTATGTCAATAACAATGATATGCTTGCCTGAGAAACCTAAGATAATTTTTTTTTAATCATATGATAATAACTATACACTTTAAGGTTTATTTTTTTGGCCGAGTATAATATTCAAAAGTTGTCATCTAATCCAAAATCAATTGACAATACATGTATTATGTACAACTCCTTACAAGAATTTTACAACAAAACCCTTTTAACAGAGAAGTTGGTTTGAATTTGTAAATCATTTTCCTCTAAATGAAATTGATTCTTTCTAATTAACTTTCAGTATAATAAATTCAGATTCTTTCAAAATAATTATTTTCTGACTTAAATGTACATGTATTGAAAATGATGCATCGTTTTAGTGTATTAAAATATGAATAAAAAATTAAGCAAAAAATAATAAATTTTAGTTTTTAAGTTCGTTTCAAGATGAATTGTTACTACAGATTATTATTTCATAACTAACAAGAGCTCTATCAGGACAGCGCGCTTGACTATCCAACCTCTTTGTCAGAGTTATGGGCATTCATCACTACAAACAAGAAACGTGGAAATTCTGCGAAAACCAAATTTTTCAAACGGAATGCATTAGCACAAATTTTTTTTTTGTAATGGTGACCTTGACCCCACCAACTCATACGCAATCCAAAGCGAGGTCTATACATAAAGCATTTACACATAAAGTTTCATAAAAATATGTCAATGTCTTCTCAAGCTATTGAGCGGAAACTGTCTATTTTTAGTAGTGGTGACCTTGACCCCACCCACCCCATACGCAATCCCAAGTAAGGCCATGCTATAAGGTATGAAGTTACAATAGCTCAATCCGTTCTCGAGTTATAGAGATATGAAGTTGTTGCACGCAAACTTTAAGTAAAATTAGGGGAATAACTTTGATAAATTGCAGGTTAGAGTTATGGGCCTTGGTCAGTGACCTTATATAATGACCCTGAAGACATGTTTGAAGTTGCAACGGAATATCTATAGTAGATATAGAGATGTTGCACGCAAACTTTAAGCTGAATTTTTAAGTACAAAAAGGGGCACTTGTTGACTTAAATTCCCTAAAAACGTGGTTTCCGGAAAGGCTCCACATATTTAAATTATTTTTGGCACATAGGTTTGACATCATAAAATACAGGGAATTTAAGTCAACAAGTGGGCCCTAAGGGCCCTAGGACGCTCACCTGAGACCTTGTAACCCAATTGGAATTTGCATCCCCGAAGCGTGGCTTATTTTTATCCAAGGTGCATAATATATCGTAAAGTGACCTCATTCTATAGGAGACCTCATTCCGGTGATTTGATATTTGGATGACATCACATGCATGCGCTAATCCAACATTGTACACTAAAATGATTTTCAATTAAAATAATAATTAACATTACGAAAAATTGGAGAAAAATGTATAAATCAATTTAAATATCTAACCTGATAAAACCTATTCCGTTTTACTAAAATGTAATTCCATAGCCATTGCTTAACACCAGTAATCACTAAACACTGTTATTTCCAAGCATACGACTGAACTAGGGTAAACACAAAACTTTGATTGACAGCTTCTTTCCTGCCTATATGCTGGTTTCTACAGAGTACAGTCCCTTAAAGTTACGTCACCGGAATTAGGTCAGCATTGTTTATGCCAAACAAAATTACAGTGACTGTGAATTTTATTCTTATTGCATTGGATTACTTTGTGCAATTAATTTTTTTTTAGATGCAATATACTGAAATTAAATAATTCTTTGAAGGTAATTCATTTGTTATTGCATTTCTAACACTGCAAAAGAGATTTTGCTCATAAGTCACCGGAATTAGGTCACTGGAGGATAAACAATCTTGAACAAACCTCTGGGCCTTGCGGTTTCAGGTAAAGATTTTTAATGCAACTTTGCTATTTAAGTCTATATAAAGCATGTGACCTTAAGTCTATATAAAGCATGTGACCTCTTGGGGTGTGGCCAGATTTGACACCTCTCAGGGGGTGGCCAGATTTGACACCAGGGGCATAATTTGAACAATCTTTGGAGAGGACCACTATGCAATGTTACGTACCAAATATAGGAAAGCTGTGGGCCTTGCCGTTTTAGAGGAGAAAATTTTTAAAGTCATTTTGTTATTTAAGTCTATATAAACCATGTGACGCCTGCGGCGTGACCAGTTTGACCCCAGGGGCATAATTTGAACAAAATTTGTAGAGGACCACTATACGGATGTTAAATACCAAATATGAAACCTATAGGCATTGTGGTTTCAGAGGAGAAGAATTTAAAGTCATTCTGTTATTTAAGTCTATATAAACCATGTGACGCCTGGGGTGTGGTCAGTTTTGACCCATGGAGCATAATTTGAACAATCTTTGTAGAGGACCACTTGAGGATGTTACGTACCCAATACCAAATACGAAACCTCTGGGCATTGCGGTTTCAGATAAGATTTTTAACGACATTTTGCTATTAAAGTTGATATAAACCATGTGACCCCCGAGGCGTGACCAGTTTTGACCCCAGGGGCATAATTTGAACAATCTTTGCAGAGGACTACTATATGATATACATATCAAATAAAAAATCATCTGCACCTTGCGGTTTCTGAGAAGATGGTTAAAGTCATTTTGCTATTAATGTATATATAAATCATGTGATCCCCACAGCATGGCCAGTTTTGACCCTAGGGGCATCATTTGAACAATATCTGTAGAGAGACTACTATAGGATGTTACATACCAAATATGAAACCTCTGAACCTTGCGGTTTCAGAGAAGATTTTTAAAGACATTTTGCAATTTAAATTTATATATAAACCATGTGACCCCCGGGACGTGGCCAGTTTTGACCCCATGGGCATAATTTGAACAGTCTTTGTAGAGGACCACTATAAGATGTTACATACCAAATATGAAACCTCGGTGCCTTGTCATCAGATTTTCAAAGTCATTTTGTTATATATATTCTAAATAAACCATGTGACCATGTGACCAATTGACAAAATTTGAACAAATTTTGTAAATGACCACTAAAGGATGTTACATACCAGATATGAAACCTCTGGGCCTTGCGGTTTCAGAGGAGAAGATTTTCAAAGTCATTTTGCTATATATTCTATATAAACCATGTGACCCCCAGGGCATAGCTCGTTTTGACGACAGGGAATATTAAGAACAAAATTTGTAAAGGACCACTAAAGGATGTTACAAACCAAATATGAAACCTCTGGGCCTTATGGTTTCAGAGAAGATTTTTAAAGTCATTTTGCTTTATATTCTATATAAAACATGTGATCCCCGGGCGTGACCCGTTTTGACCCAGTGGCATAGTTTGAACAATCTTGGTAGAGGACCACTATAGGATGTTACATACCAAATATGAAACCTCTGGGCCCTGCGGTTTCAGAGATTTTTAAAGTTTACACTTATTAAATCTATTTTTAGCTCTGGTGACCTACATATGCAGCGGACCGTAACGATTTGAAAAACTTTGAAAGAAGGTCACCTAATGATCATTCCTGTGAAGTTTGGTGAAAATGTGCCCAGTGGTTTAGGAGATGTGGTTTGAATGAAAAGCTGACAACGCACGCACGGCGGACAATGGGCGATCACAAAAGCTCACCATGAGCACTTTGTGCTCAGGTGAGCTAAAAATGGGTCATAACTCTGCCAAAATTTAGTGGTTTGTAACCAAAGTCAAACTTGACCTGTATATAATGGTGCTACACATGTATACCAAACATTATTTCAATATGTCAAGCCATTATTTAGTTCTTGTCCGGAAACCATGTTTGTAAGTCAAAAGGGGTCATAACTCTGTCAAAATTTTGTGGTTTGTAACCAAAGTCGAACTTCACCTGTATTCTCTGATGTTACAAATGTGTACCAAAAATTAATTGAATATGTCAAGCCTTTCTTGAGTTATCATCCGAAAACCATGAAAACCAAGAGACCGACAGACCAATGGGCCGACAAGCTCACTCCTATATACCCCCCCCCCAACTTTGTTTGTAGGGGTATAATAATGGGCCTTTAAGATTTGAACTTTAACAGTAAAAAGTATGTCAACACGACACGGGACAAAGTAATGAAAAAAACAACCTATCAAATACATATTATTTTTAACAGGTGCAACAAGGTTTACAGTCTTTTCTTATAACAAAAACTTTACATCAACTTACAACACTGCTGTATGTTTTGAAGTAAAAATATAACATAGAATCTAGAATTTCAAACTTGATATTTTGCTGATGTTTTGTTGACTATATCTTATAAAGTTTGAAACAATTTCAATAGAATCCAAATTATTTAATATATAGATTTAAAAAAATTAGCCATCACTATAATTTTAAACTACAATAAATTCAATAAAATTAAGCACCTACATATTCACAAAAAAATATGGAAACAATTAGTTGCTGGAAGAATCAAAATTTTATAAATAACTCAACACATGCAGGACTTTCTAAAGTTAAATTAACATAATTTTTGTATCTAGAGTTTGTAATCCAGTAAAAAATATACAAGCTATTTGAACAGTCTACAGTGGCAGGTATAATATATTCTTGATGCATCAAAGAGAACAGACCAGGCAAAATTTAAATATTAAAGCATTTGAAATATAGTGGAAGGAATAAACTGTAACTGTATTGTTAACTTAAAATCAAGTTAATAAAAACAAACCAAATAAAATATTTCCTATCAAAACTTATTATTTCTCGTTTCAAAATGTTATTGATTGCTTTTCGTGTGAAAACAGGAAATCCACTTTGTGTATTTTAACATTTTCATATTATTGATATTATTATATAATATTCATAATACAAATACATTGTGTTTGCTTGTTTGAATTTTTCGCCGTTTTAACAGTATTTCAGTCATAAACAGTATGTTAAACTAACTGTTAGCATAATGTGGCAAAACCTCATTGCATACTTAATATTTGTAAAGGATCTTTGTTCATTAGTACTTAAAAATGAGAATTACACAGGTTCAACAAAATGTTCAAAGCTTTAATTAAACTATTATTAATTTGCCATATCAATTGGGCAAATTATTTATTATTTTCTCTTGTTATCAAAGGTTATGAATTACAAAGTGAACAAAAATCAAAGCAACGACATAGTGTCTTTCAATAAGCCAGAATAGGTTTTAGTAAAATTCAGATTCTGAGATTAGTTGACTTCGTTCTTTGCTAACGTTGTGGGGTATCTCAATGTTCTAGTTCCACCTGAAGTAGACACATCACAACAGTCAAATTCACACAAAGCCACATGTACAGTTACACAAAAAAATACAATATATAAAACCAAATGGCCAGAGAAACATGAAAGTATAGTAATATTTATGACAATTTTATAGGATACACAGTAGAAAATTCCTTAAATAATATTCAAACAAAAGGCCCATAAGGCCCTAGGTCGCTCACCTGAGGGGCTAAGGAACTAAACAAAGGGCAATAAATGTGGCCTCTAGAGTGTTCACAAGCTTTTTCTTCAATTTGCCCTGGTGACCTAGTTTTTGAAACCACATGACTCAGTTTCGAGGTCATCCGAGATATTATTATTAAGGCATCATGGAATATTGAGCCAAAAAAGTTGCTTAATTACTAAAAGTGGTAATAGTTGTCTTTTCAAGGTTGCTGATAATTTTTCTTCATGACCTAACTTAATACAAAGTAGTTAGGAACTCTTTGAAGCATCATGAGAACAAAATGTAGCGTCTAGTATCCTAAAAGCTGGACATACATTGTGGCTCTAAAGATAGTTTTTACAAGCACAATTGGACCTAGTAACATAGTTGTTGACCAACTATGACCCACTTTCAAAATAATCAGATACGTTATTGGCACAATTCATGCAATTGGGCTATAAATCTGGCCTCTATTATGTTCACAAGCTTTTTGTTTAACTTGGCTTGATGACCTAGTTTTTGACCCCACATAACCTGTTTCGAGATGTTATTGTGACAAATGTTATGAGCAAGTTTAATGAAGATTGGACTAAAAATAGTGTTCACAAGCTTAATCTTAAAATTGGCCTGGTGAGTTTTTGGCCCTACCTGACCCAGTTTTCAACTCGTCTGAGACATCATTGTAACAAATATTACTAGAAAGTTTCATGAAGATTATTTAATAAATGTGGCCTCTAGTGTTCACATGCTTTTTCTTCAATTTTGCCAGGTGACCTAATTTAAAAACCTATGTGACCCATTTTCAAACTCATGTGACCAATCTCCGGAATTGAATAATGATAGGGCAATAAATGTGCCCTCTAGGGTGTTCACAAGTTTAATTTTCAATTTGGTCTGGTGACCTAGTTTTTGACACCACGTGACCCAGTTTCAATTGCTTCCGAGATGTTCAGAAGTTTCATGAAGATTGGTTCAGAAGCGTAATCTTTAATTTAACCTGGTGACTTTGTTTTTTACTCGAGTTACCCAGTTCCAAACTCGTCCCAGATATAATCGGGACAAATGTTCTGAGCAAGTTACATGAAGATTCTGCTAAAAATGTGGCCTCTAGATTGTTCACAAGCTTTTACTTCAATTTGGCATTGTGACCTAGTTTTTGACAGCATGTGACCTGGTTTTAAACTTGTTCCAGATATCATTGGGACAAATGTTCTAAGAAATTTTCGTAATGATTTGCCTATAAATGCCACCTCTAGAGTGTTCACAAGCATTTTCTTCAATTTGGTCTGGTTAACTAGTTTTGACCCGACATGACCTAGTTTTGGCCTCGTCTGAGATATCATCGAAACAAATGTTCTGAGCAAGATTCAAGGATATAGGGCAAAAACGTGACTTCTTGAGTGTTCACAAGCTTTTTCTTTTATTTGGCCCGATGACCTAGTTTTTGACCCCACATGACCCAGTTTGGAACGCGAATGAGATATCATAAGAACAAATGTTTCGAGAAAGTTTGCCGATTGGGCAAAAAATGTGGCCTCTAGTGTGTTCACAAGCCTTTCAAAGTTTTTAATAAAGCCATGTAAGGAAAACTGCCCCGCCCCCTGGTGGCCTTTTTTTTCAAAGGAGCTAAAAAGAACCAATTTTGAACTTGACCAAGATATCATACAAACAAATGTGCAAGTTTCATGTTGATCACAAGTTTTATGAGTTTTCACAAGCTTTATCTTCAATTTGCCCTAGTGACCTAGTTATTGACCCCACATGACCCAGTTTCGAACTCGTCTGAGATAGCATTGAAACAAATGTTCTGGGAAAGTTTCATGAAGTTTCATGAAGATTGGGCAATAAATGTGGTCTATAGAGTGTTCATAAGGTAAATGTTGAGGACGATTGAGGCACAGCGGACAAAAGGCGATCACAAAAGCTCACCATGAGCACATTGTGTTCAGCTGAGCTAATAAATACTACACTGCAGATTTTCAGGCTATTATATCATTTGTGAACATGCTGAAGTAAAACACATAACTGAAGAGAGAATATGATCTACACAGAGAGAGTTTACAATTTTGAAATTACTGAAATCTGGACTCGTGCATGCTAAAACACTGTAGTTATTATTGATTTTGCTGGAAACTAGAAACGTTTTCACACACATGGATGCCTCCACCTATGCAGCCTGCTTTGTCTACATGCATACAGATTATTTTGCAAAAGGAGAAAATATTTTTGTCCTTTTATTATTGTACTCTCTGCTAATGTATGCTCTTATTCTGTTAAGTAAGTTGAAGTATCACAAATTTCCGATCAATTGTTTCAGTCCTGACAAAAATCTGTAAAAATCTAGTTATTTGAAATTCCTGGACAAAATAATGCTCAGGACAGGGTCTATGGCTTAAATTCTTATATTTGACCTTTGACCTTTAAGTGTGACCTTGACCATGGACCTAGGGACTTAGTTATTGCGCACGATACACCACCTGTTATATTTGACCTTTAAGTGTGACCTTGACCTTGGGACTTGGTTCTTGGGCATAACACACCGCCTAACCATGCTTAACACTTGTGCCAAGTTATTTGCAAATTCCTTCCAAGCTGGACAAAATTATGCTCCGGACAGGGTCTATGGCTGAAATTCTTATATTTGACCTTTGACCATTAAGTGTGACCTTGACCTTGGACATCCGGACCTGGTTCTTGCGCGCGACACACACCTCACTATGCTTAACGTTTCTGCCAAGTTATTTGAAAATCCTCCAATGATGGACAAAGGCACAATGTACATACCCACGGACAGGGTAAGCACTATATGCCCCCCCCACTCATTGCTGGTGGGTGTATAGACAAATCTAAACTACTGCACACACACTGAAGACTTTTACCATAAACAAAGTACATTGGATCCCAGTGAACGCACAACCCAACATTATGGCAAGCCTACTAAATAACATGAATGTCAACACAGCGTGTTATTGCTTCACCTCCTTACCTACAGTTGAGTTATTATTGTTGTTACGCGACCGACACAAAGTACTCGGCATAGAAGGAGCGAAGGACATGTGAGCCACAGCCATTCCGCAACCCGATTGTTGGTGGAACAACTTAGTGCCGGGGAGAATAGCAAGCATGCAGAACGATCCAGAACAGGGCATGGCAAGACAGGGGAATACCTAGACAGAATTTGAGTATAGGCACTGTTTAAAAGTTGAAAATTTCGTACAGTATATTGAGAAATGACTTCAGATATTATAAATATGTATTACATAAGCTGAACAGCTTAACAAGGAATAGTTCACATCTCATATTCTTTCTTTTAAGATTACGTCAGCTGAACTTCGTTATTTTAAACTAGCTTAAGTGGAAGTTCCAGATATGTCCAAGTGGTTAATAATTCCCGACTTTTTAGTACTCCTTATTTTATATAAAATAAATACGGTCATCTCAAAGGTTTAACTCAAATTTTCAATTATATCAAAGTGGTTTTCTGTCCAACAAGTATTTTCGCATTTATTTATATTTGTTTACCTCAAAGTGTTGACATCTGTGTTGATACGTATTGAGCAACGACCAAGTTTGTCGCACTTTTTCTGTGTGAAAATTAATGAACTTTAAATTAAAACTTTTCCCTGGAATGAATAAATATTATTGAGAGGCCAATAACAAGGAATTGGGCCACTAATAGTCAAGAGATGACAACACATCGTGGCCAGTAATGGATTTGGGACTTTGGCTGAGACTGGTTTTGAGATAACCTTACGATGTTTCTAGATTACGGCCCCAGCTCAGATAATAGACTAGTTCTTAACCAATTTACCTGCGGCATGAAGTGGTGTTCGTCGAGCAACATTATCTTAGTCCAGGATCGTGTCCCCTTGAAGTAGCAGTGTCTCTAAGCAACCCGCATGCGAGGTCCAGCATCGTGAGACCGTTCATGCCCTTGAGGTCGAGGTTCATGATGCAGCCAAGCAGAACGTGGAGAGCCTCGTTGTGACCTCACAACTCCTGGAATAGGATACAGAGAGCTGAATCAATTCACAAAGCTTGAAGTAAAACTCCTGTTACAGGCAATCTGTGTGGTTGAGACCTTCAGACACATGGAAATGACCTGGTTAAGATTGAAATGCTCCAAAAATCATGAAGTTACAATTGTTTTGCATGTAACTGACATAAATTATCGAGTCTTTATTTTGTCTTAGGGTGATTATTTGAAATCTAAGTGCATTCTAAAATATTTTAACTATTTAATTACATAAATCTTCAAAAAGTATGTATAAATAGTTTGTATATTTTAGCCTCGTCTTAATAAAATTTTAATTAAATTTCTTAATTAAAGATTTATTGGTATTGTGTAACCAATCTAACTAACTATTCTAACACCGGGTTAAGGTGCATGACAATTGATCCTCTCCACAATTTTTAAAGGCCAAATATATGCTGATGGTCAGATGCCATTTGCTGTGCTTTTGTTTTTCCAGTTATCAATATACATATCTGCAGGAAATCATATACATACATGTAAAATGTTAGTTTATTAAAGATTTTTCCTTAGACAACAATCCTAACACCAAGAGGGCCCTAATTATTAACGAGTTTTCTTTCTTGAAAATTGCCCAATCCCTGTCTTTTAACATGAACAAGTGATACGATTCATTTATTGGTTCCAGTAACCAAATAACATAATTAAATAACACACATGCACATATAATTAAATACATTGTTCAACAGAATAAAATGTATGCATTTATATTTTGTGATTTGATTTATAGAACTAATATTCGTCTCTAGTAAAACTGTTATGTCTTAATTACAAACAAAGAAGTCCATGATTGCGTCACTCAGTATTGTTAAAGTTGGAGATATTACTTTTGTGATTTGATTTATAGAACTAATATTCGTCTCTAGTAAAACTGTTATGTCTTAATTACAAACAAAGAAGTCCATGATTGCGTCATTTAGTATTGTTAAAGTTGGAGATATTACTTTTGTGATTTGATTTATAGAACTAATATTCGTCTCTAGTAAAACTGTTATGTCTTAATTACAAACAAAGAAGTCCATGATTGCGTCATTCAGTATTGTTAAAGTTGGAGATATTACTTTTGTGATTTGATTTATAGAACTAATATTCGTCTCTAGTAAAACTGTTATGTCTTAATTACAAACAAAGAAGTCCATGATTGCGTCATTCAGTATTGTTAAAGTTGGAGATATTACTTTTGTGATTTGATTTATAGAACTAATATTCGTCTCTAGTAAAACTGTTATGTCTTAATTACAAACAAAGAAGTCCATGATTGCGTCACTCAGTATTGTTAAAGTTGGAGATATTACTTTTGTGAAAGATTTGAACAAAGGTTATAAAATGTAAAAATGAAAAAAATGAAATTGTGGTCTTTGTATTCATTTGTATAGCTGGTTAACATTCATATTTCTTTATCTCACCACTTTACCGTTGCTTATCAGAAATGAAATAATTGCCGTTAACGAGTTTAATAGGGACCCAGGTATATTTTCTTTCCCCTGGTATCCACATTTTTGCACTCAGTTTTGGAGGAATAGTGTTAATGCTGCAGTTCAGAAAGATAATGGGGTTGGCTGTGCAAAGGTCAAGTCATGCTTGCCATCTTGTTTTGCTTCTTTCTTCGAGTGAAGCTGTATTATCATATACACTTCATATGTTTAACTTCGTCCGAGATAAGATGGTCATCCACAAATATTAGATGTTTGGTACCGATTGGGTGGAAAATAAAGTATCGGTACCCATCCTGCATTAAGTCCAGTTTTAGACTTAGGATTTAGCAGTTGTATTCAGAAATCGGTCTACGAGGGAACTACTTCTAGGCTACGAGTCAGTTAATCGATAAATTACAGGCTACGAGTCAGTAAATCGATAAATTACTGCTCTTCGCTCGCTGAGCAGTTAGGCTTCCTGTTATCAATGCTACTTTCTTTTCATTAATAGATGACAAGAAATAGATCCAACTTAAACACTAATAAACAATAGTAATAAGCCAGTTAGTCCACATCTACAAATGAATTCATGTTATGTCTATTAACATAGGTACGGTATGATTGCGTATCTGTTTGTGCTGTTTACTGGTTAACTGCATATGTGTATTACATCATATTGCGTAAGTTTAACAACAGTGTATAGACTCAGTATAGCGGACCAATCGTAACCAAGATTGCTATTGTTTTTTAAGTATGCATGAGATTTGTGGAAAAGCATTGACTTCTAAAGAGAGTTTTGAATATATTTTACTAATTTAACTTATTTTTAATTTAATCGGTATTTACCGAGTATAGCGTTTGGGATAAAAAGCACTGAACATTGATACAAACTTAAATGGTTCATCAAATAATTTACACGTAGATTGACTTGTATGCATAAAACTCTGTTTGTTTTTTAAATAGTTTGCACACAAAATATTTGCCTCCCACGAATTACAAAAGAAATAATGATTAGAATGTCGAAGATAAATAGCACTGAATTATAAGTTTTAATTTGCAAAAGACAGTGTCAAATACCAGCTAGCTTATACAAATTTATTTAAGTAGATTGTATAGTTATGAGTTTTGATATATGTTTTGTAGAAATGATATAACAGACAGGGGACTTACTTCAATAAATGTTCCTTATGATAAAAATACACACATAATTCATCTGCTTTTAGTTTCTTTTCTCGCCAACAGTCTTTCTACGCTGTCAGCATTTTTTTGATTTCCATTAATTTTCACCCTGCAATAAACCTGGTGTAATTGCCTGATCTGGTCAATGTGAAGACTCTGCTGTGATATTATATTATATATGGTCCAACAAAACTGTGTACATTTGATCAAGATTTGATGAAAAAATATGTCACTGTCTTAGAATTTTTGCATTTTCTTTCACAAGCAAGAGGTCATAACTCAGTAGTTCCAGCTATGATTTTATGGCCACGTATAAATAATGGAAGTTTTGTTAAGATTGGATGAAAAGTGTCCACATTGGAAATGACAATTTGTGTTATATTTGTCCATCAAACAAAGGGTCATAACTTTGATTTTTATGATTTTTTTGTGTGTGTCGGCATATGTCATACTGTCACACACAAACTGAAAGATTGGTCCAGATAGGATGAAAAATGAGGTCTCCCTGTTTGAAAAAGGCAATTTTTGCATTTTCCTAGAAAAGCAAATAACTCAATTTGACCCATTATGGATTCCATCCGATATTTCATGACGACGGAAGACTGACGACGCATGATAGGTCCCCTATACCAATTGCTCACCAAGCACTTCATGCTGCGGTGAGCTAAAAATAACAAAATTAATAAAAGGCTAAACAAATCTGTATGTATTGCTTATTTCTTCAGCCCCTTAGCATTACATGTTGTTTTATCTATTTTGTGGTTGATAATATTTTTTTAACTATAAATTTTGCAGTTTTGTACCCAACACAAGATAGAGATCTATAGTGTGTGTGCGGTTGCTTCACTTTTAAATAATTAATATATCTGATATGTATCTTGTTAATAGTCCAGCGCATTAGCAGGATAATGCAGTTCACAAACTGTATTTACAAAAACATGTTTATGCCTATTTCCTTCATAATATATCGCTATATAATTTAGACACATATTTATTGCCAAAGCTAATAAAACAATGTAAATTAGAAATGTTGCAGTCTATGGTGCATTTCTTTTACTTTCAAAAATCCTGATTAATCGGTTAGTCAGAACTTGTGACACTGATTAACAACACTAATGACCCCACATGACCCAGTCTTGAACTCGTCTGGGATATCATAAGAACAAATGTTCTGGGCAAGTTTGATAAAGATTGGGAATAAATGTGGCCTCTAGAGTGTTCACAAGCTTTAAAGTTTTCAATATAGCCATATAAGGAAAGCCAAGTTTTTCAACGGAGTGGAATCATTTTCAAACTCGAACAAGGTATCATAAGAACAAATGTTTTGACCAAATTTCATGTTGATTGGGCAAAAAATGTGACTTCTAGAGAGTTCACAAGCGTTTTCTATAGCCATAATTATAAGGAAAACTGTCCCAGCCCCTGGCGGCCGTGTTTCTCAAAGGAGCAGAACCATTTTTGAACTTGGCCAAGATATAAGAACAAATGTTCTGAGCAAGTTTCATGTTGATTGGGCAAAAAATGCGGAACCATTTGAATAAGTTTGGTAGAGGAACACTCAACGAACATTTGTGTAAAATTATTTGAAAATCTAGCCATAGGTTTAGAAGAAAATGGCGTTTATACATAATTCTATTTTTAGCTCTGGCGGCCATCTTGTGCAGTGAAGCTACACCATTTTCACAGGTATGGTAGAGGACCATCCAAGGAACATTTCTGTAAAGTTTCATGAAGATTGACCAAGAACTTTTGGAAATTTGAAAGGAATACCGAACTTTACCGCAAATTTTATTTTTAGCTCGTGTGGCCATTTTGTGAAGTGAGGCGGAACCATTTAATAAGTTTGGTAGAGAAACACTAAACGAACATTTGTGTAAAATTATTTGAAAATCTAGCCATAGGTTTAGAAGAAAATGGCGATTAGACATAATTCGATTTTTAGCTCTGGTGGCCATCTTGTGCAGTGAAGTGGAACTATTCTCGTAAGTTTGGTAGAGGTCCATCCAAGGAACATTTCTGTAAAGTTTCATGAAGATTGACCAAGAACTTTTGAAAATATGAAAGGAATACGAAACTTTAACGCAAATTGTTAACGACATCCCAATGTCCCCCCCCCCCCCCAACCGCCCGAACCCCGCCCAATTGACCGGTTTTCGCAAATCTATAAGCCGAGATTTTAAAAATGTGACTTCTAGAGAGTTCACAAGCTTTTTCTTCAATTTGCCCTAGTGACTGAGTTTTTGACCCCACATGACCCAGTTTCAAACTCGTCTGAGACAACATTGGGACAAGTGTACTGAGTAAGTTTACTGATGACTTGGCTATAAATGTTGCTTCTAGAGTGTTCACAAGCTTTTTCTTCAATTTGCCCTAGTTACCTAGTTTCTGACCTCACATGACCCTGTTTCGAACTTGTCAGATATATCATTGGGACAAATGTTCTGAGCAAGTCTCATGATGATTGGGCTATAAATGTGGCCTCTAGTGTTCACAAGCTTTTTCTTCAATTTGGCTTGGTGACCTAGTTTTTGATCCCACGTGACCAAGTTCCGAACTCATACGAAATATTATTGGGACAAATGTACTGAGCAAGTTTCATGAAGAGTGGGCAATAATGTGGCCTCAAGAGTGTTTACAAGCTTTTTCTTCAATTTGTCCTGGTGACCTAGTTTTTGACCCCACATGACCTAGTTTGGAACTCGTCCGAGATATCATTAGAACAAAAATTCTGGGCAAGTTTCATGATGATTGGGCAATAAATGTGGCCTCTAGAGTGTTCGCAAGCTTTTTAAGTTGTTAATACAGCCATATAAGAAAACTGCCCTGCCCCCTGGTGGCCATGTTTTTCAACGGAGCGGAACCATTTGAACACAGCTGAGATAACATTTGACAGGGTTCTCATTAAGAACCAGCCAGTTCAAATATTACATATAATCACTTTTAGGATACAACCATTTCCACTCGCATATGCATTTTTTTTCCAAAACAAACAACATCTACACTGCAATAAATGCACTTTTGACCAGATTGCTCTTGACTTATTCCGCGTGTCAATTATCGATTAAATCTAAACGTAGGCGGAGTCTTATTTACTACAGCTTACCAGTCAGAACGCATACAATTTCTGATATGCGAACAAGTGTGTACCTATATAACGTTTATCATGCCCTCGATCCCATTTTAATTGGTAACGGTGCACAAAACCAGTAACACGATTTTTGATGGGTATGCTTGGTTATCGGCACGCTTTTTGCACCTCATAAGATATAAATTACTACCAATAAAAAGAAGTTAATATAATAATTATTTTTCAGAATTAAGTAGTGTTCCAATAACCCTTTGACAAAGTATTGGAAGCAAAGTTCTAGTCGAAAGTGAAAGTCAGCGTCTTTTTGTTCCAGTTCATGGATTAATGCACTAGCAACAGAGCTTGCATTGTTCAGCATGCTGGTATCGATTGATGTATCATAATGCAGTCCTCGTGTCAAGTAACATGCTTTTTAGGCTATAACGGCAGTTCAGCTACATGTCAAAGACATTTGAAAAACAAGAGGGCCAAATGGCCCTGAGTCGCTCACCTGAGTTTCATTAGTCGAACAATTTTCCATGTGTTAGATTTTTATACAGATATGGATATACTGATACGAACTGATGGAAAGGCAGTCTAATCATCATGGTTTGAAAACCTTAAGTAACAACAGACATTCAAAATTTTGAAGTACATATTGAAATTGAAGCTATTTCTTCAATTTGACATAGTGACCTAGTTTTTGACCCCACATGACCTAGATTCGAACTTGGCCAAGATATCATATGGAAAAATGTTCTGACCAAGTTTCATGACGATTGGGCAAATAATGTAACTTCTAGAGTGTTAACAATCTTTTTCTTCAATTTGACCTAGTGACCTAGTTTTTGACCTAACATGACCCAGATTCCAACTCGGCCAAGATACCATTAAGACAAATGTTCTGACCAAGTTTTATGAAGATTGGGCACAAAATGTGACTTCTAGAGCGTTCACAAGCTTTTTCTTCAATTTGACCTAGTGGCCTAGTTTTTCACCCCACATGACCCAGATTTGAACTTGGCCGAGATCGCATCGAGGCAAATGTTCTTACCAAGTTTCATGAAGATTGGGCAAAAAATGTGACTTCTAGTGTTAACAAGCTTTGACCTAGTGACCTAGTTTTTGACCCCACATGACCCAGATTCGAACTCTGCTGAGATATCATTGCGACAAATGATCTGACCAAGTTTCATGAAGATTGGGCAAAAAATTTGACTTCTAGAGCATTCACAAGCTTTTCCTATAGCCATATAAGGAAAACTGCCCCCCCCCCCCTGGCGGCCATGTTTTTCACCGGACTGGAACCATTAAAAAATATATATATGTTATATAATATATATGATATAATAAATGTGAACCAAAAACTGACCCCATTGCTATGCGTGTTTCTAACGGCTTGCAGTATCAGATAAAAAGCTACTTCAGTAGACGTCACGCTATTTCAGTAGTTTAAAAATGACTAAAAAATGCACCAAAATACCCAGGTGCACAAGTTCACATGCTGATTAATATGTTTATAAAGTTCCATCACTCTAGCAATAATACTTTTTGAGTTACACTAAACACAAGTCAAAAGATGTCATTTTTTGCTAAAAAAAGGGCCATAACTCCGCTGATGTCCAAAAAAACTGCACCAAAATACCCAGGTGCACAAGTTAACATCCTGATTTATATGTTTCAACAATCTAGCATTAATAATTTTTCAGTACACGCGACACAAGTCCAAAAATGTCATTTTTTGCTAACAAGAAGGCCAAATGGCCTTGGTTGCTCACCTTAGTTTCCTTAGTCGAACAATTTTCCATGTGTTAGATTTTTATACGGATATACTGATATGGACTGATAGAAATGCGGCCTTAATCATCATGGTTTGAAAAACTTAAGTGAAATTGAAACTTTTTCTTCAATTTGACCGAGTGACAGAACGACAGCACAATCCAACGGACAGACGGACAAGGGCAAATCTATATGCCCCCCCCCTCCAAAGTGGGAGCATAAAAATGTCCGAGATATCATAGGGACAAATGTTCTGAGTAAATTTCATGAAGATTGAGCAATAAATTATGCCTCTAGAGTGTTCACAAGGTAAATGTTGATGACGCAGGACGGACAAAGGCGATCACAAAAGCTCACAATGAGCATATTGTGCTCAGGTAAGCTAAAAAGGCTAAATTTAGATAATCAAGGGCCATAACTCCACAGTTACTGAGACGATTTGATTGATTATCAAATTCACCCGGGATAATACTCCCACACTGATTTTCACCAAATTTGGTGAAGATCGGCTATGAACTGCTGGACTTGGAAAACAGAAACAACTAAAAAGGCCAAGATTAGATAATTCAAGGGCCATAACCTCACAATTCCTTGGACGATTTGGATGATTATCAAACTTTGCCTAGATATTATTATTACAGACATTTTCATGAAGTTTGGTGAAGATTGGATGAAAACTGTTGGACTAAGAGAGCGGTAACGGCTAAACTGGTTAATTTTAGATAATTCGAAGGTTATAGCTCCACAATTCCTGTGGCGATTTGGCTGATTATTTAACTTGACCAAGATATTTTAATAACAAACATTTTTATGAAGTTTGGTGAAGATTGGATTAAAACTGTTGGATTAAGATGGCAGAAATGGATAAAATAGCTAATTTTGGATAATTCAAGGGCCATAACTCCACAATTCCTGGGCCGATTAGGCTGATTATCGAATTTGATCTAGATATTATTATTACAAACATTTTCATGAAGTTTGGTTAAGATCAGATGAAAACTGTTGAACTTTGAAAGCAGAAACAAAAGTGGTCTACCGACAAACAGAACGACCGGCCTATATTAGCAAACCAATATACCCCACCATCTTCGATGGGGGGCATAATTATAAAGCGTTTGTAATGCTTTTTCCGGCTATTTTGGAAAACTCTGTTTTCTTACATAGCGTTAAAAATTCACGACCATATCTGTAAGTCACGATGGCTGAGTTGTTAAGATCCTGTGGTTCTCAGGTTCGAGTCCCAGCAAAGGCAAATGTTTTAATATACTTCTTCTTTCTTAATATAACTTTTTTTATTTTATTGGTCCAGATGCTTTACTTATTGAAGTTTAAGATGTTAAAGAGCATTTTACAAAACTACGAAAATCTGTCAACAAGTCCATTAAAGAAGGAAAAATATCATCCCTTTCCTTCAGCACTACATGTTCAAGTAAATTAAAAACCTGCGGCTACAACCCACTTACTTGGCATCATCTTCTTCAGCAGCTGCGGCTGCAAAAGTGTAGTGGAGTGCAGCCCTCATGGTCCTGGATGTCCACATCGCTGCCCGCAGAGAGTAAAGTCTACACGCAGTGACAGTGCATGTTGGCCGATGCTTAGTGAATGGGGAACCTGTAAAATATTCCATTACAATCATCTGAGTTGTTCTAGAGACATAAATGTAGTAGGGTGATATATATATGAGCTTGTTTTAATAGCAACACAGTAAAACATTTGCCTTGGTACCAGCAGGCATTGTTTGGTCCCAAATATGTTGGAGATGATATTTGGTGTTTTTTTGGTAACATCACATCAGTTTAATGTATTATCATGAACATAGTTAAATGAGTCAAAATTGATCTGAACAGCCATTTAAATCCCTGCAACCTACCTGGGTTTGATTAACGGTATGTATTATCATGAACATAATTAAATGAGTCAATTGACCTGAACAGCCATTTAAATCCCTGCACCCTACCTCAGAAGCTTTTGACTTTTAATGCAGATTGGGCATTTTTATCCTTTTTTAATTTTTTAGAAAAAATGTGTAGGCTGCGGCTTAAGGAAGCAAGGCAGCTGGTAGGTCCTGGGTTTGATTAACAGTTCAGGCTTGGAGATTTGGAGGCGGGGTTATAACTACCGAGATCAAAATCCTTGATTATTTACACAAAACATGTTTTTTTATCACACTGCCCTTGAATGTCCTTTATTATTATATCAATATTTGTAAAGTATTTCAGCAAAAAAATAAGTTGCCATTCACAAACAAGATTCTGTGTTTGATAAACACACATGCCCCCGATTGGTGCTGGGTAGCCCATTTCTTCGTCCAAATTAGGTCAAGGCCAAAGTGAGGTTTGGTGATATGGATGGATTGGAAAAGGTCATAAGTAAAAACTGTGTAAATATCCAAGTATTGTAGTAAGCCGTGTTGATGCTAGACGAAATGGTAAAATCTAGTTAACCAAGAAATGGCACTTTTGAATTATTATATGTCAAAACTAGTTCAAGGTCAAGGTCAAAGTAAAGTTCGGTGATATGGGTGGATTGGGGATGGTCATAAGCAACAACTGTGTAAGTATCCAAGTGTTGTAGCAAGCGGTGTTGGTGCTAGACGAAATGGTAAAATCTAGTGAACCAAGAAACAGCCCATTTGAAAAGTGCAAATTAGGTCAAGGTCAAAGTAAGGTTGGGTGATATTGGTGGATTGAGAACGGTCACAAGTAACAACCGTGTAAATATCTAAGTGTTGTAGTAAGCGGTGTTGGTGCTAGACAAAACGGTAAAATCTAGTTAACCAAGAAATGGCACTTTTGAATTATTATAAGTCCAAATTAGGTCAAGGTCAAAGTAAGGTTGGGTGATATGAGTGGATAGGGAATGGTCATAAGCAACAACTGTGTAAGATCACTATAAAATGCCTCCTGCATCAAGATGCCGGGGGCATAAAAAAAGACCTGCCCTTGCCTTATCCTTGGTTATTTCTGGACAATTTTTGTTAATAAAATCCCATTATGAAGGCAATTGAACACTGTACACCAAGAAACACAAATTTTGATTGTATCTCCAAAGATATTGATAAATGAGAATTTGTGAGACTTCAGGCAGGGGAAGCAAGATGTTGCGCGATTCTGTATTGATTCCAATCTTTGTCATGTAACAAATCTTTGGTTGTTCTTACTACTTTTTATAACATTACTCTCTATATAAAATTAATTATTTACCTATACTTTCGACCAGTTTTCATAATTCATATGTTTTAATTGTGGTGTAAACATTTACGACTGTTGCCGAGCCCAATGCACAGTTTCATGTGCAGAAATGGATGCAGGTTGAACCGTACCATCGCCGAAGCGTACCAGGTAACTAGGTAGGATGAAGCTGCATCTGACATACTGCAGAAATGATGCCCACAAATTACATCCCTCTTCAGTGTTGTGCATCCTATTTGTACCAAAATATGCCTAGAACAAGAGGGCCATGATGGCCCTAGTTTTCTCACCTGAGTTTAAGGCATCATAATGGCTAATAACAAGAGGGAAAAATGGCACTAAACGAGTATAAAGATCTGGGCCTTGCAGATACAGAAGTTTTTTTTAGTCTATATGAACCATGTGACCCACAGGGCATGGCCACTTTCTACCCAAGGGGCATAAAGCGAACAATATTTGTAGTGGACCACTTTTCAATGTTACATACCCAATATGATTCCACTGCGCCTCGCGGTTTCAGAGGAGAGGATTTTCAAGTCATTTTGCTATTTAAATGTATATAAACCATGTGACCCCCAGGGGGTGGCCAAGTTTTACCCCAAGGACATCATTTGAACAATCTTTGTAGAGGACCACTCCACAATGTTTCACACAAAATATAAAACCTCTGGGCCTTACGGTTTCAACAAGGAAGATTTTTAAGGCCCACTTGCCATATAAGTCGATATAAATTATGTGACGCCCCGGGTCATGGCCACTTTTACCCTAGGGGCATAATTTGAACAATCTTTGTAGAGGACAACAATACAATGTTACATATCAAATACGAAAACACTGCGGTTTCAGAGGAGATTTTAAAGTCATTTGGCTATTAAAGTCTATATGAACAATGTGACCCCCAAGGCAGGTCCAGTTTTGACCCCAGGGGCATCATTTGAACAATCTTTGTAGAGGACCACTATAAAATGTCACATACCAAATATGAAACCTCTGGGCCTTGCAGTTTCGGATAAGATTTTTAAAGCCATTTTGCTATTTAAGTCTATATAAACCATGTAACCCCTGGGGTGTGCCCAGTTTTGAGCCCATGGGCATCATTTGAACAATCTTTATAGAGAACCACTATACAATATTTCCAACCAAATATGAAACCTCTGGGCCTTGTGGTTTCACAGGAGGTTTTTTAAAGTCATTTTCCTATTTACGTTTATATTAACCAAGTGAGCCCCAGGGTGTGGACAGTTTTGACCCCAGGGCATCAATTGAACAATCTTTGTAGAGGACCACTATACAATGTTACATATCAAATATGAAACCTCTGGGCCTTGCGGTTCAAGAGGATAAGATTTTTAAAGTCATTTTACTATTTTAGTCAATATAAACCATGTGACCCTCGGATTTGGCCAGTTTTGACCCCAGAGACATCATTTGAACAACCTTTGTAGAGGACCACTATTCAATGTCACATACCCAGGCCTTTCCCCAGGATTTGGAAAAGGCACTGGGGCAAATAACCGCGGTTGGGGTGGGTGTGGGAGGGGGGGTACCCCCTTCGACTTTAAGATTTAAAAAAACTGTTTATGTGTACTAAATCAAAATCTACAGTACTTCAGAGCTAACCGAAGTACAACAATAAACAGCCTATGAATCGTTTTTTTTCTCTCTTTTGTTTCCCAATGACATAACAAAATCCAGTTGCGGGCAAAGCAGTTAAACTCCCCAAATTAAAATCCCAATTAAATGCCGTGGTACTATCAGGCTTCATCTCGCCACCTTCATAAGGACCAGCGTTAATTACATGCCTTCTCCTATCATTAATTCCTGCAGTACGAATTCTTCGCTTAACCCGCCTATACCTCTTCGCATAAACACTACGACGCCTATATCCAGAACCACGTAAATGTGTACCTCTGACAACACTGCGTCGAAAGCCATATCGCCTTCTATTTAAAACTAATCGTCTAGAACGGCTAAAAGGTCTAACCCGCCGCCGGTAACTGTACACCATTCTCGAACACAATAGAACATTCTAATTTCACAACTTATTTAAATATTTATAAACAACCAATGGCTGACTTTCAAATGACTAATCAAAATGGTTTAAAAACAACCAATCAAACGACTTTTAAGTTAACCAATCAAACGACTTTTAAAACTGAACCAAGGCTATATAAAAGTGAACCGAGGTGACTATAGGGTAATACTATACCTATAGTCACCATGGCACAACACCTAATGAACAACTGGTGCTTTACCGTTAATAATTACACGGAAGAAGACATAAACAAATTCAAAAACACGGATAATGGATACCTGATCATCGGCAAAGAAGTTGGAATTGTTTCTAGAACACCACACCTTCAAGGATATATACAATTCACAAAACGAAAAAGACTAGCTGGCTGCCAAAAAATACATCCAACTGCTCATTGGGAAGCTGCCAAGGGTTCTCGATACGAAAACAAAGACTACTGCTCCAAGGAAGGTAACTTCCAAGAGTTTGGACAAATATCCATTTTTGGTAAAAGGAAAATGGACATTGAAAAAGCTGTAATTCAAACGATCGCCGGCACCAGCTTCAAGAAGCTACTCGAAGAACATGGTTCCGGCTACGTTCACTACAAAAGGAAAATTGATGAGTGTGCCATAGACATCAAAGAACAAGAAGCTAAAAAATCACGTCTAGAACACTTCAAAACATTAACACTACGACCTTGGCAGCAAGAAGTACTCAACCTTCTACAACAACAAAACGATAGACAAATACTATTCGTTATAGATCCAAAAGGAAACACGGGCAAGACAACCATGTCTCAATATCTATTAGCAACAATGGACGCCATTCGATTTGAAAATGGAAAATCAAACGATATCAAATTTCTCTACAATGGCGAACAAACAGTCATCTTCGACTTAGCACGTACAGTCGTCGACCACATCAACTACGAAGTAATCGAATCTATCAAAAACGGAGTAATGAACAGCTATAAATACATTCCCAAGACCAAATTCTACCCGCCACCCAAGATGGTATGCTTCATGAACCAAACACCAAAAATGGACGCCTTATCGCAAGATCGTTATCACATTTATTATGTACAATAAAACAATAAAATATTGCAAGCTGATTTCTTTGTGTTGACTTTTTCTGTGGCTCCCCCGCGCTCCGCGCACCTGCGTAAAAAAACTGTTGGGTCTGGGGGGGCTACCCGCCCCCCCGCGCCCCGGGCGGGTCCCCCCTGGGTCCTAGCGGACGGCTCCGAACCCTGTAAACGGGTTAACCCGCCAACTCTTCAGTCGTTATGCTTCCACGTCGTAATATAAACCTTAACGTAAATCCTTAATTTGATAGCTTGTTGTTTACTTATATCACTATCATCAACACCCGGAGCATAAACAATCTGCTTATAATTATTGGAACTCCTAGGAAATAAAGCAATTTTAACAGGATCCAAACTAGGCTCTCCAGATGTCAACAAAAACTGAGTGTCAAACCACACTGATCTAGAAGGTCTTGGAACAGTAAAAGACAGATTGTGCTGTGTGATGTGGTGATTCATGTAGTTTTAAAGGCTGTTTAGTTTGATAATTGCAATTACAGTACAGCAATGTCAATTTATTAATGACAATATACTGGTTGTAAACTATTTTTGATGAAAAGTACATATTATGCATGCATTGGGTCCCAAGTTTAGGTCCTTATCCTTATTTATACAATATCTTTTAAATATTAAGACAATGTCTATTATATACTAGGACAATATATAATATGTACTATGCAAACATATAATATTCTTCATAAATATATAGTATTCTTCATAAATATTGGCCCTGGATACTCGACAACTCATCCGTGAATGTGTCCGTGTCCGTAAAAATTGCTCACTGCGACACGGAAACGGAGGTAAACTGACCATGACACGGACAAATGGAAACAACCCTGCGTATTTCAACTGAAGCAATATTCAATTTTATGGACATGGACGCAGATCACGGACACAGATGACGATCACGCACACATGGAAAAGCGGCCTAACTCTGATAAAAATCATTGAAGCGTAATGTCCTGGTAATATGCACACCTCCTCTTGGTAATGAAGCTTCCCATAAAGTTTTGTTGAATTCTGGCCATTAGTTGCTGAGAAATAGCCAGAAAAAGAAAGTGGGACGAAGGAAGGACCGTCCGACGGACGGAGAAAGCGGCGACAATATGCTCCCCGAAATTTTTCGGGAAGTAAAATAAACACCATAAACGTACATAAGAACTATTACTAAAATTACCATGTATTGAAATAGATTCCATGGAAAGCGGCTTAAAATTAAACGATTCCGCATTTTAATATAGCGGAAGAGATTCGGTATTTCCAGTAACTTTCTTTCTGTCTGATTTAATTATATAAATCGGATATACGTGAATTGTGAAATACTGTGTAAATCTCTACTTTGAAAACAAGATGGCCATGATGTCTTTAGGTCGCTCACCTGAGTTTAAGGCATCATAATGGCTAATAACAATACAGCCAATTGGAACTAAATCACTTACCTGAGTATAAAGATCTGGGTCATGCAGTGTAAGGAAACAATTTGTATAGTCTATATAAACCATGTGACCCACAGGGCATTGCCACTCTCTACCCCAGGGGCATAATTTGAACATTATTTGAAGAGGACCACTATACAATGTGTCATGCCAAATATGAAACCTCTGGGCCTTGCGGATTCAGAGGAGATTTTTAAAGCCCACTTTCCATATAAGTCTATAGAAAGCATGTGATCCAGGGGTGTGGCTTCTTTTTACCCCAGGGGCATAATTTGAACAATCTTTGTATACAATGTTACATACAAGCAACATGGAAATTCCACGAAAACCAACTTTTTCGAACAAAATGCATAAAAATCAGCACAAAAAGAAATTTTTTAGTAATGATTACCTTGACCTTCACCCAAACCACCCCATATGCAATCCCAAGCGAGGTGTAAATATACGATATCTATGTATGTAGTTTCACTAAAATATCTCAATGTGTTCTCAAGCTATTGAGTGGAAACTGTTTTTTTATTTTTAGTAACGGTGACCTCGACCTTGATCCCACCCACACTATATGCAATCCCAAGCGAGGTCTCGATATAAGGTATCTATGTGTAAAGTTTCATTAAAAAATATGTGTTCTTAAGTAATTGAGCGGAAACCGTTTTTCTATTTTCAGTTACGGTGACCTTGACCCAACCTATCCCATACGCAATCACAGGCAAGGTTTCGATATAAGGTATCTATGTATTAAGTTTCATTAAAATATCTCAATGCGTTCTTAAGTCTTTGAGTGGAAAAAGTTTTTCTATTTTTAGTAACAGTGACCTTGACCCCACCCACCCATATGCAATCCCAAGTGAGGTCTCAATATAAGGTATGAATGTATTAAGTTTCATTAAAATATCTCAATGAGATCTCCAGTTATTGAGCGGGAACCGTTTTTTTATTTTTAGTAACAGTGACCTTGACCCCATCCACCCCATATGCTGGGTTCGACCTTAACGCGTGTCCATCGGTCTGTGATATTTCGCTCAGACAGGTTGTCTTCGAAGGATGACCAGTCCGGTGACCAGTTGTTTTTGGACTGGATCCAACTGTGTAATTAATGAATTATCATTTGTGATTAAGAATACAGGGAACCAGCCTGGATTATACTGTTCATTGGCATTTTACCACAAGCTCTGGTGTATAAATTGCACCTTTTCCAATTCTTCAACTTTCCAATCACAATGTTATAACGCATATTATATGTTCAACTAGACATGCATGTCCGTAGGACACAGATGCCCCCACATTCTGCTGGTTGTCACAAAACTCTGCTGATGTCCGAAAAAATGCACCAAAATACCCAGGTGCACAAGTTCACATGCTGATGAATATTTTTATAAAGTTTCATCAGTCTAGCAGTTATACTTTTTGAGTTACACGCGACACAAATCCAAAATGTCATTTTGGGCTAAAAAAAGGGTCATTACTCCACTGATGGCAGAAAAAAACTGCACCAAAATACCCGAGTGCCCAAGTTCACATACTGATTAATATGTTTATAAAGTTTCATCAGTGTAGCAGTTATACTTTTTGAGTTACACGTGACACAAGTCCAAAAATGTCATTTTTTGCCAAAAAAGGGTCATTACTCCACTGATGGCAGAAAAAAACTGCACCAAAATACCCGAGTGCCCAAGTTCACATACTGATTAATATGTTTATAAAGTTTCATCAGTGTAGCAGTTATACTTTTTGAGTTACACGCGACACAAGTCCAAAAATGTCATTTTTTGCCAAAAAAAGGGTCATAACTCCACTGACAGCGAATAAAACTGCACCAAAATACCTAGGTGCACAAGTTCACATTCTGATTAATATGTGTATAAAGTTCCATCACTCTAGCAATAATACTTATTTAATAAGACGTGACACAAGTCCAAAAATGTCATTTTTTTGCTAAAAAAAAGGGCCATAACTCCACTGATACATGAAAAAACTGCACCAAAATACCCAGGTGCACAAGCCCAGATGCCGATGAATATGCTTACAAAGTTTCATCACTCTAGCAGTTATACTTTTTGAGTTATGCGCGACACAAATCCGACGGACGGACGGATGGAAGGACGGACGTTCTAACAAATGAATACTTATGTGACTATTTCATGACTAACCCTAATGCCATTTTAGCCCCCTGAGGGACTAATTTAGCCACCTAAGGAAGTTTTTACTTACAAAGGGATATTTATGTTACTATTTTAGTCACCTAAGTACCCAAATGTGTGTACGGATGGACTGACAGACAATGGCAAATCTATATGCCCCCCCCCTCTAAAGTGGGGGCATAAAAATCAACTTAACACCATTTTGACTCAAGAAATTATATCCCACGGTCGGTTGTAGTCGCTTTTTAGGTAAGCAATTTTTCCATTTATAATAATTAACTATAGTAATTTAATAACCTTTTATTATTTTAATACTACTTTAATCAAACAACAGATATCGTATAAAATGATGAGTTCATAATTATTGAAATTATAACTCAGCAGGGTTAATTAAATTTGACAAAAACCAAAATTCCGAAGTTTGGCTAATTACTTTGTACATGGTTTGTATTATTCCTGGCTAAATAATAGTTGAACAATGTATTCCTTTTTCGACACAGCAATAATTTATTATTGTTGTTTTTTTACAACAGGCAGTTTTAAATTGTATCTCTAAAAACAATCGAAGTAAACAAAATACAAGTCTGTTTCCGCATTGTGAGAAGGTGTAAAACGTTAAAGAACGGATAGCCCAATCAAATAACGATAAATAATTGTTTTTAATTGCATTTTGATTTCTCAGCACATGAGAACGCATGGATGTCAAATTTATGTCACCTCAAGATGATACTTGATCTTTTTAACCAAAAATGCTCTTACAACATTTTGAGCGAAAATATGTTATATAATGAATAATTGATTTTCGTGTGTGCACAATATATTTTCCAATTTTAATTCTGTGAATCATTTTGTTTTTTAAAATAGTGTAGCAGTTTGATGTTATTTTGATTATCGGGACTGGTTCATACAGTATCGGACCAGTAGGCTTTGAGGTAGCCGGTCCTGTGGACCACCACTTCCCAAAAGTTAAGGTCAAACCCTGCATATGCAATCCCAAGTGAGGTATCGATATAAGGTATATATGTATTAAGTTTCATTAAAATAACTCAATGCATTCTCAAGTTATTGAGCGGAAACCGTTTTTCTATTTTTAGTAACAGTGACATTGACCTTGACACCAATGCAATCGCAAGCGAGGCCTCGCTATAAGGTATCTATGTATGAAGTTTCATTACAATAGCTCCATCTGTACTCAAGTTAGTGAGCGGAAACAAAAATGATACGATATGACATACACCAGAGATTTTTAATGTCATTATGCTATTCAAGTTTATATAAAAAAGTATACATAAACCATGTCATGCCTGGGTGTGGCCAGTTTTGAAACGTCTGTGCCTTGCAGTTTCAGAGGAGAAGAATATTAAAGTCATTTTGCTAATATAGTCTACAAAAACAATGTGAACCCCAGGGCATGGCCAGTTTTGACCCCAGGGGTATCATTTGAACAATCTTTGTAGAGGACCACTACACAATACTACAAATGCAAATATGAAAGCTCTGGCCCTTAAGGTTTCAGAGTAAAAGATTTTAAAGTCATTTTGCTATTAAAGTCAATATAAACAAGAAACATAGAAATTCCACAAAAACCAAATTTTTCGAACAAAAATGCATTAGTCAGCACAAAAACACAATTTTTAGTAATGATGACCTTGACCCCACCCACACCATATGAAATCCCAAGCGAGGTCTAGATATAAGGTATGTACCTAAAATATCTCAATGTGTTCTCAAGCTATTGAGCCGAAACTGTTTGTCTATTTTTAGTAATAGTGAACTTGACCCCACTCATCCCATATGCAATCCCAAGCGGGTCTAGATATAAAATATCTATGTATGAAGTTTCATTAAAATATCTGAATGCCTTCTCAAGTTTGAGATATTTTAATGAAACTTCATACAAATGCAATCCCAAAGGAGGTCTCAACATAAGGTATCTATGTATTAAGTTTCATTAAAATACATCAATGCGTTCTCAAGTTATTGAGCGGAAATCGTTTTTCTATTTTTAGTAAGAGTGATCTTGACCTTGATCCCACCCACCCCATATGCATTCCCAAGCAAGGTCTTGATATGAGTTATCTGTGTATTAAATTTCATTAAATATCTCAATGCGTTCTCAAGTTATTCAGCGGAAAACATTTTCTATTTTTAGTAACAGTGACATTGACCCCACCGACCCCATATGCAATGACAAGAAAGATCTCGATATAAGGTATCTATAAATTAAGTTTCATTAAAATATATCAATGTGTTCCCAAGTTAATGAGTGGAAACCGTTTATCTATTTTTAATAATGGTGACATCGACCTTGACCCCACTCACCCCATATGCAAACAATTCAAAAGAGGGCCAACCACGGATTATTCCTGTGAAGTTTGGTGAAATTCTGCACAGGGGTTTAGGAGATGTAGTTTGAATGAAAATGTTGACGCACAATGCACGACGGATGACAGACAAAAGGCGATCATAAAAGCTCACCATGAGCACGTTGTGCTCAGTGGAGCTAAATATCATATTCGATTGGGAACCTTTATAAATATCGTCTATTTCTTGATTTATACTTTGTAGATGCTTTTGCTTCTGTAATAGCATTCCTTATTTTTTGAAGAAAATCTGTGTCAATACAAGTCCTATGGAAACAAACGAAAATGCCAGCTGCCTTGACAAGTGTTGATTTTCCTTTCCAAAAATTGTTGGTGATTTAATGCACAAATAATTCCTATTTTTGACCGCTATAAAAAAATATGAATTACGAAAAATTCTATAAATAGCGTACATGCCATAATTTTTTTATCATTTCCGGGACTCTGCCCGCAAATTTACGGGATTTTTACAGATTTTCCGGGACATGTATGAAAGTTAATTATTTTTCCAGATAAGCGTTCTTATTTGGAATGAAAATCGTTTTGGCGGGAAATAGGGGCGTGTGTACATGTATTTACTCTAATCCAAAGCAATGTAATCTTTTCATGAAAAAAAGTGTTGTTTTTTTTAATAAGTACTCATAGAAATAAAAATATTCATTAAATGCTCAAGTTATTGCACTACGAAACTTACATACAAAAAGTAAAGATTTCAAACTTATTTCACTACGAAGTTTTTATTGCCAGTTGACAAGTCTATATTTAGCAAAGCACATGGTCAGTACAAGCACGCTTTCCATGCGTGGAATGTGACGTCGTTGGTGCCAGCAGACATTTCGCGCTCTTTTGTAGCAAAACACGGGTTTTACATGGCATACAAAAAATTGTGTTTACGACTATTTTACCCGAAATTTCAAGGAGAGTAATTTAAAACAATGCCTTATTTAGATAGTACACTAACTGCGGATATTGTGAACAACGGCAACCATTGAGTAAACTGCTTTTACTTATGGTCGTGATTATAAGTACTCTTTTGTTATCAACTGCTGCACTTACTAATGCGTGTATATTATTATGCCGATTGGTCGACTGTTCACGGCATTGGCAAACTGAAATAACTCAGCGTTTTTATTGGCTAATATTTATTTTTCTGTGGTAATGACGCTCCGCCTTTAAGGCGGAGCTACTCTGTTACTGCAGCTTAAGTATGCAGTGTGACAACTGCTGGACAAATTAGGGGATTAGCAGTCTGTCAAAAGTTAATCTAATATAGGTATGCACAGTTTTTATGATTTCCAGGACAAATGAACTTATTCCGGGACCGCGGGACAGGCACTGCATTTCCGGGACAATCCCGGACAATCCGGGACAAATGGCATGTATGATAAATAGAAGTACTTTGATGCTGATGGTATATCAATTTGAAGGCACTTATGTTAATTATGAACATTCAAATTTATAGCCTTTTTACGTAAGCTTGCATAAATGACTGTTTGTAATATGAACAATTAATTAATCATTCTATATTTACAATTTTATAAAAAGGGATGCTTATGTTGTTAATAAAACTTAAAATTGTCATTAATCTGTACTTATTTACTTGTTTTATTAAGTAATTACATACCACCAATAGAAAAGAGTAAGAGAAAAAAAAAATACTTCATTAAAAAAATAATTCCCTCCCTCCTGATTTTTTTAAACAAGAGGGCCAAATGGCCCTGGGTCGCTCACCTGAGTTTCATTAGACGAAAAATTGTCCATGTGTTAGATTTTTATACGGATATACTGATACGGACTAACGGAAATGCGACGTGAATCATCATGGTTTGAAAAACTTAAGTGACAACGGACATTCAAAATTTGGGAAGTACATTTTGAAATTGAAGGTTTTTCTTCAATTTGACTTAGTGACCTATTTTTTGACCCCACATGACTCAGATTCGAACTCGGCCGAGATACCATTGGGACAAATGTCCTGACCCGATTCATGAAGATTGGGCAAAAAATGTGACTTCGAGAGTGTTCGCAAGCTTTATCTTCAATTTGACCTAGTGACCTAGTTTTTGACCCCATATGATCTAGATTCGAACTCGGCTGAGATATCACTGGGGCAAATGTTCTGACCAAGTTTCATGAAGATTGGGCAAACAATGTGACTTCTAAAGTGTAAACAAGCTTTTTCTTCAATTTGACCTAGTGACCCAGTTTTTGACCCCACATGACCCAGATTTGAACTCTGTCGAGATATCATTGGGACAAATGTTCTGACCAAGTTTCATGAAGATTGGGCAAAAAATGTGACTTCGAGAGTGTTAACAAGCTTTTTCTTCTATTTGACCTAGAGACCTAATTTTTCATCCCACATGACCCAGATTCGAACTTGCCTGAGATATCATTGGGAAAAATGTTCTGATCAAGTTTCATGAAGATTGGGCAAAAAATACGACTTCTAGAGTGTTAACAAGCCTTTTCTTCAATTTAACCTAGTGACCTAGTTTTTCACCCCACATAACCCAGATTTGATCTCTGTCGAGATATCATTAAGACCAATGTTCTGCCCAAGTTTCATGAAGATTGCGCACAAAATGTGACTTCGAGAGTGTTAACAAGCTTTTTCTTCAATTTTACCCAGTGACCTAAATTTTTAGCCCACATGACCCAGATTCGAACTTGGCCGAGATATCATTGGGAAAAATGTTCTGATCAAGTTTCATGAAGATTGGGCAAAAAATACAACTTCTAGAGTGTTAACAAGCTTTTTCTTCAATTTAACCTAGTGACCTAGTTTTTCACCCCACATAACCCAGATTTGAACTATGTCGAGATATCATTAAGTCAAATGTTCTGACCAAAGTTTCATGAAGATTGCGCAAAAAATGTGACTTCGAGAGTGTTAACAAGCTTTTTCTTCAATCTGACCTAGTGACCTAATTTTTTACCCCACATGACCCAGAATCGAAATTGGTCGAGATATTATTGGGACAAATGTTCTGACCAAGTTTCATGAAGATTGGGCAAAAAATACGACTTCTAGGGTGTTAACAAGCTTCTTCTTCAATTTGACCTAGTGACCTAGTTTTTTGCCCCACATGACCCAGATTCGAACTTGGCCGAGATATCATTAAGACAAATGTTCTGACCATGTTTGATGAAGATTGGGCAAACAATGTGACTTCTAGAGCGTTAACAAGCTTTTTCTTCAATTTAACCTGGTGACCTAGTTTTTCACCTCAGATGACCCAGATTTGAACTCGGCCGAGATATCATTGAGACAAATTATCTGACCAAGTTTCATGAAGATTATGCAAAAAATGTGACTTCTAGAGTGTTCACAAGCTTTTCCTATAGCCATATAAGGAAAACTGCCCCCCCTCCCCCCTGGCGGCCATGTTTTTCACCGGACCGGAACCATTTTTGAACTCGGACGAGATATCATCAGAACAAGGGTTCTGAGCAAGTTTCATGTTCATTGGGCCCAAAAATTGACTTCTAGAGTGTTCACAAGCTTTTCTTACAGCCATATAAGGAACACTGACCCCCCCCCCTGGCGGCCATGTTTTTCAACAGACCGGAAGCATTTTCAAAATGGGCCGAGATATCATAAGAACAAATGTTCTGAATAAGTTTCATGTTGATTAGGCAAAAAATGTGACTTCTAGTGTTCACAAGCTTTTTCTATAGCCATATAAGAAAAACTGCCTCGCCCCCTGGCGACCAAGCCAAGTTTTTAAATGGAGCGGAACCATTTTCGAACTCGACCGAGATATCATAAGAACAAAGGTTCTGAGCAAGTTTTATGCTGATGGGGCAACAATTGTTGCTTCTAGAGTGTTCACAAGCTTTTTTTTCTATAGCCATATAAGCAAAACTGCCCCGTCCCCTGTTGGCCATGTTTTTCAACGCATCTGAACCATTTTCAAACTCAGCCAAGATATCATTAGAACAAATGTTCTGAGCAAGTTTCATGTTGATTGGGCAAAAAATGTGACTTCTAGAGTGTTCACAAGCTTTTTCTTCAATCTGACCTAGTAACCTAGTTTTTTATCCCACATGACCCAGTTTCGAACTCGGCCGAGATATAGGCAAAAAATGTGACTTCTAGAGTGTCCACAAGCTTTTTCTATAGCCATATAAGAAAAACTGCCTCGCCCCCTGGCGACCAAGCCAAGTTTTTAAATGGAGCGGAACCATTTTCGAACTCGACCGAGATATCATAAGAACAAAGGTTCTGAGCAAGTTTTATGCTGATTGGGCAACAATTGTGACTTCTAGAGTGTTCACAAGCTTTTTCTATAGCCATATAAGGAAAACTGCCCCATCCCCTGTTGGCCATGTTTTTCAACGCATCTGAACCATTTTCAAATTCAGCCAAGATATCATTAGAACAAATGTTCTGAGCAAGTTTCATGTTGATTGGGCAAAAAATTTGACTTCTAGTGTTCACAAGCTTTTTCTTCAATCTGACCTAGTGACCTAGTTTTTTATCCCACATGACCCAGTTTCGAACTCGGCCGAGATATCATTGGGACAAATGTACTGACTAAGTTTCATGAAGATTGGCCAATAAATGTGGCCTCTAGAGTGTTCACAAGGAAAATGTTGACGATGCACGACGGACAAAGGGTGATCACAAAAGCTCACCATGCCATGAGCACGTTGTGCTCAGGCGAGCTAAAAAGTGCCTGAGAAACAACTCAAACTTTTTTTACCCTAAGTAAATTTCTTAAATTCATGAAATTTCTCAAGTCTGTGGCTGTTTCATGTACAGGTCATTTCATATTAAAATATTTCAAATTAATTAATATTTCTTAGATGATTCATAACGTACCCTTTTGTTAACAGATATCATTGGATTTCACATTCAAATTTACATCTGAAATTTCACTTAAGTACAACTTAAGTTAAGATTTCCCTTGGGAGCTTTATAAACCCCAGCCCAGGGCTTACATTAATGAAATGTAAGTCTATAATTGCATATACCAGTATTTCACTGCGGAAGTCATTTTCGCATATCTCGACAGGAACTTCTCGAGGTCTTCTTTGGCCTGCTTTGCTCACAAACGTGCCTCCTCCTGTTAAACAGTTTGACAATACAAATAGTTAAAACTAAGGATGGCAACCTCAAATCAAAACAAGAGATGTTTGTAAAACATGTATGCAGCCAAGTTGTGAATATGTGCAATTGTTAAGAATTTTTATAATATGCAAGCCCACGTGAGGTCTCGATATATGGTATCTATGTATGAAGTTTGATTAAAATATCTCGATGCGTTCTCAAGTTATTGAGCGGAAACTGTTTTTCTATTTTTAGTAATGGTGACCTTGACCTTGACCCCACCCATCCCATATGAAATCCAAAGAGAGGTCTCAATAAAAGGTATCTATGTATGAAGTTTCATTAAAATATCTCGATGCGTTCTTAAGTTATTGAGCGGAAACCGTTTTTCTATTTTTATCAACGGTGACCTTGACCCCACCCAACTCATATGCAATCCCAAGCGAGGTCTTGATATAAGGTATCTATGCATGAAGTTTCATTAAAATATCTCAATACTTGTCAAGTAATTGAGCGAAAAGCGTTTTTCTATTTTTAATAATGGTGACCTTGACCCCACCCACCACATATGCAATCCCAAGAGAGGTCTTAATATAAGATATCTATGTATGAAGTTTCATTAAAATATCAAGTTATTAAGCGGAAATCATTTTCTATTTTTAGTAACTGTCACATTGACCTCGACCACACCCACCCCATATGCAATCTCAAGCAAGGCTTCGATATAAGATATATATGTACGAAGTTTCATTAAAATATCTCGATGCATTCTAAAGTTATGGAGCAGAAACGGTTTTTCTAGTTTTAGTTATGGTGACCTTGATCTTGACCCCACCAGCCCCATATTCAATCCCAAGCCACGTCTCGATATATGGTATCTACGTATGAAGTTTCATTAAAATATCTTCATGGATTTTAAAGTTATTGAGCGGAAACCGTTTTTCTATTTTTAGTAACGGTGATTTTGACCCACCCAACCCATATGCAACCCAAGCGAGGTCTCGATATAAGGTATATATGTATGAAGTTTCATTAAATTATCTCGATGCATTCTCAAGTTATCGAGCGGAAACCGTTTTTTCTATTTTTAGTAACGGTGACCTTGACCCCACCCACCCTATATGCATTCCCAAGCGAGGTCTCAATATAAGGTATATATGTATGAAGTTTCATTAAAATATCTCGATGCGTTCTCAAGTTATTTGTGCAGAGACCGTTTTTCTATTTTTAGTAACAGTGACCTTGACCTTGATCACACCCACCCCATAAGCAATCCCAAGTGAGGTCTCAATATAACGTATCTGTGTATGAAGTTTCATTAAAATATCTCTATCCGTTCTCAAGTTTTTGAGCGGAAACAGTTTTTTTCTATTTTTAGTAACAGTGACCTTGACCCCACCCATCCCATATGCAATGCCAAGCGAGGTCTCAATATAAGGTATCTATGTATAAAGTTTCATTAAAACATCTCTATGCATTCTCAAGTTATTGAGCGGAAACCGTTTTTCTTTTTTTAGCAACGGTGACCTTGACCGTTGACCTGTTGACCTAAAAAATGTACAGGCGTCTTCCTTTCCTCCCAAGTAACCAGCATACCAACTTTCATGATCGTAGGTCAAAGCGTTTTCTAGATATCGTGCGGAAATTAAATGGTCTACGGACAGACCGACCATCCGACCGACGGACAGGAGCAAAGCAAGATACCCCCACTTCTTCACAGGGGGGCATAATTCAATACTTCACTGTGTTTTCCCTGAACGGAAAGTGATTTTCTCCGACCTTCACTGTCAACAGTACTGTTTCAATTTGTGGATAGTGGTGTATTGAAATCAATGATTAATAAGCTCTGCTTCTAGCCTTGTTTACTACTGATACCATTTTACTCTACACAAATGATATTTGTACTTTTTTGTCACAACAGTCTTATCATTTATAATGATTTCTAATTTACTATTTATGGATAGTGGTGTATTTAAATAAATGACTGTCTGGCTCTGCTTCTAGCCATTTTTACTGCAGATAACAGTGTATTTTACACATACGATATGTGTATTATTTCATTGTTACAACAGTCTAATAATTTCTAATACTCTCAATTTCACTTTTTTTTTTCTTTCACTTTTGGTCAAAATCCCTGATTTTTTCCTGATTTTGTCAAAATTTGCAATTCCGTTATTTATCTCTTCAGGGAAATTTATTCACTTTTCTTGTTTTCAGAGTCAATTGCCACTTTAAAATGGCAAGAAATACATTTTTAGACATATTTTTTTTAATTGAAGTACTTGTAATAACAAGAGATGTTTGTAAAACATGTATGCCCTCCGACTTGCAACCAAGTCGTCAATATGTGCAATTGTTAAGAGATTTTTTTAATATTGTATGTGCACATTAACACATAGGGAGGAAATTAAAGTTGATGCTTTAGAAAGTAAGTATAAAGCTGAAGGAAAGATAATTATGGATTTATTTTTACAGTCTATTATATAAGGATAGTTGTTTTCTGTTTGATTTAAACATCAAATAGGCCAAAACATCTCTAGATATCCTGCAAAAACAAAATGGTCTACGGAGAA
This sequence comes from Congeria kusceri, assembly GCA_027627225.1. Lineage (NCBI taxonomy): Eukaryota > Metazoa > Mollusca > Bivalvia > Myida > Dreissenidae > Congeria > Congeria kusceri. The sequence continues at coordinate 12,141,062 of CM051038.1, forward strand.
AACAGTTTTCATGTTACAAGCCCCTGTGAACTCGACCTTTGACCTGTTTACCTCAAAATTGATAGGCGTCTTCCTTTCCTCCCGAGTAACCAGCATACCAACTTGAATGATTGTAGGTCAAAGCGTATTCTACATATCATGGGAAACAAAATGGTGTACAGAGGAATAAGTTTTCATGTTACAAGTCTCTGTCACCTTGACCTTTGACCTGTTGACCTCAAAATTGATAGGCGTCTTACTTTCCTACCAAGTAACCAGCATACCAACTTAAATGATTGTAGGTCAAAGCGTTCTCTAGATATCGTGCGGAAACGAATTTCATGTTACAAGCCCCTGTGACCTTGACCTTTGACCTGTTGACCTCTAAATCAATAGGCGTCTTCCTTTCCTCCCAAGTAACCAGCATACCAACTGAAATGATTGTAAGTTAAAGCGTTCTCTAGATATCGTGCTGAAACGTAACGGTCTACGGACAGACCGACCGACCGACCGACGAACAGGTGCAAAGCAATATACCCCCACTTCTTCGAAGGGGGGCATAATTACTGATATAATATGTTTGTTTCTATGCAATGCTGCCTATTTGCATTTAAGAAAGTGTCCGTCAAAGGAACTGTTCTCCACTGGACATGCTATCATTTTTTTGGAAAATCGTGATCAAATGTAAGATGAATGAAAATGTTCATTGTATTGATCAAGAACTTTAGAAAATATCACAGAAATACGAAACTTTAACGCAAAGTGTTAACAACATCACAACGCCCGCCCGACCGCCCAACCGACCGGTTTTCACTAATCTATAAGCCAAGATTTTTCGTTGAAAATCCAGCTATAAATTAGTTGACAGAAAAGCATATAATAAAGACTGAATCAGCTTCTATTAAAAAGTAGTTAAAATATCACTTGAATGCTAAAAGCATGTAGTCAGTAGACTACTAAATGGAGGTAAAATGAGTTGATTGCTAAATGCAGGTCAAATCATTTGAATTCTAGATGCAGGTACAATTATTTGAATGCTATATGCAGGTCAAATTATCTGAATACTGAATGCAGGTCAAATTATCTGAATGCTAAATGCAGGTTAAATTATCTGAATGCTAAATGCAGGTCAAATTACCTGAATGCTAAATGCAGGTCAAATTATCTGAATGCTAAATGCAGGTCAAATTAACTGAATGCTAAATGCAGGTCAAATTATTTCATTGCTAAATGCAGGTCAAATAAGTTTATTGCTAAATGCAGGTTAAATAAGTTTATTACTAAAAGCAGGTCAAATCATATGATGCAATTTGAACAAGAGATGTTTGTAGCCAAGTTGTGAATATATGCAATTGTTAAATTTTTTTAATATGCAAGCCCAAGCGGGGTCTCGATATATGGTATCTATGTATGAAGTTTAATTAAAATATCTCGATGCGTTTTCAAGTTATTGAGCGGAAACAGTTTTTCTATTTTTAGTAATGGTGACCTTAACCTTGACCCCACCCACCCCATATCAAATCCCAAGAGAGGTCTCAATATAAGGTATCTATGTATGAAGTTTCATTAAAATATCTTGATGCGTTCTCAAGTTATTGAGCGGAAACTGTTTTTTTTTTATTCTTAGCAACGGTGACCTTGACCCCACCCACCCCATATGAATCCAATGCGAGGTCTCGATATAAGGTATATATGTATGAGGTTTCATTAAAATATCTCGATGCGTTCTCAAGTCATTGTGCTGAAACAGTTTTTTATATTTTTAGTAACGGTGACCTTGCCCTTGATCCCACCCACCCCATATGCAATCCCAAGCGAGGTCTGAATATAAGGTATCTATGTACAAACTTTCATTAAAATATCTCGATGCATTCTCAAGTTATTGAGCGGAAACAGTTTTTCTATTTTTAGTAATGGTGACCTTAACCTTGACCCCACCCACCCCATATCAAATCCCAAGCGAGGTCTCAATCAATATAAGGTATCTATGTATGTAGTTTCATTAAAATATCTCGATGCGTTCTCAAGTTATTGAGCGGAAACCGTTTTTCTTTTTTTAGTAACGGTGACCATGGCCCCACCCACCCCATATGCAATCCCAAGCGAGGTCTCAATGTAAGGTATCTATGTATAAAGTTTCATTACAATATCTCAATGCATTCTCAAGTTATTGAGGGGAAACCGTTTTTCTATTTTTAGCAACGGTGACCTTGACCTTTGACCTGTTGACCTCAAAATGTACAGGGTTCTTCCTTTCTTCCAAAGTAACCAACGTACCAATTTTCATGGTCGTAGGTCAAAGCGTTCTCAAGATATCGTGCGGAAATGAAATGGTCTACTGTTTTTCTAGTTTTAGTAACGATGACTTTGACCTTGACCCCACCCACCCCATATGCAATTCCAAGCGAGGTCTCAATGTAAGGTATCTATGTATAAAGTTTCATTAAAATATCTCAATGCGTTCTCAAGTTATTGAGGGGAAACTGTTTTTCTATTTTTAGCAATGGTGACCTTGACCTTTGACCTGTTGATCTCAAAATTTATAGGGTTCTTCCTTTCCTCCCAAGTAACCAGCGTACCAACTTCCATGATCGTAGGTCAAAGCGTTCTCAAGATATCGTGCGGAAACGAAATGGTCTATGGACAGACCTAACGACCGACCGACCGAAAGCAAAGAAAGATACCCCCACTTCTTTGAAGGGGGGCATAAATATTAACGGGTGGCTATGGAGGACATATCCTGCCAAAAATACATCATGCTTGATTACATCTCCACTTCCGACTTACAGATTGCGATAACTTTCAACCCTCTACATTGTAAAAAACAACATAATTTTTGGTTCTAGTTGCTTACTTCTAGATTGTAGCAACTCTTTCTTTTTTCCAAAGTGCCTTACGGCACATTGAAACTACTTCAGTGTTTACTGCAAACTGCTATGCTGTACATCGCTTGCTTACATTTGTCTGTATTTACAAAGTCAGCATCGCATCTGTAAAGTTCCATCTTTTCAAAGCCTAGTTAAATATAAATCATTGGGCATTTATTATTAAAAACTTTAAGATTTTAGAAGAAAAATACTTAAATTTTAAGATTTATACGAATCAGTCACATGGAAGATCGGGAAGTGAGATAGAATTTGAAATGATGGACTGGTCAGCACCCTGGCAACAACAAGGAATTATCCACAGTTGAGCGTGAAACTGTTGTATCTGCTGGTATCTGCTTAAAGCCACAGTGCATAGAATACATCTTAAATTGGCATTAGTTCTACCAACGTTTTTAAAACTGTTATTTACGACAAGCATTTTATAAGGTCTATGTTCGAAACGCTTGGTACAAACGGAATATACCCTAATGTACATGCTGATTTACTCCAGAGGCATCACCAGCTATCGCATACAGATAACTATACAATAACAAGTTACCAAAATGTTATTATTTTACCGATTTCAATGCGTTTTTTTTTTAATAGTTTAATCAGTAAGATGGCCATTAGAAACAATTTCTGCAAAGTTTTATTTGTATTAGCATATTTTTGGACTGCTGCTTTAACATTTCTATATCAGATACAGTAAATTCAAGATCAAACCTCAAAATATGTATAAGGAATTTGTTTCAAATGTGCCACTGCAAAATGTTTTTATAGTTAAGAAGAAAAACACAACTACAAAACAGCTGAACTTGAAGGAAAAGGAAGCATACAGTTTTCAAAACACTGGTGAAAATACTTATGGCTGTCATGGACATTACAAACATGCCCTAAAATAGGGAAAAAAGAAAATTTCATTTTGTGCTAAGCTTTTATACAACTTAATCTCATATTTCCATAACTTCCATAAAAATTTTCTATTACACATCTATGAACATGTGGCAAAGTCTGCCCGGCTAGTAGCAGAATTATTTTCAGTTCTAACAATATGGTGGGAACAATTTTATTTTATAAACATATCTTGTGGTTATCTATAATGTTTTTGATTTTGCTGGAATAGAGTCTGTGACAAAGAAATCAGAATTTCATTTGGCTAGAGTCCAGCTGCTAAAGCCCCAGTCACACCGAGTCCTAGGAATTTCGAGTGCAGGACTCTTGAGATTTTTTATGTCTTTGCCCAAGTCGCAGGACTTCGCAAGACAAACACAAAATATTAGTAAGTCCTGCGTTGGCCTACACTGGTCTTGCGTAGATGCAAGATGTATTTCAAAACAATGCTGGTAAATTCAGTTGTAGGTTGGCGTAGGTAGTCGTACGTAAAGAACGCAGGACCACGCAAGTCCATGAAACCCAACTTACGTGGACATAGGTAGTTGTTTGCCGCTTAAGTATTTCTACGCAGGACAACGTACTACAAACTGCGTTGACTTAAATTTTACGGTACAGTCTCCTGACATATATTCATGTTCATTGTATGTTCCTGTCTTTTTGTTGCACAATTGAGTTCATCAGCTTTTCCTGATACCCACAATGAAGCAATGACCATAACCCTAACCCTGTGATACAATTTCACATCATATTTGGATCTGGGCTTATCAGTGTGGAACTAATGCAACATGAGAAGCCAAACAGAGAAGATTATGAAACAAGATGTTTCAATGCCATGTAAACATCAATTGCTATAGGCAACAAAATTACAACGGAGTTAAAAAAAATAATTGTATCTACTAAAAAAGGCCCTTTCCCACAATATGTTGACAGAGTTTACTTTGGTACATAGGACATTGCATTGAAAACTCTACATACGCATAATACAAACATACCCGATGAAAACTTGACTGGTTATAATTAATGTCCTTTCATTACTAAATAATAGATAAAACAATTTATCATTTTGATTGTAATGTATGTACCCTTGACGGTATGCCAAATAAAATAGCAAACATTGTCTTCTAAGTTGGGAGGGTAAAAAGGGTCCGCCAAATATGTAACTAGCATCCATATAAGATTATTTGAAACAGTGGACAGTTATAAATGACCAAATGCCTGATTTGTTTGTGCCTGATTTGTTTATTGAACTGTACGATAATCAGTTCATAGCGCAACAGCGAATTTTTTTAAACAAAATATGAGGCGTATCGTGGGAAAACCGGACTTAATGCATGTGTGTAAAGTGTCGTCCAGGATTAGCCTGTGCAGTCCGCACGGGCTAATCCAGGACGGCAGTTTCCGCCTACAGTGGATTTATGTTTAGAAGAGACTTACTTGGAAAAGAAAATACCATACAAGTGGAAAGTGCCATCCTGGATTAGCCTATGCTGACTGCACAGGCTAAACCGGGACGACACTTTACGTACATGCACGACACTTTACGCACATGCATTAAGACCGGTTTTCTCACGACACGCCACATATTAAATTCCAAGCAACATGTTTTCAGACGTACTAAGAATATTTTCCAGCATTGACTGCAATCATATTGCCTATTTAAGCCTGGGCCCGTATTCACAAAGCTCGTTAGGGAAAACTTAAGTAAATTCCTTAAGTCTCTGGCTCTTTCGTGTATAGGTCTTTTAACATTAAAATGTTATAAACTTGTAAATATTGCTTATTTGTTTAGTACTGCAGCCTTTTTTGCACAGAAATCATTGAATTTCACATAGAAAATTGTATCTGAAATTTTCACTTAAGTACAACTTAAGTTAAGATTTCCCTTAGGAGCTTTGTGAATACCAGCCCTGGATATTGAAAAATATATCGTCGTCACTAATGATTACAAATTCAGAAACACTCTATCCAAAGTCAGAAAGTCATCACACGATCTCCGTATCGAACGAGGCCACTATTCTAACATTTAGAGGAAAGGAAGACTATGCACTAATTGTAATCTAAATATGATGAATACAATAAAAAAAATGAATATCATTTTCTCCTAAAGCCATGATTCTATGTTTAGCGCCCTCAGGCTGGTAGGTTTTCGGATGCCTGAACGAAAAAAAAAAAAAAAATTGACAATGTTAAAAATCGAGTTGGAAAGCAATATAAAATATGCCTATAATGACAACATTGGTGTGATTTCTGAATTGTATGATCTTAATCAATGAATGACATTGTAAATAATGTAAGTCATGATGCTAAGTTCAAGTTATATTTGAGTGTTGAATGAATATTGTTGGTGGGCATCATACATTTTGGGTATGTGTATCACTTGAAATAAGTTGTTGATATTACAAAATTCTGATTTGTCAGTAACTTACCTAGAGATTTATAGATGATGTTTTGTCTTATTACTATTTTGAATTGACCTTTTTAGAACATACTTTCAAATTTGTATATATTCAATTAAAAATATGTTAAAACATGTTTCTATGATCATGATGATATTATCTACATGTATTCTTTGATGTAAATGTCAGGGTTGTCAATACCAATATGTTCAGACTGAACTTGAACAAAACGATTTTTATGTGTTTTTAGTAGGGATGTCAACGAATAATCGAATATTCGAATACTTGGCCAAATATTCCAATATTAAATGAGTATTCAAATGGCAAAAAAAAAACATTCTCCATAATAAACTAGTTTATTTAATCCGTGATCATTATGTTTTCAGTTACCTAATTTGACACGTTGACATGTTATTTAACACCATTGATACCCGTATGTGCAGTGGGAGATAACAGATTAAGCAAACTGTGACAACGGACCCTAAGAAGAGACAGATATTTGCGCAGTTTGTACGTAACATTATTTGGGTGCTAAACTGAAGCTTATTGGAGACCGATGTTTTCACACCGACACTAATTTGAGAAAAATGTTTGAACAATGTATGGTGCATTATGCGATTTAGGTGTTACTATTAATTTAATTTCATTCCTTTAATTAGCGTGCATTAACAACAACATTTTTCATGCTGACTTTAAAGCATTTATTGGCTCAATACAACGAACCAAAATGAGTAAAACAGCACAGGTATATATTCTATGTGTTTCCCGATTAATCTCAAAGTATTCTCGTTCATTAACCTGTTAATTAAATTGCCAGATTGCTTTGTGTATTGGGTGTCTGTTTTGCGATGTTTGAAGTGTGTAGATCTGTTTTACTATTAATAAATGTATGACAAAGTAAATGATTCTAAATAAAATCTAAGAACTGTTTTCTATGTTGTTTTATTATGACATCAATGAATCGGATGATGATGATTGATGATGATGATAATGATGATTGACATTTAAAAAAACGAACGAATATTCGAACATTATTCAAATTTTTTATTTGAATATTCGAATAACGTTTTGGTATTCATTGCCATCCATAGTTTTTAGCAATATTTGTAAAATAAAAGGTGCATCTAGTCAATGTACTGTTAAAATACTAGATGTTAAAGTAGGTTCCCAATATGAAGATGATATATAATAGTTTTGCAAGTAAACATGTGCTTTAGCTTGTACCACTGCCACGAATAAGTTAAGAAAAAAGGTGTTTTTTTTTATAGTAATTGTTAGTTTTTTCCAGCCTGGTTGGTAGGTTTTGAAAAATCGTTGGGACGCTAAACATAGAATCAAATTAGTATGACCTAAGGACTGATTTCTTATATTTCACCTTTGACCTTGAATTGTGACCTTGACCTTGGACATAGGAATCTGGTTCTTGCGCAACACTCTGTCTCACCATGCTTATCACTTCGGCCAAGTTATTTGAAAATCCATCCATGCTGGACAAAGATATGCTCCTGACAAAGTGGTAAGGATTGATTTCTAATATTTGACCTTTGACCTTGAATTGTGACCTTGACCTTGGACCTAGGGACCTGGTTCTTGTGCAAGACACTCTATCTCAACATGCTTATCACTTCTGCTAAGTTATCTAAAAATCAATGCATGCTGGACAAAGATATGCTCCGGACAAAGTGGAAAGAATTGATTTATTATGGTTGAATTTGACCTAGAATTGTGACCTTGACCTTATACCTAGGGACCTGGTTCTTGTTAGTGACACCCCAACTCACCTGGCTTATGACTTCTGTCAAGTTATTTGAAAATCAATGCATGCTAGACAAAGATATGCTCCGGACAAAGTGGTAAGGATTGATTTCTCATATTTGACAATTTACCTTGAATTGTGACCTTGACCTTGGATCTAGGGACCTGATTCTTGTGCGCGACACTCCAACTCGCCATGCTTGTCACATCTGCCAAGTTATTTGAAAATCCATCCATGCTGGACAAAGACAGGCTCCGAACACAATGTTAAGGATTGATTTCCTATATTTGACCTTTGACCATGAATTTTGACCTTGACCTTAGACCTAGGGACCTGGTTCTTGCATGTGATACTCTGTCTCATCATGCTTATCACTTCTGCCAAGTTATTTGAAAATCTATCCATGCTCGACGTAGTTATGCTGCAGACAAAGTTTTTCCACCCCCCACCTGCCTGATCGCCCAAATGCCCGCCCGCTAGGGGCGTTCCCATAATACTTTCCGTTTTTCAAACGAGTTTCTAAAAAGGGGCATAACTCTGACAAAATACAAAACAGAGTTATAGGATATGTTGCCCCTGACACTGGAGTTGATGACAAAGGTATATTCCAAGTTTCAAATGAATAACGTATGTAGTTCTGCAGTTACAAAACTTTTGAATATAAACTTGAACCAGAAAATCTATGTAAAAAAGGGCCATAACACTGTCAAAATACAAAACAGAGTTATAGGGAATGTTGCCCCTAGTATTGGAGTTGTTGACAAAGGCATATTCCAATTTTCAAGTGAATAACTCATGTTGTTCTGAAGTGACAAAACTGTGAAATATAAACTTAAACCAGAAAATCAAAGTGATAGAGGGGCATAACTCTGTCAAAATACAAAACAGAGTAATAGGGAATGTTGATCCTGACAATGGAGTTGATTACAAAGGTATATTCCAAGTTTCAGGTGAATAACTTCTGTAGTTTTGAAGTTACAGAATTTTTGAATTTAAACTTTAACCAGAAAATCTATGTGAAAAAGGGGCATAACTCAAAATACCAAACAGAGTTATGGGGAATGTTGGACCTGATACTGGATTTGACGACAAAGGTATATTCCAAGTTCCAAGTGAATAACTTGTGTAGTGTTGACGTTACAAGACTTTTGAATACCAGTAAACACTTGAACCAAATTCAGACGCGGACGATGATGCCGGGGGTATTAGGAAAGCTCAAGTATTATTCAAATATGAAGTTTCTATATTGCACAAAGCTTATTTTTTTGCAAGTTTTCTCATTAAAAAAAGTGCACTTAACTCTAGTGTTCCTGGTTCTTTCTGGTCCATAATTGCACCAAGCTGAGATCTGATGGTCATACATAAACTGTGCAAGTTTAGTCAACATTGAATGAAAAGTTAATTTTGCTATGGAGACTGAAAACCAATTGTTGACAAATTATTGATTTTTTCACAAACAAGGCGCAATAACTCTGGTCGTATTAGTCCGATCTGACCCATATTCGACTTCAAGTGAGACCTTATGGTCATACACAAACTGTGCAAGTTTGGTCAAGATTTGACAAATCAAAACGCTGTCAGCGTAGAAAGACTGTTCGCGACAAAGAAACTAAAAGCATGTTAATTATGAAGCAATTATCTAACGCCAACGAAACTAGAATCGTCACAAAACTATGGCATCCATTCGAAAGAAATGGACACAAAGAGAATGCTTTAATTCGTGAATGTTTAACAGTGTATTTGGACAAATTTCATTTCAATAGGAGCCATAACTCTGTCAACATTTAGTGCTTTGTAACCAAAGTTGAACTTGATCTGTATTTTATGATGTTACACTTATGTGCCAAAAAGATTTTAAATATGTGGAGCCTTTCATGAGTTATTGTCTGGTAACCATGTTTTTATGGAATTAAGTCAAAAAGGGGCCATAACTGCATCAAAATTTAGTGGTTTGTAACGAAAGTAAACATTGACGTTAATTTTATGATGCTACACATGTGTACCAATAATTATTTAAATATGTCAAGCCATTCTTGAGTTATCGCCCGGAAACCATGTAATAAAACTAATAAAAGACTAATAACCATTTACCGTAAATACTCAATGTCTGGATCTTAACCAATGGAGCAGAATTGCTAGAATTATAATTCTTCTACCGTTAATATTAGCCAAATTACCTGCACCAGTTACCCCACCCACTTTTTCTTCTTTTTTTCTTTGCAAAAACACATCACCAGTGACCAAATATGTGTTCATATCATGTCTTTGCTTTGTTTAAATGCATACATTTTGTATAACATATTAAAAATGATCAGTTGTGAAACGAAAGAAGTGATTACATTGGTACACACTCGCATTCATGAGTTCTTGTATATGAAAAAAAAAATTGAATCAGACCATTTGTGTGTTTTTCTGGCGTAGCTGTCTAAGATCACTTTTGACCTAGATCTCTTGTGATATTTATGCAGCGGGAAAATTGAATGCCAATAGAATCGGGCAAATTTTCTAATTTTAGGGAATGCAAACTTGAAACAATTGTTTAACGTATACCAATAACTGTTCGGGATTAAAATTTACGTAATTGTTTACATAAGCAGTTAAAATAAAGTTATAAACATATCTTCGACATACACTCTAGAAATGAACATAATTATGAACAATTTTACTCATTGTATGTCATGATCAGAATGTTATATTCATTCACATAATGAAATAACTATATTGTTTAGCCTACATAATCGGCGCACTCTATAAATAGCCATTACAATGCTACAATTCACGGGGACGACAGTCGGTCACAACGTACAATGTTGCCTGTTGAGCTCGCAAGCACAAAATATAAAGTGGTAAATTGCTGGTGTTTTTCTGATAAATAAGCCCCAAAAAATATCAGCAAATTTGATTAAGCTTATATTTCGTATTATTTTATCCTATATCATTATACTCTGTAACCGACTGTCGTCCCCATGAATTCGTACAACTCCAGCAGAAGAATCATTCTAAAAATAGCGCGCGGTAAAGCTGTGTTAATACACACGCATCAATTAGCGTCCGGGAATCCTAAACCCGAGAATTTGAATACATGGAGAATTTATAAACTTCATGCGCATGCTAATTTATATTTGAATTGTGGTTGTGTTTAATTAAGAATTATTCATAATTGCACCTTTCTATCAGCTTCTTATTCTATCTATAAAAATGTTAAACATCTTTCTATCAGTAAAATGTGGTGAAAGAAGTCTCGTAATACGTTATTCATGTTCATTTTAACTTTTCACTTTAACTTCATTTGCGTAGCATTAATACCCTATGTGCAATACTAATGATACATATAGTATATTATTTAACATAACTATGTACACTTGTCTGATATATATAATAATTTTCATTCATTCCCGCTATTATTTTCTGACAATTTTAATTTGTTAAATTTGCCTTACAAATTCATGTATCAATTATGTTTATGTAAATTACTAGTATTCAGCTTATATATATATCACTGGTGGAAACATGGGGCGGTATTTTATCGGTTTATTCATGGTACAGATATTAACAATGATTCAGTTTATCTCAAATTAATTTTGGGGCCGATAAGTTTTCTTATGGTGTCCGAAAAATCTAGTGTCCGAGAAGCCTCCTTAGTAGGGACCAAAAAATCTGGGGTCCAAGAAGTCTCCTAAGTAGGGACCAAAAAATATGGGGTCAGAGAAGTCACATAGCCGATCATCTTGGTCCTCTTGTATTAGATTAAGGGCAAACAAATGACATCTCAATATTAATTTCAATGCTGATTGTCTTTTTAAAAGACATTTCTTGTTTCTGTTAATTTCACCAATTAGATTTTTCTATACTTTTGACATTTCGTCAGCCATGGTAGGTAGATTTCAAAACAGTGGTATCTATTTCTGTTGCAATTAGTTGGAAGTTATGGGTCTTTTTAGAGGCTAAGGAACTAAACTGTTCTGAGCAAGTTTCGTGATGATTGGCCTATAAAATTAATGTGGCCTCAAGAATGTTTCAAAGCTTTTTGTTCAATTTTGCCATGGCAACCTAGTTTTTTACCCCACATGACCCAGTTTCGAACTTGTCCTAAGATATTATTGAAACAAATATGCTGAGCAATTTTCAAGAAAATTAGGCAAAACTAGAGTTTTCACTTTTTTTTCCTATTTGACCTAGTGACCTAGTTTATGACCACACATGATCCATTTTTGAACTCCGCCAAGATATCATTGCGAATGTAAAATTGTAAAATTGGGTGCATTAAAATCAAGTCAAATTCAATACTGTAAACATAACAACTTCATTTGGAACTCCCAACATGCCACAGCTCTGGGAATCGACTTCAGTAATAAATCTGCGGAAATAATCAAACTTAACATACCAATAAAAATAAAAGAATTTGAAAGTTGTTTAAATAAATGGAAACGGTGGAAATTATCACCGATGGGAAAAATTACAGTTTTAAAATGTTTTTCATTTCCAAAACTAGTTTACCCTCTCAATGTTCTCCCGAATCCACACGAGAACACCATTAAACAAATTAAATCGATAAAATTTAAATTTCTCTGGGATGAAAAACCTGACAAGGTTGCAAGAAAACGAATTATTCAAGATTACTCAGAGAGTGGTCTCAAAATGCTTGATATTGACCTTTTCATTAAATAACTCAAATAAAGTTGGGTTAAACGTTTTATTTTCCAAACAGAATCTAAATTGATACAAATCTACACCAACATGCTAGATAAATTCGGTGGTTCATTAATATTTAAATCAAATTTAAAACCCACTGACGTTAAAACCACAAATATAAAATCTGAGTTTCTGAAAAATCAGATTCACGGGTGGCTTTGCACGTCCTTTAACGATGACCACATCCCAATCCAAAAACAACTTATTTGGAATAATACATTTATGAAGCATAATAACAAAATGCTATTTTTTAAAACATCGTTTGATAACGGAGTACAAATTTTAAAACATATACTCAATTTCAAAACCAAACAATTTTACACTTTTCCAGAAATTGTTTATCTGTATAATGTAAACAAAGATGATTTTTTGAAATATTACGCTTTGATAAACAGCATTCCTATTGAATGGAAACAATTATTACAACAAAGCCACAATGAATATTCTGTTCCAGAATACATGTTCACCAACATCTCAGAATCAACCAAATTATGTAAACTAGTATATGGAAACTAGTATTAAAAGAAAAACGAAAAGATTTTAAACAAATAAATAAATGGAAACTATTACTAAATCTGGAAGAAATTAAATCAAAATTAATTTTCACTCAACCTTTAAAATTATCTACTGATACTAAATTGGGAAGCTTTCAATACAAATCTTTAATGCAAATTATTCCGAACAACTCTTATTTGCATAAATGCAAAATAAAGTCTTCAAGTTTGTGCGATTTTTGTTCAAAGTATCCAGAATCAAACATCCACATGTTTTGGGAATGTCAAGACGTACAAATATTTTGGACATGCCTTCAAAAATTTATACAGGACATGTTGGGCATGGAAGATACGCTAGATTTGAATTATGCTAACATATCATTTTGTAATATTCAAACTGTTAGTAAAATGAATTCATACTGCATTAACTTCATAATTTTGTTTGCAAAATTTTATATATTTAAATGTAAAAATGAAAACAGTGTGCCACAAATAAATATGTTTAAAAACGTCATCAGAAAACGAATAAAATTAGAAGAAACAATTTCACATGTAAGTATGAACTTTTCCTGTCACGCTGGACTCATTTTATTTCATTCAAATCTTTTTTACGAACCCATCCATGCATGTTAAACTTAGCAAAAACTTTTCTTCTCTACATTATACAAGGGCATATTATTCAAAGACATTTTTTTCTTTTTTCCTTTATGTTGTATAGATAAACATTTCTGTGTAAAACACACTCTGTACTGTAAACTGATTTGGTGTAATATGTATATTGTGTTTTGAAAAGAAAGAAAATTGGAATGACAAAAAAGATATCATTGGAACAAAGGATCTGGGCAAGTTTCATGAAGATTGGGCAATAAATATGGCCTTTAGAGTGTTCACAAGTTTTCATTATACCCATAGAAGGAAAACTGCCCCGCCCCATGACGGCCATGTTTCTCAGCCGAGATATCATAAGAACAAAGGTTCTCAGCAAGTTTCATGTTGATTTGGCAAAAAATGTGACTACAAGAATGTTCACAAGCTTTTTCAAAAGCCATATAAGGAAAACTTCCCCGCCCCTTGGCGGCCATTTTTTTCAATGGAGCGGAACCATTTTCGAACTCAGCCGAGATATCATCAGAACAAATGTTCTGAGCAAGTTTCATGTTAATTGGGCAACAAATGTGACTTCTAAGGTGCTACCCAGTTTCTAGCTCGGCCGAGATATCATTAGAACAAATGTTCAGCGCAAGTTTCAAGAAGATTGGGCAAAAAATGTGACTTCTAGAGTGTTAACAAGCTTTTTCTTCAATTTGACCTAGTGACCTAGTTTTTGACCCCACATGACCCAGATTGGAACTCAACTGAGATATCATTGAATCAAATGTGGCCTCTAGAGTGTTAACGCGGTAAATGTTGACGACGCACGATGGACGACGAACGCCGGACAAAAGGCGATCACAAAAGCTCACCATGAGCACGTTGTGCTCAGGTGAGCAAAAATGAAAGGTGCGTTTAATAGGGTGGGGGCAATAAATAAGCACAATACGGTATTTATTATATGCCTATTTATATCCTCCAATCAGCTATCACCATTCGTGCAACGTGATCGTACAATATTTTACCATATCGGACGCCCGCGCATACAATATTTTCGGTTTGGACGGCCCGAGGATACACATGTATATACGATTATGTCCTACAACAGTTAAAAGTTCCGAATGAACACACAATAAATATAGTGTGGCTCCCTTGCGTTTGATTATATGCTGTGATACTAGTTTAATCAAATCACTTATAAATATAAAGGTAGCATCTTGGAACAAACACATCAACATTTTATATTGACGTTATTCTCTATTGCTTTTAATTTTTTATCAAATGAAATGCATTCCCAAACAAGAAATCACCGTTTGAAATAATACTGACAACACACTAAACACTCGTTAAGCCGGGAACCACACTAGACTATATGCAGCCGGGAACCACACTAGACTATATGCAGCCGGGAACCACACTAGACTATATGCAGCAGACTAACACCAAGCGTTTTGGCGAAGAAGATGCTTTCGGTGAAGAAATAAACTCGTTTATACAGGAACAATTGCCCCAAAACACACAGTTTAAAACAAAATCGGATATGAATATTTTCAGAAGATAGTTAAACTCGACAGCTCCAAACAAAGCCAGGGATATAGAAGAAATTCCACAACACGAACTGAATATTTATTTAAGATTTTGTTTTCTAACGGTGAGGAAACAAAACAACAAAGAATATGAACCAGAAAGTCTTGTAGCGGTCAAGAACAGCATCAAGAGATATTTGACAGTTAAAACAAGATTCTGTGTTTGATAAAACAACATGCCCCCGGTAGTGCTGGATAGCCCAATTTTTAGTCCAAATTAGCTGAAGGTCAAGGTCAAAGTGAGGTTGGGTGATATGGGTGGATTGGGAACGGTCATAAGTAACAACTGTGTAAATATCCAAGTGTTGTAGTAAGCGGTGTTGGTGCTAGATGAAACGGTAAAATGTAGTTAACCAAGAAATGGCACTTCTGAATTAATATAAGTCAAGTTTAGGTCAAGGTCAAAGTGAGGTTGGGTGATATGGTTGGATTGGGGATGGTCATAAGCAACAACTGTGCAAGTATCCAAGTGTTGTAGCAAGCGGTGTTGGTGCTATATGAAACGGTAAAATCCAAATTAGGTCAAGGTCAAAGTATGGTTGGGTGATATGGGTGGATTGGGAATGGTCATTAGCAACAACTGTGTAAGTATCCAAGTGTTGTAGTACAGACGGATGGACAGACAGGGCAATCACTATATGCCTCCCACATCAAGATGCCAGGGGCATAAAAAGTATGGATTAAGTGTTTGTCGGAGTGAGGATTTTAAGACATGCAGGGTTGTTTTAATTGCAAAGGGCAAGCAGCTGAAAAAGGATGGCAAGGGGAGAAAACCAAACAAAGCAGAAGATATTTCAGATGAAGAAGAACAGGTCTGCATTTATTGTTACTGCATGACAGAATTGTCTTGAGAATACTGAATTGCTTTGTGAAGATCAGTGTTGGAAAGCTCATACAGATTTTGGTATATGCTAATCATTAGCTACTGAACTGGAAAAAAGCCATGATGAATTTACTGAAGTATATTTTATATTATGACATTCATTTAGATCTTATTTGTAATGTACATTAATAAAAGTCTAGCTGTTAAAATGAAAAGATCATCATCAGATTTTTGGTCCACAACATTCGGCATAAAGTTTTACATAAACAAAAAAGGACATTTTATTTCATAATTTAGTGTGATTGAACCTACGTCACTTAAGAAATAATTGAAGAATTAACCGAGACTTACATAAGTTGAAGGTTGATTACAATTTCATCGACTGCAAACTCCTTAAGGGCTCACACGAGAGATGACGCAGCTGCCACAGCCGGATAATCAGTATTGAGAGATGACAAAGGCGTAATCGAAATGAGCCTTTGTCAACATAGAATTTTTTAGGAATATACATATGTGCGGGCAGGGTTGGGTGTGTGAGCCCTTAAGGAGTTTGCAGTGGACGAAATTGTACTCAACCTTCAACTTAGGTAAGTCTCGGTTAATTCTTCAATTTCATCTCCTGCCTAACTCCCTTAATGGGCCCCACATGAGATTTTAGAGAAATCCTTTAAAATTCTATTATCGAAGGTGTATAATAAACAAGAAACATCATTTGTTTATATTAAATCTTATATTGATACAACAATTATATATGTACATGTAATCATGGATGGTATAACATTTCCTTTGAAACAACAGCTACTGTATTCACTGCAGAAATTAATCCAGAATGGCTGATTGAAAATTATTGGGCGGTTCGATACACTTTTTATAAAATTTTGCAAATGTTTTTGCATTAGACCAGCCCGCAGTTTCCATTATAGTCTGCAATCCCATGTCGGTTGATCGGGTGCTGGTCTAGTGTTAAAACAACCTTTCATGAATCTTGAAATGAGGCCATTATCATGAATATCTATATCACTGCACACTTCAAGAAAAATGCTGATTGCTGAACGACATGTATTTAAAGCACTATAACTTAATCCTTGGTCAAACTGTTTCGACAAGAATGCCAACATTCGATTTATATCGGGTTTAAGGGGATTTGCCGTCCTTCCACAGAAATGAACCCATTTTGTAATAAGACATCATATTGTTTTTGGTTGATTTTCTCCATGAGTCCATGATAAAGTGTTCTTGCTCGTTTCGGAACTCCGTTGCTTTTGAGCACTTTCCTGATATGGGAAAAACTCCCAGTCTAATTTTTGAAAAGGATGTTGTTTTTGTGGTTTGTGCGGAAGAGACAGTATTGTTCTGGGTATTGGCAATAATTGACATGGCCCGCTCATTAGGTGTAATAGAATGGGCCACCAACTTTGTGACGGCCAAATTGGGACTATTAAAATTGCCGTTGCTTTGTCTTCCTCCACTTTTTGTAAGATCGTTTGTGTGACACTGAAAGGCGGAAGAATGTAATAACATTCATTATTCCAAATGAAGCTAAACGCATCAACTGCAGATGCGTTGTGATCAGGAAATCTATAAAAATATGTACTGAGTTTGTGATTTAACCTTGAAGCGAACAGATCTACCGTCATATTAGGACGATAGGTTAAAATCTTTGTCGTCATTTGAGTTCCTGGATAGCTCATCTGCTTGACAGTTTTGTTTTCCTGGAATGTGTGCTACACTAATGTGTATATTTCTAGCAATGCACCATATCCAGATTTCACGTGCCATATTGTGCAGCTCTGGTGATTTTCCTCCATAGTTTTTCAAATATGATCCACTGTTTGTATTGTCCATTAAGATTTTAATGTAATTTCCTTGTATCTTTTCCCAGAAAGCAAATATAGTTAATTTAGATAGTATAATTAATTTACAAGCTTTTAATTCCAGAATGTTAATGTGCAGCTGTTGTTCATCTACCGACCATAAAATCCTCCTGTGTTTACATCATTTGTTTCATCATAGCCTCCCCGTTCTGACAATGATGCATCAGTGTATATGGCTATGTCCAGTTTGTAATGTGACACTTTCTTATAGCTTTGTGGTGTATTTTGTATCCACCATTCTATAATCGGCACTACAGAATCAGGGTCAGTCATAAAACTATTGAAATTGCCTTTGTGTTTTTTCAATTCACTGTCTTTAAGCTTTTTTCTAAAGGTTTTATGTATAGTGGGTCATATTGCACTCTAGGCATTGCCGCGACTAATTTCCCAATGACTGCTGACTTTTATAGTTAATCTTTCATTAACTAGTAAATCCGAGCACTTTTGACTAATTTCGGTTTTCCGTTTGTCGGTCAATGTTACAGTTATTGTTACAGAACATAAAATAAATCCCAGGAAAACAATTTGGTTATAGTACTGACTTTTCAATATTGATGGTTAAGCCAAGCGAGTCCAGAAGTGTAACAATGTTCATGATATTATTGTTACATTTGTCATAAGAATTACTTTGAATGCATGAATCATCAATGTATGCTGCACTGATGTGTGCCATTGCTCGAAGTGATGCAAATGCAGGTTTCAACACCAGAAATACTTTGAATGCATGAATCATCAACGTATGCTGCACTTATGTGTGCCATTGCTCGAAGTGATGCAAATGCAGGTTTCAACACCAGAAATACTTGAATGCATGAATCATCAATGTATGCTGCACTTATGTGTGCCATTGCTCGAAGTGATGCAAATGCAGGTTTCAACACCTTAGAAAAAGTGTGAGGACTACTAGACAGGCCCATAACTAGGTCGCAAAATTGATATTTTTGATCCCTGAACCAAAATCTCAACAACTTCCTATCTTCCTCCGAAACATTTATTGAATAGAATGCGTCTGCAAGGTCTGCTGAGCCAAACCAACAATCTTTCCTTCTTTCCTCAAAGATGTAACAGCAGTATTTGTTTCCATTTTAAAATGTATAATGTCTAAATAATTTTCATTAAATGACTTTAGGTTAAGAATTATCCTTATTTTTCCACTGTCTTTTGGCATAAAGAAAATATTTGATACAAATTCTCCAGGTTCTGACCGATTTGTAACCTTTTCTATGATTTTAGATGTTAAAAACTTTCCTATATCCAAATGTATTAATGATTCTTCTTCTGTACTAAATTTATATGGTCTTGGAATATGCTTTTGTATGGGAGTTCTGTTCACTTCAAGGTGGTATGCTTCTATTTTTATGTAAAACGCACTTATCTGAGGTAAGTTCTTGACATCTTTTAAGTGCAAATTTCGTTTTTCCGGCTACAAAGTTTTCTGTTCAATTGTTAAGATAGGATGTAACGTTACAAACTTTTATTTATTTATTTTTTTTTTTTCTTGTGGAATGGGTCCCCTTGTCACTTGAATTGGTGTCTCGCTCGGTATTTCTGGTTTTTGTGTATTTCTGGTTGGCATTCCCTAAAAAAGGCCTCTTTGAAGTAGCGGCGTTTTTTACACTCAAGTTGACCGTTGTACTTGTCTGCTGCTTTATGGCCTCCTCCTTCTCCAGATTATCCCTGAATAACAGCTCTGCTGTCGATTCTAGGTGCGCTAGGGCCTTGTATTTTGGTGTCAGTTCCCGTTTGATTCTCTCCCTTCTTGCTCCGATGTTGCCGTGTATGGCATTTGTCAGCAACTTGAAGGCATCTGAAAAGTGCGTCTTCAGAAGCGTGTTTTGTAAACCTTGTGCTTCTCCCAATGCCTTTATTAATGGCACTGCTAACTGTGCCAACTAGGCGTGGCACCTCTGGAACATGTAGTCATTTGACTTCAAATTTGGTTTGAGTTGTTCCCACAGAGCGTCGTCCACCTTTGGTATCTGTAAGTATTTTATGTTTTTGAGCCATTTGTGTTTATTTTGCAGTTCTTTCATTTTTTTCTTCGACCAGTTTGCTCTTATATATTGATTTGTGCCAGTTTATCATCGATTTTGTCTCCATCCTCTGTATCATCCTCAAAAAACTCGTCAAGGTCTTCCAACAATCATGTCTGCTTTTCAACATCCCCGTCACTATGATCTTTGGTCAGAAAATCGTCAACATCATGATCAGAATCATCAGAATAGTTCATGGGCGAGTCTATTGTATGTGTCATTTTTGACTGAGATCCACTGGCTTCTTCGTAAGTAGACTTTCTTTTTAGAAGATTGACATCATTTTTCAATACTGAAACCACCTTACTCATTTCCCCAACGGATTTCTCAATTTGCGAGAACTCGTAAATTCTTTTCTCCAATTTGTCTAGAACCTCTTGTCCCCTGTTTGAATTGGACTGTTCTGTGGTTTGTTGATGTTTCGTGGGGCCCGCCTAAGGGGTTTTTGATGGTTTGTCTGGCATTTTATTCCTTGCCATTTCGTGCCTATAAAATGTAAAAAGGCCTTCATTAGCATGATTTCATATGAATAAATCTTTTATAAATAGATGTTGCCTATATAAGTGTTGTACGTTGGCGATTTATTTGTGTTACAAGTAAATTTTATTCATGTCTGGGTTTTACCCGATTTAAAAATAGAAATCGCAAATGCCCCCAAGATGTAAAGCCAGCCATAACTGCCCTTATTGAGCGTACGTAAAACACTCTCTGCTGACCAGCACTTGTTGTTGCGGCCCCATGTATACTACGTTAGTATATCGCGCATAAGTAAAACATTGCCTATAGTCTGCAACGTGACCTTGTCTTTGAATATGGATTGTACATTAAATTGGGTTTCACTCGCGTGTACAATATGCAGTTGGATTTCATCCAGTACACGCATTGCCTTTCAGGCTACCATGATTACAGTGAAAGTGTGCATTCTTTTCAATTGGATTTACAACCAAATTGATTTCATCCTGAACAATGCCTTTCAGGCTAGTATGTATTTCATCTTTTGATTCCTGAAATTGTCATCGACGGTAAGTAGTACCAACCTTATTAATCTAATGACTACTCAATTTCCTTAATATTTCCCCGAAAAAGTTGTTTCAAATGATAATTAAGATTAATTATTAGTGTTCACGCGTAAACTTACCCAATATCATCCGATATTTATCACTAAATTTAAGATTTTGTGATTTCTTATAAAATGTCTGACATCCGTGCTGCTAATAAGCCTTCATCCTGATTATCCAGCTGCGGTAGCTGCGTCATCTCTCGTGTGGGGCCCTTTAAGGGAGTTATGCAGGAGATGAAATTAGACTGTTGGCGGAAGCAAACGGTCTTTTGAGAGGGTAATTTCAGAAACAGGTATCGCGGAAAACTACTTCTTTTCTTTGCAGGCTATTAGTCAGCAAATCGAAACCAGAAAGGATCCTTCTTCAATACAGCAAAATTTCACACCTGTTTTTATGGTCATGCAAGTGCAAGTTTGGTCAACATTGAATAAAACATCGCGTGTGCAAGCCAATCATGGATAACATATGGTTTTTTCCACACACAAGGTGCAACAACTCTGGTGTTTCTGGCCTGATCTTGCTTATATTCGAGTTTACCTGTAATGTTATGGTCATAGACAAACTGTGCAAGATTGGTGAAGATTGGATGAAAAATAAAGTCTCTATACTGCAAAAGGCATTTTTGCAATTTTTTTTGCATGAAATGTTTTACTCGTGCGTTCTGGCCAATAACAATCCAGTTCGAGATTTAACAGTCATACACAAACTGTCCAAGTTTGGTCAAGATTGGATAAAAAGTAAAGTCTATATCGTGAGAATGAACAAATTGTTGACGGCACTAGCGATGCCAAAGCAACGAGAGTAGTGTCCCTTGGAGGAAGTCATGAATATTAACTAGTGGCGAAAAGCGGCCCAACGCTGGGACCATTTTATTTCGGTCTTACACTCATATAAAACGTAAAATTTCTGGAACTAATCTACTTTGCATATGGTAATAAGATGATGAAATACCCGGGAAACCATAAAACAATCCACGTGAAAAAGTTTAAAATCCAATATTTCTTTTAAAAAAAGAGGATTTCGCTGGATTTCAGGCTACATATTTAACAATGAATTTGTTTTTTATTAAATGCTACCTTTCCTTAGAATGAATTTAACAGGATAGTTATTGTTTATGGGTCTTTTCCAAACCCATGTTAAACTGAACGCAATTCCAAGATGGCGGCGGTGTGTAAGAATAACAATACGGAAGAAATATCAATATTTGAGATATATTTGCTGTCGACACACTAGTAGGGATATATTGCATGTATTAAGATGAATCCTATATGTTAAACAAGGGCATATGCGTTGTCAATTGTTTAATTAATTGAATTATACAACCAATTACGTCGAAACAATTCGTACCCAGTCGGTTCGTACATCTGTCAGTCTGGTATTTCAATTAATGTTAAACTGGATATTTACGAGCAATCGCTATAAATTTTCCAATTGCTGAAATATACACTGTTTTACACACATCTTTAGAGTATGGTTAAGAACTAAATTGGGGCACAATAATTGTTAATTATTATTACTATTATTAATTTAATAATTAATTATGAAATTAATAATATTAATAAAATAAATAAATACTAATTAGTAATTACTAGCAGACACTTTTGTCAATTTGATATTATAAGTATATGTCTTTCTGATTTGATATATGCATTAAAAACAAAGTTGCATAAAACATATGTTACAGTTTCAAACGAATAAGTAAAATGATCACTATATATCATTTTTAGCTTGACTATTCGAAGAATAGATGAGCTTTCCTACTACCCCCGGCGTTGGCGTACGCATCCACGTCTGAATTTGGTTAAAGTTTTTATTCAAAAGTCTTGTAACTTCAAAACTACATAAGTTATTAACTTGAAACTTGGAATATACCTTTGTCATCAACTCCAGTGTCAGGGCAACATTCCCCATAACTCTGTTTTGTATTTTGACAGAGTTAGCCCACTTTTTACACAGACTTTGTGGTTAAAGTTTTTGTTCCAAAAATTTATAAACTATACAAGGCTTCACTTAAAAATATTGTATTTTAACAAATGTATGCCTCTTTCACTATCCAAAATATGTACCAACTGAAATACTTCGAAAAGTCAAGCGCGCTGTCCTCTGACAGCTCTTGTTTTATTTAAAAATCATTGCGGCAAAACAAGTCACATAAAGAACAGTAGATTTTGATAAAACCATCAATAAAATGTAATGCAAGAAACATGAACAATCATACCAACTAGTTTTTAAAATTAGGCTGCACACATGGACATTATGTATTCAGCCTAATAATAAAAACTCATAGTTGGTATTACTGTTTATGTTGTTTTTGCATTACATTTATTGCACCTTGACGGATGATGTACAAAAATAGTCATAACAACACTTCTATGTGAGATAAATGAAATTTTATTTCAGTTTTGTAATCAGGAAACATGCACCTTTAAAAAATTACATTTTGGCTAAGTGTTTTAACTTAATAATGAAAAAAATGACAGTAGTCTTCATTTTTCATGTATTTTCCCAATTTGCGTCTCATTGCAGCCTTATGGGTGGTGTACAAAAATAGTCATAACAACACTTCTAAGTGAGATAATTATGATTTTATTTCAGTTTTGTAATCAGAAAACATGCACCATTTATAAAATACATTTCCCCCCATAGCTTTTAGCTTTATAAACACAAATTCATAGTTGGGCTGACTTTTCATGTTTTTTTCTTGTACAATGTTTTATTGCACTTTGACGGGTGCTGTACAAAAATTGTCATAACTTCACTTCAAAGCAAGATATTTTCATGCTCATTTCAGTTTTGTAATCAGAAAACATGTATCTTCTAGGCAATATATTGGGATTCATGATCAAAACATCCCCAAAAAATCATGTAGCCATGCTAACGGCACACCGACGACAGACGCTTGATGACTGACAACACAGGAGAGGTCCCCTATACCATTAGCTCACCGAGCACTTCGTGCTCATGTAAGCTAAAACTAAAACACAAAAGAAACACAGACAAATTATAGCCAGATTGCTACACATTCGATCTGATTGGTTGTCTCGCCTTCAATAATCATCAATATGTTGTCCTCCTTGTCGTTTTGTTGTTGTTTTTTCTTATATTTAAAAATAATACATGAATAATACATCAAACTGAAATAGTTGCATTTACTATTGGCAACATATAGAATAGCTCAATAGGGGAGAAAACTTACTGTGCTTTATGGGGGCACCATATCGTTTCTCGGACTTCAGACTCAGCCTGGTGGGGTCTGGATTCAAGCTGCATTGAACACACTGATGATGACAACACCTGAAAACAAACCAAACATCATTTCAATATTGTTGTAGCTGTGGCTTCACAAAAATATAGGGAAATACTTATGCACACAGATCCACTATAGTTATAACGTTCATGATCAACCAATTTAGGAGTTTAAATTTCACCAGTTTTCGCAGCCATTTCCATGGGTTTTAAACATCCATTTACAACTTGCCTTACTGCATGCCTTAATGAATAACTTACCAGATACTTGCTTGCAACTGAGAAAACTGGGAGTGAACCATTTAGATTTTTTTCAGTTAATTCCTATGTATATGCACCCTTTCAAAATTCTATATCCTGCCAAAATTGCGTCCAGAGCTAGGAATCGTCCTGTATGAATTTAAGGTGAAAGGTGGAGCACTTAAATCTGATACTAACAACTTCAACAAGTGTGCTGTAAGGCCCTAGGTCACTCACCTGTGGGGCTGAGCAAGTTTAATGTTGATTGGGCAACAAATGTGACCTAGTTTTTTACCATAAATAAATGTGGTCTATAGAGTGTTCACAAGGTAAAAGCTGACAACAAACGACGCACAATGGACAAAAAGCAGAATTAAGTAGTGTTACCCAAGGACCATTTCTGTTAAATAAGTTTGAAATCCAGCATGCGGTAACTGAAAAGAAGATTTTCTATACAGCCATATAAGGAAAACTCCCCTGCCCTCTGGTGGCCCTGTTTTTTTATCAAATCAAAATGATCTGATGGCATTTGGTAGTGTCATCCAAGGACCATTCTGTCAAATAAGTTTGAAATCCAGCAAGCGGTTTCTGACAAGAGGATTTTAAAGTTTTATATATAGCCATATAAGAAAAACTGCCCCGAGGGCGCTATACAGTAGGAATGCAACGAATACCCGAAAATACCCACATTTTTGGTTCAATAAAAATCCCTCATTCGAAAATTCGGGTTGGGTCGGGTATTAACTTGCAGAAGTGCTAAGCATATTAAAATGGTGTGTTGAGCGTAAGAACCATGTCCCTAGATCCAAGGTCAAGGTCACACTTAAAGGTCAAAGATCAGATAAACGAATTTAAGCCATAGACACTATCCGGACCATAAATGTGTCCTGCATGGAAGGAATTTCAAATAATGTGGCACAAGTGGTGGATGGCGAGACGGTGTGTTGCGCGCAAGAACCATGTCGGTAAGTCCAAGGTCAAGGTCACATTTTAAAGGTCAAAGGTCAAATATAAAATTTAAGCCATAGATCCTGTCCGGAGCATAATTTTGTTCAACATGGAAGGAATTTCAAATAACTTGTAACATAACAAAATTGCTTAAATGACTTGTGAATGAGAACTACCATGGTTTGTCACCTATTCTTGACACACGTATCATCTTGATTATATTTTTATACCAACGAACCCTTCTTTCGTCTGTGCGTACGTAACTATCAATGTATCTACCAGGGAGAGCAAGCCCTATAACTCTGTGTTGTATTTTGACAGATGCCAAGTTTT
This sequence comes from Congeria kusceri, assembly GCA_027627225.1. NCBI lineage: Eukaryota > Metazoa > Mollusca > Bivalvia > Myida > Dreissenidae > Congeria > Congeria kusceri. Next base: position 12,166,875 of record CM051038.1, read on the forward strand.
TCATCAAGTCCAATATCTTGAATACTATCAAAGGTTTTTCATAACTTTCCAAAGCTGCCATTTTGACTGAAGTCATTAAGTTTACATTTTTGATTCACTTTTATTGGGGGTGGGTGGGGGGTATGTCACCTGATAGAGACAGCACTTGTTATTGTATAAGAGAGTTTTGGTTGGTAATGGTATAAAATAAAGAAACATTGCTATGGTGATATGTCTGTAAGAAATTAAATTTCGTATGTTAGTAAGTACAAAGTCAGAGGGAATCTGTATGTCATAGTTTTATCAGCATATTAATTGTACATGCATATCTTCTTCCATTGTACACAATATTGCTGTGATGCTGTAAAATCATAAATACATATTGATAACACAGAATCCACAGAATCACATTAATTTTGCAATGCTTCTGCATTTGATTAATAAAAATTATATACAGTGTGCAGTGCTTCTGGTCAGGCCAGAAAAATCAATTGTGTGTTTCAGGCAACGGTCTCAAAAAAGTTAGTTTCAGCCTTTTTTGTAAGACACATTTCAGTCTAAAAGCATTAAAAATTATCTAAATCTGATGAACACGTACTTCTTGAAAAACAGTTGTCGCTAAAAACTTAGGGGCTGGGGTGTTAGGTTGAAACACAGAATTTTTTTTTTTGCCTCATCCTGAAATTATATATTGTTATTGCATTTTATGATGCATTTCTTTAAGATATGTTATACTCTATTTTAAAAGAACACCTTATGTAAATAATATATAACTGCAGTGTCTTAGTTAACATTATTATGTTTTAAAGAATTCATTGATACTATTCTCTTTTGCAGTATGGAAGTGTGCTGTGAGTCCCACAGGGGACAAGATCTTTGTCACCAACAATTACCAGCACAAGCTCCTCACACTAGCCATGGATGGGACTGTACTCTCCACCTTCACGGACCCTGAACTACTACACCCACGTTGTGTACATGTGACACCTCTGGGACAGGTACTGGTCTGTGGAAGTTCATCCCACACCATCATGCAGGTGGACAGTGAGGGCAGGAAGAAGCTGGCTACTGTGGCTACACGTAGTGATGGGGTGTTCAACCCATTGTCAGTCTGCTACAACAGGAGCACAGCCTCCATCATTGTGGGGCAATATCAAAATAACATAATCCTGGTTTTTAAAGTACAATAGCTTGGTTTTCACATGACATTGTATCGGATATGTTTCAAACGGGACTTACATAAAAAAAATTATCATACAATGACGGTGATGCTTTTCAAAATGTAACTGGTATTTTGTGTTATGTTTCACCACAGAATTCTGCATTTACTCTTTGCTCGTATTGTATTTTAATGAGTACCATATAAATATTTGAACACCCTTATGTAATTGTTGTTTGTTCTGAACACACTTATGAAATTTGCAACATTATTAAAAGGCAGCTTTATGATTTTTAGCTTGACTTTTCGAAGAAAAGGCAAGCTATTCTACTCTCCCTGGCGTCGGCGTCTAAGCTTGGTAAACATTTTTCGGTTAGTTTCTCAGGAATGGCATGAGGGACTCATTCAAACTTAAAACATTTATTCCCCACATTAAAGTGAACCTATAGGCCAAGTTTGGTAACTCTAGCTCGAAATTTGTCAAAATTATTGACTTTTGTGTCGCCTGAATATAAGTGTTACTTTTGTCAGCGGCTGCAGCGGCGTCCCCTTTCGCTTCTCCGGAGCATAACTCTTACACTATTAAAGCTATCAATATGAAACTTCTTAGGTAGATTGATCTCATTGAGGAGAATTGCAGTGCACAAGAACCGTTACTTTGCATAACACACTTTTCTAGTTATTGCTCTTTGTTTATTTTAATACTTATTTTTTGTCCGGAGCATATCTCTAAGACTATGAAAGATTTCAACTTGAAATTTCATAGGTAGATAGATCTCATTATGGGAATTGCAGTGCACGAGAACCGTTACTCTGCACCTCATACTTTTGGAGTTATTGCCTTTTGTTCATTTTCATACTTAATTTTTGTTCGGAGCATAACTCTAAGACTATGAAAGCTATCAACTTGAAACTTTATAAGTAGATAGATCTCATTAAGGAGAAGTGCAGTGCACAATAACCATTACCTCATACTTACGGAGTTAATGCCCTATATAAATTGTCATACTTATTTTTGTGTGGCATTTTTGGATTTAATTAGTCTTTTCTTTGCAGTTAGCCAGAGTGCAGTGCTTTTGAATATTTCAATATATCTGTTTTAACAAATTTGAAAATTAACCTTAAGTGCTTCTTCATTTGGATTCATGTAAGCTACCAGGCGTCAGGCGACACATCCGACTCGCGGAGTTCCAGTTATACTTATAAATTTAACATATAAGCTGCATGGATGGGTCAAAGTTTTTCGGTAAGCTGGTTTCTCAGGAATGGCTTGAGGGATTTCTTTCAAACTTAGAATACTTATTCCCTATATTAAAATAAACTCATAGGCCAATTTTGATAACTCTAGTTGGAAATATTTCAAAATTATGGGTCTTTTACACTTAAACATTTTACTTATAAGCTATATGGACAGAGTAAAGTTTTTTGGTGAGCTGGCTTCTCAGGAATGGCTTGAGGGATTTCATTCAAACTTAGAACACTTATTCCATATATTAAAATGAACTCATTTGCCAATTTTGATAACTTAAGTTTGAAATTTGGGCCTTTTTACACTGACAAAATTTTATGTGGGTAGAATGATGGCGTCAACTTTTGATTTCCACTCTCTAACTTGAGAATCAATCTTCGTACAGAAATACCATAAAGCAACACTTCAATTTATAGATACTGTATAACGAGACATTGCATGAGGTTGCATACGGGGTTAGTTGGGTCAAGGTCAAGTAATTGTTCTGAAATTTAGAAAAATGCTTCCACTCAGCAGCTCGAGAAAAAGCTTAATTTTGTTTAATTTGCCCGTACTATACAGTTTGTTTTAGAAAAAATGCTAGAAACTCTGACAAGCACAATAAAACTTGAACGCGCTGTTCTCCGACAGCTCTTGTTTTTAAAAAGCATTAAACTATTTTACATAAAAAAATTGATTTTAAGCAAGTGTCAGATAAACCATGTGTATTAAACAATCCATTGTTGAGTAGTTAGATTTTGTGTACTATTAACAATGATTCATAATATTGCCTTATAATAAGATGAATACATGCTATCGTCTCTTACAAGAAATCAGATGTTTATCCCTGACATTGATTTGATTATTTTGTATGACTGTATAGAAGCAATGCTTTCTGTAAAGTGTGTTTATTTTAGATAAAGAAAATTATAAAATGAAGATTCATAAATAATCTGGATCTAGTTTTGTTTATGCAGGAGTATGTTCGTGTAATTGTCATACTTAGTACAACTATTGGTACAACCAAGCTCTTTGTCACAGTAATAGTAAGATGTTGTATAATTTGCTTATATGTTCATTGCAATTTCTTACCGATTTCTTCTGATTACTGGTATTTATCTTGCGTTTATTTTTGTGTTGCTGACATTTATGTTTATCTAAACTCTGTTAATAATATATGCAATCTGAGATCTTTGCCTTCTGAATATTTTTCTTAATAAACTTAACTATAACTAGTTATACATCGAGTTCGCATTCACCTTGTTACAGTTGGATGGTTTCAAAAGTACAGTTAATAACATTTGGCTACACTATGTACCGACATGATAACTCATTACCTTGCATTACATGACATTTCAACTTTGGAAGTAAAAGAACATGTATCATATTTGCATTACACGCAGTTGACTCCTGGTGGCTCGAACTCGCAGGTCGACTCCCGGTGGCTCGAACGCACAGGTCGACTCCCAGTGGCTCGAACTCGCAGGTCGACTCCCGGTGGCTCGAACGTGCAGGTCGACTCCCATTGGCTCGAACTCGCAGGTCGACTCCCGGTGGCTCGAACGCGCTGGTCGACTCCCAGTGGCTCGATCTCGCAGGAACCGGCAATCTCCAATTGCAGAGTTTTCAGATATCAACGATATCGTATAATGGTTATTTACAGACTTCAAATAATTATTTTTTGTTCAAACATTTAATTATATATTTTATTAATGTTATTTATTTTAATTTATGAAAGCTGTGAAATGAAATATTGTGTTATCTCAACACTTGACACTTATCAATCGCACCTAATCTATTAACGACTCTAATCAAGTAACAAAGCGTGTTCAAGCCAAATAAACAAATAAATGTGGAAAACTAACTGGGACCATGACAAACACATCGAGCCATCTGAAAATTCGACCCTCGTGAATTTGAGCCAAACGACAGAAATATATATGAACTTTGAGCCAATGAGAAATTCGAGACAAACGAGTTCTAGCTATTGGGAGTAAACAATATGAATCCAGACAAAAACCCTCCCAAACAAATGCCTGCTCATTTTTGTCTTATTGTTTAAATAAATTTAATAAATAAATAAACAGGCAATTTTTTTTTGGGGGGGGGGTGAAAAAATGTGGGCTTTTGTTCCAGAGGGCAATTGTCCATATTGCGATGTAATAATTTATATCTCTCAATGTCTGTACTTGCACTCTCACTTTCAAGACTATGAGGCCATGTTGGCCGGGGCCTATATCTGCAAAGCTTCCTAGCAAAAACTTAAGTTTATGAAAACCTTTCTATTCCTTATCACTTGGGCTGTTTCTTGACTCAGTGCAGGTCTTTTTATGCCCCGGCCGTTCAAAAAATGGTGGACATTGAGCGTAACCCCTGTTTGTGCATGGATCCATCCAATAAATGTTTAGAAATAATCACCATGATGGGATGTGTCTCACGCAAGATTCAGGTCCATACCTCAAAGGTCAAGGTCACACTTAGAGGTCAAAGATAAAAAATGCGGTCTGTTTTTTGTGTCCGGTCAATAACTCTGTCATTTCTGGATGGATTGTGAAATAACTTTGCAGAAATGTTCACCATCATGAGACGATGTGTTTTGCGCAAAATGCTGGTCCCTATTTTTGAGGTCAAGGTCACTCTTAGAGGTCAAAGGTCAAAATTGGGGTCTGTTTTTGCGTGTTCAGTCAATAATTCTGCCGTTTCTGCATTGATTGTGAAATTACTTGGTAGAAAATTTCATGTGTACCATGATGAGGTGATATGTCATGCACAAGACCTAGGTCTTTACCTCTAAGGTCAAGGTCACACTTAGAGGTCAAAGGTAAATTTTTTATGTTTTCGTGTCCAATCAATGACTATGTCATTTCTGGATGGATTTTGAAATGACTTGGAAGAACTGTTCACAATCATGAGACAACGTGTCGTGCACAAGACCCCGATCCATAGCTCGAAGGTCAAGGTCACACTCTACCAATAGTTTCCACCCATTGTTCTGCATCCAAATTGATTTCAACTACACTTATTTGTGATGAACATTAAATTTTAACTGCTAATACATTTCTGTCACGAGTCCCAATCAATGGGGCATTCGTGTCCTATGAACACATTTCTAGTTATATTAATCTGTTCTTAACTAGTAAAAGTTGAACTTATATGTTGTTGTTTTTTTGCTTTTACATTGTTTGAACAGTAATAATTGCATTTGGGAAATATTCATTAAAGTGCAACTAAAATATTTGTTTCCTTGGAAGCATTGTGAACACGGGCCTAGAGTATGACCATCAGTGGTCAGGCACTGATACAGGATTTTGAGTTAGAGCTTTTGATCGGATTCTTTCTAAAATTGTACATTCACAGGAAGATTACAGTGGCAGTGTTGGCCAGTGATCAGCTTACAATCATTTCTTTTCAAATATGCCCCTCCCCCTCACTGGGCTGATGGCTGATACCTAAAAGCTTTGAATGATAAAAATGAAGTGAAAATGTATTTAAATATAAACTGGAAATTAAATTGCCTCAATTTCACCAAGAGCAAATTACGGATGGTAGTATAATAATCTGAACTGTTCTATCTTGGTTTAAGTTTATAAAAAAAAATGATTGGATAAGGTCTTATAATTCTTACGTTTAAGAAATAAAACAAAAGCTGCCTTAAAAAGTATTCCTTTGTGTAGAAGTAAAGTTCTTGGACATGCACATATTTATGTCAATAGATATTTTAATTCCAGAGTGTACTGATGGGTTTGAAATCATGGGTAATTTGTCCCAGAAACCACTTCTACACTTTTTTCCCCACACATTTTGCTCCGATTTCTGAAAAAACAACAAGCGTTTTAATTAAAAATCCGTTCATTTGTGCTCTTTGATTTTTGAAGTCATTTTCATTGAATACTTACACGTTTTGAATTGCAATCTTTTCAGTTGTATATTTTGTATTAACAGTCTTTACACAATGTTTTGGCAGTCTTCGACGTTAAGCAGTGGACCGTGGACCAAATTTTAGCACGGTCCAGCAAAAGTTGCAAGTAAACCGGACTGCCAGTCCAGCAAAGAAAGGTTTCTTGGTAATTTTGATACCTGAAATCCCTAAAAAATGTTCAGCCAATAATTCTCGGTAACACAAAAATCGCCTTATTTTATACACATACTTTTATGAAATGGATGCCCTAATATTCAGTGTGAGTTTCGCAACCATTTCCGCATGTGTACATATGTTTTTCGAAGACAAAAAAATGCCAACTCGGCAATAAACGCACTCTCCTTCTGCATCAGCGTGTCAGTTATCGATAAAATCTATATGCAGGAGAGGCTAGATTTACTAAAGTCACCCAATGAGAATGCGTAAAATTTCCAATATGCCTTAATGTGGGCATGGTTGATAGAATGTTTATCAAGCCTCTTCTAATTTTAGTTGGTAAATGTGAAGTAATTTGTAACACATTTTCGTTAGGTATGCATGTTGTTATCTGTGTGTATCTAATTCCCATTTTCTTAATAAATTATAACATATTAAAACATGTCCATATATTATTATTATTTGGCAAAATGAACAGTTTACTTAAAGTATGAAACATGATGTTGACGAATTGCGGTACGCTGATGATCGCATAGAATTTTAATGCGTAATGTCAAAGGAACATCTTCATTTGTTTTAAGAAGAAAATATTAATGCTATGACTGTTTTTTCTAATAAACAAGGTATTCAAAAGCATTACTGATTATACACAAAAACTTATGCTGCAGCAACATTTTGACAAAAGTCAGCGAAAGTTAAGTCCTTGTAGAAAGTGAAAGTAAAAATGTTTTATTACTCGACAGTGGATTGTTTAAATAATTTTTTGCATTTATTGTTAAAGGAGTGGGTCGGGGAGGTGTGCTTTTGTGACAATTACTGGGACGCCAACTCTTTAGGAGCAGGAAGTCCATGTTATGAAATCCTAGCGACCAGAGCAGTGGTCTGTGCATTCGAGTCATTTCGGCACAGATACTAACTAGGCAATTTGGACAAGTACTGAACTAAAATAAAATCGCAAATTAACACCCGATATTTAATTACTGGTGATCTTGCATTAATATTTATTAGCCATATTTTTATTTAAAGCGTATGTAAAAAATACATGAATACATGAATCATGTAAGAATAAAAGTCTGGAAACTCAAAACAAAACAATAATTGCTTTCATTTTTAGTTTTTTTAAGAAATTTATATATATAAGAGTGAATGAAAATCTAGACACAAATTGTGGTCCACTAAATTGTTGTACGGTACAGTTGGTTTAGCTGGCTTGGTGGACCGACGGTCAACTGCTTTTAAAACTTATTTGTGAAAACTGTTTATGAACGACTTGCTCATTCAGGCATAAGCCATACAATGTCAACTTGTCCAAATCCACCTGAACTTGATTGAAATAAGAAAATAAAACCCAGACCTTAGCTAAACAGTTCAAATAATAGTGATGTTGTTCATGTAGTTGGTCAAGAAAGGTAATAAGGTGATGATACATTTAGAGAGAAAATTCTGGACATTTATTTGGCATACTTCTTGTACTTGCCCTCTCGAGCAGACATATCAACATTTTAAGTTGCCAAATAAAGTTTTATTTGTCCCAGGCTTCTGGAAAGTGGCTTATTTTTAAATACTGAATTTAAGCTGAAACCTGTTTGTTTGGCATTCAAGTTTTTGGCTTATGGATCTAGCAGAAATAGTACTATTTGTTTTAGGAAATGTTAATTGTCATTGTTTCCCGACTTCAATACATCATTTATCTTTGAAAATCGTTCTACAATCATTAAATACTTGTTAAATGAAATAAAAATAAAAACAAAGTTTCAGAAACATTCTGGGATCATAAAATACTATTTAGATGAAATAAAAAGGAAAAAAATATCCTTTTATTTTTACTGATTCATTTGTTCATATAAAAAAACTCCTTTATAACTTTTAACAGGACAATATTGATATGACGCGAAACAAATCTTCAAATTGCTTTTTATTTTTCCTTACTTTTAGTTGATTGATCATAAAACTCTTCATAGCTTTTACCAGAACAATGTTTCTATTTAGGACTGTGACACCGACAGAAAACACAACCACTATATCTGTCTTTCGATGGGAACACACGGTTGGGTACGTCCAACACTTTTATAGGCATTAAGCATTCCACTTGTCCATCTATCGGTCTGTACCTACGTAAGCATAGTTCTTGTCTGTCCATCCATGTGTACGACCCGAAATTGTGTGGAGTCAACTCCTCCTTAACTGCTTGGCAGATTTCATTCACACTTTCACAGCTAATGACCCTTAATGTGTAGGTGATGGTAAAGGAAGAAATTTTGACTGCGACCAATTTTGGCAGAATAATGATCTATGGTCATTTTTATGCCTCCACCATTAATAATGGGGGGTCATATGGAGTTTACCCTGTCCGTGGGTACATACGAATGTATGTGTGTACATATGTTCGGATTCTTGTCCTGACAAAACTTTGTCCAGCATTGGAGGATTTGAAATAACTCTGTTTCGGATACTGCAGGCCAGTCTTTTAGAATCACTTGGTATTCTCACATCATATTCTGACTTCTCCGTCACAGTCAATACCTGGTCTGGGTAACCTTGCACTCTTAATGTCTTGGTACTAAGTACAATCCTCCCCAGGCCTGACAGTTTGGACAAGTACTGTTCGATGTCACCGTTAGCCTGGAATGTCACTGAACTTTCAGCCTGAACAGATTTCTCTTTCTGATAGGTTTCAGACTGTTTTATCTTTTCCAGACATTTCTTGCTGGCAATAAAGGAGAGTTCCTCCTTGCTCTTATCAACAATGTCCTGTATCGCTTCATTAAGTCGTTTCAATTCGACCTGGAGCCTGGTGCAGTTGTCTACATCAGTCTTGAGAGAAGCTTTCAGACTGGTCATTTTATCATCTAGGTCCTTCATGGTGGTCTTTTCAATCTCGTCTAAAATTGTGTTTATTTTCCGGCGTGTTTCACATAACTCTTGTAATTGCTCACTGTATGAAGCCTCCAACGACTGCATATGGGTATCCCAATTATTTTGAAGCTGCTGTAGTTCTTTTAAAATAGCTTGCATTTTAACTGACAGTTGCTGCAAGTCTATTGACTGTCCTTTGACAGACTCTGAAATGAGTGTCACTTTAGCACAGTGTCTGAAAGCAAAACAATTCTTAAATAACTTAATGTCCATTTATGTAAAAAGATATTGCCTGAAATTTGGTTGTGTTTTTACTGTTCTTAAATTGCTTTTTTCTGGTAATAGATGTGGCATATGATATTTCAATACTGATTTAAAACCACAAATTCTGTAATATAATGTTTTTTAAATGCATTGTTAACAATTAATTGAACTGAATATTACTGTTATAATAATGACAACAATATTTAATGTAAAACATATCTGAATTACCTATGATTAAGGAAGGCACAATTAGTGCAGCACAGCTGACTGTGGTCAAAGCAGAACATTTCTAGCTTTTTGTCTTCATGTACTGCACATTTCTGTAAAAAATCCTCCACTTCTTTTGAAACAGGCCACTTAATAATTTCTCCCCTTCCGTATATTGCATGTTTCCCAAATAAATGACCATGCAGGTCAATACATTTTCCACAATAAAACTTTAGACAATTCTGACAGTAAAACTGTGCACATTCATCGATATTGTGCTCTTGACAAGGTGAACAACATAAGTCTTTAACCGTATCCGAACCTTTATCAACAATAGACTGAGAAAAAGTCGCCATTGTGAATAATGATGTTTAACAAACAAGCCTGTATAACCTCAATTCAACCCGAATGTTTATATGAACTCATGTATCTCCAATAACATAGAAATGAAATACATCCCAAGAAACACACTTTTAATGCTAATGTCAATAATCAAGCAACAAACAAATTTCAACACCACCAAAACTAAGCTAAGCTTTAAATAACTCTCAAGGTAAGCATACCTGTGCACAGGTAAATATGTTTACTGTCCCGTGACTCCTGGCTTATTAGGTTACTTTAAACCCTTAATCAAACAGAACATTCACAGTAGGTTCAAACAGTGATAACAGTATATGTAACGATTCAGTTTATCGATTTGGGCAGTATTTCTCCATACTGAAAAATGCTTTATTATGTTAAGTTTATGAAAGAAATCAAACATAGAATAAACCTGTTATGTGGTCTTTCTCGCATATAACTGGTCACATATACTAGTAACTGGAGCGTTTTTGCTGTTTTAATAAGTTAAATGAGACAATACTAATGGGCATATCAGTATTTGCATGACTCTTTCTTTAAAGGGACATGTTCACAGATTGGCAAATAGACAAGATTCCAAAAAGAACAAGAAACGTGGAAATTCCATAAACAAACACATTTTTTGACTGAAATGCATAAAAGTAAGCATAATAATAAAAGAAAGTTCTAGGTGACGTTCATAAAACTATGGCTAGGAATACATCATGTAATTATTATATTATATAATGCAATGAATTCACCAAAGTACAACCAAAGTTATGAATTGCTTCTAAGCTATTATTTAGGACATTTAAGAATACTGATCTTAGTGAAAATGTTCTCCCAGCAGAACAATAGCCCAATCCACAATTAAATTATTGAGCAGCAAAGACTATATTTATTTTAAGTAAGGACACAGTTTTTTTGTTTTTTTTTTGTTTCTCATATTTTCTGTACTCAACATTAGAGTAGGAGGGTAACAAAAATCCCATAAAAAATTATCTGTGCACATTATAAACTGAACATGTATAATATTGACTCCAATCAACTTGCTTTGCAACTAGATTGCAAGTTTTACCAAAAAGAAACAGTGACTGTCTGCATAAGAAATATATTTTTTTAATTGCTTAATATTTTTCTTTTAAAAGTAACTTACATAACTGTTAGATTTATAATGACTGCCTCTTATGCCATTATACATGAAGTTTATTTTCACCCTTTGAATGAAATGTTATAGGATTAATACACAAACAAAATGGGCTATATTTTAATTTTCAATTGCAATAATGAACGCATCTTAAAGTAATACAAATATACTCACTATACTTTTGATTGTATTTTTCTATAACACTAATTAAACAAGGATACCAGTAAAACTGATGGATGATCCCCAATGCGCTTTGTCAAGCAATACTAATGTAATAAAAAGGGCAGAGATTGTAAAATGACTAAAAATCACAAGGGCAAGACCAAATCTGACATCTAAACCATAAGTGAGCAAACCACACAAATACAATATGAACATACAGATTAAGAAAATTGTGAAATAAAATAAAAATAAAATAAAATAAATGAAAGAAATGGATCATTACTGTAATTCCGGTATGGTTATTTCAATTCCTTCTTATATAGTTTAATATCAAGCATTATTGAATTTCATATAGCAGTTCCTGAGAAATAGATATGACACAATGACATCTTCAAAGTCCCATACGTCCAAGAAAAATCATTGAAGTGGAATGTCCTGGTAATATGCATACCTCTTCTTGGCAATGAAGCTTCCCATAAAGTTTATTGAAATCTGGCCAGAAGTTACTGAGAAAACGCCCGTACAAGAATTGTGCACTATAAACTAATTAAAAAAATCTTCAAAGTACCATAGCTCTGAGAAAAATCACTGAAGCAGAATATCCTGATAATATGCACAACTCATATTGGTAATGAAGAGCTCTATTATGTTTCAATGAAATCTGTCCAGTAGTTGCTGAGAAAAAGCCAGAACAAGAATTGTGCACTATATAATAATTTCAGAAATCTTCAAAGTCACATAACTCTGAGAAAAATCATTTAAGCAGAACATCCTTGTAATATGCACACCTCTTGGTAATGAAGCTCCCCATAAAGTTTTGTTGAATTCCGGCCAGTAGTTGCTGAGAAAAAGCCTGGACAAGAAAGCCAAGAATTGTACACTATATACTAATATCAGAAATCTTCAAAGTTTCATAACTCTAAGAAAAATCATTGAAGCGAAACGTCCTGGTAATATGCACACCTTCTCTTGGTAATGAAGCTTTCCATAAAGTTTACTTGAATTCCGGCTATAAGTTGCTGAGAAATAGCCAGGACAAGAAAGTGGGACGGAAGGACGGATGGACAGAGAAGGCGGCGACTATATGCTCCCCCGAAATTTTTCCAGGAGCATAAAATGTGTACAAGATTCCAATATTGTACACAAGTGAAATGGATAATATTTTGATTGTTCAAACATATGTATACACATGTGCATGTGTTGTCAATGTCTGTTGATTTTTTATTCCCATTTTGTCCATATTTGTTGTTCTGTAATATTGCACTAAATCTATGTTTATAAAATAATTTTCGTAAATTTCAAATACGCACACATAATATTCTTAAGTGCGAAAGACATAATAATCCACATTGAATGTAAATATTCATGTAAACATTCAATAAGTTTTTGTCTTAACACAAACACATTAATATCAACTTTAATTCCACGATATGTATATTTTCAATTATTTTGTCACCCCCATTTAACTCTCTCAATTTATCCAATGCATCAAAACAACAGTCTGATTTTTTTGTTGTAGCTGTCTAAGATCACTTTTGACCTAGATTTCTTGCAACAATTATGCAGGGGGAAAATTGAATGCCAATGGAATAGGGCAAATGTTCTAATTTTAGGGAATGCAAACTTCAACAATGGTTTAACGTATACCAATAACTGTTGCATACTTTTGGGGATTAAAAATGTACATAATTGTTTGCATAATTAAAGTTATAAACATATCTTCGACACTCTAGAAATGAACATAATTATGAACAATTTTACTCATTGTATGTCATGATCAGAATGTTATATTCATACACATAATGAAATAACTATATTGTTTAGCCTACATACATTTCTGGACTTTTTCTGATAAATAAGCAAAACAAATATTAGCAAATTTGATTGAGCTTCCTATTCCTATTATTTTATTTTATTTTATTTTATAATTGTGTAAAAATATTATTGTACGCTGTAACCGACTGTCGTCCCCATGAATTAATTCTAGTGAGTACAACTCCAGCAGGAGAATCATTCTAAAAATAGCATGGGGTAAAGCATCTGGAGAATCCTAAATCCGAGAACAATAAATGGGGAATTCATAAACTTACTGCTCATTCATTTTCGCTATTATTTTCTGACCATGTTAATTTGTTAAATTTGCATGACAAATTCATATATCATGTTTACGTAAATTACTTGTATTTAGCTTATTCATGTATCACTAGTGAAAACATGGGGCGGTATATATTGGTTTATTCACGGTACAGGTATTAATAATTATTGAGTTTATCTCTTAATTTTGGGGGCCGATACGTTTTCTTACAGTGTCCAAAAAATCTAGTGTCTGAGATGTCCCCTTAGTAGGGAACAAAAAGTATGGGGTCCGTGAAGTCACATCTAGGTTATATTTAGGGCAAAAAAATGACATCTCAATATTAATTTCTACGTCGATTGTCTTTTTTAATGACATTTGTTTACACTATTGTCGTTTCTTATAGAACTCTAATTCATTAAAGCTCTTGACAGTGCGTGCGTTGTTCATGCACATTAGTACTGATTGATGCTATTTCCACCGACCATGTGCTAAGCATGTTACATGCTTGCTGCTACAAACCGCTTGACGATGGCCCCAGTCCAGCAGTCCCATCAAAGACCTTTGAAGTCAAACAGACACCGTTGCTATGGCTGTTGCTAACGGCTTGCACATTTAGAAGCCTGGCTAATTGATGAAGCCGCGCATTCATTCTTCTCAGTTTTAATAGGTGTTATTATTCATGACTGTGTTTTTAATAGATTTTATTGCTTGTTCAAATTTGAAATATTACTGCAAGGTAATTAGAACGCAGTGTTTTGTTAATGAAAAAATGAAACCAAATTGTCATTTTAACTCACACTAAATTTATGTAAACAACAACAACTTTTCATTCGTCCGAGGAAGAAAATAGCTTGGATTTTATATATATATATATTTATATATTTTTGTCATTTTTTTTTTCCACCATTTTAGCCAAAATAAGGGTCGGAGGGTCTGAGAAACAAAAAATCTACGACCAGTGGCCTAATGGTGACCTTGACCCCATCCATCCCGTTAGTAATTTAAACAGGAATCTATTGATCTTGACCCCATGAAGTTTTTATTTTTTTTTTTTTTATAATAGCTCAATTTGTTCTTGCTTTATTAAACAAAATCCAATATGCAATCCCAAGTGAAGTTTCAATATAAGGTATCTACATTTGAAGTAACATTAAAATATTTTTAAACGAAAAAGATCATTCAAACGCTCTCTAAGTAGGGATCAAACTCAGACAGCTCAATTCATTCTTAAGCTGTTGAGCAACAGTATTCGTTCTAAAGTTATTGTATAGAAACCATATTTCTATTTTTGTAAGGATGACCATGACCCCATCCACCCAACATGCAATCCAAAGCGAGGTCTCCATATAGGGTATCTACATATGAAGTTTCATTAAAATATCTCAACCCAATCTCGATTTTTAAATGAAGAAAGATCATTCAAACGCTCTCTAAGTAGGGATCGAACTCAGGCAGCTCCTGAACACAAGAAGTACACCATATCCATTACTCTACTGCGACCTAAGTGATGTCAACATTTAAAAAATGTCAACAAAACACTGTATTATGTGAAGTAAGAATAAGACATCAAACATAGAATGGACATGATTTTTGTTCTTTTTTCACATAAAACTGAGCATTTCATGGTGTTTATGTACATTTGTTATATTCTGTTAATCCTTTTGGTATAACTAGCAATTTTCCATGACTTTTTCATTAAAACTGATTGTGTCTTTGATCATTTTTGCTGTATTTTATAAACTGTGTTCATGCACGCATGGACACATTTCATTTTTTGTGTGAAAATTTTGTAAATGCATACAAGTATACAGTTTTGTGGTAAAATCAATTTTACTGATGCAGTTATATATTCAGGTGTCTATTGCACTAATAACTCTGCAAAATTCTGAAATTACAAATGGTAAAATGCATATAAAACATCGCTATAATAAAACAGTTTATTCTATATTTGACGTCTTATTCCAACTTCACATAAAAGAGTGTTACAAATAAAACAAGAGCTGTCGGAGGCCAGCACGCTCGACTTTTCTTGTGCTCGTCAAGAGTTACTGGCATTTTTTTTCTAAAACAAACTGTATGGATAGTAGGGGCCAAGTAAACAAAGTTAATTTCGTTCTCGAGTTACTGAGTGGAAAGCAATTTTCTAAGTTTCAAACAGTGACCTTGACCCCACCCACACAATATGCAATCTCATGTGATGTCTAGCTTTAAGGTATCTATAAATTATTATTATTTCATAAGTGTTAATATTTTAATTGGTTCTTCAGTAATTGAGCAAAAACTGTTTTTTCTTTTTTAAGTACCAGTGACCTTGATCTTGACCCCACACATCACACCCCAAATGCAATCCTTAGTAAAGTATTACTGTAGGCTATCTATGTATGATGATTCATTCTCGAATTAAAGAGTGGAAATCAAATGTTGATGCCGCCACCCCAACCGCGGGAATGTAACATGTGTAAAAAGGCCCATAATTTTGACAAAGTTCAAACTAGAGTCATCAAAATTGGGTTTATTTTAATATAGGGAATAAGTTTTTTAAGTTTGAATGAGATCCCTTAAGCCATTTCTGAAAAACTAGCTTACCAAAAAACTTTAACTTATCCAAATAGCTTATATATACTATTTCTAAGCGTAAAAAGGCCCATAATTTTTGCCAAATTTCAAACTAGAGTTATCAAATTTCACCCATGGGTTTATTTTAATATAGGGAATAAGTGTTTTAAGTTTGAATGAAATCCCTAAAGCCATTCCGAGAAACTAGCTTACCACAAAAACTTCAACCTGTCTAAACATCTTATATGTAAAATTTTGAAGTGCAATAAAGGCCCATTATTTTTACAAATTTCAAACTAGAGTTACCAAACTTGGCCTATAGATTCATTGTAATATGGGAAATAAATAAGCTATTCCTCAGAAACTAGCTGTAACCTAGCTTGGACGCCGATGCCAACGCCGAGGCGAGTATAATAGCTTGCCTTTTCTTCAAAAAGTCGAGCTAAAAATGTGCAGATATTGATCAGATCAAACTATTTAATGATATGCTGTTCTCTATTTCAGGCGACCACAAGCGATGTGCATCCCAGAGGTGCCGTTTTAGCTCCAAGTTCACTAAAACTGGAACAAAACACCTTCTGGTAAGCCTGCACAAGTGTGGTACAAGTGTCAACCGTTTGGTGTAATAACCTTGGGAATATAATAAAGAAAATAGCAGATGTTGCCAAATTGCCGGGTCGAAAGACCAAACACTCAGGATAGAAAACATCAGTTAAGCATTTGAAAGAGGCAGATTTTGACAATGCTGACATAGTTTAGTTACCTGGTCATAGAAATGTACAATCTTTGAATTCGTACTGTACAGTTCCACTTAAAATTAAAAAACGAAAGTCTGAGACATTAACTGCTCCAACTATAAAAGAATACGGAAAGGCATCAAATAGCTATAACGCAGTAAGCAATGAGTTCCCGGAACTTTCTTCTGCTGCAGTGAATTAATTATTGGCAACTTTGAAAGATATTGAAAATGTCCCTAGACACACAAATTCTCAAATTACGCCACCGACAAGCAAATATTAACAATTCAGACAATTATTCCGCTCTTGAGGGATCTTCCAGTACGCAACTGGGAACTCCTTTGTTTTCAAATGCCACTATCAGCGGAGGTCATTTCACAATAAAACCCCAATTTTAATTCTATGTGAATCTTCGCAGAAGCAATTTGTTTGAAGATCACTATTTTATCCAGTTGCATTGTTTGGAAATATAAGATTTTGTTTACTCCGATTCCAGTAAGTTTTTTAAGAAAATTAATAAACATGTAAGGTGTGGTATGTGCACAGTTGTGAGCTTTATGTGATTAATCGTTGTTGTGTTTATTATTGGGATTAGTTTTGCTAATTGAGTAAAGTTGTTTCTCAGGTAGCAATACTTGAGTAAATTATATTGTATTGTTCATTAAAGTGGTTTTATTGTTAGTTGTCTTTCAAGCATTATGTTATTTGCTTTGTCCACTGCTCTTTAATGTGCAGTTATTTAAATGTTTCTTAGCCGTAAAAAAATGTTTTGTTTCAGGTTACATGCCCAAAAAAATTAAAAATTTGGGTAGGTTGGTAGAGAATTATATTTTGTAAATATTTTTTTTATTTGGTGAATGGTCAACTTAAAGATTCTAAAACTGAAAGAATATTCAAAACATGTCTCTGATATCATAAATCATTGTTTTGAAGTGGATGCTATCCAAACAAAACAATTATTTATCCGAAAACATCTAATTATTGGAAAAAAATAAAATAAACAAAAAAATATCTGGTCATAATATCATAATGGTGACTACTGATAAAGTTTGATGGAGTTGAATATACTTTTCGTTTTCATTTACCATTATAAAATGAAACATGTTCTTCAATGTATGTCAAGTTATAAAAATAAAGTTTCATATGATCGTTTTAGAGTGCTTCTTGTCTATAGCATTAATGTTAATACACTAAACCACACAAACAATATTAATTTCTGTAAAGATTAAAAACAGTATTTCAAAATCCCTTTGAAACAGAATCTTTAGAATCTTTATGATGTCATTAATGAATAACATACCAGCAAGCAGTTATTAAAATTATGACATTGGTAACAAAATAAAATAATATTTGATATCAATATAATAAAACAGCAGTAATAATACTTAGAGGTTAGTGATTAGTTGCTGCTCGCCACCATGCGATAAGTACCCGAAAATGTCCATAATGGACTGAGGGCCATACTCGTACCTTCACTCACCAATTATGCATAATGGCCGAGTTGGTGGTGGTCGAAACTGCATCATACGGGAAAAAGACGCATAATGACCTTGAAGACCCATTGATTTTGTTACTTTATATAGTAACAATGTATTAAAATTATTTAAAACACAATATCTTGAAGAAACATATGGGTAATACGCATGAACACGCTTAATTACACTAACTGTCAAATATTGTATATGTTCTAAAATATCTGTTGTTTGATATAAATAGGCATATAATAAAAATGTTGTCCAATATGTGCAGCTGAGTACTCGTCCAAATATCACACCGTATTGTACAGAGCGCTGTTAAATAAACTTACAATATTCATGAAAGATCACCGGAGACCACTATGAGAAATTTTTTATACACAATTTAAACAAACATTAACAATGTTATACTTCTTTTTATTTTATTAATGCACATTCATTTTGTATTTGAGGCGTGTCGTGGGAAACCCGGGCTTAATACACATGGGTAAAGTGTCATCCCAGATCAGCCTGTGCAGTCTGCACAGGCTGATCTGGGATGGCACTTTCCACCTGCAGTGGATTTATGTTTACAAGAGACACTTCATTGAAACAGACAATACCATAAAAGCGGAAAACAGCCGTCCAAATTAGCCTGTGCAGACTGCACAGGGTAATCTGGGATGACACTTTACGTACACGGGTTTTCCCACAACGCACCTCATTTGTATTATGATTTTGAATGGCAATTTATCTTAGCCATGGTTAGTGGTTAAACGAGATAATTTCAATAAATGACCAATTGGTGATTTTACCTTATAACAGCTGAGAGGTCAATCGAGCCACGAGAGGCAAGTGAGCCACTCGTCATCTCATTCCAGTACTGGATTACGAACCCTGACAGATCCCTCTTCCAGCCGTTTTCTGCGGGAGGCTACACACAACCAAAAAGATGCATAAGCTGTATCAATAAAAATGAAAAAATAAACAGTAGCAAAAATGTTATCCCACGATAAACTACTGGAGTTCTTTAACTGGAATCAATGCATCACAGAATCATGAATTTTACATTAATATAATATATTATATTTATTGAATATAATTTAAATACACGGATTACAGAGAATATGGAAACGCACATGAAAGTAACATAATAAAATATAGGAAATAACTCTCATGGATCTAAAACAATAAAAATAATATCACTTGCTAGTTTTTTATTTCACTGACAAATAAAAAAATAGAATAAATGTAAATTGTGTGCAGATCTAGAGCGTCATTAAAAAGTCACCTTTCATCTGACAACAATTTACTGTGAATTTTCATGTTCTGCCGACACACTTTGAGGAGAACCGATGGGAACTGAAAAGAACAAAAAAGGAAATACAACTATTTACACAATGTGTTACCTAAATATAGCGATGTCAAAGGATACCAAATTGGTATCCGGATATTCATACATAATATATCCGGATACTACCTGGATAACCATATAGATAGGAAAAATTAAGATACCTGTATTTTGAAAACAAAATGGTTTCAAATTATTGACAAGAGGTCAATAAGGCCCTAGGTCGCTCACCTGAGGTGCTAAGGAATTACACTGTTCTGAGCAAGTTACATGAAGATTCGGCTAAAAATGTGGCCTCTAGATTGTTCGCATTCTCGTCTTTTTGCTATTTGGACTGGTGACCTAGTATTTTACCACATGTGATCTGGGTTTGAACTTGTCCGAGATATCCATATAAGGAAAATTTAACCCCCTCCCCTCCCCTGGCGGCCATGTTTTTCAACGGACCAGAACCATTTTCTTACTCGGCCAAGATATCATATGAACAAATGTTCTGAGCAAGTTTCATGTTGATTGGGCGAAAAATGTGACTTCTAGAGTGTTCACAAGCTTTTTCTATAGCCATATAAAGAAAACTGCCCCGCCCCCTGGCGGCGCTGTTTTTCAACAAAGCGCAACCATTTTCCATTTTCAAACTTGGCCAAGATATCATAAGAACAAAGGTTCAGGGCAAGTTTGGTGTTGATTGGGCAAAAAATGTGACTTCTAGAGTGTTCAAAAGCTTTTCCTATAGCCATATGGAAAACTGTCCCCCACCTCCTGGCGGCCATGTTTTTCAACGGACTGGAACCATTTTTGAACTCGGCCGATATATCATAAGAACAAAGGTTCTGAGCAAGTTTCATGTTGATTGGGCCAAAAATGTGACTTCTAGAGTGTTCACCAGCTTTTTCTATAGCCAAATAAGGAAAACTGCCCCGCCCCCTGGCTGCCATGTTTTTCAACATAGTGGAACCATTTTTGAACTTGGCCGAGATATCATAATAACAAAGGTTTTGAGCAATTTTTATGTTGATTGGGCAAAAAATACGACTTCTAGAGTGTTAAGATGCTTTTTCTATACAAATATATGGAAAACTGCCCCATCCCCTGGCGGCAATGTTTTTCAACGGACCAGAACCAGTTTCAAATTCGGCTGAGATATAATTGGGACAAATGTTCTGACCAAGTTTCATGAAGACTGGCCAAAAAATGTGGACTCTAGAGTGTTCACAAGATAAATAATGACGATGCACGAGGGACAATGCATTGCGGACGATCACAAATGCTCACCCTCAGCACGTTGTGCTCAGGTGAGCTTAAAAAAGTACATGCAACTTAAACTACGTCGATTTTTGTTATTTAATTATGTGTTCTGTTCGTTTTGTGTTGGAAGCAATTTTTGTAATGCCTTTTAAGTACAATAATTTACCTGAATGATGTCCCTTGAAGAACAGGGGTCACTGATGTTGACCTGAAGGTCAAGTGAGTCGATGACCTCCTCCCCTAATGGCGAAGACTGGTTGCTAGCAGTATGTTACATAGTAGCACTTGATTGGTCCATTTTGTTTGTCTTGGAGGACAGACTGTAATTAAATTAAAAAGAGCATACTAAACTTTTCTGAGTTACTGGCATTTTTTTCTAAAACAAGAAACACGGAAATTCCACGAAAATCAAATTTTTTGACAAAATGCATTCAAGTCAGTACATCAATAAAAATTTTAGTAATGGTGAACCTGACCTTGACCCCACCATCCCCATATGCCATCCCAAGCGAGGTCTTTATATAAGGTATCTATTTATTAAGTTTCTCAATATCTTCTAAAGCTATTGAGCGTTAACTGTTTGTCTGTTTTAACAAATGGTGACCTTGACCCCACCCGCCCCATATGCAATCCCAAGCGAGGTCTAGATATAAGATATATATGTATGAAGATTGAATAAAATATCTCACGTGTTCTAAATCTATTGAGCGGAAACCATTTTTTATTTTTAGTAACGGTGTTCTCAACCTTGCAGGGCTCACGCTGTTGTTTGCCTATTGAGACATTTGCGAATATGATGAATAATTGGCTCAAGAAAATGTCATATTGGCTCAAATGCCAAAAAACCCAGACTTTGTCCTTTCCCGATATGACAACAAGCAAATGGTACTGATTTGGACGTTAATTAGGTACTTTCTACAGACTGATTTATGTATAGAGCACATAATACATAATGTGCCATGTGTGTTTCGACTCGACAATTTCTTATAAAGTTTTATAAAACCTGTGAAAACACAACGAGCTGTTTGTCAGCATTCATTGTCTAATTAAGGATGATTGTTAGCAAGTTCTGGTAACATCAGCAGACACATCAGTTAATTACAGGATTATCTTGTTGACAAATGGAGTGTGAAAATGGATGTCTGGAATTTTTCAAAATGGACTGGTTATTGGGTTGTTTACATTTCGGACAGATTTGACCAGCTGAATGTTCGTGAGTTCTGACTTCAAAATATATTGTCAACATTATTAAGTTGTTTTTAGCATGGCTATTTTGTAAATCTGACACATCTATTTAGTGCATATTTGCTCTGGACTTCAACTTTTATTTATTTAGATACTTGTATTTACCAGAGGGCAAAAGTTGATTATGTTAATTGTAATTTATTAATTTTAATTTATGGATATATTTTGTTAAGTGCTTTTGTTTTGTTAAGATATTATAAAAGTCAATTTTGACAGAAAAAAATAATTTTCTAAGTTACTGCAAGAAATAACAACAACATTGTTTTATTACTAAGAGACACTAAGAGTAATATTATACTGCGCGTCACTAAATTACTAACGACGACGTAAACTTAGTGACGCGCAGTTCTTTAAAAGATGGTGTTCAGCGTGTCAATGGGGCCAGTTGCATTGGTTGACCAAATAATAGATATCATAACTTTTACATGTGCAAATAAATAGATTTATTACCATTGACAATTCTAGTTGATCTGAACATGATGAAATATATGATCAGACGAAGCTGGAAATGAACAAGATTTAAGAATATTTAGATTTTAAATATTCCCGCGTGAATCTGATGTCACTGACTGGCCCCGATAGACTGTTGTGAGCGCCTTATATAGGCTTTGGATGCTGGAGCTGGATGCTGCATTGCTGGCAGCCAATCAAATCACAGTACGCAATTTTCAATGCTGGAAGTACCTTGGAGGTACTTCGGTTAAACTACTGCATAAGCTTAAATAGTGTCAAAAGTATTAAATCAAACATTATTATATACATGAAAAGGCATCTGCATTTTGCGTAGATTATAATAAGACGAAAATCATGAACAATAACAATATAGAGGAAAAGAGGCTTTAAAGATTTGAGGTGTCAGTATTACTCCAGCACTACGCCACACAACAATGAAATAGTG
Organism: Congeria kusceri; assembly: GCA_027627225.1. Taxonomy (NCBI): domain Eukaryota; kingdom Metazoa; phylum Mollusca; class Bivalvia; order Myida; family Dreissenidae; genus Congeria; species Congeria kusceri. Next base: position 12,189,854 of record CM051038.1, read on the forward strand.
CCTCGAATCACGTAACATTAACATACATTTAAGCGTTAAGTTAATGCATTATATTAAAAAATATTAATAATATTAACTTGGCAACACATATTACAAGTATTTATGTTTTAGCTATTGTGTATAAAAAATATAGCAATAAACAATATATTCCTACGTCAAAGATACGGAATGCAAATGGCGGTCAGATGCTGGAAGTCAAAAATTTATATTAGAAACAATGGATAATCAATTTAGATATAAGCTGGATAAATATAAAATGCAGCAAAGAATCAAATTATTGGAGGAATGATAACAGTCATAAATTGTAAGTACTATGTAACTTCAATGCAAACTGTTGTATTATTATTCGGACAGCGATAAGTTCGGACAGTGTCAAGCCAGGCTATTACAATATTATCAATAAAGATGCCATCACATTGATTCTTTTATTTAAAACAATGATGCTGACATAATTCCCTCAATGTTTATGAGCAGTTTAGCAATGAACTGGGTACAGATATAGTTCTCATTTATGACCTTTAAAAGTACAGACTAAGATCGTCTTTGAATCAAAATAATATTTTTCCATGTCTGATAATTTGTTGTCAAATAACCCACGGTAAGGAGTACACTGCAGATCTGTTATATCGCAAATCGCTGGGTCTATGGATCGCGATATAGCTGGATCACAATATAACTTGTCAGGTCATTCATGAACATATAGATAAACATTTATATACTAGCCTATAAATATAAATTCATAATATTTTGTTTGTAGTTGATTCATAACGTTCTGTTTATTTACGTAATACTACATTCTAATTACCTTACAATAATTTTCCAAATTTGAACAAACAATAACATACGTTAAAAACAAAAGGCGTTAATAATAAAAGCATGTTTAAACTAAGGAGTAATAGCGTGACGTCCTAATTAGCCGGGCATCCAAAACCGAATGCTGTTAGCAACAGCCATAGCAATGGTGTTGGTTTCTCTTCAAATTCTTTAATTTTTAAGTGACTGTCAAACTGCGGTTAAGTATCATCTAGCAGTTTGTAGCTGAAAAGCGTGTAACATGCTTAGCATGTAGATGGTGATTAAAAGCATCAATCTATATTACTGTATCTGAATAACGCAAGTGATAGAGCATAAATGAATTAGCATTCTATGGGAATGTCAATTAAACAAATGGGACTTTTTTCATTGATAAAAAGAAAGCAACACAACAATTTTGATAAATTAATACAAAAAGAAAAAGGCGCTAAAGTTTACATGTATTTACTTTCATTGACACTAACTTTCATTCAAATGTTGCCTCAGCCAAGTTTTTGCATAGTAATAATCCATGTGCAGTGATGAGTTTGAATAACTCTTTTGTTAATTATCACTAGTAATTGTATTTTCTAACAAAATCAGATGTTTGATGCGGTCAATTTGTCGAGTTACATGACGTCGTAATTCATATTTTTAGTAACGGTTCCTTTCACAAAAATTATTATATTTATTTATAATTATTTATTTATGTATTATTTTAATATATAGTAATTGATAACAACTGTTGCGCATATAACAAAACACATACATAACAAGTAAGTGTTAGGAATGACTTGCACCTTTACAAATTAAAATTAGAATGAGGGAGTGATAAACTTTATAACGACGACGCTCATTTGCATATTGGAAATTGTATGGGTTCTTGTTGGCTGACTGGTTGGTTCTTGTTAAGCTGGCTCCTTTATTGATAATCAACAAGTTGGTGCAGAAGCTTGTTAATTGCCAAGTAGGTGTTCAAACAACATGCATATGCAGGTGGAAATGGTTGTGCCCCAGAATCTCACAGTTTATATTATGGCATCCTTTTCATAGAAGTATACGTCCAAATATGCCGAATTACGCGTTATCGAGAACTCTTCATTTAAGGTTATTTAATAAGCGTCTTTTGAAAGTAAGATTTGTACATGATATAGGATTCTTTTTAAAGATTTGCACCTGCATTTTCACAAACAAATAAAATAAAATATATTTTCTTTGGTCCATAAAACGTTTTGGGTCACTGCAATTCTGCTCGGTCAGTTGGGGGAGGGGAAACAAACATATTTTATTTTAGACCTAATTAACTCACCTTTTTCATTGTTGTTAACATACATTGGTAACAAACAAGAGAAAATGCGGAAACCGCATTAATGCCGGATTTTTTATTTTGCTGATGGGGGTACATGTACAAGTCAATGTTGGTTTAGAAGTATGGAAGTTGATGATCTTAAATGTATGCAGTTTGGTGAGAATGGCAAAAATTTGGTCTCAAAATAAAATGGGAATACAGTGTGGACTAGAGAGATGGCATTAAATTACTAACATAATATGTTTGTTTCTATGCAATGTTGCATATTTGCATTAAGAAAGTGTCCGTCAAAGGAACTTTTCTCCACTGGACATGCTATCATTTTTTTGGAAAATAATGATCGAACGCAAGATGGATGAAAATGTTTCTTGAATGGTTACTCTGGTTAAATGTGAAATTGAAAATGTAAGATTTAAGATATTGTGTTTACATTATTTTTTTTATTTAAGACCTCAGTACAAGTGTCAGAAATAAAGGACAGTTTTAAACTAGGGCTATTACGGGAGAGAATACCCCCAAATGCGGCCTTGACCCAATAGCAGATAACAGAAGTATTAGCCTTATAAATAGCTCTGGTGGCCATCTTGTGCAGTTAGGCGGAACCATTTGAATAAGTTTGGTTGAGGAACACTAAACAAACATTTGTGCTAAATTATTTGAAAATCTATCCATAAGTTTAGAAGAAAATGGCATTTAGACATAATTCTATTTTAAGCTCTGGTGGCCATCTTGTGAAGCGAACCATTTTCACAGGTTTGATAGAGGACCATCCAAGGAACATTTCTGTAAAGTTTCATGAAGATTGACCAAGAACTTTTGAAAATTTGAAAGGAATACCAAACTTTAACGCATATTGTTAACAAGATTGCAAGGCCCGTCCGCCCAACCGCCAGCCGCCCCCCCCCCCCAACCGACTAGTGTAGTACTGATTGCCGAATAAAAACTTTGTAGCGCAGAGAGCACGAGATCTTTAGTTTTGTATAAAAGTTTCGTGGCGCATAACGACAAAATTGGGCATCCACATAGCGAACGCTGTGCAGTTAGCATTTCCTCTTAAACCAAAAAGAAAAAGTTACACCATATCGATAAAATTATTGTCGTTGAGTCAGGTCAGTATTACTATGACATACAATTCGGCTGCTAAATTAAGTGACAGTCATGTTGTGGTGTGTGGCATGCGTGATGTAAGAACATGACGTCAAACTGTTACACTTTAATGTTGTGCGGGTCGGGTTATTGTTTGTTGTACTACGAGAGTGTGAATGAAAGAGTAGCGATGTAGGCGTAAAAATCCGGACACAACTTGATTTATTTATAAACATCGTGTAATAGTAAAATATTGGAGTACATGAAAAAAACAATGGGATCCACGGCCAATTCACAATATATTGGATATGACAAAATAACGGATCATGATATTACGGATCTGCAGTGTATTCAAGTAGATGCATTTTCACACCTGTAATTGAATTCCTACGCATCTGTTCTCCTTACCATGCAGTGTGTTTTTTTCAGTCCTTTGTGAATGGGGATGGGGCCCTTTCAATTGTGAAAATTATAAGTGCCATCATACCATATTTTGTGAAAATAACATTTCGACCTATTATCAGGATTAAATTACACAATGTTGGACCCACCATTCTCGAAGAAGTATATTAAATACGCATTTAATGCTGATTAAATGCTGCTGTATTGGCAACCGTATTTTTTATGCGTTAAATGCGCATTAAATGCACTTAAAATTGCAGAAAAAATACACTTATTACATATAAAAAGAGTATTTTTCTGCATTTTTCCTGCATAAACACACTAAAACCCCTGTCACACCAGGGCCACGTTCTCACGGGGATCACACTGCGTCCAAGGAAAAAGCAGAACGCCAAGGTGCACGCCCTAAGATCGCAAGCATCGCCGCAGCAACGCAGTGGCATCGCCATTAGATGCCTCAGGATCGCATAGAACGCCGAGCGACGGGGCGCACTTTGGGCATGCACAAAACAAACGCAGTCGTTCAGCATTCTGAAAAGAGCGCAGTGGGGTCGCCATAAGGTTGCCATAGCAACGCAGTAAGGTTACCCACAATGCCGAAGGAGCTCCATGGGAGCGCACAGAGGTTGCAGTGCGAACACTGTGGTTGACGGAGATTGTACAGCGTTCTCTCACATGTCATGCTTTTCTACCGTGCTTATACGGCGTGTTTATGGTGCTTATAAGGAGTGTTATTTATTTTACTGTCACAGCAATCATTGCGCTTTTGCTGCGTCCATCGGCGTTTGCATCACAAAAATGAACACATTTTTAATAGGTAGTGCAAACGAATGTCTTCAACACGCCGTCAGCGCAGTGTGAGCGCCGTGAAAGTGCATTGCATGCAGTGGAAGTGCCGTGAGAGCGCAGACAATCGCCAACAAGAACTTCGTAGGAACGCGATAGAACGCCATGGGAGCTCTGTAGCAATGCCTTGAGCACTGTGAGGACGCTGTGATATCTTCATCTTCACGAAAAATATAAGATTTTTTTGGTGATCTCATGGCGCTCTGGAAAATTAAACAACGCCGAGGAAACGCGGTATAGTGTGACAGGGGTATTTAGTGCATTTAAAGTGTATTTTTCTCCATGAAAAATACACTATATCTTCAAAAAATACACTTTCAAGTGTATTTTAAGTGTATTTTCCAGTGAATTAATACACTTTTTTGTAAAAAAAGAGAAAAAGTACAGAAAAAAAAACAATTAGTGTATTTAAAGTGTATTAAATGTGCATTTAACGCAGAAAAAAAACAGTGCCAATTATGCAGCTTTTATTACGCATTAATTGCATATTTAATACACTTCTTTGAGAAGGGCAATTTTAACCGAATGTTAAATGCCTTTTGATGTAAACATCATAATCAGTCTAGACAAAAACCTATATGCATGCAATAAAATTAAAGCAAACAAAAAGTTATAGAAAACCTTGCTAGCAATTGTGACTTTTCGTGAAAATTTTGTGAAAAAACTATACTTTTTTTGCTTTGCGAATGGGGCCCTATTTCTGCCCCAAATCGACTAGAAAACAAACACTGCCATGGGTTATTTTAAAACAAACTATGATAGAACCCTGGTTGGTGCTGGATAGCCCATTTCTTAGTCCAAATTAGGCTAACGTCAAGGTCAAAGTGAGGGTGGGTGATATGGGTGGATTGGGAACGGTCATAGGTAACAACTGTGTAAATATCCAAGTGTTGTAGTAAGCATTGTTGGTGCGAGATGAAACAGTAAAATCAAGTTAACCAAAAACTGGAATTTCGAATTAATTTTAAGTGCAAATTAGGTCACGGTCAAAGTGAGGTTGGGTGATATGGGTGGATAGGGAATGGTCATAAGCAACAACTGTGTAAGTATCAAAGTGTTGTAGTAAGCGGTGTGGTGCTAGACGAAACGGTAAAATCTACTTAACTTTGTCACAAACGCAAGGACGGAGAGGACAATCACTATATGCATCGCGCATCAAGATGCCAGGGGCATAAAAATATGTTTTCTTAATTTTACCTTGGAACAGTCAATACAAAACAAAAAAAGATGTTTTAAGCTAAAACTGACAGTTAACATTATCTTTCCCTAAACTAACAAGAGTGCCATTGTTACAAAGATATGCCCATCAAAGAAACGTTTTTGGGGTAAAAATTCAACAACTAAAGATAAACAATTCAAAAACTTATAAGGTACAGTCATGGCATTTGTACATCTAATTCATCTCCAAAGCCGCTTTGTGTGGTGAGTTGAGGTATCAAAACTATTCCATATATATTCTTCAATCAAAATGACAAAATAAAAAGAAACATGGAAATTCACCGAAAACAAAATTTGTCGACCAAAATGCATTAAAGTCAGCACAAAAATAACATTTTTAGTAATGGTGACCTTGACTGCACCCACCCAATATGCAATCCCAAGCGAGGTCTAGATATAAGGTATCTACACATGAAGTTTCATTAAAATATTTCAATGTCTTCTCCAGCTATTGAGCGGAAACTGTTACTATATGTTTACTATCGGTGACCTTGACCTTGACCCCACCCACCCCATATGCAATCCCAAGCAAGGTCTAGATAAAAGATATATATGCATGAAGTTTCATTGAAACATCTCAATGTGTTCTCAACCTATTAAGCAGAAACTGTTCTTTTTATAGTGACGGTGATCTTGTCCTTGACCCATCCACACCCTATATGCATTCCCAAGCGAGGTCTTAATAGAAGGTATCTATGTATAAAGTTTCATTAAAATATCTCAATGTGTTCTCTAATTTTTTTTAGTAATGGTGACCTTGACCCCACCCACCCGATATGCAATCCCAAACGAGGTCTCACTATAAAGTATCTATGTATTAAGTTCCATTAAATTATTTCAATGCATGCTCAAGTTACTTAGCAGAAACTGTTTTTCTATTTGCGTTTTCAAGTAATTGAGCGGAAACCCTTTTTCTATTTTGAATAACAGTGACCTTGACCCCACCCACCCCATATGCATCCCAAGTGAGGTCTCAATATAAGGTATCTATATATTGTCATTAAAATATGTCAATGCGCTCTCAAGTTATTTATTGGAAACTGTTTTCTTTTTTTAGTAACAGTGACCTTGACCCCAACCACCCCATTTGCAATCCCAAGCAAGGTCTCACAATAAGGTATCTCAGGAGTGTGATTTTGGAAACACTTTAGGGGAGGAGAATACAGTAACTCCCTTACTGGGTTCACCAAAACTCTTCAGAGCTGGTTGTAAAACAATCTTGGCATTCAAAAGGAGGAAATCAGCTGAAAGGAGGAGAAATCACACCCCTGTATCTATGTTTAAAATAGCTCAATTTGTTCTCTAGTTTGAGAGCGGAAACGAAAAGTTGAAGCCGCTATTGACCTTGAATAGTGACCTTGACCTAGTACCTAGAGACCTGGTTCCTGCGTGCGGCATTACACCTTACCATGCTTGTCACTTCTGCCAAGTAATTTGAAAACCCATCCATGCTGGACGAAGATGTGCTCCGGACTAAGTGTTACAGATTGATTTCTTATATTTGACATTTGACCTTGAATTGTGACACTGACCTTGGAAATAGGGACCTGCTTCTTGTGCATGACACTCCAACTCACCATGCTTCTCACTTCTGCCAAGTTATTTGAAAATCCATCCATTCTGGACAATGATATGCTCTGGACAAAGTGTTTAGGATTGATTCTTAAATTTGCCCTTGCATTGTGACCTTGACCTTGGACCTAGGGACCTGGTTCTTGCTAGAGACACTCTGTTTCACCTTTCTTGTTACTTCTGCCAGGTTATCTGAAAATCCATTACTACTGGACAAAGATATGCTCTGGAAAAAGTGATTAAAATTGATTTCTTAAATTTGACCTTGAATTGTGACCTTGACCTTGGACCTAGGGACCTGGTTCTTGCGTACGACAATCCATCTCACCATGCTTGTCACTTCTGCCAAGTTATTTGAAAATCCATCCATGCTGGACATAGATAGCTCCGGACAAAGTGTTAAGGATTTATTTCTTAAATTTGACCTTGAATTGTGACCTTGACCTTGGACCTAGAGACCAGGTTCTTGCGCGCAACACTCCGTCTCACCATGCTTGTCACTTCTGTCAGGTTATTTAAAAATCCATCAATGCTGGGCAAAGATATGCTCCGGACAAAGTGTTTAGGATTGATTTCTTAAATTTGACCTCGCATTGTGACGTTGACCTTGGACTTAGGGACCTGGTTCTTGCTAGAGACACTCTGTTTCACCTTTCTTGTTAGTTCTGCCAGGTTATCTGAAAATCCATCAACGCTGGACATAGATATGCTCCGGACAAAGTGTCAAGGATTTATTTCTTAAATTTGACCTTGAATTTGTTACCTTGACCTTGGATCTAGGGACCTGGTTCTTGCGCGCGACACTTTGTCTCACCATGCTTGTCACATCTGCCAAGTTATTTGAAAATCCATCCAAGCTGGACATAGACATGCTCCGGACAAAGAGTTTAGGATTGACTTTCTTAAATTTGACCTTGAATTGCGACCTTGACCTGGACATGATTCTTGCGCGCGACACTCTGTCTCACCAGGCTTGTCACTTCTGCCAGGTTATTTGAAAATCCACCCATGCAAGGCAAAGATATGCTCTGGACCAAGTGTTTAGGATTGATTTCTTAAATTCGACCTTGAATTGTGACCCTTTGACTTTGGACTTAGGGATCTGGTTATTGTGTGCAACACTCTGTCTCACCAGGCTTGTCACTTCTGCCTTGTTATCTGAAAATCCATCCATGCTGGACAAAGATATGCTCCGGACAATGTGTTCAGGAATATTTTTTTTTAATATTATCTTTGACCTTAAATTGTGACCTTGACCTTGGACCTAGGGACCTGGTTCTTGCGGGCGACACTCCGTCTCATCTTCTTATAACTTCTGCCAAGTTATTAGAAAATCCATCCATGCTTGACAAAGTGATGCTCCTGACAAAGATCTCCCGCCGCCCGCCCGCTCGGGTGTTCCCATAATACGACCCATTTTTCAAACAGGCATATAAAAAGTGAAGTCTCTATAGTGAGAACGAACTAATTGTTAATGGCATATGAACGACAGACGCTTAACAATGTATGATGCAAGAGAGGTCCCCTAGTAGATATACAGATATGGAGTTGTTGCACGCAAACTTTAACCTGATTTTCTAAGAATAAAAAGGGGCATAATTCTGCTAAATTGCTGGTCTGAGTTATGGGCCTTGGTCAGTGACCTTACACAATGACCCCAAATACATGTGTGAAGTTTCAATTGAATATCTTTAGTAGCTACAGAGATATGGACTTGTTGCACGCAAACCTTAACCAGAGTCATACACAAACTGTTTAAGTTTGGCTAAGATTGTACAAAAAGTGATGTCTCTATCTGAGTGAGAACGAACTTATTGTTAACGGCATACTTGACAACGTATGACGTAGGAGAAATCCCCTATACCAATAGCTCACCGAGCACTCCGTAATCATGTGAGCTAAAAAGGGCAACAACTCCCTTCAGACCGGAACGACCTGACAATATGCCCATGCTCTCTTGGTAGGGATGCTGCGTATGAAGTTTCCTTGAAATCAAGTTTTTGAGATCTCGCATGGAAACGAAACTTTCATATGAAAATATCCTATTTCTAATCAAAGGGCAATAACTCACTGAAAAATCAACAGACCGGAACAACCTGATAACATGTGCATGTCCGCCCTATAGGGATGCTGTATATGAAGTTTAACTAAATTCGCGTCATTAGTTTGTGAGATCTCGAGCGGAAACGAAGTACCGGATGGATGGAAGGACGGACAGACATGGAGTATGATGGATAAAACTGTCGGGGAAAATGTTTGGCACCCGAACAAATTGAATGGCAATTGAATTAGAATTCGGACAGAGGGACAAAGTGGCGACTATATGCTCCCCTCTTTGGGGAGCTTAAAAATAGTACTAATAAATTTTCTAAACTTAGAGAACCTTGTCACAGGAAAATCGGTAGATACGATGCATTTGCTAATGTTTTTACATGTTCATGTTTCAAGCCACATACAAGTCACACCCGTGTAAAAGAATAAGTTCCATTGAAATACATTACCAATTCACATGTTTCAATTGATAACTCACTTATTTTCAAAATCAGAATTTCTTTCTCTCAAAGGGTCATAAAAGGGCCTATTTCAGTCAAATTACCTTCGTTGGGCAGCATCTTAGGTGATGACATGGCAACCTCGTCAAGGTCAAGGAATGTCGGTGACAATGGCGGCCTCAGACTCCCTGAATTGTGGCTCATCATGGCGTTCTCATATACCCGGAACACTCAAAAAGATGCATCAGTACACAAAACCTGAATCTGAAACTAGCAAACGTGATCTTATTTACAAATGAACAACAGTTTTCCATTATTATTTCTTTTCTTTAAATTGGACTTTTTCATGCAAGCAAATTGAACAAATAATGACTAATGATAAATCTGCCATGCATCATTTCGATGCAATTCATTTTTGTTTGGGAACTTCAACAGCACTAGAAAATATGTTTTCATCATAGTGTTGTTGATTTTTCAAAACAATATTTTCATCCAAGTACTGATGTTGATTTTCCTTAGTTTGCTACCTTTACTAACACACATTTTAATTTGCAGAATTCTTTTAAACAAATATGCAGAAACAATATTCCTGTGGCCAGCATTTTGACAACATAAATTTTCATTTTAACCCCTAAAAATTTCAAGCCAGGGGTTATTTATTATCTGGACAATGTTTTCATACTGTTGGTCAGTTTGACCTTGACCTTTGAGGCATGGGCCACAAAATCAAAAGGGATCATATAAGTGTCATACGTTTCCTATCAAATCTGAAGCACCTACATTCAGACATAGTCCAGATATTGCCTGGGCAACATTTTAACAATCATTGGTCATTAATCATTTGAATGAAGACCCACTCATCAATAAGAATCTTCTACATTCTATGACAAACCTACACAAGGGTCTGTAGTTCTTGCCTGTTGAACACATGTATCAATCTTAATTAGTATTGAAAGGCCTCCAGTCCAAAATACCATCGATATGCATCAACAATTGTAGCGACAAAAGATAAAGTTATGGATATGTCAGCATATGCATTCACAATAAAAACATACCAGCATACATTTATATATACATATACATAGATCTTCTGTAGAAATATTCAAATTTCAATTTCTTTAACTTAAACATTGAACAGTGTTACCTACCTACCAATTTAGCAGAAACAAAGCCTATTAATTTCTGAGTTATTGCTCAGAGGCCTAGATAAGGGGCGTACACGCGTAAATTACGCGAAAAAATTCAGAACATACACACAGAAAAATAAAATTCGGATGTACATAATTATATTCAGAGACAATAAAATTTGGGTGTACATTTACGCACGATATTTCTCGTGTTCGCTTACATAACGTCACAATTTCGTGACTGAAAGACAAAAGATGTGAGTTTTGACAGGCCTGCCTTTTTTAATGTGCACATGGTTCAGTTGTTAGGCTAGCAATCAGTCTTTAACGGTTCAGAAGTCTTACTTGTAACATTATTGTATTCAAATGATGTTGCTATACAGTATTTGGATTGTTACTATAATATTTTTTTCCACATAGTGTAAAGTATGTTGAATGTAAATTAACCACCAATTATCCTATATAGACTGTACATCTATCCCCATAAATTATGGAGAGTGTATATGTACTCCTAAATTTTCAGATATATGCGTATATTTACATTGCCCAGACAAGATTTTACAACTATTAGGAAGTTCGACCTCGACTTTTGACCCCAAAACTCTATAATCAATATGGATCCTTTAAAGGTCATGACAGGCCAACTTGTAAAAGTTTTACAAACCCTGCGCCTATTAAGTGCTCCGTTCTTCATGTTTGGACAACTTTTAACAATTGCTGAAGATTTTACTTTGACCTTTGACCCTAATATTCCACTAGAGCTATCAATAAAAGTGATTAATACCCCTACATACCACTTCAAAAAAGATTTGCAGTTGTATTACTTTGGGACAGAACAATGTTTTTGCTTGCAAAATGACCAACATAAGAGGAAAAATGGGCTTGAATGCAGAAAGAAGAATACAATATATGCCCTGGACAACTACTTTGACATTTGACCTTGAATATGGCAAAAATGAAACTCCAGATACATCAGACCTGGTTCTTGCACATGTTTCATAATGATCATCTTTCCAGTAATTTCAAACTTATTTTATGTTGGACAAACTTTTGCTTCCTACAAAAACTTCATTCTTACATTTCATATTTAAGTGTGACCTTCTTCTTGCCTGGGACACATCTAATGTTTTTATATGTGGCCTTGATCTTAAAGATACAGGCCTGGTTCTTGAGCACAGCGAACAATCTCATGATGTCCATCATTTTTACAAAGTCATCTGAAAATTCCTCCATAACTGAAAATATTATGCTCCAGAAAAATAAGGCATTTGACATCTGACCTGAAAAAAAGACCCTGACCTTCGACAGACAAGCATGGGTCACCTACGCAACATATCTGGTCTTCACAATAATCTTTTGTAAGGACTTGCCCATTCAAGCATAAGCAGTACAATTTCAACTTGCCCAAATCCACCTGAATTCGTCCGAAATTAGAACATAAAACCTAAAGATTACATAAACAGTTCAAATGCTAGACACAATGTTCATGCAGTCTGCCATATGGAAAGAAAATCTGGTGATGATATATTTAGAGAAATTTTTTTGAAATTTTTTGTGTTTTTAGTAAATGGATCTTTTAATTTTATGAATTTTGCACCATTCTTGTACTTGCCCTTTCGAACATACAGGTCAAATTTTAACTTGCCCAAATCGATTTTTACTTGTCCCGGGCTTCGGGCAAGTGGGCCATTTCAAAGACTGCAGATCATAGGGTATAACACTCTTAAGCTATACTGTCCCAATGGCTCAAAGCAGCAAGGAAACTTTGCGTATTCGAAACTTCGAGCAAAACGGAGGTCAAGCAAGTGTACATATATTCATGGACGTGCAGTAATCCACCTGCCTTACTTTAAAATCTGCAAATTGGAGAGTATTTTGATATCTATAACTGTTGTTAAACAAGATAAAATATGTTTTAATATACAGTAAAATCCCGCTAATACAACCACTTGGGGGTCTTAATAAAAGTGGTCTTAATAGCGGGGTGGTCGTATTATCGAGGTCTGGCAGATCAAAGTGTCAGTACATGCATACTTCCGTGTAATTTTTTTTTTCATGAAAACAATGAATAATCAATAGATAACGAAAATTTCATATTTGTTTTCAATAATATGTTTTATTGAATAGAGATTATGTAACTTATAGTTATGGATACATGTATGAACTTTACATTAAGAAAATAAATAAAACTTGATTAACTAAGCCCATTTAAGGGTAAGCATTCATCAGTGCTACCGCTATCAGCTAGTGTCAATTGACGTTATCTGATACACAGTCGATGTGCTCCTCACTTCTTCAAGGCATCTGACAGAAATTTATATGAATATATAGCAATAAAATGTGGTCCCTAAAGAAACTTCGAGCCAACGAAAAATTCAAGACAAGCGAGTTCGAGGCATCGGGAGTCGACTGTATTAAAATCCTTCTAGGCATTTAGAAGTTACGAGTGAAAAAAAGTGCCGTCACTTTAAGGTGACATATGCCCTTGAATGCTCAAGTGCGACATTGACACTAAAATGAAACTTCGTAAATAAAAGTGAATGAAATATGTAAACTAGTTACTTCAGTCAAAAGGGCTGCTCTGGTAAAACTTATGAAAAACTTTAACCAAAATTTATTAGTTAAACAAGAGTGCCATTGCCACAAAGATATGCCCTGCAAAGGAGCATTTTTAGGGTACATGTAAAGATTCAACCCTGGTTCTTGCATGCGACACTCCATCTCACCATGTTTATCACTTCTGCCAAGTTATTTGAAAATCCATCTATGCCCGACAAAGATATGCTCCGGACAAAGTGGAAAAAATTAATTTCTTATGTTTGACCTTTGACCTTGAATTGTGACCTTGACCTTGGAAACTGGTTCTTGCGAGCGACACTCCGTCTCACCATGCTCATCACTTCTGCCAAGTTATTTACAAATAAATCCATGCTGGGCAAATATATGCTCCAGACAAAGTGGTAATGATTGATTTCATATATTTGACCTTTGACCTTGAATTGCGACCTTGGACCTCGAGACCTGGTTCTTGTGCGCTACACTCAGTCTCACCTTGCTTATCACTTCTGCCAAGTTATTTGAAAATCCATCCATGCTGGACAATTATTTGTTCCGCACAAAAATCTCCCGCCACCCGCCTGCCCGCTTGGGCGTTCCCATAATACAACTTTGTTTCTTTAATGGGCATATACAAAGGGCATAAATCTGTCAAAAAACAAAACAGAGTTATAGCAGTTGCTTTTTTTATAGCAAAGAAACATTTTAAGTTTAAAGTAAATAACTTGGATAGTATTCAATATATTGGACTTCATGAAAAACTAACCAAAGTGTCTAAGTTAAAAAAGGGACATAAATCTGTCAAAACACACAACAGTGTTATGGGAGTTACTTTCCCTGGCGGAGACGTTGATAGTAAAAAAGTATTGTAAGTTTCAAGAACATACCTTTGATAGTATTCAAGATATTGGACTTGATAAAAAACTTGAAACTTGGCCGGACGGACGAACGCAGGTATGTCGGGACGGATAGTTAGATTTTAATATGCCCACCTCTGGGGGCATACAATAGTTTACCTTTCACCTCGAATTGTGACCCTGACCTTTGACAGACAAGCATGGATCATGTACGTGACACATCGTCTGGTCAAGGGGAATAATAGCTTAAGTTATATTTAAGTTATTAGTGCTGAAACAAAATATGGACGGGCATACGGATGTACAGACAAATGGACCAACAAGTGGAATTCCTATAAAGACCCCACTTTTTGAAATGCGGATGCACTTATAGTTATGAATAAGCTAATAAGTAAGTTTAATGAAGGGAGAGGGGGGTGGTAAAACATATGTCAAGTAGCTGTTCAAGAAATTGCCAATGTCGAAATGAGCATAAACCGTCAAAACTGTCTCAAAAAATAACAGCAAAAATCAAGTTATTCTATTCATTAATGAAAACTGTTTAAATGTATTACGACTACTATGTCTAATAAACAATTTACAAAAAATGCACTGAAAATAGCTTTTTTATCTACAAATTACTGATATCTAAATGTGAAAAACTTATTTTCATTTTCATTTCCAAGAAGAATAGTAAATATTAACAATACAAATATCAACAACATGATATTTATTAAAATAATAATCTTCAATTTTCTATTAAAATAACAATAAATTCAACCTTCAAGCATTGCGTAATATTTCAACAACAGACAAGAGAAAGCTTATCAGGTGACTGCATGTTTGCTGAGGACACGTGGCCTGGTCACTCCCCAGGCCTATATGTGACAGCGTGCCCACTCACTATGCAGACACACTGCCCCAGGATCCCCGCCTACTTGTTGCCGTTCGGGGGTATGCAGAAAAACAACACAAACATCCAGTGGCCTGTTTATGTTCCTGCAAAAGTGCTTAGAAAAGTAGAAGTTTCAGTTCCTGTCTCAAATTAAATAAACATGTTGATCAGAGCATATTACTGACAATAAGGAATAACAAACTGTTTTATGTCTTTTGGGGGTTTGTTTGTTTTCAATACAAATTTTGGCAAAGTGGTTTTACAAATATGTCATAATGTGTATTAAATTCGAAACTGCAAATTCCACTCAAAAAAACAAACTATTGTACAAGTAAAGCCCAAAACGATAAAATGTATGTGTTTATACAATTCAGACAACAAATAAGTGCATTTAGGCGAGTGCTCGAAGTATCAAGTCCACTACCACACAGACATCAGCTGGTCACACTGCTCAGCTGGTCAAGTGTTACAAAAGCATGGCAACTCCACAACCAACCCTCGTTGTTTCTGAAGCTTCCACAATGTTATAGTCTGTGTGGCGCAAATCATTAATGGACAAACAGTACCCAGCCTTCACTGGTCGCCGTCAGGCCACGAATATTGGGGACTTCAGGAAAAAGACGGCATTACGTCTTCAAAGGACTGCATTTGTATAAGCAGTGCATATAATGAGCACAGGATCCAGCTGTACCCAATCATGCTGGACACAGACTGGCCTGTTGTACTCTTCTTTGTTACTCAAGGCAATCCTTGGTATATCAGGGCTATTTGCCAAAATTTTTTTAGTCATAATTGGGTCATATTCCCAATGGCAAAAGTATCTTTTTTTCCCAAATCCTTTCCAAAAATTCTCAATTGATGGTTTGACTTTCAGATGTTTGGAAATAAGACGTGTTCAGTCTAGAAATAAAGACCGTTGAAGTTGTAATAACTGTTTTACTGATTTGTTTTTGTTCAGAACATTCTATTTAATGTAGTTTATCGATAATTATTCAAAACATTTTACTCAAACGATAATCATTTTTCACAGTTTTAGGTGAATTGACGCTAAAATTCCCAATTTCATGGGTATAGGTCATATTTCCAAAACGGTAAAAAAAAGCCCTGTATAATTATGTTTGTCTGAAGTCGGCTCATGAATAGAATTCAATACAGAATTAACCCCACTAAAACATTTAAAATGTGTCTATAAACCCTGAAAAATCATTGATTTACTGGAAAGTAAAAGAAATTAAAAGATACAAAGTAGCAATGTCGTTTAGGGTATTCACAAAGCCTGTCAAACAAACATTCAAGGATTGCCTTTACCTAAACAACACTAACTTGTTGTCTTTAGAGTGTTTTGTAAGTATTACCAATGTAAGCAACGCTTTAAGGTTCCTACACAATATACAGGCACACGAGTGCCCTTAACGCTCCACTGGCTTAATAAGTCAGGCCTTTTTCTGACCTTTTGGGGAAAAAGTACCTGGTCTTAAATTGGGAATTTCTTAACACAAAATCTGCCTTATTGGGAAAGAATGTACAAATAAATCTTGTCGTCAGTATCAATTTCCATTAATTAGTTGATAAAATAGCAATATATATCTAAATACCATTAAGATTTTTAATGTTTGTTTTTTAAATATTTCTTGATGTAATTTTCTTCAAGACTGCGACAGTGCCGAACCAATTTCTATAGCTGAGGGGAATTTATTTGTTCAGTTGGGAAAAAACAGCCATATTTTGAATTGGGAATGGGTCAGATATACTGACCTGTGAGGCTTATAGAAAAAGGCCTGTAAGTAAGGAGTAATAGAAGCGGAAGGACCCTGATATGCTATATAAGAAAAAAAGGCCCTGTTCTCTGGCAGCCATGATTTTTTAATAAATCAAAATAATTCAAAGTATTTTTGTCAAGACATGTGAATTTCCATATTACAAATTAAAATAACTTAGAAAATTCCTAGTAGTTCTATAAATAATTTAACTTTAACTTGTTTTGTCTTAAAAAGCCTTTAAATAAAACATTCATACAAGAAAAAAAGTGAAATAGTCATATTCATTTTATACCACAAAAGATATTGTTATGCAAATCCCAACATTGACACATTCTAATACTACACGTCCAAGAGTTGTTTCCCATCATACAAGTCCATCTCTCAAACATTACGTCTGAATGTCAACTGATTTCCACCAGATATCATATGATGCAAGGTTTGTTGATTTTTTTCATACATGGAGGACCAGATAAAGAACCAACTTGCCCAGTACAAGTAAAATTCTATTTGGGCACGTTAAAATTTTGATATGTCTGACATGTCTGCTCGAAAGGGCAAGTACAACAGAGATGCAAAATTTTGAAATTAAAGGATTCATATACCACTAGAACTCTGCGAGTCGGATGTGTCACCTGACGGGGCATTAAACTCAAGTATGATAAGAGCAATTATGCCAAAAACCGAACATATCCTTCCTTTTATGACTACTAACCCTTCCCTAAAGTTTCATAATGATCGCACAACTTCTCAAGTTCTTGTCTGCACAATTTAAAGGGGCCGGTGCCGCTGCCACCAAAGTAACCCCTATATGTTGCCTTTTCTGGCGACACAAAAAATATAATGTCCAGATTTTCCTCTAAATACAGTCAAAATGCGTTAATGCGAATCGCGATACTACACTATAACGGGATACTACAAATAAGGCGGCCAGTCCTGTCTGTTTTCTTTATATATTTAACTTCAAAAAGATGCGATACTATGAATTCGCGATTGAACGAAAGATGCGTTACTACGAACAAATGTTTGGGTCCCATCATAGAGTTTGCAATGAAATGTTAATGCAATACTACAAATCAGATTGTCACGGGAGATTTTTCACACCTTCTCAACGAAGAATTCACACCTCTGCCAAAGTCAGACTCCAAGCCAGTTTGTTTGCAAGATGGACAAACATAGTTGTTAACGAGTATAATTACCATATTAATCCACTTTAAATGGTGTGCAGTGTGAGATTATTATCAAAGGACTTTCGTAATTACAGATATGTCTTTGCGAATTTGATTACTAGTATTTTTTTAGAGGATTTTATACTTTGTTTTTGCTTCATTAATACATATACAAATGTATTGTCAAATGAATTTAGTTTAAGTGCATTAATTACCGTAATCGCTCGACATGCTGCAACTTTACGCTAAATGTTACTTTACTACCGGAATTTCCTAAAGATGCGATACTACGAAAAACGCGATACTACAAACCAACTCTTGTCTCCCGTGACTATTCTTAGTATCGCGTTTCGACTGTATATACGATAATGTTCAGTGATTTTCGCGTTTCGACTGTATATACTATAATATTCAGTGATTTTCGCGTTTCGACTGTATATACGATAATATTCAGTAATTTTCGCGTTTCGACTGTATATACTACAATATTCAGTGATTTTCTTAATGTCTCACTACATGTACATCATCACTATCATTTGAACTGTTTTGGTTATCTCTAAGTTTATTTCCTAATTTCGGACAAGTTCAGGTGAATTTCGGGCAAGTTGAAACTGTATGTCTTAATGCCAGAGTGGGCAAATCCTTCCATAATATTATTGTGAAGACTGATAAAGGTTTTATTGAGTGTAGTATTTATTAATTCTCACAGATTATATGTTGGATGAAACAGACAAGAATATCAGTGAAACTGATGGATGGTTTCCAATAAGGCACATACATTGTTAGTAGATAGGTATATAAATTAGACGAGCAGAGAGATTTGTTTTGAACTAAAAATCAGCAGAATTACAAGACCAAATCAAAACAGTATGTAAGCATGAGAAACAAGACGCTGTGTTCAATAAACACACATGCCCCCGGTTGGTGCTGGACAGCCCATTTTAATTATTCTTGTTTTATTGTTTCCAAATTAGGTCAAGGTCAAAGTGAGGTTGGGTGATATGGTGGGATTAAGAATAGTCATAAGCAACAACTGTGTAAGTATCCAAGGGTTGAAGTAAGGAGTTTTGGTGTTAGAAAAATTGGTAAAACCAAGAAATAGCTCATTAATATTATTCTAAGTGCAAATTAGGTCAAGGCCAAAGTGAGGTTGGGTGATATGGGTAGATCGATCATGAAAAATACTTGAGTCGGATGTGTCGCCTGACGGGGCATAACTCAAGTACGATTCAAGCAATTATGCCGAACACCGACCTTAACCTTCCTTTTATGCCTACTAACACTTCCCTAAAATTTTATAATGATTGGACAAAAACTTTTCAAGTTATTGTCTGCACAAACTGAAGAGGACACAGCCGTTGACCCCAAAAGTAACCCCTACATGTCGCCTTTACAGGCGACACAAAAAAGTTGGTCCAAGTTCCATTCCAAGAGTTCATTTCACATGGTATTGTCACTGGCAACAAAGCAAAACACAGGAGCACCCAAAACCACAGTACATGTATGGGACGTCGTGGGCGGGTTTTCAGGATAAAGGATGCGAGTGTTTTTATGGTACAGTTTTATGAATACTGACCCAGTACTATAGGATAATTTTGGGCCACAATTCTGCAATATTCTACGATATTTTTAGCTAAAATCGCAATATGCAAATATAACTTTCCCTTCGAAGTATTACCAGTATGTCGAAAATCTCATTGAATTGGCAAAATTCTCATAAAATTTGGGAAAATGGTCTATTCTTCTCATGGACTACGGAGACAAAAATGACCTCTAGTGCTCACTTAAAACAACAAGAAAACGTAATTATCACACCTTCAAAACGTTACCTGATGCAGCATGAAGATTTTGATGCGAGTCCAATACCAGTATACCTATCTGTTCTGTGATGATGAACAGCCCAGCTAATCATGAAGATCTTGTTGAATATACTTAAAAAGCCGCAGTCCATATAATATAATCCTAGAACTCCGCGAGTCGGATGTGTCGCCTGAAGCCAGATAGCTTACGTGAATCCAAATGAAGAAGCACTTAAGGTTAATGCTCAATTATTTTTAAACAGATTTATTGAAATCTTCAAAAGCACTGCACTCTGGCTAATTGAAAAGAAAAGACTAATTAAAACCAAAAATGTGACACGAAAATAAGTATGAAAATTTACGAAGGGCAATAACTCCAAACGTATGAGGTGCAGAGTAACGGTTCTTGTGCACTGCACTTCTCCTCAATGAGACCTATCTACCTATGAAGTTTCAAGTTGATAGTTTTCATAGTCTTAGAGTTATGCTCCGGACAAAAATTAAGTATGAAAATAAACAAAGGGCATTTACTCCAAAAGTATGAGGTGCAGAGTAACGGTTCTTGTGCACTGCACTTACCCTCAATAAGATCTATCTACCTATGAAGTTTCATGTTGATAGCTTTAATAGTCTAAGAGTTATGCTCCGGACAAGCGAAAGGGGACGCCGCCGCTGCCGCCGACAAAAGTAACACCTATATGTCGCTTTTTCAGGCGAAACAAAAAGTTACCAAAACGTTATTATTATACTGATTTCAAGGCATTTTTTTGTATTTGATCTGTATAAGATGTCCATTAAAAAACAATTTCTGCAAAGTGTTATTTTTATTAACATATTTTTGGACTGCTGCTTTAAATCTCAGAAACTCTTTCACCTCCTTTCTATAAAAAAAGTGCCCCATTGCATGGCAACATCATTAATTCTCACTCTCACCTCTTGTGAAATATTTTATACATGGCTTCACTAATCCAAGGCCTCCTTTTGATTCTGTGGTACCTTTTTAGTTCCAGCTTTGTGGCAGACCCAATACATTTCTTGTCTAGGATATTACTTTCAAAATCATACCGAGATGCAAGGGCAATCAAAAATGTAATTCACACACACACAAAATGTTGATCTGCCTTAATGGTCCTTTGGCCAGGTCATTTAAATGTTCGTAACTGTCAGTAAAATTTGGCATTTCTTTTTTACCTTTGAAACAAATTGTAGAAGATTTTCTCTTCACTTCAATCTAACAAGGTAATTCAGTTAACTGACAGTTCTAACCCAGCAACAAACTGCTTGGTTGTTGTTTTTTTGCTGTTTTTATTATTAGAATATTAATTATTTGCAGTGTTCTGATATATCATTAAAAAAATCTTAAAATTTTCACACTGTTCTGATATATCAGCGACTTATCATATGCATATAATAAATCTTGGGATATATCAATAGAATGATTGTTAGAATGTCCACTCTGATCTATCACTTAATTTACTTTTAGAATTTCTGCACTGCTCTGATATAGGAGTATCCATTAAAATACTCATAACTTTTCCTCATTGTTTTGATATATCACTGAAACAGTCTTAAATTTTTCACACTGTTCTAACTGATATTCGGTCCACAATCTGATATATCTGACACTCTTAGGATATCCACAATCATACCATAAATAAATTTGAATGCTCTTAAAATGTCCATACTTTTATGTGGTATATCAATCCAAATTTTCTTCAAATTTCCATATTGTTCTGATAGATCACTTAAATTACTCTTTTTTCTCCCCACTGTTCTTATGGTATGTTTCTTTCATGGCCAACTGATGGTACATTTGTTTCATGGCCACTTCATGGTATGTTTGCTCCATGACCACGTGATGGTATGTTTGTTTCATGGCCATCTGATGGTATGTTTGTTACAAAGCTACCTCATTGTATGTTTGTTTCATGGCCACCTGATGGTATGTTTGTTTCATGGCCATCTGATGGTACTACTATTTCATGGCCACCTGATGGTACTACTATTTCATGACCACCTGATAGTATGTTTGTTTCATGGCCACCTGATGGTATGTTTGTTTCATGGCCACCTGACAGTGTATTTGTTTTGTGACTGTGTTTCCTTGTTTCATCTTCATAAAAATTTAGTCTTTTGCTTTTGAAAGCACATCTACTTGTTGTTTTTGACTGATATCATTTCTTCGGCTGACAAAATTATCCACACTTTGTCGGGTTGAAAGGTTTTTGAAACTTTTACCGCACAATTTGCCAACCTCTTGAATTACACCACTTACATTTCTGTTGGGCACTTTTAGATCTGTTAAGTTAAATGCACAGTGAACAAGGTCATCCGAGTATTTATTGTTCCCTTCATCAAGCAGATTGATATCAGAACCATCATTAACCAAGCCCTGAAGATGTTCATTCAAACGCGATAGTTGCGAATTTTCATTGCATTTTCCAGCAACATTTTATCATTCAGAAATACTTGATTTTGTTGCTTTAACGCTTGCACAGTATATTCAGCTGCTTTCAATTTTTTGTTTGCTACGCACATGTACAAATGCAATGCTGTTTCTTTCAGCTTAGTGCTGCGATGCAGGCATTTTTCCTTCTTAAGCACTTCTGTTAATGCTTTATTTTTCTTCGTTTTACCCCTAAGCTCTTTGTTCAACTGAACAAGTTTTATTTTCTTTGCTTTTAAACGTTCAATGACTTTGTCCCGCCTTTCAAGTTTTCTTTTTAGTTGTTTCCTATGTTCTCTGAGTTCAGATATCACTTTCTGCTTTTCCTTCACTTTGTTGCTTTCTGCTTTCTACGAAAGGAGCACTAGTATCCATTAAAGCTGTACACTCAGCCTTTTCATTGGGTAAAGCAGTAGAACCTATCTTTTTGTTTGTCTTTGTTGGTAACTGGGAAATTGTTGATGTAGGGATGGTGAAGACTTTTGATCTGTGAATGTCTCTACCCTCTTTTCTTTTTGACTTGTCAATTCTTAGAATTCTATGGTATTTGGTTAGTGTAGCATGAATATTTATATCTGACTCGTGGCCTGCTATTCTACCAAGTGCTATAGCAATATCTTTAACTTGCACTGAATTTGACTTTCCAAGCTTGAATATTTCTAGTATGGCACCATTTGTCAGAGACGTAACTACTGAACCTGGCAGATTTGTAAATAATACATCTGTAATACCTAATTTACTACACCACTCCACTGTTGATCTACCTATTGTCCAGTAAACAGCCTAATGGGTCCTGTGACTATTGTCTGAGTGCTTTTGTCACAGTTGTGATCACTCACTAGATCACTTTTGTAGTCTTCAGACAGGATAAAATCACCAGTTAACAGGGTCTGCGATGATTTTTAATCGCAATCTCTCTTGGATTTTTTTAATATTTAGGTGCCGGTTCATCTGTCTTCTGCATCCCTGGAAAACATGTTAATAAACAAGTCTTTTATTAAAGCAACATGACTTGATATTTCATTTATACTGTTTATATACCATGAACTTTTATCATCAATTTACTTTGTGCAACCACCAATAACAATGAAATGAAGAATAAATAAATAAACATGTAACAACACATATGCATGTAAATAAATGCTATTAAATTTTACTCATAGCTTAACAACTTTTACCTGAAACTGACCTTTATGCATGAAAATATTACAAATCCGTTATACTGAATATAGTACTTTCTATAATGGAATCGAGTTAAATCGATTAAAGAGTAGCCTATTGAATGGTGTTATTAAACATCGGAAACAGTTACACGTACATGAACAAAACCGATTATGAATATAGGAAACAATTTGATCTTGTTATCTATGCTAATAGAGTTCATGAGTGTCTGGTAAATGTTGTCCAGCTATACACCTAAACATCTGAGGTGGAACAATTAATTGTCTGAATAGCCCAGTATGTCCCAAAGCATGTTCATTGCAATATCTGATACTGTCTTATTTGTTCATACATTTAAATACGTGGTAAGCTAAGATGGTAGAGCACCATGCTTACGTTCAGGCGCTATGTAATTTCTGTGAATTTTTCAATGACACACAATTTTGAAAGTCCAGGGCCAAATATACAGGGTGGAAAAGACAGGGGGGGGGGCAATTTACATGGTGAAATATGTTCTCTTACGTTTACTATTCTTGGCTAAATTGAACTTTACCGGTATGCGAATCGCGCATGCTAAATGAGCAGGTGCTCGTTGCTATATTCAAGTGAACAAATGTCCGCCATATTGGATTAAGCGATCGACTACACCCAACTATGCCAATAGTTCAAGTTGTTTTTATGAAATAGACAGTTTAAATGTTGTGTTTTCTTTGTTTTATTGCCCATTTTCATTATTTAATTAGGGTGAGATATGAAAATGATTTTCAACAGCTGTTTTTCAGCAACATGTTGTCAGATCATAATTTGCATCTAACCTCTATAACATACAGTTGACAAATAATAGCTCTCACTGCAATTGTTTTTTTGTAAATACTCTTTCCAAAATTAAATGATTTAAAATGCGTTTTTCTTTACTTTTTAACAGATGGGTTTATATATAGATGAAATTATTTTTTTTAAGTAGCGGGGATGTGAGGGCGCTAGCCCCATTTAGAAAACATTATATTGTTTGAAAACATAGTGTTTAAATGCCTATACGGAGCTATTTTCCGCAGTACTGGTCACGTGACGATGTTTTGACATTTATTTCAAAACGGCGGAAAGACACATTAGATTCGTTCTCCGTGCAATTTGAGGTTATTATTCATTAATATTCTTAATGAATTTTAAGCATAAAATGCATCAACAAGCTAATAAAACACCTTATTTTTCACTTTTATTGCGTTTTTATATAAAAAACGACACTACAAGCGCCAAAGGCGCCTAAAGGCGCGTGCGCGCCTTAGAGTCGAGGCGGCTAATTCCGTACACTCTACACACAAATAGATCTCAAATTCCCGACTCTTACCGTACTTGCGTATTTTGCTGCAGCGCGGGTTTGACTCATTCATTCTTCTTAAAAGCAAACATAAACTGCGAAATCGACAAGTGTTCGTTAGGAAACACGCAGTACTGTAGTGAAGTGACCCTTGAGTCGCCTAATTCCGTGCACATATCTGATAATTCTGTACAGTATAATTTCCATGGACGGTAAGCTTTCAATTACACCTTATCGTAACAAATATATATAAACAAAGGTGATATTGAATTCATTTAACGTTTATTAAGTTATTTATACCCTAATACATATGTAGGTTAATACATGAACATACTTAAATACACATAGAACTTTAACATATGCTCCCATTTATAATTTACATCAATATATTATGTACGATATTAAATACCTGTATGTTGAAATATTTCCATTGTATCTATATTTGCTGATAGAATAACATGAACAATTTATGATAATCGTGTATGCTCTATCTCTAAAAAATATAGTCAACATGTTTAAAAAAAAAAAAAACTAGCAATAGTATATTGTAACATATAAACAACACACGCCATTAACATTGTTGACGTTACGCTGATTGTTTTGTGAAATGAAATCTAATGATGTTGCATTGTATGTGCATCGTATCGTGTAAAGTGTAATTGTTATAGGGGACTCAAACTTTTAAGTCAACTACTAAATGTCAGTAAGTACATAAGAGTCATGATATTTTATAAAAACTATAAAATATTGGTATAACAATTAGCTGGGATACAACTGTTACAGGTGTTATAAGAACATAAACCTACAGTACATTCCGTATTTTTGACAGTGTTTGTAAATGCAATAATACTGATTTAACTATATTAGGAAAATTATTAATATTCTTATTTAAAATGAATATTGAAGGGTATACATACTATATTATTACCTACTTTACTATATAAATGATAAGTGTTATTTTTTACTGTTTACCACTTTGTTGAAACAATCTCCTCCTAACAGAAAACAATTCCATGATGTTACACGGTTTTGTTTCGTTATGTAGCCCTCATTATTATTCAAAGCGGAGTAATCTGCGGAGAACGTTACGCAATGTAACTTTATGATAACACTGACTACTAGTGACTGTTACAAACAGGACCCATGTCAATATTATGATTTTGTTATTGTGAGTCACAACTATCGTTGTAGTAGTTTTCATAGAAAATAAAACAGTTAAATGTTGCCTATTATTTTTTTGGGAAGTATGTCATAAAAAGATATTTCGTAGTCATTTGGGAACAAATTGTTTTCATTCAGTATCAAGGCGGTGGGTGGGCAACATTTTCAACTGTTGCTCTCTGCCTAACGGCCTCGGGCAACGGTTCAAAAGTTGCCCCCCTCTAATTCAGGAAAGCAATTTGACTGTTCCCAAATGCTAAAGAAATATCTGTATTGTCACCTTAATCTATTCAGATTTTTTTAATTTTCATTAATCTAGCTTTTTTCTTTCCTTGTTTTCTACTTGCAAGGTTTCTTTTCTCGTTTGTCCTTCCTTCTTTATTGTGTATATCTCATTACTGGTGAGAAGCCTATGGCTTGTCAGTTTCCTGGGATGTTGGTGTTTGGCAACGCTTTCAGGAGAAGGTAAGTTAAACTCATCATCAATCTGGGATGACCACGATAAATCCCACACAGGCAAAGTAATATTAAAATTGCCATCATTGTCGATGGTTGATGGAACATTGCCTGACAATACATGGTCAATAAATTCCCTTTCTGATACAAGTTGTATACCGTCGGGAAGGTTACTTAGTGAAAAATTTTCACAGTTTTATGAACGAACACGTTCATTTTGAGCAACACACGTTGACTGGTTGGACACAACAGGCAATCTGCGTATAGCGTCTCCTGCACATAACATATATCTGTTAAATGGGACAGATGGGGCTAAAGCTGTTTCAGAAAGCGCATTCGGATTGAAAGGGAAAATCGCACATTTTCTGAACCCATGTGAGATGTTGGTTTGACTGGATGCGTGATCATGTGCCAGTCTAAATAATCTGGGCCATTCTCACAGATTATTAGGACTGGCTGACATGAATTCACTACACTCAGTCGAATAACTCTTCGAAAGGGGCCCAAACATCGTTTTGTCAAGAGGACAGAGCCACTGAGTTGTATGAGGGGGAAAAGCAAGTAGTGTAATGTGGTTCTGCCTGGCACATTCAATTAGATCCATGGTTTCATGGGACGAGTGTGAATCAAGCATTATCAACTGTGGCCTGTCCGGTCCGCAATGCTTGAGGAAGTGGTTCTCAAACCAGAGCTTCCCCAACACATCCTCCATCCAAGCTCTGTCTTGGAATGTATAAATGCTGTTTGGTACTCCAGCCTCGGTGTTATAACCGTGAAGGCTCTTGTGAGTTTTACCTTTCACAATTTGATTTATTTGGTCAAATTGCTTTCTCTGTTCATTTTATTGTTGCGCATCAAATAAAATGTTGCAAAAAGTACGCATTTAGTATCAAAATGTCATTACACATTCATATGTGAAGAAACGTAATAATGATTGTATCACAGTTATATGGAATCATTAATTAATAATACTTTTACCTTGATACTCGCTATGTTTTATATAGACATAGAACAAAATTATCGTTGCTAAACTACTCAATAAACAACGTAGAAGCTAAAAGGAATTCCAATTACAATGGCAAAAAATATATGCCAAATCATGTTTGAATCGAAATAATTTCCGCATTATCGTTCTTTATCAGCTAATAAACAACTCTGTGTCGTTCTTAATTATTAAGCATGATGTTATTTAACATTTAAAAAAATAAAAAATATCAAATACAAATTGTACACAAGCAGTGAAAATGAATACAATATTTTAAAAGTTCAGATGGATCTACATTTTTAACGTTGTTTGCATTCAATTGCAGACACGTGTACCTGCGCCGCTGCTTGTTTGATTTTCTCCACGATCTGCTCCTCAATTTCCAGCGGAACTGTCAGAGGTCGGCCAGCCTGAGCTACGTCGTCCACCAGTCCGCTAACTCTATTTTGGATTGTCATAACAGGCACCCCGTATTTCACGGAGGCCTTTCTATATGACAATGCGTTTCTTACTGCATTTGCAGCATCAATAATATTCTGTTGCGAATACGTTTTAGGCATTTCTGTAAGGGTACATTGGTCGATATTATTCACTGAATAAATAAAAAATTACTGTTTGTTTTTTAGTGGTTTCGCGTTGGTCGTTTTTGAACGTGTAAGAATCTAATATACAACAGTACGCTCATATATTGTTATAAGTTTTACGGGTGATAGTAATGTAGTTTGCGTAGGCATGTGCATGGTAAAATGTGTATATTTGTATTTTTTCATGAGTGGAACCTTTATAGTCATTTACAAACATTCAAACTATGATTTTAAGTTTTTAAATTATAAATCAATTAGAAAATACAACACACGCGCATACACGCTCGCGCAATCATGATCACACATTACAGTACAAAACATAACATTTTTAAATTACTATATGCATTTATTTAGCTATATTGTAGATCACTAATAAGATTATATATATATTAATTGTGCATTAAAAGGTAACCGAATAGCTTTTTATTGAAAATAATAGGTTTTTTTTAATTACTCGAAATAAGTTGGTTGATTCGAGTCTTAAATTGTGTGCTGTACGAAAATACCGGCACATATTTTTCTGTTCATGCTCAAGGAAGGTAATTTCGTACACTAAAGAAACGTTGAAAGAATGGTTTGTATTTAGTATTTTACCAATAAAAATCACTGAAATTAACGCGTTTTACATTTTTACAAGTTATTAAAACTTTGTACGTAAATTCAACAATCGATAAATAGTTCTAAATACCATTTGAAATATCGAGGTGTTTTCGTTGTGTTTTCACCAATACTGCAGCAGAAACGGAAGTTTCGTAATTCGCGCCTAAAATAACTACCAATGGCAAGGTCGTATGGCGTAATTTCTCCGATATAAATAAAATAAGCGATCGAAATATAAACATGTAGTGTTTATATTCTCGATGGATTTTTATTATACACAAAAGTGAAAAAGAACTATTCTTTATATTTTGATTTTATTTCGTTATATGACTTATTATATAAACACTACATCAAGTGTACGGAATTAGACGCTGTACGGAATAAGCCAAATCGACTCTAGATACCAGTCTTCGACGTTAAGCGGTGGACCGTGTCCACCAAATATTTCGCTCGGTCCAGCAAAAATTGCAAGTAAACTGGACCAGCAGTCCAGCAAAGAAATTTCCCTTGATAATTTAAATGTATACTTTTACGAAATAACGCCATAAAATTCAGTGTCAGATTTGCAACCATTTCCGCTTGCGTACGCATGTTTTTCAGAAACAAAGAACGCCTACTCGGCAATAAACGAGTCAGTATATTATTGTTTGCAAAATGTTTACTTAAAATACGAAATGGGATGCTGACAAATTGTGTTTACAGATCGCATAGAATTTTAGTGTGTAATGTCAAAGGTACGTCTTCATTTGTTTTAAAAGAAAATATTGCTACCTCTACGTGTGTTTTCGAATAAACGAGCTATTCAAAAGTATAACTACACTGATTACACCCAAAAACTTATGCTGCCACATTTTCACGAAAGTTACTCAACAATGGAATTTTTAAAATAATTTTTGGACACAAAGCATATATTGTTAAAGGACTGGGTGGGGAGGGTGCTTTGGTAACAATTACTGGAGCCCCAACTCTTTAGGAGTAGGGAGTCCATGTTCTGCAATCCTAGCGAGCTGAGCAGTTTCCATTTGATCTGCGCATTCGCTTAAATTTCAGCCCAGATACCAGCTTGGCCATTTGGGCTAGTACTGAACTCAAATAGGCTAAAACGAAATATACACCTGGTATTTAATTTAACTGGTGATCTTGTATTAATATTTTGCCATATTTTTATTGAGAGTAATGTAATAAATACATGATTCATGTTAGAATACAAGTCTGAAAACCATAATTGCTTTCCATTTATTTTTTAAATAAAATCATTGATCTATATACGTTAGAGTGAATGAAAATCTACAAACAAATTGTGGTCCACTAAATTGTTGTACAGACCAGTTGATTTAGCTGGTTTGGTGGACCGACGGTCCGCTGCTTTTAAAACTTATTCGTGAAGACTGAGATACATATTTCTTATTTAACAGTCTTCGTCATAACTGGGTTGCCCAATGCCCGGGACAAGTAAATTTGATTTCGGGCTAGCAGAAAATGCCAGACGCTTGCCCGATCGGGCAAGTGTGTTCAGAGGCTTTATATATTTATGGAAACAGAAATGCATTAAAAATATCATTTAAGATTGTTTCTTCGTAAATATTTACAAAACCCATAGTTTTATTGGCACTTAAGTATTTACACATAAACATATTACGTCATCATGCCGTGCGGTCTTCATTATTGTATCGACGCTTATTGAAATATATAGACAATTGATCGTAGTTGAGTAAATGCTTCTCTGTTAAAAGCTTAAGGTGCAGACTACCTTAGTTGAGTTGGAGTACATGCTAGTTTGGCTGAAATTGAAGTGTGCATTGTTTGCAGTAATTAACAATTATATAAATGAGTATTTTATTTTGAATATGAAACTAATTGCATAAGTGCATGTTGTTTGAAAGTAAAACTGCATTGTATTACTTGTCTTTGGAAGAAACTGTTTTGGAACTACTTTCGTCAAATGTAGCTTGCAGTTTTATAAGAGCGAAATAGCGGGTTGCTGCACCCTGCTCCTTGTTAAGCTTCGCTCTGCTGCCCCACTGGGTTGGTTCACAGAGAAATGTTGAATATATATCATTTGAAATACAACATATTTGTGCAAATATGATTATCCAATAAATATACTTTATATAAAAACCTTAATTAGAAGCAATTACTACTACTGAATTAGGTGAGTTATCAAGTTATTAGAGAATATGAACAAATTGATCCAGCTTTCCACCCCTCTCCTTTTGAGCAGAGCCATATACCTTTTTTACCCTAGATATTTCTTTGTTTATCTTTTAAATCACATTTGACACATGACATATAACACGTCATTTACTTATATTGCTGTAGAGTACCATTTGAAGTTCGGACAAGTTAAACAGATTTCGGGCAAGTGGTTTTGCTAACTAACATGCCCGAACTGTCTAGTGCTTTGAAAAAATTAGGGTAAAGACTGATACTAGCGATAACAGAGGATTTTTTTTTAATTTAGAAAAACCTATAAAAGTAAATACCATTTTAAAGGTTATTATTTCAGAAAAACAAAACTGCAAACAAAATTACTGTATCTTGAAAAATAACAAAGTTATTCGTATCTGAAGAAGGTAACCCCCCACATTTCGTTCTGTCAAATATGTAAATTCTGTCAATAATACACCTGGCAATAATTTCTGGCAGTTAAACAGGTTCAAAGTAATCTTTTCATGTCACTTTATGCTTTGTTAAGTAAATACTTCACATATTTTCACAGTCTTTCATACATGGTGACTTATAAAAGACAACAAATCATTTAAAATGGCATGAGTATTAAAGCCAAATGCTGGACTGAATCTGGGTAAAACACAATGTCTCTAGTACTGCATCAAAAACATTTGGCATTTACAAACTGCAAGTAAAAGATGTTATATACATTTATAAAGCTCAGTTATATATATATTATATATCTTAAACATGCTTAGTACATATAACAGACTAAGTTATTTCAGTATTTGGAACAGTGAATTCATTAACTCTAAAGGCATACATCTGACATCATCTCCAGTTTTAAAACCACCCTTTCTGGAAGACCAAAACACAAAGTAATACATTTTACCTTTTAATTTTGCCAAAAAGATCATCTACTCTTCAAAGTAATTAAAAAATGGCCACACAAATGTAAATACATGTATTGAACAACATGCGGTCTTGATGAAAGGTGGTCTTTCAATGCAGCTTTTGCTTTAGGAACGTTTTGGAATACTAATTGTTCACTCATTCAAAAGAACTCAAACCATACATTGAATACAACAATTAACATGGTTCAAATGCTGAACAATTTTTAAGTATTGATCAGAAAATACTTGAAAAGAACATAGTCTTGTGATTACTTCTTGGCCGAGCATCTTGAAAACAACCTAACATGAAAAAGCCACTGTCTCCACTGTCTTGTTTTTCTGCTATGAACAGAAGATTAAAAAGCAAAGCACAATATCTTTCAAAAACTGGAGCAATCCTGAAATTAATATATGCAAAAGCAAACCATGCAATACTTTGGACAAACATGTATATGCAAAACTGTAGCAGCTTAACAGCATAACTCGAAACCGGAACAAGGGACGGGTAAACTGACAGAGGTGTACCTTTGAAATGACAACACCTTTAGAAATATTATTTAAAGTAAACCAAAGCATCAATGTATGAATTTATTTTTTAAATGCTGTTATTAACAGAATTTTATGAAGTATTTCTAGTATTGCGGTTAATTAAAATATCAAGCATGCAGTAAATGTTGTTACAAGAACTATGACCTGGATTAGGTGACTATAGCAAATCTGACAGCATTTAAGTGCATACACAGGTTATAAACATATACAATCTGCACCATTAGCACATGCCTAATGCACATACCAGTCAAGTCACACTTACTGCATGTGTGTCACATGCTTTATTGTTGAAATCATGCCATGCGATTATCACGCTCTTTTTATATATTGAGTACAGTGATCAATTATAAATTAAAATTAACATGACAGGCTTTGCATTTCAGGTGTGTACACGGTGATAATTGAGGATCAATGCTTTGCTTATAAATCGAGGCAGAATATTTGTCGTAGTTGCTTTTGACAAAATTTGTCTAATCGTCTTCCAGTTTCACTTTCAGTTTCACTATCTTCCAAGAGCTTTACCATTGCAAATCTTACGTCAAATCAATATATTAACAGCCAACATGCATGTACAACACGTAGGATAATGTAAAAAATTAGCGTCAATCTTTTTTGTGTGTCAAAACTACCTGTTAAACGTTCAATAAAATTTGTGAAGCTGTAAACCTCGTGTCGCGAAATTCGAGGACGTTACTCTTACGACGTTATGGGAAAACCACGAAGTTGCACACGGCTTAACTTCGGTTATAGTTCGGGAGACTGTCGGAAGTGGCCGATTGCTGCTTATAGGGTGCCTTCGTTTTCGTCACAAAGCGCTAAAAAGCGCTTACACTTATTTTAGTTTTTACAGGAAACTATACCATCGAATTGGCGAAGGATTACACTTTTGTCAGCTACTTTTGCCTTCTTTTGCTCGGCTTCATTTTTTCCACAAAAAGCTGATGAAAATAGCCATTTTTCGGCTCGCATTTCCTCCTGAACCATAAGAATTGCATAAATTATTTTTTAACCAATGGAAAGCTTAACATTTGCCCTTTCCATTGACGTAAAAACATCATTGTAGGTTAAGCGGTTGCTGAATTATCATTGTAGGTTAAGCGGTTGCTGAATTATACATGTCCGAAACACATGACTATCATGAGCTAAACAAATACGGCGGGCGGCATAAATGAGGAACTAGCGAGAATTGACATAATTTACCGATCGAAATAACCCATTTAACGAATGTAAACCTTAAAGTAAACTACATTTATATAAAGATAACATCTTATCTATCAAATAATGCTATTAAAATAATTTTTATGTGTAGCAGTAATTAGGAAGGATGTTAATAGACATGTATACTTACAATGGTGACAGATACGAGATTACGGAATCGGCATTCCTCTGTTATCGCTACTGATACACGCGAAGCTTTTACATATTCTAATAAAAACGCGTACCGGTAAAGTTCAATTGTCCCCTATTCTCTTTGTACGATATATTCATTACCAAAGACACTTACATTCGCCCCAGTTGTAAAGTTTAACTCAGTTTTCTGTGTAATTTTCCAATCAAAATGTCCGCCATTTATATGTACTTGATTTTCAAATGACAAATATGTACCGGGTACATGTTAACTGATTAAATTTTAGGTTAAACAACACTAAATTTTATGGTTAAATTTAAGGTTTCGACACCAATCAGGCGATCACCATTGAATGTTTTGACAGTTTAATATCTGACCTTCTGCATTTATCTAGCATTCAACTGCAACACCATGTATCACAGATGTTATGGTAAAAACGAGAAAAGCGACTAAGACCGTTTTGACTTGGACCGTTCCGACCTATCGTCGTAGAAACTCTCGCGAGCTTTGGTTTGTTGTGTTATGGCGGCGAAGTAGAACTGACAGTCCGTTTGTTCGAGGTTTTTGCAATAAATCTAAATAAGTATGTGCACTTACTACGACGAGCATAAACTGAAAGATGCTCAGAGCTTTTTTAATGTTACGGGTATGACTAACATCCAAAGAGTCTTTGCTTTCTGCAAGTTTACATGAAATGTTTTATTGCAAAACGTGTTGCGGCTTGATTTTATTTTGCTTTATTGATGTTAGCACTTGCACAGCGGCACACATTATTTTATTTATTTTTGGTAGTTTTGGCTAGACCTCAGAATCTGACAGCCTCTGTTACTGTCAACACTGTTATATGTATTATGCCAATTTATGGAGAAAAAATAATAATAAAATGGCGCAGAGTCACTCCAAGTCATCGAAAGGGGTTTGACTAAGTGGAAGATAGATGGATAAAAGATGTGCACTTAACCATTAACATATACTAGTGATGCTGTTAATGTATAGACATAAATGTTGTGTTTAGTACTTGTAATTTGTATGATTTAGTTTGCCTTTGCATCATTGCAGTCTTGTGCAATATAATTATTTTGCTGTTTGCTATGAATGATTGTTGTGGAAATGAATGTTGTTGGTTTTTTGTTTATTAATATTATATTTGTGGCGTTTCTTGGGAAATTCTGGCTTAATGCATGTGCGTTAAGTGTCGAACTGGATCAGCCTATGCAGTGGGGGCACAGGCCGATCCAGGACGGTACTTTCCGCTGTTATGGTATTTTCTGTTTCAAGGAAGTCTCTTCTTAACATAAATCCACTGAGACGGAAAATGTCATCCCAGATTAGCCTGTGCAGACTGCACAGGCTGATTCGGAACGACACTTTACTCACATGCATTAAGCCTGGTTTTCCCACGACTCGCCTCATTTTTACGTTGTTACTTGGCTTCCTCTGTCTACAAATTTACTGAATCAATTCAGGACTTTTCGCCCCAAAGCCTTTTTACCGTTAGACATTTATAGGATATTGTACTATCTTAATCTCCAACTAACTTAAATTATTCAGCATTATTATTAATGTTTGAATTATCCAGCATTATTGTTAGTGACATTATTTGATTGATTAATAACGGTGAGACGTCCCAGGTTGACAAGTCTTTTGGGCCAAATGTCCCAGCGTAAAAAAAATCAAGCCTAAATATCCTGGTACCAAATTGATCTATCACCCAGATTTGATTGACAAGGCATTTATGCATTTAAAAAATCAGGACTTCCATTGTTTGAAAAAATGTCTTGTAAAAACCACTCTTTTGTAAACTGTGTTTGTCACAGATTGAACTGCGTTGGCATGATTATAGCTCATAGCAGATCCTTCAATACTTAACTAATTTTGCAAATGGCACAGTGAGCATGTTGTTCGTACATTAAGTTTATAATAATCAGTGCATAAAACGATGTATAGATAGATGTAAAATTTCAAGGACCATAATCTGCTGCCTCAGATGCAGAGCATCCCATAATCCCAAAATGTAAATGTTCCTCTTGAAAGTTAAAAAAATTCGTAACTTGTTTGGATTAAAAATGTGAAATGTTTTGATGCATTGTTATGAAACCAGAACTCCAAACCATCATTTATGGCTAATAAATAATTAAAAAGCAAAACTATTTCTTAAATCTAAACCTTAAAGAAGTAATTGCATTATGGATGAATAATGGCTTGTTCTAAATGTGAAATATAAAAGATTCTAAAAACATTTTTCCCAGCGTTGTGAGGAATTTCCTGATTCAAAGGTAGTGGTTATCTTCCCCCATGGTTGAGCAAATCCTTGCATTGCAAATTATTTCGTATGAAATTCTAATTAATATACTCAGAAAAAAACACTTGCACCATGTATATTTCTTAATTTTCTTGTCTGAATTATGTTTTCCAGGCTGCGATCTGAACACTACTCGTAAATTTCGCCCACCCAGAACACCAATCCGGCATTTCAACATGACTCAAGAAACTGACGAGGCCATGCCATGCATCGACCTCATGAATTTCGAGAACCCTCAATTTGAGGAAGGAAAATACGTTTTAACTAGCCCTCGGTCACTAGAAGCATGCTCTAGGCTCGGTGTTAAGGTATGTTTGAGGCGTGTCGTGGGAATACTGGGCTTAATGCATCTGCGGTAAGTGTCGTCTTGGATCAGCCTATGCAGTCCGCACAGGCAAATCTGTGACGACACTTTCCGCCTAGAGTGGATTTATGTTTAGAAGAGATTTCCTGGAAACAGAAAAGACCATGAAAGCGGAAAGTGTCGTCCTGGATTAGGCTGTGCAGACTGCAAAGGCTAATCCGGGACGACACTTTATGCACATACATTAAGCTCGGGTTTCCCATGACACGCCTCATTTATATTTTCAGAAACTTGTTGCTAACATGTTGATGGCTCTGTTTGAATCTTTAATAACTTCCTTGCTGAATTCATATTTGGAGATAACACAGTTTTGAATATAGCCATCACTGGGTGCCTTTTATTGTAGAGTTGCTTTTGTGAGTCGATGGAATCGTATGGATGTGTGATTTTTGTGTGGTTTATACAACTAGAGCATGTATAATGTATTGGTTGCATGTATATTTTATAATTATCGGCATTTTAAATAATTTTTAATTTTGTACTTTGAGATTTAAATAACTGTATAAAAAAAGATCTGTTAATACATGTAGTCTACAGACATAGCTTAATGAGACAAGGTCATTTTAATGTTTAAATTGTCAAGAGTGCATATGAAACGAGGAAATAACAGGAAGTTACTGTTATCAATAATTTCTGTTTTCAGCCCGTGGACTTACTGTATAGACCACTCGCAGAGTTTCAAGAAGAGTTATTGCCGCAAGACGTCCCGCTACGGACCATCTACAACATTTATGATGAGCATGAGCATAATAGAGAAAGTAAGAAGGCTGTCTAGTAGTTGCTGATTAGAATTTCTTAATGCTACATAATTATGTAATTATATAATAATAACAGTTACACGTGTTTCAATTGATTTGATGTACATTTTATTCTAGTTATTTAATTGTGACAATATTGAATAATAAAATTCACTTAGAACAACTGATAATGATTTGAATAAACATTGATAAAAATAGTAATTGTTTCTGTATATCAATCCAAATCATGTGTTTATAAATAAAATATTAAACTTGCATTTGATTTGTTACAATATTGTAAATATTAAATATTTGTCCTATACTATTTTTATGGCTTTAAAAATATATTCTCTTACATACTGTATAAATAATTTTTTAGGAAAACTGGCACTTTGTCGCGAAGAAAGGATCAGAATAATGGAAGGGGAGAAGGGAACATCCTCTGGAACACCAACTGTTATAAAGTCGAAGAAAACACCCTCTGCGGTCCCCAAAACTCAGACCCGTAGGTCCAAGCTGGCTTCAAAAAGAGCGCAGTCGGGTAAAAACATTTTGAACAATTTGTATATGATAAGAAACAACAATCACCTATTGATTTAAATGAATGGATTGGATAATAATATGCTAAGATGCAATATTTATGTACTGAATTTAAAGAATATGCTGGATAATCATTAATGCTGCATATATTTTACGACTATACATTCTAAAGAAAAGTTGTTAAAACCTAGAATTGTATTTTTGTGCAAGACACTTTAAGTCAAGAATTTTTGCTGCCTGCTGATCAGTTTTCTGAGCAAGATTAAAAGAAAAGTGATTGTATCTGCCTTAAGTTTATTGTGTCACCTGAAAAGGCGACAAATAGGGGTATATTTTTGGGGGAGGCGGCGTTGTCGGCGGCGGCTTTCCCATCAGTTTGTGCAGACAATACCTTGAAAAGTTGAAAAGTTTTTGTGCTATCATTATGAAGCTTAATGGAAGTGTTAGTAGGCATAAAAGGAAGGACAAGTTCGAATTTCGGCATATTTGCGTATTATCCTACTTAAGTTATGGCCCCTTTAAAAAAAAAAATAATTCAAATAAGGCTTGTGCAGGCAATAACTTGAGAAGTTTTTATGCTATAATTATTAAACTTTATGGAAGTGTGAGTAGACATAAAAGGAAGATTCAGTTCGGTTTTCAGCATAATAGCTCTTATCATATTTGAGTTATGCACCCTTTAAAACAAAGAGTTCAAATAAGGCTTGCGCAGACAATAACTTGAGAAGTTTTTATGCAATCACTATGAAACTTTAGGGAAGTGTTAGTAGGCATAAAAGGAAGGTTATGTTAAGTTTTTGCTATAATTGCTCTTATGGTACTTGAGTTATGCCCCGTCAGGCGACACATCTGACTCGCGGAGTTCTAGTTAAAAGAAAGCCTTCAGGATTCGCAAAATTTCATGATATGGCTTTCTTATATGGCACTACCTTAGTTATCTTTCAAGAATAGTTCAACATATTTGTTGAGGTCCGCCAGTCACGCACATCTTGTATCCAAATTATCCAAAAATGATGCATGTTCAAAAATGTGTATTATAAAGTATAACTATTATCTGGACAGTTTTCACACCTTGAACTCAACTAAATTTTCTTTTCCATGTCTATTATGAGTTTTTAACTTCACGAAAGTTTGAAGATAATGCAATACAATGAGAACGACCATTCTGTATCCAAATTAAGTGTATCCAAAATCATAGCATGTTCAAAATTGTGCATTTTAAATTTTTAATATAAACTAAGTTTCCACACCTTAAACTTCAATAAACTTTTAATTTCTGTCTGTTATATGAGTTTTGCTTAACTAAACTTAAAATATAATGAAGTTAAATATAATGTAATGCAATATAGTCATTTGTACTTATTTAAATTAACAACATGACGTCATTAACCTCAATTCAACTACCGGTAACTAGCAAATACACTTTAATTTTATTGAAAACTATTTGTATTACGATTTTTTTTTGTTATTTTCAGTTAGGCTTCATATCAATATGCATCTTTTATATCATTATGAATGCAGTACAATTATCCAGGACTTTTTCCACAACGATTACGTGCGGTTGCTATGCTCAGTCTCTATAGTAGCTGGGCAAGATTTTATCGTGGAGAAGTGCACTCAGATGACCACATCAGCGACTGATAAATGTCAGTTACATAATACAGTCAACGAACTGCAGCAAAAATACTCCAATTATCGATCGATAGTGACAGGACTGCGGTCTATCACGCATCACTGATCCGGCTTACACCTACACAGCATTAGGGCCATAAAATGTGGGTATTGTGAATTAAAATTGGAGGGATTATCACGATTTTCAATCAGTCTCAGATTGGAAAAACAAAAATAATATGATCCCTGTTATTTCTGATTTCAGCGGAGAATCTAGGAAGCGGTAGCCTTCAGAGACAGCGTACTGCCTGGGCCACGTCTGTTGGCCATGAACGCATATCCAACGACGAAATCAATCAACGGTATGCAGGCATTTTGTAATTTATTACGCTCCCCAACAAATTTTCGGGGGTTCATTTGTCCGTCCTTTGTCCGTCCGTCCTGTTTTCTTGTCCGGAGTATTTCTCAGCAACTACTGACCAGAATTCAATGAAACTTCATGGGAAGCTTCATTACCAAGAGGAGGTGTGCACTGAACCAGGACGTTCCGTGTCAATGATTGTCCTCAGATTTATGGTACTTTGAAGATATCTGAAATAAACAGTTAGTGCACAATTATTGTCCAGTCTATTTCTACGCAACTACTGGTCTGAATTCAATGAACTTTATAGGAAGCTTCATTACCAAGAGGAGGTGTGCACTGAACCAGAGCGTTCCGCTTCAATGATTTTCCTCAGAGTTATGGGACTTTGTGAAGATTTCTGAAATAAGCATTTAGTGCACAATTCTTGTCCAGGCTATTTCTCTGCAACAAATGGCCAGAATACAATGAAACTGTATGTGATGCTTCTTTATCAAAATGAGGTGTGCCAGGATGTTTCCTTTGAGGGATTTTCCTTGGAGTTATGGGACTTTGAAGGTTGCTGAAATAAGTGTATAGTGCGCAATTTATGTCAGGACTGTTTCTCAGCAGCTATTAGCCAATATTCAATGAAACTTTATGGGACGCTTCATTACCAAGAGGAGGTGTTCATTGTACCAAGATGCTCCGCTTCAATGATTTTTTTAGCTCACCTGAGCACAACGTGCTCATGGTGAGCTTTTGTGATTGCCTGTTGTCCGTCGTTCGTCGTCCGTCGTCAACATTTACCTCGTTAACACTCTAGAGGCCACATTTATTGGCCAATCTTCATGAAACTTGGGCAGAACATTTGACCCAATGATATCTCGGCCGAGTTCGAATCTGGGACATGTGGGGTAAAAACTAGGTCACTAGGTCAAATTGAAGAAAAAAATTGTTAACACTAGAAGTCACATTTTTTGCCCAATCTTCATGAAACTTGGTCAGAACATTTGTCTTAATGGTATATCAGCTGAGTTTGAATCTGGGTCATGTGGGGTCAAAAACTAGGTCACTAGGTCAAATTGAAGAAAAAGCTTATTAACACTCTAGAGGTCACATTTTTTGCCCAATCTTCTTGAAATTTGCACTGAACATTTGTTCTAATGATATCTCAGCCGAGTTCGAAAATGTTTGCCCTCCGTTGAAAAACATGGCCGCCAGGAGGCGGGGCAGTTTTCCTTATATGGCTATTTTGAAAACTATAAAGCTTGTTTACACTCTAGAAGTCACATTTTTTGCCCAATCTTCATGAAACTTGGTCAGAACATTTGTCCCAATGATATCTCGGCTGAGTTCGAATCCGGGTCATGTGGGGTCAAAAACTAGGTCACTAGGTCAAATTGAAGAAAAAGCTTGTTAACAAGTTAGAAGTCACATTTTTTGCCCAATCTTCATGAAACTTGGTCAGAACATTTGTCTTAATGATATTTCAGCTGAGTTCAAATGTTGGTCATGTGCGGTGAAAAACTTGGTCACTAGGTCAAATTGAAGAAAAAGCTTGTTAACACTCTAGAAGTCACATTTTTTCTCCAATCTTCATGAAACTTGGTCAGAACATTTGTGTTAATGATATCTTGGCAGAGTTCGAATCTGGGTGGTGGGGGGTGAAAAACTAGGTCACGAGGTCAAATTAAGAAAAAGTTTGTTAACACTCTCGAAGTCACATTTTTTGCCCAATCTTCATGAAACTTGGTCAGAACATTTGTCCCAATGATATCTCAGCCGTGTTCGAATCTGGGTCATGTGGGATCAAAAACTAGGTCACTAGGTCAAATTGAAGGAAAAGCTTGTTAACACTCTAGAAGTCACATTTGTTGCCCAATCTTCATGAAACTTGGTCAGAACATTTGTCTTAATGGTATCTCGGGCGACTTTGAATCTGGGTCATGTGGGGTCAACAACTAGGTTACTAGGTCAAATTGAAGAAAAAGCTTGCTAACACTCTACAAGTTACATTATTTGCCCAATCGTCATGAAACTTGGTCAGAACATTTGTCCCAGTGGTATCTCAGCCGAGCTCGAATGTGGGTCATGTGGGGTCAAAAACTAGGTCACGAGGTCAAATTTAAGAAAAAGCTTCAATTTCAATAAGTACTTCCCAAATTTTGAATGTCTGTTGTCACTTAAGTTTTACAAACGATGATGATTAAGGCGGCATTTCCATCAATCCGTATCTGTATATCCATATCCGTATAAAAATCTAACACATGGAAAATTGTTCAACTAATGAAACTCAGGTGGGCGACCCAGGGCCATTTGGCTCTCTTGTCTTACAGTTATGGGACTTTGAAGATTGCTGAAATTAATATATAGAGCACAATCGTCTGGACTCTGCTCTTCTGATTGCCTTCCCATTACTTGGCAAATCGCATTGGGGAGCATCCATCAGTTCACTGATATCCTTGTTATATATTTGAGACCCAGATTGAGGTGGAAAAATATATTGAGATCATGATGTGTTATTCAGAATGCATTTTTGCCCCTAAAAAACAAAATTAGACAAAAAAGATTCATTTTTAGCATTATGCTTAATATTACGGGAAGTCTAAGAAAGATATGTTAGGGTAATCATCTGTATTACATACTGTCGTACTTTCAGTGTTAAATCAAGTTCAGAGCAATTTGCATTGTCATTTTTATAAGGCATTGAAACTGTTTTTCTAGTCATGAATCTAGACTAAAAAACATATGAGGCATGTCGTGGGAAACCCAGGCTTAATCTGCGCAGGCTGATCCAGGATGAAACTCCCACTCTTATGGTATTTTTTGTTTCAATTAAGTCTCTTCTAAACATAAATCCACTGTAGGCGGAAAGTACAGACATGAATTAAACTGTACAGACTGCACAGGCTAATCTGGGACGACACTTAACGCACATGCATTAAGCCCGGGTTTCCCACGACATGCCTCGGATGTGGTATTTTGACTAAAAACTGTTAATGACCACCTTGTTCGGTTTGATTTGCTTGCAGAGTCAAAGATCTACACAATGAGAGTTTAAAATTACGAACAGAACTCCTGTCAAGGAAGGAGGCCAGGGCAACGAGGTATACAATGCTGTGTTGCTTCGTCAAAGCAAATCAAAATTTCATAGATAGTAATCTTTGGGTCATGTGGTGTTTTTGCTTTTAAGCAATATGTTCATTAAATTTTAGTTGCTGAAACATCAAGGAGAAAAAATTGGGTTTCCAATAATAGTGTGCATTTGTCAGTGCTGCAGATAAGTTTGAGTGTAGAGTGCATTTGTCAGTGCTGCAGATAAGTTTGAGTGTAGAGTGCATTTGTCAGTGCTGCAGATAAGTTTGAGTGTAGAGTGCATTTGTCAGTGCTCCAGATAAGTTTGAGTGTAGAGTGCATTTGTCAGTGCTGCAGATAAGTTTGAGTGTAGAGTGCATTTGTCAGTGCTGCAGATAAGTTTGAGTGTAGAGTGCATTTGTCAGTGCTGCAGATAAGTTTGAGTGTAGAGTGCATTTGTCAGTGCTGCAGATAAGTTTGAGTGTAGAGTGCATTTGTCAGTGCTGCAGATAAGTTTGAGTGTAGAGTGCATTTGTCAGTGCTCCAGATAAGTTTGAGTGTAGAGTGCATTTGTCAGTGCTGCAGATAAGTTTGAGTGTAGAGTGCATTTGTCAGTGCTCCAGATAAGTTTGAGTGTAGAGTGCATTTGTCAGTGCTGCAGATAAGTTTGAGTGTAGAGTGCATTTGTCAGTGCTGCAGATAAGTTTGAGTGTAGAGGTCAAATGTACACTCAGACAAAAAATATATGGGTAAATGTACGCTCAGTCCTATGTTTATGGGGGGAAATGTACTTTGAGTCCGAAAATTAATTGGTTAGATTAAAGTTTGTGTGTTATGAGCCATATCTGGTCATCCGATTTGTGTGACATGTTGTTTTGATTTTAATAACCCAAGGATGTTATCTTTTCACGTTATAATGCCAGTTCAATAGCATGTGTTCACGCACATATATGAGACAATTGCTAAGTAATTAAAAGGTTTTATGTTGAACTCATAGAAAATTAACAAAGCAATATTGTTTTGTAGTAAACGGGCCACTAAAAAGACAAGACCAGCCAGTGCTCGAGCGTCAACCAGTAAAACAAGCATCTCTCGTAGTTACAGTGCGTCAGATTTGAGCCTAGCCGGGACCTCCATGCTAAGTCGAAGTGGGACAGCTGATGCAAGACCAATCACAAGCTCAAGGCTGAAGAAAGTGTTGAAAAATGAAGCTAAAAATGCACCAATTACACCAACGGTAAAATGAAGCTAAAAATGCACCAATTACACCAACGGTAAAATGAAGCTAAAAATGCACCAATTACACCAACGGTAAAATGAAGCTAAAAATGCACCAATTACACCAACGGTAAAATGAAGATTACAATG
This sequence comes from Congeria kusceri, assembly GCA_027627225.1. Classification (NCBI taxonomy): domain Eukaryota; kingdom Metazoa; phylum Mollusca; class Bivalvia; order Myida; family Dreissenidae; genus Congeria; species Congeria kusceri. The sequence continues at coordinate 12,233,720 of CM051038.1, forward strand.
CACCAATTACACCAACGGTAAAATGAAGCTAAAAATGCACCAATTACACCAACTGTAAAATGAAGTTTAATAGCTGAACATTTGCACTTGCCTGACTATTACAATTTTCACCTGTAGGTTCCTGAGAGAATTTCACTTGTCCTGGTTTTATTTGTGCATTTGTCAGATTAGTTAAATTTCAACCCAGAAATTCTTCTTTTTCTAGTCAGTGAATTATAATTCATCTATTTATTAACTACTGATTAACAGGTTTGTGTAGAGATAGAATAATATGTTATAGCATCCTTAAAATATCAGATGTCTAGTATTTATCAGTGCTCATTGGCATTAAAAAAAACAACATAAAAAGATGAGTCTTTTGGAAGCATTTTTTTGTGTTGATGTGATACATTTTCCACCAAATCTACTAAAGTTGTTCTCCTTCAGGGCTCGAATTTTGCACTCGCAAACTTGCAAAATGGCAGTAAAATATCGGTTTTGCGAGTATTTTTTTCTGCTGCTCGCAAAAATATGCGAGTGTAAAGTATATGAACGTAATGTTCAATGAGAATCTTCATAATACATCGTAACCCGACTTTTACACAATTCTGGCACCTTTTGCCAAGGGAGATAACTATGAAAGGAGCAGGCACAAACAGCCCCAAGCCAAACTGATCAGATGATAAACTGTCCCCAAAAAGTCAAATAGTACACACATTGCGGTTAAACCAGTCACAACAGTGTCAAACCGGAATATTGTTTCTTAAATAATTTGATTGTTTGTGTTTATTATTATGTTAAAATTTAAATTTTAAATTAAACAACAATGAAACATTTTTGGTCTGCAACACATAATATTATTTCAACACTGACACGAGTATATCGTGAACGCAATTGTTAAACTCAAACTGAACCAACAACTCATTTCATTCTATCAATTTAAATTTTGGGTTGTCGTCTGGGTTGTCAATGATCAGTGTTTTTTTCACCTTTGGGGGAAAGGTGGTGGGGCCCTTCAGATGGGGGATTTTACCACAAAAGGGGATTTTTTTTTTTTTGAAAAGCAGTAGTACATATAGTTTATATTCTACTTTGCTATAAAACAGTCAATTTTTGTCCGATTTTGGTCATTTTTTTTTTTTCAAAATAAAGCTTACATTCTCAGGGGAAAATGTTTACCTTTTTAGCAGGGGAATGGGGCAGAATTTAGGCCCCAAATTGGCCCTTAAAAAAACACTGATGATATGGACCTTATATGACTTGATCCTTCGTAAACAAAAATGTCGATTTTGTTTTTGCATTTAAACTCATTTTAAAGTTAACAATACACATTTCAACGAAATATGGGCATATAATTGGATTTTGCTATTACTGAATTATAAAACGCGAGAAGAAACTATTTTTGCCGGTTGAAATATAAGTCACTCGCAAAAATTTGCCAGTGGCAAAAAAAAGTTAAATTCCAGCCCTGCTCTTTGTAATAATACTATTATTATTTTTCAAAACTAAGGGGAGCAAGACAAACTTCCTCTAAATCATTAAATTTAAGCTTCAAACACAGAATTTCTCTCGAAAATTCTTAAATACCGTACATAGCATGTTATAACACTAAACAGGATAAGCTTAACCATGCTATTTTCATATTGCAATAAAGTGTGCATAAATAATATTGTTAACATAACAGCATGTCGGCGTTATTTAAACATGTAATGAATGTATGAAATGTAAATTTCTGACCCGACTTATGGAGTGAACATACACAAATTTGTCAATTTCTTACAATTTTTTATCCCCCCCCCCCCCCCATTATGAGCGGATAGACGTAAGACTGAGTATTTACGGTATGACATATTGAATGAAAATTGTAGGCCAGAAAAATTGCAACAATATATTGTGTTGTAACATCAATTTAAAACAATTGAGGCACGTCATTGGAAAACCAGACTAAATGCATGTGCGTTAAGTGTCGTCACGGGTTAGCCTGTGCAGTCCGCACAGGCTAATCCGGGATGGCACTTTCTGCTTTTATGGTATTTTCTGTTTCAAGGTAGTCTCTTCTAAACATAAATCCACTGTAGGCGGAAAGTGCCATCCCGGATCGACAGGCTAATCCGGGATGACACTTCACGCACATGCATTTAGTCCGGTTTTCCCACGACATGCCACAATAAAAAAAAATTATGAACTCACATACGTTAGCTTGTTATTCTATAGAAAATTCAAGACATTGGACCCTGTGCTTAACATCAGAAACATTCTCATGTTTAAAGCTCAACTCTGTTAATGAGATTTGAGTTTTTAGTCAGCAGATAATTGAGTTAATTGGCGAGCTCACAAACGATATTAAATCTCATCTCAGTTGAGTCTGTCCAATTTACTCAAATCTTTACTAAGTGTTACAATGTTTTTTATGGCCAATTTTTGGGCTGAATTTTGGCCCCATTCGCCTGCTTAAAAGTATATATTTTTCCCTAGTTTTACCTTAAAATTCCCCTAATAGTGTATGTTTTATTTGGAAAAAAAAGACCTAAATCGGACAAAAATTGACTAAGATAGAGGAATTTTCGTCAAATACCACAGCAATTTTTCATCAAACCAAGTTAAATAAGTTTAAGTTTAATTGATGTTTTGTAATTCTGTATAATATAAACATGTAAATTAACTAATGATGCTTTTCAAACCAAAATCCCCTGTTGCCGTAAAATTCCCCATCTGAAGGGCCCCGCCTCGTTTTCCCCAAAGGTAAAAAAACACTGTGTTAATGATGCAAAGAGCGTTCTTCAATAGGAATTATTTCTACCATGTGTCAGCTTTCCCCAAGATTTTGAGACGACTATAGAGCAGATTAACTGTTCTTGCTCAAACTCAAAGTTGAGTTGTACTCGAAACTAAAAATACTTGCATGATCAACAAGTTGAGAATGAGATTCATACTCATCGTTAAAGTTGAAAAAAAACTCAAAAGTTGAGTCAGAATATTCTACTTAAGTAGTTTTATGATACTGACATTCTGTTGCATACCCAGGACGAGAAGATACTGGAGCTGATGTATGCCAAGGGGGAGGGGGAGAAGATGGAGCTACGCGAGAGGCAGCTCCGTGAGATCCAATGGGAGCGACAGAAGCAGGAGGCGGAAGCGATCCGATTGGCGGGGGAGATGAGACGGAGGCGCATGCTGGCAGAGGAGAACAGGATCCAGAAGTTGAGGAAGGTAGGAGTTGTTAGGCAATATGACTAAAGTGCACTATCTTCTAAAGGAAGATCTGATGACGGCCTGTTGATTTACATCTTCTTGGAAACCTGGGATTTAAAAAAGCTATTAATATTTCAACCAATGGGATTGTTTCTTCCAAGAACCATGACGTCATTTGTTCTGTGTTGTAATTTACGACTAGATTTATTATTTTCCACGGAATGTTGCATATAATATATATTTCTACTACAAATTGTTCTTATTTGGCATATATCCCAAAAATTGTGTTTACATTGTAAAAATATGAATGTTTAATAACTACGCATTTGGATCCCAGCTAATTTCACTTTCACTTTCAAAACCATGAAAGCAAGGCTCTGATTGGCTGACTGAAAAGTTGTCAAAAGATGACATAATGGTCGTCCTCAAATCGTAATGTGAAGCATAATTTTAGGATTGGATTTTAATCAGATTGAGGTGTTTGGAGGATATGCTAGTGTAAGGATTGTATCAAAACACCTGAACACTAGAATGCTGCTATGTGCTTTTGGTGGAAATAAGTTATTAAAAGAGTGTTAATACATTTAGTGGTTACCTTGTTTTGTATGTGTTGCTCAGGCCATCCTAAGAAATTGTTTGTTTGCGGTAATGCGACCCAGAATTTTGAAGGTGGGTAGGTAGGTCGAATTTTTTTTATTGATTTTTTTTTTAACGAATGTAGACGACTCTTAGACACGGACCAAATTACCTTCACACAAAATACAAGAGCAAATCACATTGCTTAACTTAGTGTATGCCAGTGACATCAGGGCATCAGGATACTTCCACTGCTCAAAATTCAGCTTAATTAGAGTTATTAGAACGCAGTGTTTAGTTGATACAAAAACGTAATGAATTAATTACGAACAAAATATGATGAATATATAACGTAGATTTTTGAACAGAAAATATTTTTTAAAAATTGATTCACGGAAGCCTATAAAAGTGTGTGAGTCGGGCCCAATTTCTTGAGTCAGTCGCGTTACCGCAAACAAACATTTTTTTAAGGATGGCCTCACTGTAGAAAAAATTTAATTTTGGAATCTCCAGGTATGCAAATTTTAGAGGGTATGAATGTAGGGTTTGCATTTTATAGAAGGGTGTGCAAGTGTTAGGAGCGTACGCGCAGTTCTCTGATACGTGCTCACTAATTTTTTATGACTGCTACAGCGGAAGTGTTCAGGGTGTGCACATTTTAAGAGGGTATGCACTTTTTAGGAGGGTATGCACGTGTTGGACGTTAAGTCTTGTCAGTGGACCTTAATTTCAAAGGGTGATAAAATGTTGCAGTTATCAGATGCTGAATAGAAAAGAAACTCGGCAATTGAAAATGGTTTGCATATATTAGGTTCTAGGCAGTCAATTTTGTCAGTGGTCTTTATTTTAAAAAAATACATAATTTAATAAATCTGGGCTTTTTTCATAGCTTGAGATTTCAGTATCTCATGAATAATGCAGTATCTGCAACATAGAGCCAAATTCTCCTCTCTGATTATAATCGAGTATGGCAAGAAATGCAGCATAAGAGGATTCGAATCCATTGTCCTTTAAATTAACATCTCCATTAAAGATGCAAATGTATGAAATGCATACAACTTCAGAGATAGTCTAATAATACAAAACTGCAGTTTCTGATTTCAATTAAATGAAAAGCTTAATTTTCTCGAACACCTCATTTCAAAGTTAGGCAGAAATGTAACATTTGAAATTCGTTATCTGTTTCAAATATCTAAAACTGTTTTTACAATGCAGCATACAAAAAATGTGTTTTTTTTTAATATCTTATTTTAGTAAGACAGAAATGCAGCGTAGAAAATAAACATTTTCTCGAATATCTTATTTAATGCAGCATGAAAAAAAATAGTTTTCTCTAGAATTTTATTTAGAGCAGCAAAAGAGATTACGTTTTCTTGAATACCGGTATCTTATTTGAGTGTGAAATAGAAATGCAGCATAAAAAAATTCAGTTTTCTCTAACATCGCTATTTTCAGAGCAGCAAAAAAAAATATGACGTTTTCTTGAATATCTAATTATAGTGTGAAGCGGAAATGCAGCGCAAAGCGGAAGAGCAGCGACTTCAGGAAAAACAGGAACAGCTTCTGAATGAGACCAGTCAAAGATGGAGGACACGCTACTCTACAATACAGAAAACTCAGACACTGAAAAGTATCGAGAAGGTGGAAAAAGAACAGCTCAAAAAGAGAATTCAGGTTGGCTTTTGGTGGTCTTGAATTGAAGTGTCCATTTTTGTAAATCACCTGAGGTGAGCTATTGGTATAAGGGACCTCTCCTGCATTTGTCCGTTGTCCGTGTGCCGTCAATTTGTTTCCCTCTCACGCTGTAGTCTTCACTTTTTATCCAATCTTAACCAAACTTGCTCAGTTTTGTTAAAATCTCGGACAGGATTTTTATTGGGTCAGATCACACCAGTAACACTAGAGTTATTGCCCCTTTTTTTATGCAAAAAAGTGCAAAAATGCCGTTTTCCAACATATAACCCTTTATATTCCATCCAATCTTAACCACACTTTCACAGTTTATGTATGACCATCAGATACCGGCAGACAAAAAAATGGGCCAGATCGTATTTCAAACACCGGAGTTCTTGCCCTTTGTTTATTAATAAAATACACAAAAATGGACATTATGCAGGATAAAGACTTCATTTTTTATCCAATCTTCGCCAATCGTGCACAGTTTGTCATTTGCCATGATATTGCAGTTGAAGTCGAATAGAAGCAAGATCGGACCAGAAACACCGGAGTTATGACCCTTTGTTTGTGAAAAAATACGTAAAAACTGACATTATTCAGGATAGAGACTTCATTTGTCATCCAATCTTCACCAATCTTGCACATTTTGTCTGTGACCATAAAATTAAAGGTGTAGTCGAATATAAGCAAAATCGGGCCAGAAACACAAGATTTTTTGCCCATTGTTTGTGAAATTTTTTTTACAAAAATGGACATTATTCCAGATAGAGACTTCATTTTTCATCCAATCTTCACCAATAATGCACAGTTTGTCTATGAACATAAGATTACAGGTGAAGTTGAATAAAAGCATGATCGGGGCAGAAACACCAGAGTTATCGCCCTTTGTGTGTGGAAAAAAGCATGAACAAGTTATCAATGATTGGCTTGCACACACGATTTTTTATTCAATGTTGACCAAACTTACACTGTTTGCATATGACTATAAAAAAATTGATTGATAAAATTTGATTTCCAACAATTGCAAACCTGACATGAAGTTATTTGTACATGCAACATTGATGGCTTCAGAGCCTGCATTAACATCATTTATCGTCATTGGACAGAAAATTATCAAAGAAAAGGCAAAACTTGACCTTATAGCACAGCCATCACAATTATTGCATTGCAACTAGTTCTCCAAAACCGTCTGCGAAAAGACATCACTATCTAGTGTTTCTGCATTTTCCAGAATTGTCACTGACTTAATGAAAAAGTTTCAGGTAAGAAAATCGAAAAAAATGATTTGAGAACCATTAGCAAAAACACCGCACATCCACTACCCAACTCGTACTTTATTTAGCCCATTGCACTAACCGATGTTTTAAATCAAACCGATCATATCCCCCTTTGCGGAAACGTGTATTGTTCAGATACCTTAATTTTCAAACCTGTAACAACAGTATGGTATTCATCTGTATCAGTTCTCAAGTGAGCCCTTTGGGCCATCATGGCCCTCTTTTCATTAATTTTAAATGTCGCTTATTTTGAAAAAAAACAACAATAAACAAACAATGAACAAAGAATTGAAATGTCCAATTTCTTATACATTGAGCTGTATTGGCTCATTGGACCTTAGGAAAACAATGTCCGGGAATTGTGCTGGTCTTTGTTGTATTGTTGTGTTCTGTGTTGCAGAACATCCAGTGTTCTGACCCCATGAACTTCAAGTTTTTCTCTTGAAATATTTCATGAAATGTTGATCATTTAACGCCAGGAAAACAATGTGAGGGCGTTAGAAGCAGATGAGGAAGAAATGAAGGAACTTGTCCGACAGAAACAGAGCCGACAGATTCTCACAGCAGCTCAGAAGAAAGAAACTAAACTTCTGGAGGAATCTATGGTAGTATATTGGAAACTATAAGGTGTAAAATCCTGGGTCCATTTTTGTTTAGCATCTTAAGTTTAATTTTTTCTAAATTCCTAAGTTCAAAATCATAAATCATTTTAAGTATAATTTTATCTCAAATTCAAAGGCCATAGTCATAAGGCATCTAAAGTTACATTTTATCTAACTATTCTCAGACTGCATTCATAAAGCATCTTAAGTTAAATTTAATCTAAACTCATGGGTCGGTAATCATAAAGCATCTTAAGTTAAAATGGATCATAAACAATCTTACATTAAATTTAATCCTAAAATGTGAAAACTTCATTATGGCAATGTGCAGCATTAAGTAACAGTTTCAAATGACATCACTCACTATGAGCAAATTTCTATTGAATATCAGAAAGATACAAAATTAATATGTTAAAAAAATGTTATAATATTTGATGCACAAGTGAACACATAAGAGAAATTACTAATAATGTTTTGTGAATACTACCGGTACTCGTATGTAATATGTTTTTGTGTCTGTGGTCAATTTAGGAAGGGTAGGGTGTTTTTATGCCCCCCGCATCTTGATGTGGGAGGCATATAGTGATTGTCTTGTCTGTGACAAGCTTACCGTTCCGTCTAGCACCAACACTGCTTACTACAACACTTTGATACTTACACAGTTGTTGCTTATGACCATTCCCTATCGGTCCATATCACCTAACCTCACTTTGACCTTGACCTAATTTGCACTTAGAATAAATCAGATGGCTGTTTCTTGGTTAACTAGATTTTACTGTTTCGTCTAGCACCAACACAGCTTACTACAACACTTATTTACACAGTTGTTAGTTATGACCGTTCCTAATCCACCCATATCACCCAACCTCACTTTGACCTTGACCTAATTTGGACTGAGAAATGGGCTATACAGCACCATCTGTAGGCATGTGTGTTTATCAAACACAGAATCTTGTTCACCCTTGAACTACAGTTGAAATCACAGTATTGGAGTAAATATTCATTTAAAATATAAAAAATACTCATTGAAAAATATAATTTACCAACACTCATTACAACTCTTGACAGATATTGTAATAAATTTGAAACAGTACGCATCTATTTTGAAAATAAGTGTTCACAATATACTGATGAAATTATAGTTCACTTTAATTGAATTTAAATTTTTTTAGCTCGACTAATCGAAGAATAGGTGAGCTATCTTACTATCCCCTACGTCGGCGTCCGCGTCTGATTTGATAAGCTTTTCACTTGAAGCTTGGAACTAACCTTTGTCATCAACTCTAGTATCAGGAGAAACATAATCCATAACTCTATTTTGTATTTTGACAGAGTTATGCCCCTTTTTCACATAGATTTTCTGGGTAAAGTTTATATTCAAAAGTTTTGTAACTTCAAAACTACATAAGTTATTCACTTGAAACTTAGAACTAACCTTTGTCATCAACTCTTGTATCAGGGGCAACATTACCCATAACTCTGTTTTGTATTTTGACAGAGTTATGCACACTTTTACATAGATTTTGTGGTTTAAATGTGTGTTCCAAAAGTGTACAAATTTTACAAGGCTTCATTTAAAAGTTTTGTAGTATAACAAATTTATGCCCCTTCCACTATTCAAAATATGTACCAACTGAATACTTCGAATAGTCGAGCGCGCTGTCCTCTGACAGCTCTTGTTAATTTAATAGTTGTACATCTTTATACCATTTAATTAGACATTAATAATTTTGCCTAAGTTGGGGTAAATACCCCTTTATTTTTGAAATAAGGGAATACCAGTACCCATTTACTGTATATTTATTATATCCTGATGTAATCATTGTGGAACCATCTCAAGGTAAAAAAGAGGGATAATTACTCATTGTGATCTTTTGGTATTTATTCACCCTCATATTTCTTTTTAGCGTGTCATGATGAGTAACAGAAGTGAACGGTGCAACTTTGAAGACCGGTGGAATACTTTATTGAAAGACACTCAGTAAGTACCAGTAGAGCTGCAACATACAGTAATTTCGTTGGAAAAATGCATGATTTTAAAGATAATATGCAAGTTGTACTTCGCTGAATATTCAAATCAAATTTTCTATATGAAATCCAACGATTTCTTTTTACAAAAGGGTAAAATACTATAAAACATCTATGCAAAATTTACAAATTTAAAACATTTTAATGTAAAATATACATACTAAACAGCCAGAGACTTAAGGAATTTTATAAATTTAAGAAATTAACTTAAGTCTTCCCTAAGGAGCTGTGTGAATACGAGCCCTGGGCGGTATTCACAAAGCTCCTAAAGGAAATCTTAACTTAAGTTGTACTTAAGTGAAAATTTCAGATCAAATTTTCTATGTGAAATCCAATGATTTCTGTACAAAGAAGGCTGCAGTACTAAAAATATAATCAATATTTACAAGTTTACAACGTTTTAATGTTAAAAGACCTATACATGAAACAGCCAGAGACTTAAGGAATTTTATGAATTTAAGGAATTATACTTAAGTTTTCCCTAAGGAGCTTTGTGAATACGGGCCCTGGGCTGCAATGGACACATTCTACTACCGTACTACTACTACCATTAGTAATAACGAGGTGTGTCGTGGGAAAACCGGACTTAGTGCGTGTGCGCATTCCACACAGACTAATCCAGGACGGCACTTTCCGGCTACAGTGGATTTATGTTTACAAGAGACTTCTTTGAAACATAAAATACCATAAAAGCGGAAAGTGTCGTCCCAGATTAGCCTGTGCCAACTTCACAGGCTAATCCGGGATGACACTTTCCCAGTTTTCCCACGACACACCCTTAACTTTGTATTAATATATTTGTAGGGAAAGCATTGATTTGTTGTTGGAATCTATGAACACAAAGGACCAAAAGCACAAATCCAAATATGAGCAGCTGCAGCAGAGACGGGAGAATGAAATCACTCTAAGCAGGTGAGATCAAGCTGCTCAATCATAACAAAACCAACACGGCTCACTCTGCCAATTGCCATTGGCTATACATTTCAACATTAAGCTAAAGAAATTTACATTTGGCTTTAACTGTTTCTAAGTAAAATAAAAATACATATACTGCAAAACCATTAATAATTGTGGGGCACTAATTTTCTTGGATTTTGAGGATGGGACGATCCACGAATTTAAAATTCCAATGAATAATTATTCGGCTAGCTATTTTTTTCGGCCGAATTTGCGCTCTAAGATGTAGTTTTCTAGTACGAATACCTAAATGAAGACAATGTAAATATAATGTTTATAGTAGTTAAATGAAGTATAAGTGTTTGTTTATGATAAATACATTACCTGAAACATGATGTGCATTTATATCAGTTTAATATCCAGTTTATTTTTTGTGTGACAAGTAACCACTATCTAATCTGCATACACTCCAAACGAGGCTCTGGTGTAATATACTGTGTACCTTATTGACACTTGACATAACTGATTTATATGCCTATGCAGTAACGCTGTATATGCATTGCTATCTTCTTTCAGATTGACTAGTAAAGATCTATATGCATAAGTAAACACTCTCCATGCAAAAAGCGTGGACCACGTTTTACGACTTCGGTTTTTGGCAGACGACGGGCCCATTGTTTAATTCACACATTTGTAGTCGGACCCTACCTCCCACAGTGACGTGCCATGTTTATTCATAACAGGTGTCTATTGCTTAATTGACAGGTCGATTATTGGGCCCACTTACCGTGGGGCGCTCCGTTGATGACCGTAAGGTGTTACAAACAGAAATCAGCGATACGATTGACGCATTTCTAGATGGTTTTTTATTAATAAAATTGAAAATCCACAACTTGAAGTGCCCACGAAATTGTTATTTTTCAACAAACCATGAAATTTCCTGCCGACGAATATAAATGGTTTTGCAGTATATCCACAAGGAGTTAGTTTCCACATTGTAAAGTAAATTTGTCTAAAAAAATGGTTGAGGCAGCTTGGAGTTTTGAACAAATTATTGTGTAGTATAAAATTAATGTAAAATAAACAAGGCGTTATCAGTCAAGAATAACAAATTTAATGGGTTTTATTGTTATGCTTGATGATGCAATTCACGGGGTATATTTGCCTTCATGTTCATTTTCCCATAGACTGGGCTATGAAAGGTACTGTAAAATATTTAAATTTCGCGGTGATCTTATTATTCCGAACATAGCGCTTATATAAGACCCGCATGAAATTTGTTTTGCATGACTAATACAAATGAAAAATACGCAAATTTAAAACTGCACGATTTAGTTGTTTTTCAAGAATACACAACATTTTGACACCCCGAAATGATTTTACAGCATTCGTTGTAAATTTATAGAAAGGTTTAGTGCTGTTAGGACATAGCCGTCTTGTTAAGATCGTACAGTTATTGGACTTTCATTATCAAAAAAATTTGCATTAAGTGCATCAAGCAGGAATTCAGTGAACCTTTCTGTGGTAGTTTAAATACCAGGACTGGTATTTACTAGTATAAAGATTCTTAACTGAAAATTTAGGATGATCTTAAACATTTAGAAAAAAAATTAATTTTTTTCTGGCCAATAAATGCATTTTTTTGAATATATTGACACATAACTTAATGTTTAGTATTTAAAATGCACATATATAAGCATAGTTTTTCAAACACAAAAATCTTGTTTTGTCTTATAATCAACTTAAGATCAGAATGGCTTATGAATAATTATGGGCCCAGGATGTGAGAAGGTGAATAATTTTGTCCATGCTTATGGCTGTTGGTGTCTGGCTTTGTTAACTACAGGTCAGGACGGTACATGTATGTGGACGAATGTTTCAGGTTATTGTTACGTCAGTTATTGTCTGTTTCAGATTGGATCGTGAGAAGCGCGCTCTACAGGCCAAGCTGTCACAGCAGCAACACGAGAATGAGATGGAGGAGTGGCGGGACAACATCATGTCATCCCGAGAACTTGTTAGCATGGTTCACTTTGAAAAATCTTCTTGGTTATTTTTGCTAATCAGTCTACTGTATCTGCTGTGTCATAAACTCCATTGGTTCAAGCTTGTTTAAGGCTTCAAAAAGCACAAAACTTGTGTTCATATTAGAACGAGTTAATTATCGGGGCACACTTCTTTTAGAAAGGTACCTTACTAGTATTGGTTTAGTTGAAAAAAATAACTTTATTTCCAAGGCTTCATTTATTAGTATGTTTCCGTGGCTGAGTGCTACACTTGGAGGTATCTTTGGGTTACCAGTATCTAAAAGAAACAAAGGCATAATACATGGAACGTCAATGAGGTGTTTTTATGAAACAAATTTGAAATGAGGAGAATGAACATAATGTCATAAGGGTACATTGTCTTGCAAGTATAATTAATTTTCTAGTCTGAACGCCACGCCATGGAGACACTTGCTCAGACGATCGAGAGGAAGGCTCGTAAAGCACACGAGGAGAGAGTGAGGAAGGAAAAGGAGCAAAAGAAAAACATTAAGAAGTAAGAGACAGAAGTACATAGAGAATACTTGGTTAGCATTTAATAAAGATAAGTTTATTTGGTGAGGCTTAGAAAAGCTGAACCATGAGCATTGGTGAGTGGTTTAAGTGTTCATGCTGAGCAAATAAACTTACCTTTATTCATCAATAACCTTGTGTTCTAATTATTTCATCATTGTATGTCGTTATTTTGAAAATAAATGAAATCAAACTACTAAATAACATGAAAAACATAAAATGCGGTTGCATAGTCGATATGGTGTCCACCTACCGAAAAAAGACTCGATAGTGTCTCAATAAGCCTTGGGCTTTAGATGCTATCGAGCTAAAATAAATAGGTTTAAACTATATAAAAAAACATCATATAACGGTGGTCAGTTAACCTACGCACACTTTTCCTGGGTAAGCTGGTTTACCAGTACTAAGTGCACATACTTATGCCCGTTACTGACAACTGCCCTACTTGAATCAGAGGTAGGGGGAAAATGGCCATAGAAATAATTTCATGACCAATCCCCACACCAGTTATGTGGCTGGGCTGGGAATCGAACCCGCGATCCTTGGATTTGTACTCCAGCGCTCTACCGACTGAGCTAGTGGCCCAGATGTCATTTCAGCTGAAAGAAAGTTTATTAGATATTCCCAGGGGGTGTTACTTCGTCAATCGAGCTAGCCCTGATCAAAGATTGCCACACATTGCATACATCTTTACACTTTTAGTTCAGTTTTAGTGATTATACATTTGAGGCGTGTCGTGGGAAAACCTGGCTTAATGCATGTGCATAAAGTGTCATCCCGGATCAGCTTGTGCAGTCCGCACAGGCTAATCGGGGACGGGTTTTTACACTTTTATGGTATTTTCTGTTTCAAGGAAGTCTCTTCTAAACATAAATCCACTGCAGGCGGAAAGTGCCATCCCGGATTAGCTTGTGCAGACTGCACAGACTAATCCGGGACGACACTTTACGCACTTGCATTAAGCCCGGTTTTCCCACAACGCGCCTCATTTATTGTTATTAAAAGAATAGGGCTCACACTAACATTCGCCAATTGCTGCAAGTTTTAATATGCGGCTAACAAAATCAGTTTGGCTACAACATGTTCTTTATGAAAAGATCAAAATTTGCCTTCCACAAAGGATGATAAATTTGGTTACAGAATCATAGAGAAACAAGTTTAGTGTGGTTTATAAATAGTTCAGTATATGTGTACAGTACTGTTTATATTGTGACTTATTTAACACTTGAATTTAAAACCGTTCTGTATTCTGATATGTTATATTGTCAAAATTTGGATATTTCTAAGTCAGTTCAATTTTTTGTATATTTCAATGTTACAGTTTTCTATTGTACAATTATTCTGCTTCTCATTTCAGAATCCACAAGGAAATCTCTCAGTGGAAGAAAAGCCAAGAGTCTCTTATACAGCTAAAGGACAAAAAGTCAGATCTTATACAAAAGGAAAAGGAATTAACTATACAGCATGTAGGGTGATATTATTGACATCATTTATTATACCCCCACAAATGAAGTTTAGTGGGGTATATAGGAGTAAGCTTGTCGGTTTGTTGGTTTTTGGGATCCGGATGATAACTTAAGAAAGGCTTTACATATTCAAATAAATTTTGGTACACGTGTAACATCATAAAATACAGGTCAAGTTCGAATTTGGTTAGAAACCACTAAATTTTGACAGAGTTATGGCCCCTTTTCTACGTTAATTCCCTAAAAACATGGTTTCTGGATGATAACTCAAAAATGGCTTGACATATTTAAATAATTCTTGGTACACATGTGTAGCATCATAAAATACAGATCAAGTGCGACTTTGGTTACAAACCACTAAATTTTGACAGAGTTATGGCCCCTTTTTTTACTTAAATTCTCTAAAAACATGGTTTCAGGACAATCATGAAAGGTTCCTCATATTTAAATTATTTTTGGCACATACCAGGTAGGTGTAACACCATTAAATACAGGTCAGGTTTGACTTTGGTTACAAACCACTAAATGTTGACAGTTATGGCTCCTATTGAAATTATATTTTCCCAAATAACTTAAACATTCACAAATTAAAGCATTCTCATTTTGTCCATTTCTTTTAATGGATACCATAGTTTTAATAAAAAAAATATGCTCACACAAAATGTAATAAAAAACAAACCTAGCAGTGTTGAACTCATATGGGTACAAATCTAAAAGTAGAATGCAGCAGTGGCAAATTATCTCTAAACTCTTCTTAAAGCAGCAGCCCATAAATATTTAATACAAATAAATTTTTGCAGAAATAGTTTCTAATGGACATTTTACCGATCAAAATACATAAAACGCATTGGCATCGGTAAAGTAATAACGTTTTTCGTAACTGTTTATCGTATAGTTTCTGTATGCAATAGCTGGTGATGCCTCTGGAGTAAATCAGCGTGTACATTAATGTGTATTCCGTTCGTACCAAGCGTTTTCGAACATAGACATTGTAAATTGCCATTTGTAAATAAGAAAAAGTTTTTAGTCGAATTAACGGCATTTACTTTCAAGAGAATTATTGCCAGTTTAAGATGTATTGAATTTTATTATATGGACTGTGGCTTTAAAAACAAGACATTGATCTTTTGGACTGACATGGTCAGTGGTTGATAAAATTCAACCGCAATAGATACAAGTATACCTATTAAACTCTTGTACAAATTAGTTGAAACCTAGCAGTTGAGTCGTCAGACATTATTGTTAGCATTTATAAGTCTTCATTTCAGATATTACAAGATCAAATTCAAAATATTGTACTTTTCTGTATTCAGTCGAGACACATAGCTGCGTCTGGTCAGAAGCTTCGAGACTCATTGAAGAACAAGTTTGGAGGCGAAACTTTCGACAAGATGGCGATGAAAGCGGAAATGTACAACAAGTTTGAAATGGGAAATACCTTCTTCTCTGCCGAAAAAAACAGCTCGCATGTAAAACTACATTAAGTTAATTAGTAATTTAAAAAAAAATAATTTGTATTCGTTATTTTGCTAAAATTAATGAAAGTTCAAGTACTGAATAGCTTCTGATGATGTGAGAAAAAATATCTTCAAAAACATTTGAATGTTTTTAGAATCAGAATGTGATTTGCAGGACGGTTTTGGTTAGTTGTTACAAATCCTGTTGGATTTTGCATGAATTTTGAAGTTAACAAGTGTTTGTGACACATTGGTGTATCGTTTTCTCATGTTGCCAAACTGACACACAGTGTAGAAATTTTTTAAACAACCTGGAGCAGTGAAAGGATATGTTATCTTTAAAGTGCATGTTTGTTGAAATTAATTTCAAGTTTTAAAGTTTTCTGGGCGTTTACAATTATAAACCCACTGCAGCAGCAAATTATATACATGTACATGATCATTTAATGACAATGAAAGTGCATGGAAATTATTGTAAATTTTAGGAATGTGTCTATCTTTTGAAATTTACACACATAGGAAATTATGTTGCATACACATTTGAATGATTTTCAAGTTTAAAAGAGTGTGTTCATCTATTAGAAGAAACACGCATGCATCGAAATGATCTTCAAGTTTTAAAGGTGTGTTTATCATTTGAAATAAGCACACTACTGCATTGAAATGACTTTCAATTTTTAACCAGTGTGTTAATCTTTTGACAGTGTTTTTTTCACTGTCGGGGGAATGGTGGGGAATTAAAGGGTAAAAGGGGAATTTTCCGGAATTTCAAAAAACCATTATTCTACATGATACTATGTAATATAAACATACATACATTGTTAATATCATACCCTTCTTATAACTAAATGCATCCAGCTGGGTTTTTTGGCCAAATTTTTGTCCATTTTTGGTCAAATTTTTTTCTTAAAAAAAAATATATATTTTGACGGGAATTTCTAGGTTAAAATAGGGGAAAAATATATACATTTTTAGGAGGGGAATGGGGCTCCAAATGGCGATTAAAAAAATCACTGTTTGAAAGTTTAACAGCATGTGTTTGAAGTTGAAGCAATTCCTGTTGTATTGGCTATTGACAGTTTCTTCACTTTTAGTTAGTCATGTACATGTATTTATTTTGAATGAACCTCTGTGATATTTATACATGTAGATTGAGTTTTATTATATATTTTATTACCGGTTTTAATGTTGTTCTCTCTTTATTATTTATAATTTTCTAGTTGTAGACTGCAAGATTTCTTGTTCATCGTTTAAAGGGACCTGTTCACAGATTGACGAATCAACAATTTTTCAAATTTTTTTCACCGATTCCAAAAATAAAAGAACAGTATAAACAAGGGAGCAAAATAACACTACAGATCTAGAAATATACTGTAAAAACCGTTCCGTTTATGAGTAATCATCAGTTGAAATTGATAAAATTATAAAGCGTTTGTAATGCTGAACGATGCAACAATTTGGAGTGTTTCTGTTGTTTTTGTTAAAATTGATGACATCACATGGAACACTTACATCAAGTAAATACTGCATGTTGAAATATAGAAGACGGAATGGCCGAGTGGTTAAGGCGATAGCCTTTTAATCTGGAGATCCCGGGTTCGAACCAATTGTTTTCTTTTCTGTTTTTTCTAAATACTTTTCTTATACTTAAGCTTTTTAGTTCTGATGCTTAAATCTGTCAAGTTAAGACATTTAATGGCATACTTCAAGAATGCGAAAATCTGTGAACAAGTCCCTATAAAGTTTTTTTCGTTATATTTTCTTGCATGTTTTATAAACACATTATTTTACAATGTGGTAGCTACAGTAGCCTGTATTTAATGAGTACAATACACACTTGGTAGGTATTTAGAGTTTTGGTGTCTAGCATTTACTTGTGTATATACATTTAAAGTCCTATAGTTGTTCGGTTTGCACATTAGTATATCATTTATATCTTTTCTAGGCATTTAAGGGGTGTTATGACACTTTTTCTAAATCTCCGGCTTCATAACTGTGAACATTCTTAAAATGAATCTTAGTCTTAATCTTAAATTAATGGGAATCAAAGCGCATGTGTGACATAGGTTTTCATTGGTCAATACCAGGCTGTCAACTAATTCCTATATCCTATATTTTCCTGTATTTGGAAAAACCTATATTTTCCTATATTTTATAAATTGTTCCTATATTTTTGATAAATTTGGTCATTCATGGGTATGAAATTGGTCTGTAATACGTTGATGTTTTTTCTCGCTCGTTTCGCTCGCTTCAAACTTAAATACTCTAATTATTTTTAGGCCATGGCATAGATGTCTCAGTTGGAAATTAATTGACCTGAGTATGTATAGCTAATGTTTTGTTCATTAAAACACAAACTGTATGACTTACCAGGCTAAAATATGATCCCATATCATCCTTATAATGAAGATTTTACTTTAAAATTCCTAAAAAAAAAATTAACAACAAATGACAAAAAGTCATATATTTTTGGTAAAAATATCCCTATATTTTTCCTATATTTTCTTGTAACTTGGTTGGCAGCCTGCAATACAAAATGAGAACTTTTTTGTTGCTGGACCAGTGGCTCAGACTTTCAATGGCCAATTAAAGCCCCGCTCACACTGTCACAATTTTTGTTACGATTGCCCACGATTTACAAAATTTTGGTGAAGCGTGGTAAAGCGTGAACACATACGTACTGGCATCTGTGCGAATCTTGAAGAATCTTGGGGGATCCTTATCGATCGGGAAGCGCTACGACAGTTTTCAACAGGATCAAAACATTCGTGGCTTTTCGTAGCGCCGCCACAATGTTTCCAAAACGTACGACAATCCTAATGCCATCGTTTCTCAATCTGGCTTATTCTTACAGCCATCGTAGAGGCATTCGTGGCCTTTCCTGTTTAAACGTGATTAATCGTGACCGATTTTATGACATATAAATTACAGTACTGTAGTACGTTCGGGTACGTTTTGCTACGTACATGGTACGTATTTCTACGCTTGCCCTACGGTTCAGTTACGATTCTAGTAGGATCTTAAGTGATAACTATCATGACTACTCACGAATATACACGATGAACCACGACAACGCGACGACCGGGTTGCGTTGCCTGTACGGTTTATCGCTATGTTACTATGCACTCATTACGTTTGCCTACGTTGGTGTCACGATTATGCACGTGATATCTGAATCGCCTTGAAGCGTGAGAATTATTGGCTGCTCATAGGTTTATTGCCTGTAATCGTCTGTTACCGTAGCGTCTACCTGAGGTTAGCGTATTACAACCGGAATAGATCGCATCATATCTTGGTAAAACCGTGGTGAATCAGTTGCAGAAACCTACAAGTGTCGTTGATACTCGTAGTCTTGTCCTACAACAACCGGAATACGTAGGAAGACACAATTGGGACGCTGTGCATCCCGACTCATCACGATTAACACGTCCACGATCAATCATAGCCGTTATCGTAGCCAAAATCACGATCAATCGTGGCCGTTATCGTAGCCAAAATCCTGAAGTGTGACCGGGGCTTAAGATGTCAGCTGTTAATATTTCTGTTAATTTTGAACAGTCACTAAGTCATTTAAAAGCTCCCCCCTCTCCATAAATGTTTCAGCTTTTGGGTCTACAATAGGCACAATAATTTCATTCATAATGACGAAAATTCGAAAATATCTTGATAAATCATGCAAACAATTACAAAGATTTATTAATTTACATTACACATCCCTTGATTCAGTATTCTGCAATGTGTCGTTCATTTGTTCAAAAAAAAAATTAAAATATGTGTCCACTTTATTTAATTGCTTAAATTTGAACACAGTTTAATATTTATCTATACAATATTATGCTTTCTAGCATTGCGTTTCGTATAAGTATAATTCCAATACAGCTCGAGATTTCTAGAGACTTCATACAGCTATACCATTGCCATTAAAGATTCATTCCAGAAGCATTTATGCAAACATTCCAGCATTTTCAGTGTGGTTTATTATTATTAATTGCTAGAATGTGCTTTGAATTGATGTCTACATTGGTCATTGTATTGTAAATAGATTTAATATGTCTAGGTTTCGAAATTATATTTATTGAGAGAATAAACTATTTTCACATGTTTGTGAGTGGAGAGTTTTCTGCAGCATGTCCATCCGTTTGCTTCGGAGGTCAGTAGGAATGTCGGTCAATTTTGAACCGCGTTAAGGAATTGGAGTTAACTACTCATAATATTATGTATTCTTTTTTATCAGGACAGAGTGTAGCGCACGAACCGCATGTCCGTTCGCACGTATGTCTGTCTATCCTGGTTTTAAGTAGATGCAGTCGAAAGTAGTAATTTGAACTAATTTCCAATGTTAATGTCATGATATGCAAATGACATCATTTTTACCTTGTCCGTCAGAAAACGTATCAGCTATATTAATTTTGAACCGCTTGAAGGAATTTGGGAACTTGGCATTTGTGTTATATGTTCAATGTACTAGTTTAAGGACGGAATGTTGTGCACTAACCGCCTGTCCGTCCAAATGTCTGTCCGCCACTAAACTTGTCTGCTTTAAAACTTGAACCGCCAGAAGGAATTTGAGATAACTTGGCATATTATTATGCGCACTGTATCAGGACGCAGATACTATAAAAAGTACATGATTTCGAACTCTTCTCTGCTCGTGCATTTTCATTGGATATCATGTATCCGTTTAAACATTTATACTAGCACAAATCCATTAAACCAATATTATAACATGGTACTCGTTAATTTTCCTAAAGACAAAGAACAAAATTATCGTTGTTGAACTACCCGATAAACAACGCAAAAAGAAGTCCCGATTCTGAGCGGAGCATAATAAAAAGTAGTTCCAATTACAGTTGCAAAAATATATGTCAAATCATGTTGGAATCGAAATTTTCGCATTATCGTTGTTTATCGGCCAATAAACAACTCCTTGTCGTTCTGATGCGTGGCTATTAAACAACTCGGGCTAACGCCCTCGTGGTTTAATTCAGAACTCCAATTTGTTGTTTATTGGCCGATAAACAACGATACATAGAAAATTATTTCTTAAATGAAACAAAATAGTGAGTAAAATATTTGTACAGTTTGTTTCACACAATGATTATTTTAATCGAAAAAAAATACCATAAAATTGAAACTGTATGGGCCGCTCTAAGAACGGAAACTATTGTTGCTATAAATACAGGTCGCATGATTTCCTCGTGCTTTTCTCTGCAGAGTGTCTGGCCATTGTAAACTGACATCGAACTGTTCGTTAAATAAACAAACACGGTTAGTGAGCCCCACGACAAAATTCTATTATAATTTCAGGATTGATCGACACAATTGTGACGGGAAATATATCCGATTTTTCAAAATTCACATTTAGGAACGAGATCAGAAATTTCTTACTAATTGTGGTTTAAAATAGTGTTTTTAGTTGGCGTTTTGGGTCAGAAAATAACTTGGTGGCTGTGCCTTATGTTTGGATACAACAGATAGATCGAAATACGAAGGTACGTATATGTTTTATTTTTATGCTAAGTAGTAAAATATTGGAATATCAGTGAGATATATCACTCACGGTGCTGGACTACTTTTGTTAAAAAAAATACTCAATAGCATAACATACAAAGAAAATTTGTTTGTTTTCGGTGTGATAAACGTTATATCATCACTAGAAAGGGAGACATTTTACATATTTTCACCCAAGCAAGCGCTTGTGAAAATATTCGTTGTCTCCCTTTCCAGTGATGATATAACGCGTTATCACACCGAAACCAAATAAATATCCTGTATGTATTTAGAGTTCTGATGCGTAGGAATTATATCACGAGAGCGTTAGCCATAGTTGTTTAATAGCCACGCATCAGAACGACAGAGAGTTGTTTATTTGCCGATGAACAACGATAATGCGAAAATTATTTCGATTCTAACATGATTTGACATATATTTTTACAATTGTAATTGGAACTACTTTTTACTATGCGCCGCTCAGATTCGGACATCTTTTTGCGTTGTTTATTGGGTATTTAACAACGATAATTGTGTTCTTTGTCTATAGAAAATTAGCTAGTTAGAATTATAATTCTAACATGACACGCGCAGTGTTTTCTGTTGACAAAGAACACAATTTACCGTTGTTAAACTACCAATAAACAACCCGAAAAAAATGTAGTTCACATTGCAATTGCAGAATATGTTGTCAGGTCATGTTAGAATCGAAATAATTTTCGCATTATCGTTGTTTATCGGCCAATAAACAACTCTTTGTCGTTCTGATGCTTGGCAACTCTTTGTCGTTCTGATGCTTGGCTATTAAACCACTCGGGCTAACGCCCTCGTACTTTAATTCGTACGCATCCAAGTTTATTAGCCGATAAACAACTCTAAATCGACAATTATTTCTTAAATTTATTACCTCCGCTATGGTTATGTTTTTTTTACCGCTGGTTTCTTTGTTTGCCTAGGGCCGTATTTTAGAAACATCTTAAGTCTATCTTAAAATGTTTTTACTAAAGTTAAACAATTCATAATGTTTTTAAAATAAAAAAAATACGTTTACAAATTTGTGAATCTTTTAATGTTAATATGAACAAACATTAATACTTTAGGTGATAATTAATAGACACATAGCACAATGCATTGCGTAAACGAAATAAGAAGTGAAATTAATTGTTGAATTAAGGTTAAAGATAAGATATTACTTAAGATGTGTCTGGAATACTGCCCCAGATAGTATATTTACGCAAAAGCTATGAACGGATTTGCATGAAATTTTCTGGGAAAGCTGAAAATGGGCCAAGGAACAAATGGTTAGATTTTGGTGGTGATCTGGATCCAGATTTTTTTTAAAGGATTCATTATTATCGGGATATAGTGCAAGGGAGGTAACCTATCCTTGGAAAATTCAATTGTTAAGCAGGTTGCCTATCTTGGCGGAGGTCTGCGCTCTCCGAATGCTTTCTATAGGGAAAGATCTAGGATCAGAAATGGTACAGGGTGCTGCTAAAAAGGAGCAGGGCGGAAGGCCGGACCATTCTGTTGACATTTTATAATAATTTGCTAAATTCAGAGAATTTCTTAAGTCTTATACTCGTAGTTAAGGCCCTGTGACACTGTGGCGAATTTAAGCTGCGAGTTCTGGCGAGTTGTAACTCGCCACAACTCGCCTGGTGTCGTGTATATCTTGTACACATGTCTTTCTTTGTCGCAGTGATGTCTACTTATGTCTCCATATGTCGCCAGAACTCGCCAAGTAGCGGCGAGAATTTTAAACCGTTTAAAATTCTCGCCGCTTCTCGGCGACTTTTTATTCTCGTACAGGTGTCGAAGACATGTCGGAGGAATCGCGCGCACTCTCAAACACTCTCGTAGACATGCTTACATGTCTTCCCTTGTCGTAGCGTGTCGCCGTATATTATTCTTCTACGACATAACACGAGTTTGCTGCGAGTTTGGGAGACTTGTCTACGACATCTTCTCGTCCGTTTCTCTTAAAATGTCGTCATAAACTCGTGAATCATGTCCTCACAAGTCGTACAGATTCGTCCACACTCGTACGTTCTTCAAGACAAGTCTTCGATTGTCGAACATATATCGTATGCATATATCGGCTGAACTGGTGATAAAATGTTATTATCGTGTCGTGTCAATGTCGTGTCACGGTCTACTTTAAGGCGAGTTATAACTCGTCAGAGCTCGTACAGAACTCAAAGCTCAAATTCGCCTCAGTGTGACAGGGCATTTAAGGGTTTTAAGCATATTCAATTCGTTTGTCATTGACTTTTTGCAAAAAATATAATAAATTTCAAAAGATTTTCTAACATGTTTGTGTTGACCAGTTCAGATGGACAGCAGGGGTGAAACAAAAAGGGGCAGGGTGCAGCACCCTGCTATTTCGCTCTAGATCTTCCCCTTCTTTCTATTTATCAGCTGCATAACTGCTAAATACAGCGAATGGGGCCAAACTTAACTGTTTATGTCTTGTAAAATGATGTGCAGTTATTTTTAACACTCATAATACAGGAAATGAGCCGCCACACAATGCAAACATTTACGCGTAAACTATAAATTAGAATGACAAAAACTATACATTTACACAAACTGTGTCAGATTCGTTTTGTATGAAATAGAGGCAATACTTGGATACTTAATTATGCCCCCCCCCCCCCCCCTCGAAGATGGCGCAGTAAATTAGTTTGCTAATGTCGGTCAATCCGTAGACCACTTTTATTTCCGCTCTCTAAGTTCAACAGTTTTCATCCGATCTTCACCAAACTTCATGAAAAAATTTGTGGGCATGATATCTCGGCCTGGTTTGACAATCGGCCAAATCGCCCCAGGAATTGTCGAGTTATGGCCCTTGAATTATCAAAAATTGTCATTTTTAGTCAAACAGTTTTCATCCTTTCTTCACCAAACTTCATGAACATCATTGTGGGTATAATATTTTGGTCAAGTTCGATAATCGTCTACATTGCCTTAGGAACTGTGGAATTATGGCCCTTTCATTATCTAAAATTAGCCTTTCTAACAGTTTCTGCTGTTTACATCCAACAGTTTTTATCAGATATTCACCAAACTTGATAAAAAAAAATGAGGTTATAACATCTTAGCCAAGTTCAATGCTCAACCAAAACACCTCAGGAACTGAAGAGTTGTGGCCCTTGGTTTATCTAAAATTGTCCTTTTTTAGCAGTTTCCGATCCCTATGTCCAACAGTACTCAACCGATCATCACCAAACTTCATATTTTAAAGATTGTTTCTAATCTAGATGGGGGGCATAACTGTTTTACAAACTGCTCTTGTTTGAATTCGTGTTGAAACAATTCCGGTGCCCACATTCACAAGTGGCTTTACTTAAAAAGAAAATCAGTAAAATGCTTGGAACCATAATATTCCTTAGACTGTGGGTGGTCATTAATGAGTCTTTTTGCAATCATTTTATCAAATTAATATCGAGTCTATGTTTTGTTTATTTCGTTTTTGAAGACAAATCATTGCTTTTTGCATAGGATTTCATAAATTTGCTCCGAGTTTGCCACTTAGGAACAACTTAAGTAATTTTTTCTTATACGCTTTGTGAATACTGGCCCTTGTTTTTGTATTTGTATGTATTACATTTACTGTGCTCATTTGAGAAATGCTTTATTAGTGATTGAATAACGAGGTCAAAGTGAACTACATATCGATAGTGTCCAATTCTAGATTCCTTTGTTTTACGTTCTGCAAGGGTGGTTTTCGTTGCTAATTTGAAACTCTATACTGTGTAGACATGTTTAAAAGTTGTTTAATAAATGTACGATTAGACGCCTTTAAATTTCGTTCATTTTGCAAATAAAGTTTAATAACACATTTCTGGAGAACCTATAGGGTAATGCAATTTTCATCTCTGCTGGACTTTCTGCTTATTCAGTAGTATCAGCAACAGAATGTGTTAAGGAAAATACCTTTCTTATTGGATACATTGGATCAAGAAAAGGTTAGCTTTTAAGATTATTTTTTCATGTGTTAGGTGTAAAGATAATCGCTAACATTCGTAACTTTTATGAATGAGATGACATATAATATTTACAACATCATTTAATTAAGTTTTCTTATTTTGATGTCGCATGTGTTGTCAAACATATTGAAACTGTTTTGTATTTTATGATCGTTACTACTTTAATAGGTGCTTCGAATAAATTTCCAGGAAAATATATGCAACGCTTTTACACTTACGTCGCAAAGCTTTGACACGTACGTCACAACGCTTTAACTCGTGCGTCGCAACGCTTTGACACGTAAGTCGCAACACTTTGTCACATACGTGGCAACGGTTTGACACATACGTCGCAACGCTTTGACACGTACGTCACAACGTTTTTACACGTACGCCTCAAAGCTTTCCCACGTACGTCGCAACGCGTTGACACACACGTCACAAAGTTTTAACACGTACGTCGCAAAGCTTTGACACGCACGTCGCGACGCTTTGACACGTACGTCGCAACGCGTTGACACGTTGCAAAGCTTTGACACGCACGTCGCGACGCTTTGACAGTTACGTCACAACGCTTTAACACGTACGCTTTGACACGTACGTCGCAACGCTTTGACAAGTACGTCGCGACACTTTGACACATTCGTCGCAACGCTTAGACACATACGTCTCAACACGCTGACACGTACGTCGCAACACTTTTACACGTACGTCGCAAAGAGTTTGCACGTATGCCGCAACATTTTTACTCGTACGTCGCAAAGCTTTTTCACGTATGTCGCAAAGCGTTTACACGTACGTCACAATGCTTTAACACGTTCCTCGCAACGCTTTGACACATACGTCGCGACTCTTTGACACGCACGTCGCAACGCTTTTGCACGCACGACGCAACGCTGTGACACGAACGTTGCAACCCTTTGGTGTGTACATCGCAACGCTTCGATACCTTTGCATTGACACCTACCGTTTCGGAATTTACGTTCACCTGACGTTTCAGATTGCCGACGATGTATCACGAGACACGCTCGGTGTTTTCCGACGTCCATCTGCCGGAAAAGAACAACCTCACGTCGCCTCGGCCCATCACAGACATTGGCGTCAGGCGAGTTCTCAAGAAGGACCACAGCCTTTCGAAGCTTAAAATACCTCCCAAGGTATGAAAACAAGTAAGACTTCTGTAAGTACCCCCCCCCCCCAAAAAAAAAAACAAAAAAAAAAAAACACACACACACAAAACAACAACAACAAAAAACAAGTTGGCGCCCAATACTAGTAAATAGAAACTATGGAAGTGTGCTGTGCCAGATTAGCAGCGTTTTATTGCGTAATAACGACTAAATAACTCGTAATTATGAACTGGTATGTTGTAAATACGACTATATAACTCGACTTAATATTTCGTGTAAATACGATTTAATAACTCGTAATAACAATATCAAAAACGACCTGCTTGTTTTATAATTACGTCGTAATTACTATTACGAATGTTTTAATTAGATCATTTTAACCTGAAAAATGGGTAGATCAATAGCGTATTGTGCCACATTTTAAGTACAATTCATATTGGGGTAGTTAATTATACGAAATCAGGATTCGTCAAGGTTCCTTCTAATTAGTGCTATAACTTGCTATCTACTATGATTAAGGATGAGAAGATATTGGGCCTGATGGCGAAGCGAGGCGAGTTTGAGAAGACCTTATGGAAGCAGCGGCTGCGGAACTCGCTGGCCTGGGACACGGAACACCTCGAGAGTGAGAAGTTGAAACTACAGCAGGACCAGAACCACCGGGCGAATATGGAGATCATGAGGGAGGAGGATAGGCAGATGGTGCAATTGAAAAAGGTAAGGTGGGTGGTTGACAAGAAAATAGTAAGGTTGTGATTGAACAGAAAAGGGAAAATGCTGAAGGACCAGAACCATTGGGCCAAGATGGAGATCGTGCGAGAGGAGGACAGGCAGATGGTGCACCTCAAAAAGGTTAGGTGGGTGGTTGACAAGAAAGGGTAAGGTTGTGGTTGAACAGAACAGAAAAGGAAAACTGCCGAAGGACCAGAACCACCGGGTTGGTGGTGGTTGAGGGGAGGGAGAAGTTGAAACTGCAGAAGGCCCTAGGACCAGAACCACCGGGCCAAGATGAAGATCATGCGAGAGGAGGACAGGCAGATGGTGCAACTGAAAAAGGTAAGGTGGGTAATTGATCAGAAAAGGTAAGGCAGATGGTGCGACTGAAAAATGTAAGATTGGTGGTTGAAGGGAGTGAAAATCTGAAACTGCAGAAGGTTCAGAACCACCGGGCCAAGATGGAGATCAGGCAGGATAGGCAGATGGTGCAACTGACAAATATAAGGTCGGTAATTGCGCAGGGTGAGAAGCTGAAACTGCAGAAGAACCAGAATCACAGCGCTTATTTGGGTATCATGAGGGAGGAGGACAGGCAGATGGGGCAGCTGAAAGAGGTAAGATGGATGGTTGAACAGAGCGAGAAGCTGAAACTTCAGAAGGACCAGAACCACCAGGCCAAGATGGAGATCATGAAAAAGGAGGATAGACAGATGGTGCAGCTGCAAAAGGTAAGGTGGGTGTTGGAGGGGAGGGAGAAGCTGAAACTGCATAAGGACCAGAACCACCGAGCCAAGATGGAGATCATGAGAGAGTAGGACAGGCAGATGGTGCAGCTGAGAGAGGTATAGAGGATATCTTCCCTTAATAGCCAGAAGGTGTCATCAGCATGTGTGCAAGGAAGGCTGATAGCCCCTTCTGGCTTTCAATGGTCGATATTTGTTGATTTCAGTGTAAAGTCGTGTGTTTTTTTCAAGCGTTGTCATAGAAAACAATTTTTTTTTTCGAATAGTGCAGCCTTGATTGATAATACCAAATTTTTCTATGACCACGAAGGTAATATAGTACGGTCTAACACTGAAATCAGCAGATGTTCTTGTCATTTCTCATGCTTTTTGACAAAAGAAATAACTTGCGTGATCTACACTGTCACGTCACAGGTTTGAGTATTCTGATGTCATAAATGACACAAACTTTAGAACTGAAAAAGGTAAGGTGGGTGGTTTATCAGGAAAGTGTAGGAAAAATGATTCAATGATTGAGTGTTTAACTGTTTATTGTATTTAGTGCTCTTCTAGACGTATTCTTAATATTCTTAGTCTTAAATATACCAGACGTTTTCAATTTGATTATAGACTTAAGAATAAAAAATAGACTTGGATTCAAGACAAATTACGCGTGCGGCCACAAATTTGCCGAATACCAATGTCGCTAATAGCGTGTTTATAATAAATCAATTTGAAGAATATTCTTTATTCTTACGTCTTAAGACTAAGAATGCGTTGGTGAATACGGGCCCAGACCATCTCCTACATGGACACGTGTGTGAACTGCCTGTTAGTTTTCTTGCTATATCAAGTGTGCATACGTTAGTTTTGCTGAAAAATGGCTTATTTCAGTATTTTACACCACTGCCATTCGTCTTGGTACTAGTATTAGCGACACCTTTCCAGATTTTACATAATTAAGAACAATGCCGCATGGTAAAATGTTGTAAAAACACGTTTACTCTTTAACAAAAACGAATGAATTTTAGGAAGATACACACGTACCGGGCCCGTATTCGCCAACACATTTTTAGCTCGACTTTTCGAAGAAAAGGCAAGCTTTTCTACTCACCCCGGCGTCGGCGTCCGAGCTAGGTTAAAGTTTTTCGGTAAGCTAGTTATGCAGCAATGGCTTAAGGGATTTCATTTAAACTTAAAACGTTCATTCCCACATTAAAATGAACCTACTGTGTAGTCCAAGTTTGGTATCTCTACATTGAAATTTGTCAAAATTATGGGCCTTTTTACACTTAGAAATTTACATATAAGTATATGGACAGGTTAAATTTTTTCGCTAAGCTGGTTTCTCAGGTATGGCGTGAGGATTTAATTCCAACTTAGAACACTTATTCCCTATATTAAAATGAACTCATAGGCCAATTTGGATAACGCATATGAATAGGTTAAAGTTTGTCGGTAAGCTAGCTTCTCAACTGTTCGTTTCCTCTCTCTAACTCGAGAACGGATTAAACTATTGTAATGAAACTTCAAACATAGATACCTTATAGCGAGACCTCGCTTGGGATTGCATATGGGGTGGGTGGGGTCAAGGTCAATGTCACTGTTACTAAAAATAGAACAACGGTTTCCGCTCAATAACTTGAGAACGTATTGAGATATTTTAATAAAACTTAATACATAGATACCTTATATCAAGACCTCACTTGGGTTTGCATATGGGGTGGGTGGGGTCAAGGTCACTGTTACTAAATATAGATAAACGGTTTCCGCCCAATAACTTGAGAATGCATTCAGATATTTTAATGAAACTTAATACATAGATACATTATATCGAGACCTCGTTTGGAATTGCATATGGGGTGGGTGGAGTCAAGGTCACTGTCACTAAAAATAAAAAAACGGTTTCCGCTGAATAACTTGAGAACGCATTGAGATATTTTAATGAAACTGTATACATGCATACCTTACATCAAGACCTCGCTTGGGATTGCATATGGGGTGGGTGGGGTCAAGGTCAAGGTCACTGTTACTTAAAATTGAAACACGGTTTCCGCTCAATAATTTGAGAACGCATTGAGATATTTTAATGAAACTTAATGCATACATACCTTACATCAAGACCTTTGCTTGGGATTGCATATGGGGTGGGTGGATTCAAGGTCAATGTCACTTTTACTTAAAATAGAAAAACGGTTTCCGCTCAATAACTTGATAATGCTTTGAGATATTTTAATGATACTTATATCAAGACCTCGCTTGGGATTATATATAGGGTGGGTGGGGTCAAGGTCGAGGTCCAGATCACCGTTACTTTAAATAAAAAATGGTTTCCACTAAGTAGCTTGAGAACACATTGAGATATTTCATTGAAACTTCATACATTTATATCTTATATCTAGACCTCGCTTGGGATTGCATATGGGGTGGGTGGGGTCAAGGTCACCGTTACTAAAACAGACAAACAGTTTACGCTCAATAGCTTGAGGAGACATTGAGATTTTTAATAAAACTTAATAAATAGATATCTTATAAATAGACCTCGCTTTGTATTGCATATGGGGTTGGTGGGGTCAGGGTCAATTTTACTATTACTAAAAATTTTATTGATGTGCTGACTTTAATGCATTTCGTTTGAAAATTTTGGTTTTCGTAGAATTTCCATATTTCTTGTTTTAGAAAAAAAATGCCAGTAACTCTGACAAGCAAAAGAAAAGTCGAGCGCGTTGTCCTCCGACAGCTCTTGTTAAACTTAAGAATAAAGAACAAACTTAGACTAAAAAATACTAATGCGTTCGCAAATATGCTGGGTTCCAATATTGCGTATGTCATTAACAAATCGTTATAAATAAATAATGGTGTAATTAGAGTTGGTGGATACCAAGAAGTACTCAAATTTACAGCGTTTTAATAATAAAACAGTTAGAATATTCTTAATTCTTAGTCTTAAGTCTAAGAATAGTTTGTTGAATAAGGGCCCTGGTAATTCATATCCGGCTTTATTGAGTGTACGTTCAGCGAATGTTTAAATTCTTTTTTGTTTCAGCTTCACAGACAGAAGAAGCGGTTGAAGAAGAAGAATCGACTTCTGAAGGAGCTAGAGACGGCCAGCATGAAAACGGAGAAACAGTTACTAAAACAGCAAGAACTCAAGGTAGTAACCAAGGATGACCAATAAGCTTTTATGGTTCCGATAGGGTCGTAGTTAAACAGATTTAATAAGTTGTTTATAATGTTTTCGGTTTGTTTATTGCACTTGGATTGATATTTTCTGTTCCTGATTGTATTTTCAACGAAATATACCGAATAAACGCGAGTAACCATAATTAGACTACAAAAACTAGCATATCCTCGTAATCGATTTGATATACTTATATGTCCATGCATTAGGGTCTATGTCAGGTGAAATCAGTAACTATTAGGGATGGGACCGAATACTGAAATCAGTATTCGAATATTCGTTTTAGGTATTCGAATATATTCGAATATTCGTTTTGTAAATACTACTATATACGGCACTCTGTCCGAATAAATACCTATCCGAACTATTGTACTACGTGTACGTAGTTGTTTAACCTGTTTTCAGTGGTAAATGAGTGATATAACTTAGTGAGTGTTTGGAAAATATAAAGAAATGTAAAATATTGTTAAATGTATTGTTAATTAATTTGTTAATCGCACTAACTATGAATCAGTGTGATGATGATGCGTATAACACATGAGTGAATGTTTTTTTCAGGAGAAGCACCTACACGAATTGGTGGCTTGGGAAGAGGAACATAAACGACAACAGGTACATTAATTAGCAAATCTAAGTTCGTAACGCCAATTAGTTATTTACGAAATATTTTTCCATTTATCGTTGTTTATCGGCCAATGGAGTTCTGTTGCATTGGAATTCAACCACAAGGCCGTCAGCCCGAGTGGTTTAATATCCACGCATCAGAACGACAAAGAGTTATTTATTGGCCGATAAACAACGATTATGCGAACATTAATTCGATTCTAACTGGATATGACAAATATTTTTGCAATTGTAAGCCCCCCCCCCCCCCCCCCCCAAAAAAAAGTCCGTCCCGTTTCTGGTCTCCCGACCGACCCTTTACTTTTGCTGCCGACCCTACATATTTTTTTCCAACTAAACTAAAAACTTAACTAAATGGTGTTTAGATATACACCCTATTTATGGTCACTGATCACTATAATCCATCCATCTAAATTGTGTACAGGAGAAGAACTGGTGGGATGTGAACTCGCAGGAGTATGACCAGAAGTTGCGCGAGAAAGCGGAACACGACCGGAAGCGGCTCCAAGCGGCGGAGAAGCGAGAGGATAAGATTCAGGAGGAAGTGCAAGTGAGCGGGGTTTGAAAGGGACTTGGTCACATATTTGTTCGATATTTAACGTTAATGAAAAAAACACTTATTAACTGAAGACTGCAAAAAAAACGTATCGAAGAAACTACCTCAGGTAGAAAATCGATACGCGCTCGATGACTTATATGGAACATATAGGGCTTTTTCTACTTAACATCTTTTCGTGCTTTTATAAATCATTTCATATTTATGAATCAAGTAAAACACGTATTCAACAACATTTTTTTCAGTGGTGTACCGGTATATCAAACACAGGCATTTGACGCGTTGCTATGCTAATTGCATGCAGTAACAATAATCATTTTAATGGCAAGTAATCAAGAAATGACGAAATAAATAAGTTCTGAAAAAGAATCTCCGTCCGATATATATGTATAACAAAGTTTCAAACTCCAGACGCCAAAACCATTGGGTGCATTGATTCGTTCAGTTTGCATAGATTTTCTCCAGCTTGGTCTTATTTGACCCACACGTGATTTTCCTTTAAGCAAACATTTCGTTCAGGTATTTAAACACATCAGTGGGACGTTTACGCTAGGCGAACGATAATTCAAAAGTAACTTACATTTTCAACGAAAGAAACATTTTGCACATGGAATTTTAAACAAAAAAAATCCGTTAGAAAACTACAAATCGTCTATTCAAAGCCATAAGGGCCTATTTGCCTTCTTTGCACATACTTTATTATGCTGATGGTCCCTTCTGCCTTCAAGGGACGAAATAAGGTTTGTCTGATTTACCCATCAGTTATCTTAATATTTATACTGGAGTATGAGTATTTTATGTTATGTCTGAATCACCCATTAGTTATCTTAATATTTATACCGGAGTATGCGTATTTTATTTTACGTCCGAGTCACCCATTAGTTGTCGCAATATTTATACTGGAGTATGAGTATTTTATGTTATGTCTGAATCACCCATTAGTTATCTTAATATTTATACTGGAGTACGCGTATTTTATTTTATGTCTGATTCACCCATTAGTTATCTCAGTATTTATGCTGGAGTATGAGTATTTTATGTTATGTCTGAATCACCCATTAGTTATCTCAATATTTATACTGGAGTATGAGTATTTTATGTTATGTCTGAATCACACATTAGTTATCTTAATATTTATACTGGAGTATGAGTATTTTATTTTATGCCTGAATCACCTATTAGTTATCTTAATATTTATACTGGAGTATGAGTATTTTATTTATTACTTGATTTTCAGAGAATTGCGAAAGAAAATGAAGAGGAGAAACTGTATTTTACCAAACGCTACGTGGTCTATGAGAAGAAGGCAAAGTAAGCACACGTCTTGTAGATGCATGCACAATTTCACAATAACACGTAAGGCCAGAGTTTTTTCTAGTTATTGGTTCTCGGACATTTTTGGAAAAGTGTCCGGTTGGAGGAGGGACAAAAACATAAAAAATTAGTGACTATACTTTCACTAATGGAAATGCGCAGTGATATTAAAATCTTTATGATTTATTTCTTACAAAAATCATTTAACACAACATTAAACTTAATCACTGCATGATAACCATGACATTAATACCAATAATAGTGACATTAAAAGGCAGTGCTTATCATATACAAACTACTGTTAAAATATGCTCACACTTAAGCATAGTAGGCCTACGTCATATTTATACATGCCATGGTAATTTCAAATGATTTGGATGATTTTATGAACCGACTATCCACACAGAATCGAGTTCAATGACAACTTGAACAAAATGTGTGCACATATTCACTACACAATTGGTAATCGAGTTTTGGTGGGCTATTTGATTATTTAATGATACCGCCTAAAAGTAAAAATTCACATGATATTGAATGTGGAAGAATATGCTCTTTAAATCTATAGTCATAACTAAAACATCTAATAAAGATTCATGTTTTTTAAGATACAGATGTTTAAAAGTGGATACTTTCTTTTTTTGTTTTGACTATGTTCTTTGTTATTTTCATTTTTACACCTGTTACGTTTGTGTACTATGTTTGACCATAAATATGGAATTAATTCGGAAAAAATGATAGCATTTTATTGAATGATGATTAAAGTTACATAGACTTTATTTTTTGTTTAAATATTACATACAGGTATCGAAAACAAAATTTAAAAAAATACGAGTGGATACTTTCTTTTTTGGTAGAGTATATTTAAAAATACCTCAATAATTTACGGTTTAGATGTATTGAATGTTAAATAGTCCAAGTTGATACTGCAACCTGTACAAAAACAGATCTTGTGTAACTGTAAGATACCCTAATCATTGTCAAAGTTTGGGTGTATAAAACTTTTTCTGAAATGAATAATAAAACACACAAACACTTTTTTTCTTTTAGAGCGGGACAGAAAGCTTTGGTTGCCCAGATAGAAAGGAAGCTGACCACCGCCCAGGAGAACTACGAGCAGCAGGTGAAAGAGCGGCTAAAAGAAATCAAGCTAGACGTGTAAGATGCCAATAAGTTCTGGATTTGACAAAGAAAAATAGATATGTAATAACCTAAATGCCATTAGAGCTAACCGGCGTGTAACGTGGTATTTAGTTATTGAATTTTTTCATAAACTACTAAAAGTATTTAAAGCCGCAGTCCATAGAATATTATTATTCAATACATCTTAAATTTGCATTAGTTCTAATGAACGTTAATGATGTTTATTCGACTGAAAACTGTTTCTTATTTACGAAAGACCTTTTATAATGTCTATGTTCGAAAACGCTTGGTACGAACGAAATATACACTATATATAATATAATCTACATGCTGATTTACTCCAGAGGCATCACCAGCTATCTGGTACAGAAACGATAAAAAGTTACCAAAGCGTTATTACTTTACCGATTTCAATGCGTGTTTTTGTATTTTGATCGGTAAGATGTCCATAGGAAGGATTTCTGCAAAGTTCTATTTTTATTAAAATATTTCTGGACTGCTGCTTTAATATAAGATAAATAAAACTCCAAAAACATCAGCAGGAGAGAAACCCTTAATAACATCCGTAGGTCCTTTATTTGAGGCAAGTGATATGCAAATATTTAATGACAAATAAAGAGACTGTGCTTATAAACCTTAAATAGAAGCATTTAAATCATAAAACATGCATTTACTAAATTATATGAAAATGTCAAAGAATTGGTCACCCCCCCTGCCCCTTTTTAGCAGCACCCTGTACCTTTTCTGATTCTAGATCTTTCCCTATACCATATACATGTAATATGTTATCAGGGGCGTAGCTTGGTGTAAATAAATGTGTAGGCTAAAATCTAGTGGCGGGGGGTGAATGCATGCTCGCCTAGAATTTTCGTCCGAGAGTGTCTGAGGTGCATTTTGGCGTATGTGTAGAAGAAATAAATAAGTGTTTTAGATCATTAATATCATAACAATTTACTTAAATTAATGTATCAAGAAATTGACAGCAATTGAACATTCTTCATAAATTTTTCAATAATTTCTTGGTAATTATTACTAAAACCCGCATTGCATGTAAGAACAACGTCAAATTAGTAGAAGTCTAGTTTTCTTCATTTATGTGATGCAAACACGTTAATAACTAGGTCAACATAGATATTCATGTCCATGTGAACATGGATCGGGGCTAACGACGACAGCCTGTCAGACGTTATTGTTGTTCGCAAATAGTTCTTCGTTCACTTAAATGACCTTTCACATGTGGCCGACGTCAGTTAAAAAGACCAAAATAAATGTACAAATGCAAGGATACAGGTCCTTGCACGATCGCTAAAGGGTGTCTTGGAGTCTGAAAGGCTTCCTGTCTGCCATGCTTCATCTGATTCCATGTAGCAATTTCTGACTTGAATGTCTCGTATGTTTGAGGAAGATCGTGGGCAAAGGCAGCGCATATTGTCTACAGGGTATCATCCCGTAACTCAGGCAGTTTTGAAGGCAAAAAATGTTGCGCACAATACTGATCTTAATTACTCAAGAGATGAGTTTCCATTTCTAAAACACGGCGTCAACGAACTTCACCAATATTCGGGTCTATTCTTTTCACAGCTTGTTTCTGATTTTCCATTGACCTCCACCCCCACCCCACCTCTGATTTTATTGCATTTTGGGCATTTTTATTTTTTCGATTTTCTAGGGCCTGTAGGAAGCTATGCCCTTGGTTATTAATTACACAAACTTAGTTTCCTGGTTTCTTTTACATTGGTCCGTACGTATTTTGTTTAATGGTTTTAAATCGATATGAAACGTTAATAAATATATGTACTTTGTTTACCTATAGACCATCTAAATGGCTATAATAATTGTCTTTATTAAACCTCACTTGATTATTTCTCTATATAATGCATATAAACTGCAGCGGGCAACAATTTGATATGTCGCCCGGCAATGACGCCCGCTACCGCTATGTCGCCCGGTACGCAAATGATACGGGATTGTTCGGTATAATGAAATAAATATTGACTTCCTTGAGGGCGACAGTGCGTCTCGTCAACCCTCGACAAACACTGTCGACATCGGCTAAAGCCTCGGTGGACAATTTTGCCTCGGGTTGACAAGACGCACTGTCACCCTCAAGGAAGTCAATATTTATATAATGTTTGACAGTAAAAAGGAGGAAGGACGAACGAAGCATGCACTGAAGGCTCAACAGAAGCACGAGAAGCAAAACCACAAGCGCTTCCTGAAAATGCTGCACAAGACACAACAGGTATAGTTCTTGGATATTGAAAGGAAATTGACACTTGTTGAAGTTTGTGCATGATATTATATTTAAGAAATAATTTTCGATTTATCGTTGTTTATCGGCTGATGCCTAGGAATTAAACCACGAGGGCGTTAGCCCGAGTTGTTTAATAGTCACGCATCAGAACTACAAAGAGTTGTTTATTGACCGATAAACAACGATAATGCGAAAATTATTTCGATACTTGACATATATTTTTGCAATTGTAATTGGAACTACTTTTTACTATGCTCCGCTCAGAATCGGGACTACTGTTTGCGTTGTTTGTTGGGTAGTTTAACAACGATAATTTTGTTCTTTGTCTATAGAAAAATTAGCGTGTATAATGTTAGAATGATTGTCCATATACTGTTTTTGATAGATTTTATAAGTTAACTGCCCTGGTATATACATTTAATACATTAATTAGGTACATGAAGTAAAACGAAAACAAAAATAATCAAAGTACATGTATTGTCGTTGAAGTTAGCAATAAAGCCTTTCGATCGTAAATCATCGAATTAAGTATAAAAACTGTCAAAAATGTAGTTGTAAGTATACGATTTGATTTTAAACGTTGTTGAAAATACTCATGTCAGTTTGTTCTGCAGCTTTAAAAACATACCATAATGCAGTTATGCTTTAATATAGATCTATATTATATTTTAACCTGAGAAATAGTATTGTACGTTGTCATACTGTGTTACACGTTTTTAACAACACTCGTATATTTATTTCATAGGGCATCGAAGAAGCTAACAACACCATTGCCAAGGCGTTTGAAACCATAGCAACGCAGATTAAAAAGGGGAGAGAAGAAAAAGAGCAGGAGCAGCGTAAAAAGATGAAAAAGTATGGTTGCTAAGTGTGTTATTTTGTTTTGGCATACATGTTTAAACTCCATCTGACTAAAGAGCACGACCTTTCTATCGCGTAGCGTATTTTAGGATATAATTTAATCAGATTGCATGTTTACTCGGACTGTATTTGCACATAGGTTTATTGGTGCGTTTTTTCACGAATATTTATATTAGTTTTTGAACCGTTGATATGTTTTCTTAAAATCACCGTTGTTGTATCTCAGACTCCAGAAGGATGCACAAAAATGGTCGAAACGAATTAAGAAAGAAATCAGCCTTATGTTTTATTATTCTAATATAAGTTATGCCATAGTTTTACACTGAGCAGTTGATATGTTTTCTAAAAATCGCTGATCTGTTTTCTCTCTGACAGAAGGTTGCGCATAAATAGTCTAAACATGATGAAGAACGAAATCAGCCTTATGCTTTACATGTATATACCGGTAGTTATGTCATAGTTTTACACTGCGCAGTTGAGTGGATATGTTTCTTAAAGTTAGTGATATTTTTTTCTACCAGACTTCAGAATGATACGCAGAAATGGTTGAAACAGGGACGAAATAAATCAGCCTTATGCATGTTTTCTATGTGCGTTATGCTTTGTTTTCCCACTGAGCAGTCGATATGTTTTCTTAAAATCGCCGATATTTGTTTCTCGCAGAAGTGGTCAAAAACAGGTAAAGAAGGAAATCAGGCACTATGAAAAGTCTCAATTTCAAACTGAGTCTTAACATTTTCACATCAGTTTGAATTTTGGATCTGAATTTCTTTGGCTAATACTGTATATTTAGACTTAATTTGATATTGAGACCTTTTGTAGTCTTGGGTCATCCAATGACTGGGAAACCCATGCGAAATGCGATATTTGCGCATAAAATTCATAAAAATCGCAAATAAATGTCCACTAGTGCGATTTTACGTCGCACCGACATTTTTAGTACAAATCGAAAAACGTTGCCGTACAATACACAATGCTCGATCTGGTTTGCAGTTTTGTCACTACGCGATGAGATTTTATCCGTGAAAGTAATTTGGCAGTCTAAATAATCAGTATCAACAGACGCTCATGTACCCTTTGAACGGAAGCCTCTATGTGGTGTATTTTTATGCCCCCCTTCGAAGAAGTGGGGGTATCTTGCTTTGCACCTGTCCGTCCGTCGGTCGGTCGGTCGTCGGTCTCTCGGTCTGTCCGTAGACCATTTCGTTTCCGCACGATATCTTGAGAACGTTTTGACCTACGATCATAAAAGTTGGTACGCTGGTTACTTGGGAGGAAAGGAAGACGCCTATAAATGTTGAGATCAACAGGTCAAAGGTCAAAGGTCAAGGTCACCGTTGCTAAAAATAGAAAACGGTTTCCGCTCAATAACTTGAGAGCGCATTGAGATATTTTGATGAAACTTCATACATATATACCTTATATTGAGACCTCGCTTGGGATTGCATATCGGGTGGGTGGGGTCAAGGTCACCGTTACCAAAAATAGAAAAACGGTTTCCGCTCAATAACTTGAGAACGCATCTCGTTATTTTAATGAAATTTCATACATAGATACCTTATATTGAGACATCGCTTGGGATTGCATATGGGGTGGGTAGGGTCAAGGTCAAGGTCACCGTTACTAAAAATAGAAAAAAAACGGTCTCCGCTCAATAACTTGAGAACGCATCGAGATATTTTAATGAAATTTTATACATAGATACCTTATATCGAGACCTCGCTTGGGATTGCATATGGGTTGGGTGGGGTCAAGGTCAAGGTCACCGTTACTAAAAATGGGGAAAACGGTTTCCGCTCAATAACTTGAGAATGCATCGAGATAGTTTAATGAAACTTCATACATAAATACCTTATATTGAGACCTCGGTTGGGATTGCATATGGGATGGGCGAGGTCAAGGTCACAGTTGCTGAAAATAGAAAAACGGTTTCCGCTCAATAACTTGAGAACTCATCGAGATATTTTAATGAAACTTCATACATAGATACCTTATATTGAGACCTCTCTTGGGGTTTCATATGGGTTTGGCGGGGTCAAGGTCACCATTATTAAAGATAGAAAAACGCTTTCCGCTCAATAACTTGAGAACGCATCGATATATTTTAATGAAACTTCATACATAGATACCTTATATTGAGACCTCTCTTGGGATTTCATATGGGTTTGGCGGGGTCAAGGTCACCATTACTAAAAGTAGAAAAACGGTTTCCGCTCCATAACTTGAGAACGCATCGAGATATTTTAATGAAACTTCATACATAGATACCATATATCGAGACCTTGCTTGGGATTGCATATTTAAAAAAAATTGTTAACAATTGCACATATTCACAACTTGGCTGCAAGTGGGGGGGAATATATATGTTTTACAAACATCTCTTGTTTCGATTGAAACAGACGTTCACAACATGTAATTGCTGTAAATCCCATGTAAATCACAGGAAATCACATATATATTTAAAGAAAGGCCCATATATTTTTGTGGAGATGAGAAAATAAATCATATGGAAAAATCCTTTCCAAGTCACTGGTCATATTTTACAGTTGTGTTATGCCAAATGTTTACATTTAGCGTTCGGTGTTGTTTTCTCTCAGACTTCAGAAGGATGCGCAGAAATGGTCGAAACAGGTGAAGAAGGGAATCAGCAAGCGAGAATCGCAGATGAAGAGCAAGCAGGAGGAGCGATCCACCATACTCGAGAAGGTAGGTCTCAGTTAAAATGCTTGCCGTTTATTTGTATGCAAATGCAGAATTGATATGGCGTTGAAGGCAAGTCACGGAAAATTCTTGCCGTTTGCTTGCATACAAATGCAGAATTGATATGGGGTTTAAGGCATGTCACAAAAAATTATTGCCGTTTTCTTATATACAAATGCAGAATTGATATGACATTGAAGGTAAGTCAAAGAAATTGCATGCCGTTTACTTGTATGCAAATGTAGAATTGATATGGCATGGAAGACAAGTCACAGAAAATGCATGCCCTTTATTTTCTTAAAAATGCAGAATTTATAATGAATTTACATGTTCAAAAGTAATTTGGCTAATAAGTGTCCATCCAACTCATTAAAAATCATGTTGTCATACAAAATGATAAATGTAGTGTATTTTTATCAGATTTGGGTTAACCGATTCTTATTTCATCGAACGTGATCTTTGAAATACTGAAAACCCTATTCGCATGTTTCAAATAATACATGCCTATATTAAACCATTGTTGAGTTTTTGTAGATTCACAAGGGATAACAAAATGTTTTGAACGCTGAGTTCAAATATATAGTTTGAATAAGTTTTCTACGCATGAATGCATTTTTACGGTATGTGCATGTACGTCTGCAAAAGTCGAACGTTTGAGCAAAGATTGTTCGCAAATATTGTCCGCAGTCCAAAAGACCGTCGTTTAATCAAAGATTGTCCGCAAATATTGTCCGCAGTCCAAAAGTCCGACGTTTAATCAAAGATTTCCGCAAATATAGTCCGCAGTCCGAAAGTCAGACGTTTAAGCAAATATTGTCCGCAATTAATGTCCGCGGCCCAAAAGTCCGACGTTTATTCAAAGATTGTTAACAAATACTGTCCGCAGTCTAAAACTCCGACGTTTAATCCACGATTGTCCGCAAAGATTGTCCACAGTCCAAAAGTCAGACGTTTAAATTAATCAAAGATTGTCCTTAAATAATGTCCGCAGTCCAAAAGTCCGACATCAAAGATTGTCCTCAAATATTTTCCGCAGTCCAAAGGTCCGACGTTTACTCAAAGAGTGTCCACAAACAATGTCCGCAATCCAAAAGTCCAACGTTTAAGCAAAAAATGTCCGCCATTAATGTTTTCAATCCAAACGTCCGACGTTTAAGCAAAGATTGTCCGCAAAGACTGTCCACAAATAATGTCCGCTGTCAAAAAGTCCGACTTTTAAGCAAAGACTGTCCGTAAAGATTGTCCGCAGATATTGATGCACTGTTCGTCTAAAAAGTATGCCGTCAATCTTTACGAAATCCATTTTACTATTTGCAGACTGACAAAAATTTGGCGAAATATAGAACAACTGTACATGAACATGAAAATTTCTATGACTAAGACCCATCAGTCAATGTTTGTGACGAACATAAAAATAGTGTTGCACTTGTCATGCATAGGTCATGATGTTCTGAAAGATAACACCGGGTTAGAAAGTCAGGGAGATGTTTCCTTCGCAAATCATATTCCACATGCCACAATCTCACTACTGCAGAAGAGTTTATTTGCATAACTCGACAGTTTCTTCGTTAACACGTATTTGTTTCAAGCTATGTCAAAGCCATCTGCAAACAATGTTAATTTATTATTGTTATTCGGTGTACACGTATTTAAGAACTATATCAAAGCCCTGTAGGACCATATTTTTCACAAATCATATTCTTCACATCTGTGAAAAATATTCTCTCAGTATTCACATGGGTGAACTTTTAGATATATTCTTCACATATTACAGTCTTATTCTTCACATTTTCTGTGAAGTTTGTGATCGCATCCAGTTTTTGAAATGCAGTTACCGGTAAATCAAAATCCTCTGTGATCCTCACGCATACCCCGTTTTTGGCCACACTTAAAACACTTAAAAATGTCACAAGTGAGATCCTATTTTTCACAGATATGTGAAAAATATAATTTGTGAAAAATATGATCCTACAAAGCCCTGTAGGATCATATTTTTCAGAAATCCTATTTTTCATACGCCTGTGAAGAATAGGATCCCCTTTTTCACATTTTTAAGGGTGAAGAATGTGATTGGCCAAAAAGAGGGTATGCGTACGGATCACATTTTTCACATATTTTATGGTGAAAATGTATCTCGACAAGCGATGAAATCATTATTTGAAGCATTATTATACAGTTATCATCATCATCATCATCATCGTCATCATGATCATCACCACCATCATCGTCATCATCATCATCGTCATCATAATTATGTTATGCATCACCATTATTATCATTATACTTAACTTCATCATCAGTATTGTCATCAGTATGAGAAACTAAGCCCCATTTAGGAGCTTATGTGTCAATACGCTTAATCGTTTGTCAATACGTTTGTACGGTCTAATTAGGAGATTGAAATGTATGTACTCGAGTACGTTCATACGAACGTACACTTTTTATTGGGATATTAACCAATGCACGCATCCGAACATACGTACAAAGACACGTCCTATTTTGGGTTATTAAAACCAAAATAACCATGCATATGTCCGCCCGAACTTAAATATACGTATATACGGACGGTAATATAATGATCTCATTAGAACCTCCGCACATGTTAGTACGTACGTTTGGACAGTACAGTAGCGTAGCCTACCGTACCTCCCTAATCGTATCGTACGGTGCCATATCGTTCCTTACCGTATCGTACCGTACCTAACCGTACAGTTCCGTACCGCAACGCACCGTACCGTACTGTACCGTACCGTACATTACCATACCATAGCATTACAAACCATACCGAACATGCCATGCCACGCCATACCATGCCATACCATACCAAGCCGTACCATACTTAACCGTCTGGTACCGTGCAGTACCATATCGTACAATACTATGCATACTGTACCGTACCGTAAATCAATCCGTTTGTGTTTCGGGCACATACA
This sequence comes from Congeria kusceri, assembly GCA_027627225.1. Taxonomy (NCBI): domain Eukaryota; kingdom Metazoa; phylum Mollusca; class Bivalvia; order Myida; family Dreissenidae; genus Congeria; species Congeria kusceri. The sequence goes on from CM051038.1 coordinate 12,277,022, forward strand.
GTGTGAAAAATAGGATTATGATTTTAAAAATTCACTTTTTTTTAAATTTGAACACTTTTTTTCATGTATGAAGGATATGATTTGAGTGCATATCAAAAACTGAACTCGATCACAAATTTCACAGAAAATGTGAAGAATGAGATTGCGATGTGTGAAGAATGAGATCCTATTTTTCACACCTGTGAACAATGAGTTCATATTTTTCACATGTGTGAAAAATGTTATTTGTGAAAAATACGGTCCTACAAAGCCCATTGCAAAACTAGTACACTACAGGATACCGTGTTTTGCGTGTAGGCATCAAGTTATATACTGCATTTATTATTGAGGATTTTCATATTTATTTTTATTGTTTATCCCTATATCTTCTTTTTAAAGCATGTATGTATTTAACATGTATTTATTTACCGCATGAACCAAAAACAATATTCGAAAGAAATCAAAAGGAACATATCGTTGTTTTCGCTCATTGATTTAAATTCTTGAACTAATAAATACATTCTTGAATGATATATTTGAGGCGTGTCGTGGGAAAACCGGGCTTAATGCATGTGCGAAAAGTGTCGTCCCGGATTAGCCTTTACAGTCCGCACAGACTCATCCGGGACGGCACGTTCCGCTTTTATGATATTTTTTGTTTCAAGGAAGTCTCTTCAGTAAAGATAAATCCACTGTAGGCGGAAAGTGCCGTCACTGTGCTAATCCGGGACGCACTTCACGCACATGTATTAAGCCCGGTTTTCCCACGACACGCCTCATTTATTTAATTTAAGCACTTATCACCCGTTCATTCATTTTTATCAACACATTTAGATATTATTGTTGTTGTTGATTTCAGTCTCGTTTAGTTGCGCACGACTCCCGGATATTACGTAATAAACTGCGAGACACTTATGGTGCGGAAAATTTTGACAAAAAAGTTTTCCGAGTGGAACGATTTCATTCCCTCGGCACTCGACCGTCCACGCACGATTGGAATACTTCGAATATTAGTCTACTGTGAAAATACTTGAAATGTATGCGTCAACAGGAAAACATGGAATAACTGTAAATGTATGAGCCAGTTGGTCACGTGAAAGAAAGTAATTTGTTGGAATACTTCGAATATAAGTCGGCTTTTAAGCTATGTTAATGTGCCAAAAGTGAACGAATCAGATGGTTGCAAAATTAGTCGATTGTGAACATTTTGTAAATGTATGGACCTGTATGAAACAAATGCGGTGGTTGGAACACTTCGAATATGTCAAATATAAATATACTGTAATAATTGTGTAAATGTATAGACCAATAGGAATCGCGTCCAACAATTGAAATACTTCGAATATTACTCTATCGCGATAATACTGGAAACATATGGGCCAATAGTGAACACATGAAGTGGTTGGAATACTTCGAATATTAGTCGAACGTGATAATACTGGAATAGGGAATGAATCTGATAATTGGAATACTTCGAATATTAGTCGAACGTGATAATACTGGAATTGGAAACGAATCTGATAATTGGAATACTTCGAATATTAGTCGAACGTGATAATTCTGGAATCGGAAACGATTCTGATAATTGTTATACGTCTTATTTTAGTAGACTGTGATAATTCTGGAATAGGAAACGAATCTAAAAAAGTTTGAATAATTCGAATATAAGTCTACTGTGATAAATATGTAAATGTATGGGCCAAAAGTACGCACATCTTATGAATGGAATACTTTGAATATTATTATCTGTTGTGAATCTGGATCAATAGTAAACAAATTTGTTTAACAAATAGTTGGAATACTTTGAATATCAGTCGTCGGCATATTTATAATACTATGAGTATGCATAAATGCATTATGTTAAATAAATTGTGAGCAATCTATCTCAATATATATGTTTGTATTGTATCGTGAATGTTTGCAACCTTTTTAGCTCATGGTGTATATTTTCTGAGATGGTTGGGAATGGGCCAATAAATAAATGGTTAGATTTCGGTGGTGATCTGCATCATCTTCTGGATCCAGGTAATTTTATAGGATTCTTTATTTTTAGCTTTTAAAGGCCTAGTTTAATCCGTCTTTATTTGACCCCCCCCCCCCCAAATCTGGGGTATTGTACCCCTGTGTATTAGCACCCTGCTGTGGTGACAGTGTGGACACAGTGTGGCGACCCTTATCAGCTGATACACTGTGTGCTTAGCTATTGCTCAGTCAGCTGAGAGAAAAGATTGCAGATAATGATAAGAGACTTTAGGGTGGGCAAATACATAGAGTGGAATACCCCACGGAGACGCCAGACATTCCTTCAACAAGGTCTTTAAGGCAACGTTTGTGTCTTTGTGGAGGACTGAGCTCTCCGAGTGCTCGAGTGCTGTCTAATGGCAAAATATGCATTTTGTACAAAATATCTTCTTATCAGCAACTTATCAGCAACTTATCAGCAACCGCTCGTCAATGTCAACACGATTTCGGAAAAGTACGACCCTCCACAAAATGTGTGTGCCGAGCGCTGGACTGTCAATCCGGGGATCGTGAGTTCGAACCCCAGCCCGGCCACATAGCTTGTGTGGGGATTGGTCATGAAATTATTTCTATGGCCATTCTCCCGCTACCTCTGATACAAGTAGGGCAGTTGTCAGTTACTGGCATAAGTATGTGCACTTAGTACTGGTAAACTGCTTAGATCTGCTAAGCTTGCCCAGGAAAAGTGTGAGTGTGAATGCTGAAATTAACTCAGAAATCCCAACATGTCATACTAAATGGAATGAGTATTTTGTAAATGATACCATTCAATGGGATATTGTCCATGGACAAGTGTTTAAAAACTCTAATGATACATATATGGAATGGTTTCAGACTAGGATTGTCCACAGAATGTTGGGAACAAATTCACTCCTTTTTAAAATGGGCATGTCCAGTAGTAGCGCATGCACTTTTGGCAAATTGTCGGAAGAATCAATTACCCACCTATTCTGGGAATGTAACACAGTGCAAACCCTAATTAAGGATGTTTCCGATAGTTTAAAAATGCAAATATAAGAATTGAAATAAATTGCAAATTGGTAGTGCTTGGTGATACAAAAGAAAACGACAATTGTTTTATTATTTTCATGGAAATTAAAAAGTACATAATACAATTATTTGCATGTAAAAGGAAAGAGATTATCCCAAAGTTTTGAGGTTTAAAAACTAGTCTAAGATTAGCTTTAAATATTTATACAAGCACAAAGTATGAACCCAAAAAAGATTTCTATTGGACAGTTATAAGACTTCTATGCAATTAGTATGTTAAAATAGTTATTTCCATTGTTCATTGTTAACTACTTATAGAGCAGTGTTTGTATACATGGTTGAATGTACTGTGTTGTATATATATTGTATACGTGGTTTAAATCTACTGGTTTTTTTTTTACATATTTATAGTTTATAGTGTGCATTATGTAAGATTTGTAATTTGACCAATTGTTAATTGATATTACGAATTGAATAAAATTGTTAAACGGGAAAAAAAGTGTGAGTAGGTTAACTGACCGTTGTGATTTGACTGAAATACTGTAAAATACGGCAAAAAATCCAAATAAACAAGCAATCTACAAAATGTGTGGGATGGGGTGGGGTATGTGTCGGATATCAAATCAATCTTGTGTTGTGACAAACGTGACAGTTCCCTTGAAACCCGTACCGTCGTAGACGTAGGGCTCATTTCCCCTATTACCTGCCCCCATATTGCTCGATTTCCCCTATTACCTGCTCCTATATCGCTCGATTTCCTTTATCACCTGCCCCCATATCGCTCGATTTCCCCTATTACCTGCCCCCATATCGCTCGCTGTATAGCTCATAAAGATGACATTTAATTTGACCCTCGCTTCCTACTAAATTTCTTTGACATACCGAGATAAGGCCAGATTGTGTTGATTATTAGTTTCTAGGATCAGCCGGTATATTTTAATTCAACGTAAATCATGTTGACTATATTCATGTTTATATAACCAGCGTTGCAATGTATAAGTACTGTTATTGTCATGTTTATTGTTTATTGCAATAAATGTGCTTAAAATATTATTCGGCGTAGCTGTCTAAGATCACTTTTGACCTAGATTTTTTTAAATAACTACCAATGAAAAGCTAGAAATAACCTAATTATGCAGCGGTAAAATTGAATACTAGTTTTCTATTGAGCAAATTTTCTTGCGTGGGAGAATTTTAGGGAATGCAAACTTACAAGACTGGTTTAATATATACCAAACAAGAAATGTCTTTAAAAAAGACAATCGGCGTTGACATTAATATACCGAGATATCATTTTTACCCTAAACATATGATAATATGTTCTATGATACAAGAGGGCCAGGATGATCGGTTACGTGGCTTCTCGGACCCCAGACTTTTCGGCCCCCACCTATATAAGAAGACTTCTCGGACCCCAGATTTTTCGGACACCATAAGAAAACTTACTCGGATCCCAAAATTAATTTGTGATTAATTTAATAATTATTAATATGTGTACCGTAAATAAACCGATCATACCGCCCCTTGTTTTCACCAGTGATACATGAATAACCTAAAGAATGTACGTAAACATCATTATTATATAAATTTGTCAGCGAAATTTAACAAATTAACAATGTACGAAACTAATTGCGGGAATGAATGAAACTATTTTTTATCAGACGCGTACAGTTATTCTTAAGTAATATACCCTACCTTCATCTTGGAAGTTATCTATGCATAATACATACACATTTCGAAGTCAATTAATCATTTATAGGCTAAAAAGTTAATAATTTGTTTCGCAGGCAGCGCCGCAACGTATTTTTATGGCCCGCCACGAATTTGATATAATGCCAAAAAATGTTTATTTACTATTTTTTGACGATCGCGCCCGGGTTTTAAAGGAGCAGTCCAGAAATATGTTAATAAAAAAAAAATTGTAGAAAGTGTTTCTAATGGGCATGATACCGAACAAAATACAAAAACTGCGCATTTGAAATCCGTGAATTATTAACATTTTGGTAACTTGCTGTCGTCTATTTTCGGTATGCGATAACTGGTGATGACTCAGGAGTAAACCAGTATGTACATTATAGTATTTCGTTCGTACCAAGCGCTTTTGAACAATTCCTTTCGTAAATAAGAAACACATTTCGGACGAATAAACACCATAAACGTTCATAAGAGCTATTACTAAAATTAAGATGTATTGAATAAGATCCCATGGACAGCGGCTTAAAATTAAACGAATCCGCATTTTAACATAGCGGAAGAAGATTAACCCGGTAGATATTTCGGTATTTCCAGTAACTTTCTTCCTGTCTGAAATACTGTGTGAATTTTGAAAAAATGTCATATTCGATTGGGAGCCTTTATAAATATCGTCTATTTGTTGATTTAAACTTTTGTTTCGTAGATGCTTTTGCTTGTATAATATTTAATATTTAATTCCATATTTTTTGAAGAAAATCTGTGTCAATACAAGTCCTATGGAAACGATCGAAAATGCCAGCTGCATTGACAAGTGTTGATTTTCCTTTCCAAAAATTATTGGTGATTTAAGTTAAATTCTATAAATAGAAGTATTTTAATGCTGATGGTGTATCAATTTGAAGGCACTTATGTTAATTATGAACATTCGAATTGATTGCCTTTTTCATCACCTTGCATAAATGACAGTTTGTGATTAATAAATCTATATTTAGAATTTTATAAAAAAAGGAATGCTTATGTTGTTATTAAAACTTAAAATTGTCTTTAATCTGTACTTAATAACTTGTTTTACTAAGCTATTACATAGTGCCAGAAAAAAAAATACTTCAATAAAAAAAAATCGCCCTCCATCCTGATTTTTTGGAAAAAGTGCCTGAGAAACAATTCATACTTTTTTTTAGCCTTATACCGTGTATCCTAATGGAAAGCGATCTTCAGAGAACATTCAGCGCATTTGAAATAATGATGACTTCCAGTTTGATAGCACAAACTTAAAATTTCATAAGACTATGGCGATTTAAACTTATATTCGGTAGGTATATGATGTATCAAGGGTTTCTGTGTATTGCAAATCATGTACATGTATTAATGCTACGCAAATGAAGAAAAAGTAACATGAATAACATTTCGACGTATTCAGAGACTTATTTCACCACATTTTATTTATTGAAATATATTTTTTTATAAGTTGACAGTGCTCCAGCAAGGCCTAAATGTTCCAGATATATATTATCTGTTTTTCATTCGGGCGTAATCAGTAAATCTTAAGTTACATACAGCTGCGTTTAATGTAGTGTACGCATATAAAAGCGGAAACATAAAATCTATTCCTCGTTTGAAACCGGCAGATTTATTGCTCAATTAAATGTATATTACATATAAAACTACTACTAAGTGCTAATAACAATTTATCTGATGCAAATTTAAAAAGAAATTTTAGGTATGTTTTCGTTCCAGATGCTTTTTATGTGTTTTTCATTCGGGTATACATTTTGCCATAGATACACCCTTGCAAATAATATTAATATTTATATCTACTCTTAAAATTTAAGTCAGATAAGTTTAGTAATTTTACACTGCTACTTACATAAATATATCATCATTAATATATGGATATTGACATTGAAATTGTAATTGAACAGTTTCCCAGCAAGCAAGCCCATATGGGCCCAAAATGGGCTATACCTGGGCAAATATACCATATGAGCCCCATGTAATATTTTTCTGCCAATATCGAGCCCATATCGGACCAAGCAACAAGCCCACATGGGCTCCCATCAAGTATGCCAATATGGTTCCTAGTAAGTCATCCCATTGGGGCCGGGAAAGGGCTTTATCTGGTCTAATGTACCACATGGGCTGCATGTGAGACCCATTTGTGTGGTCTTGCCCATATCAGAACCAGTTGGGTCCTAGGCAAGCAAGCCCATGTGGGTCCCAGAAAGAAACCCGAAATGGGCGCACCACAAGAAAGCCCGTATGGGTCCTAGCAAGAAAGCCCATATAGGTCCCCAGGCAAGCAAGCCCACATGGGTCCCAGCAAGACAGCCTATATGGGTCCCGAACAATATGTCCATATGGATCAACAACAGAAAGCCCATATAGGTCCCAGCAAGAGAGCCCTCATGGGGTTCCAAAGAATCAAGCCCATATGGGCCCCAGCAAGAAGGCTGACATGAGTCCCCAGCAATCAAGCCCGTATGGATCCCATTCAAGCAACCCTATATGGGTCCCATAAAAAAAGCCCATTTGGGTGCCCAGCAATTAAGCACATATAGGTTCTGGGAAGCAAGCCCATGTGGGCCCGATATGGGATATGCCTGGGCTTATTAACTGCATTGGCCCCATTTAGGTCCCATATACATGTCATGCCCATATCAGTCTCAGATGGGTCCCAGGCCAACAAGCTTAAATGGGTCCCAGCAAGAAAGCCCACATGTGTTCACACAAGCGAATCCATATGAGTCCCATCAAGAAAGCTCATGTCGGTCCCCAAAAAGCAAGCCCATATTGGTCTCAGCAAGAAAGGTAATATGGGCCCCAAACAAGCAGGCCTACATGGGTCACCAACAGCAAGCCCATATGGGCCCCAGCAAGAAAGTCCATATTGGCCCCCAACAAGCAGGTCTAGATGGGTCTCAAATAGCAAACCCATATGGGTCCCATCAAGATAGACCATGTGGGCTTCTAACTAGCGAGCCCATATGGGCCCCATATCGGTCTGTGTGCATCTATGACCAGTCCTAATTGCCAAACTGGTACTTGCAAAAAATACGAACGCGCGCAAAAGTGCCCTTTTTAGGAATTAGCACCCTGCCCTTTTTAAATTTTGGCTGGATAACTGGTTGATTAACATCTACATGAGAAGTTGATAGAAATGTGCAATTCTAATTAATTATTAACAGAACGCAACCGCAATTCAATTTCAAATTAACATTCACAGTCAGTTTATAAACATAAAATTCCCCCTTTATTGAAATATTCGCTCTGATGATTTTCTGGACGCTAATTGATGCATGTATATTATAACAGCTATACACCTGCAGCTAAACGCGGGCTATTTTTAGAATGATCGTGAGTGTGTTGAACTCGCTAGAATCAAATAGAGCGTACCGCTAGGCTAAACAAAATAGTGTATTAATTCTGGGAATGAACATAATATTCTGTTCATGACATACGATGAGAAAATATATGTTCATACTTATGCTCAGTTCTAGAGTGTATATCAATAATATGTTTATAGCTTTATTTTAACCGCTTATGTAACATTGTAATCCCCAAAAGCATGCAAAAGTTGTTATTATACATTAAACCATTGTTGTTAGTTTGCATTCCCTAAAATTAGAAAATTTGACCAATTCTATTGGCATTAAATTTTCCCGTTGCATAATTATCGCAAGAAATCCAGGTCAAAAGTGATCTTAGACAGCTACGCCAAAAAAGTGTTGCAAAATTTTTGGGATTAAAACTTACAGAATTGTTTACATAAGCAGTTAAGATAGTGTTATAAACATATCCTCAACATACACTCTGAAACTAAGCATAAGTAATAATGTATGAACATAATATATCATCGTTTGTCATGAATTGAATATTGCAGAATGAACTATTTTGTTAAGCCTTACGGCACGCTCTATAAATCTATAAATAGCGATTTCACAATGCTCTCATGTATCATAGTGCGTTCAACACGTGAAGCATTAAACTGTAGGCTACCTTTGTCGAAATACCATTTTTCGGCGTAGCTGCCTAAGATCACTTTTGACCCAGATTTTCTTGCGATAATTATGCAGCGGGAAAATTGAATGCCAATAGAATTGGGCAAATTTTCTCATTCTAGGGAATGCAAACTTCAAACAACGGTTTAACGTATACCAATAACAGTTGCATATTTGGGGATTAAAAATTTACATAATTGTTTACATAAGCGGTTAAAATGAAGTTATAAACATATCTTCAACATATACTCTAGAACTGAGGCTAATTATGAACGTATTTTCTCATTGTATGCCATAAACAGAATGCTATATTCATTCACGTAACGAAATAACTATTTTGTTTAGCCTACATTTATATAAGCGTTACGCTCTATAAATAGCCATTGTGCAATGTTCCCATTCCTAAATCTCATTCACAGTGTTGCCGTTCCATGTAGCCCATTGATTCTAGCGAGTTCATTACATAGTAAACAGTAGCGTCATTCTAAAAATAGCGCGCGTAGCTAGCAACAGTTGTATAGCTGTGTTAATATACTCGTACGTGCATCAATAATCATAAACCTGAAAATTTCAATAAATGGGGAATTTATATTTATAAACTTACTGTTAATTTGAATTAAAATTGTGGTTACGATTTATTAACGATTATTTATAATTGCATCTTTCTATCAACTCCTCCAGTAGATGTTATTAAATCTATAAAAAGATGCTACATTTTCTATAGATAAAATGTTATGAAAAAATATTCGGAATACGTCGAATTGTTATTCGCGTAGCATGAAAACACAATTTGCAATACTAATTATACACAGGAACCCCTGATATATCATATTTCTACTGATATAATTTAAAATCGTCATAGTCTAATGAATTGTTATGGTTGCGTCATCAAAAATAAAGTCTTAGCATTTCAAAAATCGCTGAATGTTCCCTTGCTTTTTATTGGGATACGCAGTATAAATGCTTATTTGACTTCAAATCGTCATTATATTAGATAACTAACCTGAATGGTATATTACCGGTACTATAAATAACTTTATAGACTCGTCTGATACATAATAATTTTAATTCAGTCCCGAAATTATTTTCTTACATTGTTAATTTGTTAAATTGGCTTGACAAATTCAGATAACACTTATGTTAACCTAAATTATTTTGGTTATTCATATATCACTGGTGGAAACATGGAGCTGTATGATTGGTTCATTCACAGCATAGATATTCATCATAATTTTATTTAATTTTTAAATTAATACATTTATCTCAAATTAACGTTTGGGTCCGAGAAGTTTTCTTATAGAGTCCGAAAAATCTGGGGTCTAATAATATTGGTGGGGACCAAAAAATCTGGGGTCTGAGAAGTCACGTAACCGATCATCTTGGCCGTCTGTTTAGGTAATTTTTAAATGACATCTCAATATAAATTTCAACGCCGATTGTCTTTTTTAAAGACATTTCTTGTTAGAGTCTAAGCTAGTTTTGTTGAAAGTACATTTCGCGTATAAATCATGTATTTACGAAGCAATTTATTAAATAAAAACTATAAGTTATTTGCAAATGACAAAATAAATATGAAACAATAAAGAAAATACGATATTAAGGCGATGGTAATCGATTTAAACACACCACTGTCAAGCTAAGTATTTCCTTGAATACCTTTTTAAAAAGCGGTTAAAAACGTACAGAGCGGAGAAACTTTGTGGAGGACAGACACCCGGACAGACAGCTTGTATACAAACTCATTAATACTAAACTTCATGGGGGGGGGGGGGGCGTTTGTAACTGATTCGCGAAGCTTACAATCTTTTTTCGACAAATATAGCCAGGAGTTATCAACAAAAGTAGCATCGAGTTTAATATATCTCCGGTTTAACACATTCCAGATCATTCTAAAAATAGCGCGCATTTTCAGCGCATGTATAGCTGCATCAATTGGCTTCCAAAGAATCATAAGCCCCCGGAATATTCAGTAAATGGGAAATTCAAATTAATAAACTTACTGTGCATGTTAACTTGAATTTGAATTGCGCTTACGTTTTATTAAGAATTATTTAGAATTTGCACAGTTCTATCAATTCTCCAGTAGATGTTTTTCAATAACAACACTCGTCTGATACAGAATAATTTTCATTCATTCACGCGAATATTTTCTTACATTGTTAATTTGTTAAATTTTCCTGACAAATTTATATAACACTTATGTTTACGGAAATTATTTTCAGTGGCGTATTCAGGCATACCCCTGTACGTACGCCCGGGCTTACACAAAATACCATGGTTAAACAAATAAGATACATACCCGAAAAGTTACTGAAAATCTGATGCCTAACCAGTGTAAGGCACACTTGTGATCCTATTTAATATTTCAGAAAAAAACCCGACATCTGACTTAGCTGGAATGGTTTCATGTAACTTAATGATTTTTATTTTATTATCTCACTACATATTATATATTCCGACCTATGCTTCAGTATAAATAGCTTCTAATACAAATACGCATCTAGTAACTCAACCATAAAATCGTAACTTTAAAAGAGTTCGCAGATAGTTCGAATGTACATTTTTTCTTCTTTGTCCTTATTTTCTCAAAAATGTTGTTTATATAACACGAACCACTGGGTCCATGTCCACAAAGCTCCTTAGAGGAAACTTAATTAAATTCTTTAAACTCATAAAATTCCTTTAAAATGTGGCTTGTTCATTTAAAATTTACCGTGTGTTAAATGGTTTTAACTCTGTAAAGAATTTAGGAGGTCTGTCGATATGTGCCCAGATCTCCAGATCTACAAACTGGATAAAATGTTATAGTGTGGAAAGTACTATATGGCAAGTACCTATATGTTACATTGAAGAACTATGGCCACATCATTAAAATTGGCAATCGTAAATGGGATAGTCAACTCAGGGGCGTATATTTTTGTGTGCATTAAAAATATTTTCACTTAAGTGCCAATTTTTGAATTGTTATTTTTTAAAACTACACATAAATTATTGAATTCCATTATATTTCAGTACACAGTAGTTAATAATAAGTTGATAACTAATAAACACTAAGCACAATGTCTTTTCCAAATGGAATAACATGTTAAAGTGTTTGTTTTTTAAGTTAAAGATACAATTTTACTTAAGATATTTCTGGAATATGGCCCCAGATCATCTATTGCTCTCATAACTGTTTCATGCGAAATGCACACATAAATCTCAGTGTGAACAGTGCGGGAGGCATATAGTGATTGTACTGTCCATCCTTTCGTCCGTCCGTCCTTCTGTCCGTCCGTGACAAGGTTAAGTGGATGTTACCGTTTCGTCTGCACCAGCACCGCTTACTACAACACTTGGATACTTACACAGTTGTTGCTTATGACCATTCCCTATCCACCTATATCACCAACCTCACTTTGACCTTGACCTAATTTGGACTTATAACAATTCAAAAGTGCCAGTTATTGGTTAACTAGATTTTACCGTTTCGTCTAGCACTAACGCCGCTTACTAAAACACTTGGATATTTACACAATTGTTACTTATGACCGTTCCCAATCCACCCATATCACCCAACCTCACTTTGACCTTGACCTTGACCAAATTTGCACTTATAATAATTCAAATCGGTTGTTTCTTGGTTAACTAGATTTTACCGTTTCGTCTAGCACCAACACTGCTTGCTACAACACTTGGATACTTACACAATTGTTGCTTATGACCATCCCCAATCCACCAGTGTCACCCAGCCTCACCTTGACCTTGAACTAATTTGGACTTATAATAATTCAAAAGTGCCATTTCTTGATTAACTAGATTTTACCGTTTCGTCTAGCACTAATACCGCTTACTACAACAACTGGATATTTACACAATCGTTACTTATGACCGTTCCCAATCCACCCATATCACCCAACCTCACTTTGACCTTGACTTAATTTGGACTAAGAAATGGGCTACCCAGCACCAACCGGGGGCATGTGTGTTTATCAAACACAGAATATGTTTTTCAAAATTTTCTGAGAAACTAAAAAATAAATAAAAATCTCGGTCCTAATGGAATCAACGTTATTGCTCAATACCACCGTCTGTTAAATGGGACCACTCCGTCCAGATTTTCCCACATTTGCGTCCAAGTTCGTAGCCTTATCAGTATTTAAACATTCCATTCTTCTTAATCTTGTTTGTATAGGCCTGTCAAGTATAAATACGTATTTTTCATTGGGCCATATTTAAGACTAACTATAGAAAGGTGAAGAAACGATCGTTGGAAATTCCAAACAAAACTTCATTTTCTAAAGGAGGTAAGTTAACTAGCGTATTTTCCATTTAATTTGTTGGCCGTTATTGAAGCAGACAATGACCAGTTCGTGAAATCAGTCTCTATGTTCATGAAAAGTTGTCAACATTTCTAGACATTTCGTCAGATTGTTACAAAGTATCCGGTAACCTTATGCCTCGGTGGCGCCATACTTTTGAAATCGAAAAAAATATTTTAGCTAGTTTAACCTTTTTTTCCCTTTGAGGCGAACATTTGGTTGTTCGTTTTCAATAAATATACAGTAAATGTATGTCAAACTTGGTAGGTAAATTTGGCCATTTCTAGCAGAGGATCCCAATTGACCAGTGGGTCAAGGCCAAACTGACCAAAAGATGTCAACGTGACCAATGGATGCAAAACCTTGTCTGTGCGATAACTATGGAACCCTTATACATAGGTTCTTCAACCTCGGTAGGTATATTTGGTCATGACTAGTAAAGGACTACTGAGTGCTTGGTTCAAAGGTCACGGTCAAACTTACTAAAAGGTTTAAAACCTTGTCCAGACAACACCTTTGACCTAGGTTCAAAACATTTGGTGGGTAATGACTACAAACACGTCGATATTGATTATTGGGTGGTAGGGTCAAAGATCAAGTTCAAACTGACTAATAGTTGAAAAAAACTTGATATTGTCACGTTTTCGCCGCCTCGTTTAGCTACGTTGCGCAACGTGGCACGTACGTAGTTCAACTTGGTCGTAACGCGCCTCAACGTGGCACAAGTTGCGGGTACGTAGTTAAACGTAAACGACAAATCTGAATTTTGAACATGTTCAAAATACTTCTACGTAATATCACGACGCACTTATACGTAGTAGTACACGTAGTACAACGTAGAACTTTACGTAGAACAACGTGGCCTTTACGTAGCACAACGTGGCCTTTACGTAGCACAACGTGGCCTTTACGTAGCACAACGTGAACAGAACGATAGTCCTGTCAAATGTCACGTTATTCGCTACATCTAAACTACGTTACGCCATTCTCGTTATTGTTACTCTTAGCGGCGCTATGTAATGCGTTCTTCCACGCAACGCTACGTAATGACACGTTGTGGTACGTCGTAAAATTTAACGCAGCGTACCGATAGCGCAGTAAGTACGCAGTATATCGAGGCGCAACGTAGTTAAGGATTGAATTTAATTTTGGTTGCGTTCATGCGATTATGAACGTAATGGTCAAACTGGCAACTAGCGCGCATCATGGATAATTTACCAGTTTGAGCATTGAATCGCATGAACGCAACCAAAATTAATTTCAGTCCTTATAGTTTCATTAAATTTGGGATGATTTCATAGCATTCCTTTATATTATTTATTTTTAACATGCATTTTATTGCCATTCTAAGAGAAATATCACGCACAGCAGTTTTCTTATCGGAACAGCGATAGTACCGCCCCTTGTAACCGAACTACACAAAATAGAACGCAAACTACGATTAATAAAATAGTTCCCTACAAAAATGTCATTTTCTCCTATTTTACATTCAATTTTCTGCGACAAATGAAATTTAATGTAAACATTATAAGTCATAACATTTTTCTTTTCCTTGCATAAATCATATCGCTAGAGCTACAAAACTAAAAAAGTAACTTAAACAAATGCAAAAATACCTGTGACATCAAGAAGAACTGCTATTTTGGCCGGTATAGCCAACAAGCACCAAACATTATTAATGCTTTAGAAAGATTAATATAAAATAAGAGGTGCTTTGTTAGCGAGACAGTTAATCCACATCATGAATACTTCTATACCACAGTTGAGTTCCGACACTTTAAAATCACACAATTCCTAGGCTGAGATTTAAATAGATCCTGCCCTGGATAATCCTGTTTTATTATTAACACAACAGAGGGAGACTTACATGCTTTTAAATGCTTTAAATCCACACCATATATCCAAATTTTCACTCAGCCCGAAAAACAATCCACAAATGACATCACTAAACAATTGATGACGTGTAAGCATATGTCATCAATCAATAGCATCCACACGGGCGTATCTAAGCTCTTGTCTTTGCCTGGGCATAACTTGTATTAGAAAGGATAACATTTTAATATAAATCTCAAAATGCATTTTTTTATTATTGTACATGTTAAACAATTCATCGTTATTAACTGTGATATAAATGCACAATAAATTAGACGATTTAAATGCATCGTGCAAATAGACACATCAATGTGAAATCATATCCATTTTAAAGCTACGTTCCTGAACCGATTATACGTCATGGAGATTTTCCGTGGTCGCTTCTAAGACAAGTAATGTTTACCTAAAATACCATAACATATACATATTACTTGCTAGCGAAATGGCTTTGTTTAATAATAACACTTGTAGACCTTGCATGATAGAATACTATCAAGCAAAAGTGAAAACAATGTCAAATTGATTTTTGTAACAGAAGAACTGGAACGAAATGTTCATGTATATTAATTATAAAAACATTTAATCAAACGTCAACAATAAATGCAAAAAAGAGTAACATTGAACAGTATAAGACACTTAGTTCATGTAAATATTCTTGTCGAAATATAATTTGCATACAAATAGGACACACAGATATTACTACGCCGGTGATAAGGCATTACGTTCATACGATTATGAATGCATACCCCTTCCATATTAAAATGCCTATGCAATGTAAATATTAAAAACTGATGACAACTTGGCAGAACGTGAGTGTCAAGTACGTACCAAAATGGCGCGTAATAATGTGACACTATGACTGGGCCATACAGGGGGACATGTTTTATTTTACAAACTGTTCTTGTTAAACATCAAATTAATATGTAAACTACACATACTTGATTATTGTTAATCGACACGTTATTTTGTTGATTACTCCATTATCCATCAAAATCATATTTACAATGACGACATACCGGTACATGTGTATAAATGGGAGATTTTGTCCACTACTCAACCAACACTTTTCCAAGAAAAATCAGTTAAACAAGAAATAAACAATACATGGCCTGATGATGTGAAATGAGAGCCTTAAATTATATGTGGCTTTTATTTAGGGTAGGATGTTATTTAAACCTGCGGCTTGGTACATGTATAAAATTACCCAACAATACAAGGATGTAAGGCCAACCAAAATTATTGTTGGTTTCTTCGCGTATTCACCACATAGTTTAGGTAAATTGGACTGCCTGTAAAATGTTTAAACGTCTGCATTCGAAGAAACTGTACCTTACGGTAAATAACATTACCAAGAGCGCCTGTCTCAGGCAGTGTAATTCGAAATGTTTGCTAAAACAAAAACTGCTCTTTTTACTGAAAGTCAGAACAAGTTAAATGATCGATAGGCAAAACAAACTCTTCGGAAAAAATAGGGGGGGGGGGGGGGGGGGCGGGGTCGGGTAAGCGGAAACCAACAACTTTTTTTACGCCTTATGATCCTGAGTTTGAAAATAAAACGCACATAAACAGCACTAAACTTTGTAACTCGAGCAGATGAGTCAACAATTTCACTCATTTATCTAGTTATACAATTATTGCTTCAGCATCTATAGTGAATTTGTACATCTGCTATACCTCCAGGTTCAAAGTTTTACCTACAGATATAAGTCAAGCTATGAAAGCATAAAAAGGGTGTACATGGTGAATGAACTATATGTACGTGTATTCTGTAAAGGTAAATCAAATTATAAATGTAAGCTTTTTAAACGCGGTCGTATAAAATTAACCACCAAAATTCGGATCCATATATATAAATATGTGTTTTACGTACAATGGGTATAAAGGTGACTTCAAAATGTGCTTTTAAATCGTTCGATTGAATGCATGAGTGGGAAAAACGGCGAATCCTGTTGCCTCACTCTTGTCGCGTTTTTTACACCCGCATTGCCGTATTATAGTTTTGCATATCAGTAGTTTGTCGGCTATTGTTGCTTGTGTACAGTAGACAACTAACTTGTTAAAAGTCACTTTAAGTTATTTTAACGTGTATTAATTTTAAAGAACATCGTTTGAAACTGTAATAACTTACTTACAAAACGAACGTATTTAACGTTCATTGATATATTTTGACACTGGCGCTATACAGAGAATAGATCATAATCGATTACTTAACCCTGAACCTTTTGTAAGGCTGTGCTATTACTTCACCCTGGACCTTAAAGTAATGCTGTGTTATTACTTCACCCTGAACCTTTTTGTAATGCAGTGATATTACTTCACCCTGGACCTTTAAGTAATGATATGCTATTACTTCTTTCTGAACCTATTAGTGATGCTGTACTATTACTTCACCCTGGACCTTTTAGTAATGATATGCTATTACTTCACCCTGAAGCTTTCAGTAATGCTGTACTATTACTTCACCCTGGACCTTTTAGTAATGCTTTGCTATTACTTCATCCTGAACCTTTTAGTAATGTTGTGCTATTACTTCACCCTGAACCGTTAAGTAATGCTGTGCTG
Source organism: Congeria kusceri (assembly GCA_027627225.1). NCBI lineage: Eukaryota > Metazoa > Mollusca > Bivalvia > Myida > Dreissenidae > Congeria > Congeria kusceri. The sequence continues at coordinate 12,294,441 of CM051038.1, forward strand.
TTACTTCACCCTGGACCTTTTAGTAATTATATGCTATTACCTCACCTGGACCTTTTAGTAATGCTGTACTATTACTTCAATCTGAACCATTCAGTAATGCAGTGATATTACTTCGCCCTGAACCTGTTAGTAATGATGTACTATTACTTCGCCCTAAACCTTTCAGTAATGATGTGCTATTACTTCACACTGGACCTTTTAGTAATACATATACTATTACTTCACCCTGGACCTTTTAGTAATGCTGTACTATTACTTCACCCTGAACCTTTTTGTAATGCTGTGCTATTACTTCGCCCTGGACCTGGTAGTGATGCTGTACTATTGCTTCACACTGAACCTTTTAGAAATGCTGTGCTATTACTTCACCCTGGACCTTTTAGTAATGCTGTACTATTACTTCGCCCTGGACCTTTTAGTAATGCTGTGCTATTACTTCGCCCTGGACCTTTTTGTAATGCTACATGCTGTTACTGCACCCTGGGCCTTTTCATAATGCTACATGCTATTACTTCACCCTAGACCTTTTTGTAATGCTACATGCTATTACTGCACCCTGGACCGTTTCGTAATGCTACATGCTATTACTTCACCCTGGACCTTTTCGTAATGCTTCATGCTATTACTTCACCCTGGGCGGTTTTTCGTAATGCTACAGGACGTTTTCGTAATGCTACATGCTATTACTTCACCCTAGACCTTTTTGTAATGCTACATGCTATTACTTCATCCTGGACCTTTTCGTAATGCTACATGCTTTTACTTCACCCTGGACCTTTTCGTAATGCGATGCTGTTTTTGGTGCATAAATTGCAGAAGATTTCGAAACTAAATTAAAATTATTCCATACGGATGAAATATTGTACATTTATGATTTTAAACCACACGCAAGAATTTGCTTTTAAATTAAATAAAGGGTCTTACATAAAATTTCATTTACCAGACTATTTAAGCCGCTTCTATATATACGTTCGTGAGATCCTATCAATGACTGATAGGCGACTGGCCTTTGATTTTACAAGAATTTAGAACATGCTGTATTACTATATACACACAAGCAAAAAAGTAATCTGATGTCTTTGACAAATGACGCAAACGAACCTCGGACAATGACCACGTAATCGCGAAGTTCGAAAGTGGCAAAGCACTGACGGACTTAATAGAAACTTACTGATTGCATACAACAACACCGAAATCAAATATGGGGAACAAGGATACCTCATCAGTAACTGTGTATTGTAATAACTACTCAACACTTGAGTAGTGGAATTTCAAATCCGCAATGGAGAACAAGAAAAACTACTAAACGATGGATGGATATCGTTGGTGGGGTACTGGAATACCTAAACATAAATGACGGACTAATGCAATTCATGCTCAGTGATGGAGGAGATAAAGTTCAAATGTGTGATGGAGTACTAGATTACACAATAAATACTAATCTATTAGAATGCATATTCAATGATGGATAATAAGATAATAAAATTAATAATGGATTACTACTACTAACGTATCGATGACGGAGTATCAGAATGCCTGATCAATAACGGAGAAGCAGAATACTGTATAAATGATAGAATACAAAAATACCTTATCATTGATAAAGTACCAGAATTACTTATCGATGACGATCTACCAGAATACCTAATCAATTACGGATTACCAGAATACCCAATCAATGACGGAGTACCAGAAAATAGAGTTTATTTCAATACATTAGGCTTTAAAGCCCATGAGTACACATAGAGTACAACACAATATAGTCAGACGTGGTCAATGACGTACAGGCATATAAATAACTGTTTTGTGCAATACCAATGTTAACATTTATATAATATGAATAACAAAACGAAAATCGTATTAAGTTTTTAACATGCTAGTACAACACATTCTTGTACATGTAGTTATAATGCTATATATGAAAAATAACATGTAAACTAAGACATACAATAGTTATATGGAGAGAAACTATTGATAATATAATTCTGTTCTCAATTGAAAAGCATTAAAAATAAATGTGGCAAGATTTCAGATTGTCTTTTGATTGTCAGTCTGTAAGAGTTCATTAAATTTTATCATATTTGTATGCTTCCAATAATATTTATTTATATACTGTTTTCTAAAAGCGTTAAATACTGGGCATTCGAGTAAAAAATGAAACTCGTCTTCGAGAACATTACAATGTTTACATTTACCATTTGATATAGTGTTTTTTTTCAGGCTCGTTCCATCTCCCTGCTTCTACTTCAAGTCTGTGAGCAGATACTATAAAACGAGTTAACTCGATTTCTAAATTTTGATAAATTAACTACATTTAGGTTTTCTGAAATTTAAAGCTTCCATAAAGGCTATTTAGGACCATATTTTTCACAAGTCATATTTTTCACATCTGTTAAAAATAGGATCTCATTCTTCACAGGTGTAAACATTGAGATCTTATTCTTCACACATCACAGTCTTATTCTTCTCATCTTCTGTGCAGTTTATGATCGCATCCAGTTTCTGACAAGCATTGAAATCATATTCATCTGTGATCCTCACGAATACCCCGTGTTTTGGCCAATCACATTCTTCACACTTAAAAATGTGACATACGAGATCCTATTCTTCACTGGTGTGTGAAGACTATGATTTGTGAAAAATATGATCCAACAAGGCTATAACTTCTACCCCTGGTCGATCAATGATGGAGTACCTGAATACCTAATCAGTGACGGAGAACCGGAATACCCAATCACTGACGGAGTACTAGAATACCTAATCAATGAATGACGGAGAACCAGAATGCCTTTTCAGTGACGGAGTACCAGAATACCTAATCAGTGACGGAGTACCGGATACCTTATCAGTGACGGAATACCAGGATTATGATTATTATCAGTGACGGAGTACCAGAATACCTAATCAATGACGGATAACCAGAATACCTTTACAATGACGGAGTACCAGAATACATGTACTATATTTATGACTTGTACCAGAATACTTTTTCAATGACGGAATACCAGAATACTTTTATCAATGATGGAATACAAAAGTACATAATCAATGATGAAGTACCAGAATGACGGAGTACCAGAAAACCTTATCAATGACATATTACCGTAGTACAATAACAATGACTAGTATTAGAATGTATACTTAATGACTGATATTAAGAATCCTAATCAATAACATAGTACTAGGATAACTTATAAATGTCGAGACATTAAGAACTACCACCTTCATTATGTGTTATGTTCCGCTACTCGATTGTCCACTGTACGATCATATTTTTCACAAATCATATTTTTCACACATCTGTGAAGAATAGGATCTCATTTGTCACATGTGTGAGTGTGGAGAATTTGATCGGCCCAAAACGGGGTATGCGTGAAGATCACAGAATAATGATTTCATTGCATATCAGAAACTGGATGCGATCACAAACCTGTGAAGAATGAGATTCTATTTTTAGCTCACCTGAGCACAACGTGCTCATGGTGAGCTTTTAGGATCGCCTTTTGTCCATCGTGCGTCGTGTGTCAACATTTTCATTAAAAGAACATGTCCTCCTAAACCACTGGGCAGATTTTCACCAAACTTCACAGGAATGATCCTTGGGTGACCCTCTTTCAAAATTGTTCAAATCATTCCGGTCCGCTGCATATGTAGGTCACCAGAGCTAAAAATATATATATAAACTGAAAACTTTAAAAATCTTCTTCTCTGAAACCACAAGGCTTGGAGCTTTCATATTTGATATGTGACATCCTCTAGTGGTCTTCTACAAATATTGTTCAAATGATGCCCCTGGGATCAAAACTGGCCACGCCCCGAGGTTCACATGGTTTATATAGACTTGTATAGCAAAATGACTTTTAAAATCTGCTTCTCTGAAACCGCAAAGCCTAGAGGTTTCACATTTGGTATGTAACATTGTATATTGGTCCTCTACAAATATTGTTCAAACGATGCCCCTGGGATCAAAACTGGCCACACCCTGGGGGTCACATGGTTTATATAGACTTGAATAGCAAAATGATTTTAAAAATCTTCTGCTCTGAAACCGCAAGGCCCGGAGGTTTCATATTTGGTATGTAACATTGTATAGTGGTCCTCTACAAAGATTGTTCAAATGATGCCCCTGGGGTCAAAACTGGCCACACCCCGGGGGTCACATGGTTTATATAGACTTGAGTATCAAAATGACTTAAAAAATCTTCTTCTCTGAAACCGCAAGGCCCAGAGGTTTCATATTTGGTATATAACATGGTTTAGTGGTCCTCTACAAAGATTGTTCAAATGATGTCCATGTGGTCAAAACTGGCCACACCCTGGGGCTCACATGGTTTACATAGATTTAAATAGCAAAATGACTTTAAAGATCTTCTTCTCTGAAACCGCAAGGCCTAGAGGTTTCATATTTGTTATGTAACATTGTATAGTGGTCCTCGACAAAGATTGTTCAAATGATGCCCCTGGGGTTAAAACTGGCCACGCCCAGGGGGTCACATGGTTTATATAGACTTGAATAGCAAAATGACTAAAATCTTCTCCTCTGAAACCGCAAGGCCTAGAGGTTTCATATTTGGTAGGTAACATTGTATAGTGGTCCTCTATAAAGATTGTTCAAATGATGCCCCTGGGGTCAAAACTGGACACACCCTGGGGGTCACATGGTTGATATAGACTTGAATAGCAAAATGACTTTAAAAATCTTCTCTTCTGAAACCGCAAGACCCGGAGGTTTCATATTTGGTATGTAACAGTGTATAGTATTCCTCTACAAAGATTGTTCAAATGATGCCCCTGAGGGTCCGAACTAGCCACACCCCGTGGCTCACATGGTTTATATAGACTTAAATAGCAAAATTACTTTAAAAATCTTCTACTCTAAAACAGCAAGTTTTAGCATTGAGTTATTTTAATGAAACTTAATACATAAATCAATTATATTGAGACCTCGATTGGGATTACATATGGGGTGGGTGGGGTCAAAGTCAAGGTCAGCGTTATTAAATGGTTTCCGCTAACTATCTTGAGAACGCATTGAGCTATTTTAATGAAACTTAATACATAAGTACCTTATATCGAGACATTGCTTGGGATTGCATATGGGGGGGGGGGGGGGTCAAGCTAACCGTTACTGAAAATAGAAAACGGTTTCCGCTCAATAACTTGAGAACGCATTGCAATATTTTAATGAACCCTTAATACACATATTTTATATCGCGCTTGGGTTTGCTTATGGGGTGGATGGGGTCAAGGTCACTGTTATTAAAAGTAGAAAAAACTTCTTACGCTCAATAACTTAAGAATGCATTGAGATATTTCAATGAAACTTCATACGTAGATACCTTATACTGAGACCTTGCTTTACGTTTGTAATGGGTGGGGTCAAGGTCAAGGTCTCTGTTACTAAAAATAGAAAAACAGTTTTCGCTCAATAACTTGACGACGTATTGAGATATTTTAATGAAACTTCATACATAGATATCAGATGAGCGACCTAGGGCCATCGTGGCCCTCTTGTTCACATATGTGATCGATATGAGTTGTGAAAAATATGTCAGTTGAGTCAGATTGCTAGATTGCCTTATGTTAAATGCGTCCTTGTGCTTGAAAATCAATCACAAGCATCAATTAACGATCAAGAATATTTAAGGATGGTTTAAATACATGTCACTGAATGTGTGATTACATAGGAGTAAACATTGTACTGTATCGCTTTGCTGGATTGCGGATGTTTTTGTTTTTTTCACATCCGCGTTATTTTGTAATTATCGATGGTTAATGCAAAAATAGGGCAAAACCAGTCGCCTTTGTATTATCAGAATTAGAAAGACCAGGCGGGGATAAAGGATTTTAGAGGGTCGGGATTTTGAATTAGAGGGGGCGAAAATATTCAGTAACTGCCAACAAACTGTTGTTGTCTCTTACACATTAAGATACGTGTATCGGAACCATGCAATATCGTCAAAACGTAACAATTTAACGAATAGATCGAACGGGTAAATATATTTGCAGTAAACTGCAGTATTTGCAGTAAACTGCAGTATTTGCAGTAAACTGATTGAAGAACACGTAATTGTAACGAAATGCACATGTTCAGTTATTGTAAGTTTTAAAAGTATATTTTTGGACAATTTCAGAGGGGGCGTACGCTGCTTCCGCCCCCTCTAAATCCGCCTATGAAGACCACCGATTTTTGAATAAATGTGTATATGTTCCCTGTTTAGGCGTTAAAGCTGCAAACATTGAAAAAAATGTCTCTGCCTGTTTTCTTGGACGTAAATGCACTGGCATACACACCGGCTCTCTTTTCTTTTACACTGAATCTCACAACCGACATATTGCCCTATGGCCTGTTTTGACTCGTTCGTCACCGGTTCACATATCAAGGACAACACTATCAGTTTTGCATTCGTCTTACGGAAAGATGTTGTTGCACACAACTCTTATACTGCTAAACTAGGAAGAGTGTGTGATAAATATTTGTTGTTTGCGTTCAAGTCTGTGAACTTATAGAATTTTTTTGGTGATTTAATATTTCCTCAGAAGTTGTATATCGACTTGCCATCGATGATTTGACTCCGCGTTCTTAAGGTAAACTGTTATTTATTTATTTATTTATTCATTTGTTGTTGTGGATGATGGTGATGATAATGATGATGATGATGTTGTTGTTGGTGGTGATGGTGGTGATGATGAGGAGGAAGATGATGGTGAGGATGATGATGATGATTATCATGTTGTTGTTGTTCTGATGGTCGTGGATGAGGCCGTTTGTTATATTGTTCATTTATTTAACCTCGATTTGCAGATAAAGTGAGAACAACAAAACATAGAAATATAAACAGATAATAAAGTGTATGATCCTGTACAAAGTGCAATACATCGTCTAGGATAGATTACATTACATTTACGCTAACCAGAAAGAAATACAAGAAAGTTACTATATATTTAAAATGGATAGCTTTTTTACAAATGTATTAAAAACCAATAGTTTCCACACATATATGTGCATTAATGCAATCACTAGAATAGTGTGCGATGCTTCTTTTCTGTGGTTGTGAGCACCAATATGGAGAAATTGTTCGTATCGCTCACAATAATACATGGATGTTTTAACTACGTATAAAATGCGTATTTTACTGTGCACGTGTACAGTTTTTAGCTCGACTATTCACCTGATAGTTCGGGCTAAACTACTCACCAGTTCGTCGGCGTCGCCGTAATGCTCTGGTTAAGGTTGGCGTGCAACAAGTCCATATCTCTGTAACTACTTCAGATATTCAACTGAAACTTCACACATGTCTTCGGGGTCATTATGTGAGGTAACTGACCAAGGCCCATAACTCTGACCTGCAATTTAGTAGAATAATGTCCTTTTTGTACTTAGAAAATCAGGTTAAAGTTTGCTTACAACAACTTCATATCTCTATATCTACTACAGATATTCAATTGAAACTTCACACATGCCTTCAGGGTCATAACAGTAGGTCACTGGCCAAGATCATAACTGTGACCAGCATTTTAGCAGAATTATGCCCTTTTTGTACTTAGAAAAGTTAGGTTAAGGTTTGCGTGCAAGAGAAATCCAGGTTATTGTTTGCGTGCAACAAGTATATATCTCTGTAACTACTACAGATATTCAATTGAAACTTCACACATGTCTTCGGGGTCATTATGTTAGGTCACTGACCAAGGTCCATAACTCTGACATGCAATTTAGCAGAATTATGCCCCTTTTTGTACTTAGAAATTTAGGTTAAAGTTTGCGTGCAACAACTCCATATCTCTATAACTACAGATATTCAAGTGAAACTTTATACATGCCTTTAGGGTCATTATATAAGGTCACTGACAGGCAATTTAGCAACATTAAGTTGCGTCCAACAACTTCATATCTCTGTATCTGTTACAGATATTCGATTGAAACTGTACACATGTCCTTAAGGTCATTATATAAGGTCACTGGCCAATGCACATAACTGTGACCAGCATTTTAGCAGAATTATTCCCCTTTTTGTAGTGACAAAGGCCAATAACAAAGCGGTTGAATAGCCGAGCGCGCTGTCCTGAGACAGCTCTTGTCTGATTAGCAGATAGTTACCGGTCGTCAAAATAAGTAGATGCATTTTAGTATTATGCGAAATGAATTCGAATTGCATAAAAATTATTTTGTTGTGGAATATTTTAATTGGGCGTTAATAAGTCAAAATATATAGTATACGGATGACTATACTTCTAAGAAGGTACGCCCATTCTGTGTAGATATTACGTATATATGAGGCGTGTCGTGGGAAAATCTGGCTTAATGCATGTGCGTAATGTGCCGTCCCGGATTAGCCTGTGCAGTCCGCACAGGCTAATCCAGGACGACACTTTCCGCTTTTATGGTATTTTCTGTTTCTCGGAAGTCTCTTCCAAACATAAATCCACTGTAGGCGGAAAGTGTTGTCCCGAATTAGCCTGTGCGGACTGCACAGGCTGATCCGGGACGACACTTTTACGCAGATGCATTAAGCCCGGGTTCCCCACGACACCCTCATATCTATGGATAAATATGTACCTTAAATGAATAGATATCAGGGACCTTGTCCATAGAGCTCCTATGGAAAATCTTAGGCTTTATTTGCGCGAAAATTTCAAATACGATCAAAGAAAGTCAGTATTTTATATTTGATAAATTATTGTGAAATAAGGAGCCAGCAAGTGGTGACTATTTACCAGAATAAAGCGTTGAATACATATAAACTTGAATTTGAAAATTTAATAGCCACATACTTAAGATATTTATGAATTTAAGATATTTTCGTAAGTTTGTACTAAGGAGCTTTGTGAATACGGGCCGAGATGTTGTCTTTCTATACATACATGGACTGTGGTACATACATTCTCCTTTCAATAACACAAACCGACAAACATACTTCTGATTCTGGTTTCCTAATTGCGGAAATCTCCACTTAACACTACAGCGCGTGAGCATGCAAATATGAATCACAATTTATTTTCCTCACCAAGCATTCTTGTATAGTTTTAAAGGCACAGTCTCAGACTGACACACTGACATTTTCCAAATGTTTGTCACCAGTGCCGGAAAGAAAAGTACATTATAAAGACAATAGTGAGTGGTTAGCGAGGTGGACTTTTGACCAGGAAGTCGTTGGTTCGAGTCCCCGCGGGGGCCTACTTTTTCTTATTTATGCTTTTCTTGAAATAGTCTTGGCAATGGTTAGTCTGGATGCTTTAGTTTTTGCTGTTACGATGATTTTATGACATTTTTAAACAATTACGAAAATCTGTGAATAAGTCCCTTTAAGCCGAAAACGAAAAAGGAAGCTATGTCCTATGTTCAAGTAGTATTAATGAATTGCATGAAGTCAGCATAGCCCGTAGTTCGTTTTGACGTTCTAAATGCATTTGGAATAGATAAATGTGCCTCGAGAGTGTGAGTACAATGTACTGTATAATGCAAACTACATGCACGCATTTGCTTCCAATGTACCCGTTTTGGTATTAAACGGTCAAAGTGCAAATTTTCATTGCCAGAGCTTATGCGAAATTTGTTAAATAATAATGTACAATATATAGGTTTTAACAATATAATATGCACCGTAAACAAAATCTTAACGTGCCTGAGGTGAATTTTTGACACAAATATACTACTCAAAATTTGAAAAGGGTCATTTTTTCGACTCACATTTTTCATCTGAGGAATTGAAATGTATATGGAGTATATGAATCAATTATTAATTAATAATACTCATTTTAACGACAATCGTAATGCACGGACGGCTTTTTAACAATCATTTTATTAAAACTATGCAACGAAAAGGAAGGAATATAAAACAAATGATCCTTGTTTATAACAACGGTCCCAGTAAACATTTGCACCACATTATTTTACAAGTGATGTTACGAGATTTTGTAGCGGTGATGGAACATTTCTGGAATAGTTCAAACTTGGGTGTCAAGGAACAGAACACTCGTTGGTTATTCCTTTTGATCGTACGCGGTTTGTGACGTAGTCACATATTTTAAACTTTATGAAATTGTTAAGTCCTAGATTTTATCGTTTAAAACCTAAGCATGTTCGGCAACTTTGTTAAAATTAACAATTAACAGTCTGGTGTATGGTGTAGGTGTTGTTTGTCAAGTACTTTGTAATGTTAGGTTCCCACTATCACGATTCGCGTCACGATTGAAATCGTGGTCTAAATCGTGGACCAATCGTGGTGTTCCTATCAGATCTTTCAGATCTTGAGGTCAGGCGTGGCAATCGTGTTAATCGTAGAAAAAGTTTGAACGGTTAAAAAAATCTCTACGATCAACTGCGATCAATTGTCCACCGGGATCATCGTATCAAGTCTTATTGCATCGTAACAAAGCGCGTGAAATCGTATCTAATCGTGCATCCAAATCGTGGTGATCGGGATCGATCGTAGACAAAAAAAAACACCAAGCTCTGTTAAGATGTGTGGCGATCTCAAGAAACAATGAAGTCACTAGTCAGTCGGGCTGTATTTATATCATTCGGGTCCAGTCGTAGCTCAAATCGTGAAAGACATCGCGAACACAATCGTATCCTATCGTAACGGAGCGCATTTATTCGTGATAAGCGTATCGGAACTTATCGTGGACTAGATCAAAACAATCACAACGGAACGTATGTAATCGTATCTAAACTGGAGATCAGACCATGACAGATCGTGACAAATGTAATTGACAGATCGTGACCAGATCGCACCAGAGCGCAAAACATCGTATAGAAACGTATGGACTCGCATCACATCGTATCCAAGCCTGAAATCTCAGAGAAATACCACGATCAGTTACGAGTGGTCACTCGTGGCGTTCGTAACGGATCGCACGATAGTGGGAACCTAGCATTATAATCTGGTTATTAGTGTTTTATCGATGTTTCAATGCCTTGAGCTATAATACTGCACCCTGAGTCACATAACCGTATGATACAAACAATATAACATCGTATTTTCTTTTACATAGTATTACGAAAGTAGGTTTACAGTTGTGCTCCACTTGTCAATGGTAATTATTGATCTTAAAACAGGATCAGAATGTTTAGTTCGTTTATAATAACATGTAACATAAGAATATTTATAGTTATACTTTCATTAGTCTAACAGAAGGACTTGGCCGTCTAACTGAATCGTATATTTACTAAGAAAAATTATGGGAGTTCAGTTCAGCAGTTAGATAGTTAGTACAGAACACAATTGTAATCGAACAGGAGCTAGTCAGCTTATGATTTGAAGCAAATTGTGTGAAGTGTAGAAAGTATAAAATATAAGCAGGCACATCAAAACATCGCACTAATTAGTACTCGCTGAAAATGAACGACACTTTTCATTGCACTACGATTTTATCATTTGTGTTTTTAGAATGTATATTTAAGAAATATACCTTCATAATGTGCCTTTTCAGCTGTGTTTTGTTTAACTAGTATATACGAAGTCCAATATACGTTTAGCCTTTGCTCTTTCAAGTCCAATATATGTTCATCCTATGCCTTTAATAGAGTTGTGTTTAATATGTAGAAAATAAATCATATTAATACACGTCTTTCACTTGAGCAATAAGCAACAACAAACGTATTGCTGACGTAGCAGGCCTTGCACCAATGTTTCACACTGTTTAGTATAATTTACTTTTTGTTTCCATAAAGTAGAGTTTTACTTGAATATTTACCACACAGTATTGCCTATTTCGTTTCCGCCTTTCCACCACGACGACTGCCTTTCTACGCTTTCAGCGCTTTGATTTCATACTTCTTCAGCTCGACTTTTGGAAGAAAAAAAGTGGAGCTATTGTCGTTGCTCTGTCGTCTGCGTCAGCGTCTGTGTCTGCGTTAGTTAAGTTTTCTGGTTAAGTTTTTGTCAGAGTTCATTTCTCAAAACTGTAAATGGTATCCATTTGAAACTTTCAATACTTGTTCACTATCAAAAGGGTACTCCATTACAGCAAGGCAGGTAACCCTGTGATTTGTATTTCCAGACAAATATAATTTATCAATAACTATCAAAGACATTAAATTGAAACTCAAGGTACGTGTATATGGTGCTGACCCCATTCTGCAGACAAGAGGAGGTAACTCTTTCAAGGATTTTGTTGGAGTTTATACCCTATTTATCAACTTAACATTTTCTTTTTGGTCAAATTTCTCAATACCTATATGAAACTCAAAGTACTTAATCACAGTGATGAACTTATTTTTTAGACAAGAGGAGGTAACTCTATCAAGGATTTTGCTTGAGTAATTTCCCTTTTTTTCAACTTAAAAAATTTCGCTTTAGGTCAAATTTCACAATATTTATAAGAGGTATTGACTTGAAACACAAAATACTTGATCACAGTTATGAAACCATTCTGTAGACAAGATGAGATAACTACATCAAGGATTTTGATGGAGTTATTGCCTTTTTTCAACTTAGAATTTTTAGCTTTAGGTCAAATTTCTCAGTATCTATAAGAGGTATTGGCTTGAAATACTTTATGACAGGGATAAACTTATTATATAAACAAAAGCCTAAAGTACTATGAAATATGAGAAAGTCGAGCGTCCAGCACCCGTAGGCGGTGCTCTTATTTCACTACGAATCAATCTTGACCATCAGCTGCACACTTGCATGTCTCGGAAGATACTTATCCAATGCTTGTGCATCATTCTTTACATGTTCGCCTAGTGTTTTCAGTAAACTCATTGACGCAAGACCATTGTAAACCGCAAGATTATTTTGACATGTTGCTATTGATTTTGTACTTGCGCTGTGGTAGCACCACGTTTTCCCTGATGGTTTAAGATTGCAGCATGAGCTGATTCTATGTTGCTTTAGTCATTTGATGGCAGAACCAATCTTCACATGTTGGCTTGGAGTTCACGTGGATATAACTTACCAATTTTCGTTTCTTTTTTGCGTTATTGATAGCCATGTCTTTTAAGCGTTCGTTCTTTTGTTCGTCTGTGCTCGTCTAGAACAGTTCATGTATTCAGCGACCTCATTAAAATCAAGTCCTCGCTCCATTAGTTGTCCCAGTTAGCGAATGGTAGAGAAGTGTCACCTAAATGATAGAGCATGGACATGGTACATTCACTTTTGACCCAATGGTAGCCTTAGAATAGTATAATCACCTTTGATCCAAATGTTAGGATATTGGAATGGCGTAATCACTTTTGATACAAATGGCAGGGATTTTGGAATGGTAAATTGAATTTTACCCAAATAAATGGGCTTTGACATGATAAATTCACAAATTGTTGGGCATAAACATGGTGTTTATCCAAATGATACGGCATAGACTTGGTATATTCACGTTTGACCTTACATGATACAACATAGACTTTGTCGATTCACTGTTGACCCACATGGCAGGGCATTAATCTGATACATTCACGTTGGATTTATATTATACTACACAGACTTGTAAAAGGCTAACTATATTCACTAATGACACAAATAATACGACATATAATGAGTATATAATTACTAGTATATGGCCAAGCACGTTGTAAACTCTTCACGTGGATCCCCTCTGTAGTAGGTATGAAATCAGCAAAACAGGGGATACCACTGTGATGAGTTTGCGCACGTAACCGCGTACGGAATCTGGTTAGTGTCTCGCGGGAATATCGTGTCTGGCTTCGTGTTTCGCGCAATTCTCGTGTCTCGCCCTCGCTTCCGTAGCCGCGTCAAACTCCTCGCAGAGGTTACTTCCCTATTGGTACTCTTCTCAGTAACCACTGCCACAACGAGTTAAAAACTTACAGATTTGGATGTTTTCAGGGGAGACGATTATGAGGAGGTTGAAGAATAATTTTGTTACAAAATTTTAACTTTATCATTATTATTTTATAACAATGACACATACGTGTTGCATTATTGGTCCAGGTACGCAAGGATTTTACGTTGTCTATGTTTTATTATGTGCTTGTCCACGATTTTATTTCGCGTGTTTGCCTATGGTCACGTGGAACTTCATGCGGGCAGGGATTTAATGAGCTATGCTCGGACACACAGTTAAATCTCTGGGCGGAGGTTGGTAGCCGCGTGTGCTGTACTTATCTTTACATAACGGCTGATATTAGCCGTTGTAATCAGATCCTGGAATGCTTGATTTACCTTGTTTACGCACAACTCGTGCTGCGGAATGCATTCCGGGAAAAGAAAAACATTGATCCTCTAGAATTATAATTTAATTACGTAAAAATATCACGAATTTAAAACTTAAAAGAAATTCCGACAACATCGTTCGATCGATTTAAATTAAGATTGTACGACGTGTAAACTCCAATACGTTTTGCTTTGAACTTAATGTTTGATATAGTAAAATACCCTGTATATGTTTTAAGAAATGGTTTTGAAAAAATTGCGTTATTAGTATAACTTATTACACATGCAAGTGAATATACCAGGTCATTGTCGTTCTAATGTGTCAAAAATGGTTATATTATTATATGAGTGGTGAATGCTACCAATCATATGCTACCACGTCAAAAGTCTAACTCTGTTTGCAGTTGCACTTTTGCATACCAAGGAAAATAGTGCTACATTTGTGTTGTGTTTGTGTACTGCTTTTAGTCACAGTTACAGTCAGTAACTTGGTATATCGCATTGATTTTATGAGTAACGTTTTGTTAAGCATGTTTGCAACAAGGTCAACGTACTTAACGTCCTTTCTATGCACACTCAACCTGCAACATCGACTAATTTTAGTCCATGACAACAAAAAAAAAAAACTGCTGAAACTGTTTGAAATGTAAACGTCGACAAATCCTGTTTCTTGATTTATCTTACCAAGTTACATTTCCTTGGAAGAGTTTTCAGGTTACTGTCTTGAGCAAGATCAAAATGGCAAGCGTGGTATACAAGGAGCAAAGTAGGAGCAAAGAAACATTATATATGATACATTCGATATTTGACATAAACGACCGCATCAGTCTACCAACATCAACAAATTGCTTACGCAGTAGACTCCCTACTTAATGAACGCCAGACAGATTATTAGGTGCACTTTTATAGTGCTATATTATTAGATGCACTTTTATAGTGCTATATTATTAGATGCACTTTTATAGTGCTATATTATTAGATGCACTTTTATAGTGCTATATTATTAGATGCACTTTTATAGTGCTATATTATTAGATGCACTTTTATAGTGCTATATTATTAGATGCACTTTTATAGTGCTATATTATTAGATGCACTTTTATAGTGCTATATTAGTGCTGTTTTGATGGTGTACTGCTTTAAATAGTTCCTGTAGTTGTCATTGTTACATGGTATATCGCAAAACTGATTTCTGTCAGCTTCACACTTGTACGTACAGAAATATTCACGGTATAGCGCTACGTTATTGTTGTTTCGTTGTTGCTTTCAGTAGTTGTCAATATATCGCAAGATTCTTGTTAGCTACGCATATGACTGTCACGAAAATAGGGGTTGCATTTGTGTTGTTTCGTCGGTGTATTGCGGTAGTTATTAATGTTTCATGGTATACCGCGACATTTATTTTCAGCTGCCGGTTTCCATGCCAAGAAAAAAAACGCTGTTACGTTGTTGTTATTCTGCATATACAGTGCTGTTAATATTCTGCGATGGTAGAACACGGCAAACATAGAATACCGGAGGATTAAGTTGACATTTTACTATCGATTTTGTATCGGTTTCGTGGCAACACCTTGTAAATGACCAATATCCAATGTACTTTACGTTCTTGCTATTCACACTCAACCACGTATTGCTGACACAGCTGGCTTGCCACCAATTAATTAATTTTATTTATTTCCATCGGAAACCACACTGCACTTTTACATGCGAAGGAAAGTAATGCTATATTATTGCTGTTTTGTTGGTGTACAGTTTTTAGTAGTGGTCAATATTACATTGTATATCACATTAATTTCATAAGCTACTTTTTGTTTAGAATGTGTGCAACAAGATCATGTACTGTATGCGCCCTTCACATCGGCACATTTGCCATCAACATCTAATCGCTGACCTAGCACAGTCAGACTTCTCGCCAAGTTCATACTTACTGGAAGCCAGGCTGATTTTAGAGGAACTTTTGCATACATTTTTGGGTGTACTGCTTGTAGCTTCTGTAGTAGTTAATGTTTCATAGTATATCACATCGGCGCATTTGCCATCAACATCTAACCGCTGACCTAGCACAGTCAGACTTCTCGCCAAGTTCATACTTACTGGAAGCCAGGCTGATTTTAGAGGAACTTTTGCATACATTTTTGGGTGTACTGCTTGTAGCTTCTGTAGTAGTTAATGTTTCATAGTATATCACATCGGCGCATTTGCCATCAACATCTAACCGCTGACCTAGCACAGTCAGACTTCTCGCCAAGTTCATACTTACTGGAAGCCAGGCTGATTTTAGAGGAACTTTTGCATACATTTTTGGGTGTACTGCTTGTAGCTTCTGTAGTAGTTAATGTTTCATAGTATATCACATCGGCGCATTTGCCATCAACATCTAACCGCTGACCTAGCACAGTCAGACTTCTCGCCAAGTTCATACTTACTGGAAGCCAGGCTGATTTTAGAGGAACTTTTGCATACATTTTTGGGTGTACTGCTTGTAGCTTCTGTAGTAGTTAATGTTTCATAGTATATCGCAAGATTCGTGTCTGCTACACACATACATGTCGCGGAAAATAGTTTGAATTAGCAGGGTTCTTATCAGCAACGAATATGAATGTCACGATATTATTGCATTATTGTTGTTTCGTTCGTGTGCTGCAGTAGTTATTAATATTTCATGGTATACCGCGACATTTACTTTCAGCTGCACGCTTGCGTGTCAAAAACACGGTATGACGCTCTTGTTATTCTATATATGCAGTGCTGGGAATATTCTGCTGTGCTCGAACATGGCGAACATGGAATACCGGAGGATTAAGTTGACGTTTTCCTATCGATTTTGCATCGGTTTCGTGGCAACACCTTGCAATTGCAAATGTCCTATTTCCTTTACGCTCTTGCTATTCACACTCAACCACTTATTGCTGACACAGCTGGCTTGCCACCAATTATTTATTTTAATTTCCATCGGAAACCAGACTGCAATTTTACGTGCCAAGTAACATAGAGCTAGTGCTACAGTATTGGTATTTTGTTGGTGTACTGCTTTCTGTAGTTTTCAATGTTTCATAATATATTTCAAGATTCATGTTATATACACACATGGATGTCTCAATATATATGTTGCATTTTTGTTGTTTCCTTCGTGTTCTGCAGTAGTTATTAATGTTTCATGGTATGCCGCGACATTTACTTTCAGCTGCACTTTTGCAATCAACTCTAATTGTTGACCTGGCACACTCAGTCTTCTCGCCAAGTATTGTCAATCTTACATGGTATGTCGCAAAATTCTTGACAGCTACGCATATGCATGTCACGAAAAATGGGGTTGCATTATAGTTGTGCCGTTCGTGTATTGCAGTTACAAATGTTTCATGGTATACCGCGAATAAATGTTGCATGGTATACTGCGAATAAATATTTCATGGTATACTGCGAATAAATGTTTCATTGTATACTGCGAACAAATGTTTCATGGTATACCGCGAATAAACGTTTCGTGGTATACTTGCATGCCAAGAAAAAAACGGTACTACGTTATTATCAGTCTGCATGTGCCCGAAAACCGGAGGATAAAATTGACATTTTCCTGCTGTTTCTGCATCGGTTTCGTGGCAACACCTTGCAAGAGATTATTTTCACCAGACACTAATAGTTTTGAAATTTTCAATAAAAAAGAATTTCTCGCATGACATTGAACAGTGTTTGTTTTGCAAAACTATTTTGAGAATATGATGTGAAATAAGTATACGTCTATAAGATCTATTTCGAGATTCTGCCTTTGTCGAGTTCTTGTAAGTCGTAAGTCCCAGATTCTAGTGGTTCTTATCAGTTTTATTAAATGTTTATCCTAAAGATGTGGAGTTAGGAAACGCTACGCTACTTATTCAAGCAAATATTTTGATATTATGATAAATGTTTATAAGTTTACTTGTATTACAAACGCGAATGCTTGCAAAGGCAAATATTATATAGAGTTTGATGTTTTGCGTTTCTTGCGAAACAACATAAGAATTGCGATCACCAATTGATTGAATTTCAAATTGTTCATTCGTCAGCAATATAGGGATACCATAGCGTGATAATGATTGGCCATCTTGGACTGCGAATTTTGCAATGAAAAGATTGGACGCACATTTATTAAAACCAGTCACCAGAATTCAATGGTCGCTTGAACGCTTCAGCCATCAATCAAGTCTCAGTTTATATAACATGTTTAATTATGCATGACTCTGTCAGATAAGGTTAAATGTATTTTTTGAGCCGCTTTCTGAATCGGAGCATTTCTACCCACGTTCAACGGACACGGTTCGCAAAGTATTTGGTATGGAGGTCAAAATCTGTACGTGGTTATTAGCTGTTAGTTGCTTTTTAGTATTCCCTCCACCGAATATCTGGCTTGTGTTAATAGATACCTAAGAATTGTTAAATATTTTTTAAAATTATATCAAAATAAACAAGGAAATTGTATCCTTAATACTGTCATTAATATGCAAAGATTAGAAATTGATGCACAAAATAACACTGGTAATTGGTCCTCCAAAGTCCACCAAATTTTGAATCATGCAGGATTTACAGATGTATGGTTATTTCCTGAGTCTGTTAGTATTGATAGCTTTATTCCTCTGTTAAAGATTAGACTCAGAGATCAGTATATATCTGAGTGGAGAGTTAATGTTGATTCATCAACCTCATTACTAGTTTACAAAGAACTTAAACCTGTATTTGAAAGGTCTCTGTATTTAGATGTTATTGACAATAAAAAACATAGAAATATCATTGCTAAAATACGCCTATCATCACATAAATTGTTGATTGAAACTGGCAGACATTATAACATTAGCAGAAACGAAAGAAAGTGCACTTTATGTAATCTTAACGACTTAGAAGACGAGTATCACTTTATAGTTAAATGTCCGTTTTATTTAGAAGAAAGAACCAAATACATACCAACATACTTCTCAACAAGACCAAGTATGCACAAATTTTTGAAACTTGTGAATAGCAATAATAAAGGAACGCTTAGGAAGTTAGCTATTTACTGTATAACATGCTTTAAGAAAAGAGATAATTATATGTTTCTCTAACTCAAGGTTTGTTAATGTCATTTATGTACAGTTTATTAAGAAATGAATGTATTTGTTGCCTGTTATCATTGTTTTTCCTCAAACATGTGCTTATATACCAAATCAGTTCATTATATACTACCACACAACACCCTCACGCATACTATATCTCCCCCTACCTTACACACGCACACACACTCACACACACACACACACACACACACACACACAAACACACACACATAAACTCACACAAAGACTGCTACTCGTGCAACATAACATAGACATTTCGACAGCATATATGCCATTAGGGCTGTCTAAATTTTGTTTTCGTTTTAGACTGCCAAAAAAAAATGGCATCCCATATTAAAGACTCGTTAAAGTTAATACATACGTATCCTTTATGGCAATCTACCATGTACTAGGTTGCCCTAATTAAAGGGTTTATGTTGTAGCGAAGTTCAAGTATAAATATACGACGTGTCAAAAATGCATGCATACATATACTCACACACACACACACGCACGCACACACACGCACGCATGCACGCACGCATGCACGCACGCACGCACACACACACACACACCTTTTACCCATACAAGCAGATTATTAGATCCATTGTTCATGAATTGTGTATTAGATAAATATGCTGTTATTTACCGGCTCTGTGATTACCAATATTTTATTATTTATTATTTATTATTTCCACGCATGTCTGTCTTATTATGAATTTGGTCAACACGATGAGCTGTAATATGCTTAAGTGAATAAATATTTGTTGTTGTTGTTGTTGTTGTTGTTAATATTTTCACACTATTTTCCATGTTATTGGAAATTCCAGCATCGTGTCGTGTGTTGACGAGATAAAATTACTAGCATCGATTTTATCACCAGACCAAATCGACAAAACATCGCAGCATCAGCAGTGTTACATTTCGCGTTTGAAACGCCTGACCTATTTTACCAGCCAATGCACTGGGATTCCGAAGTATCGAGTGCATTCGATGAGTAGCGCCGATGGCATGTTTCTATCTTCCGCATCCGTTACGCGATATTTGATTGAGATTTCTCTTCATCTTCGCCAGCTAGCACAATGTGAGCTTGATTTTTGTGTGAATGTTTCTTGTCACTTATAGCTGGTGTTGTGAAAACGCTATACGCGTATGTGCTGGTGGATATAGTCTTGTTTTGCCGGTGTTAATTTAGAGTGGATTTTGATGAATTAATTACCTCATTGATATCGGCTCCGCAAAAAGTTTGTGATTCGTTAAGTTTTGTTGGATTTATTAGACGCTTAGCGTGTACCTTACACTGCAACAAACCCACCACTACAAAACACTACCGGAAACTTTATTTTGTTCAAGGTATGTTGACATATCAATTGTAAAGCAATTTAGTTTCCTTATGTCATCGCCAAAACTTCATCGTTTTTATTAACACCATAAATATATTCATAGTTTTTTATCAACGTCATCAATATATTTATAGATTTCATCAACAGTATCCATATATTTATAATTTTCATCAACATCATCAATATATACATAGTTTTCATCACTACCATCAATATATTCATAGTTTTCAACAACGCCGTCGATATGGGGCCTATTCATCGTACTCTTTGCATCATCATGTTACGTGGTATTCATCGTCAGTGTTTTCACCAACATAATTGGTGTACATCAATTATCAACGCAGTGAGTATATTCAACTTGTTTTGTATTATACCACGGCACGCGGCTAGTGGTCCATAGATAAAGAAGAAAAATAACTGTGGGTTATTCTGCAACAAATTATGGGCGGAGCTTAATGTTTTGAAAATGGTTCCGGAAATTCGAAGAAATTGTTCCGTTAAATGCACGTGCTTAAAGGCGCGATAACAAATTGTGACAAACAAATCATTTTTGCATTAAGTAGCGCAATTAAACCACATTTCTACTACATATTTTATACTTAAGTTCACAAAAACGATTACGTTTTGATAATATGTTTTTAATTTAATTTGCGCATGATATTTTCACAGTATAATATCGATAAGTATGACGTAATTCGCTCAGTGTTTATCAATGAAGCTGACCTCATTTTATTGTTTTGATTTATTGACGTCACAAAAACGCACGTGTGAATGCGCTTCTCGGAAAATGGGCGGAGTATATAAAAAAAGTATAGTTCTCATTCATAACCTTTACAAATACGAATTGTATATAAGATCGTGTTAGAATCGAAATAATTGACGGTTAACAGTTTGTTATTGCGTTAATAACCAACGGTTTGTCGTTCCGATGCTTGTTATTAAACCACTCGGGCTACCGCCCTCATGGTTTAATTCCTACACATCGGAACTCCAAACCGTTGGTTATTACCGCAATAACCAGCAGTTACCCGTCAATTATTTCTTAAATAACCTTTATTAGTTTGAACATATTAATTAATGTCATCAGTACACTCAACAACTGTCCTTAATGCATTTGTATTCTCCATGCATTGACCAAAGCCATTAATACCATTTTCATCATACTAACTGTTTCATATTCAGTAACACCGCCAGTTATTCATAGTCATTCATACTATTTATCAATGCCTTAAGATTGTCGATCATATTCATTATCAGTGTGCTTATCATATGAATCACCGTCATCAGTCTGTGCAGTGAGCATATGAATCACCGTCATCAGTCTGTGCAGTGAGCATATGAATCACCGTCATCAGTCTGTGCAGTGAGCATATGAGTCACCGTCATCAGTCTGTGCAGTGAGCATATGAGTCACCGTCATCAGTCTGTGCAGTGAGCATATGAGTCACCGTCATCAGTCTGTGCAGTGAGCATATGAGTCACCGTCATCAGTCTGTGCAGTGAGCATATGAATCACCGTCATCAGTCTGTGCAGTGAGCATATGAGTCACCGTCATCAGTCTGTGCAGTGAGCATATGAGTCACCGTCATCAGTCTGTGCAGTGAGCATATGAATCACCGTCATCAGTCTGTGCAGTGAGCATATGAGTCACCGTCATCAGTCTGTGCAGTGAGCATATGAGTCACCGTCATCAGTCTGTGCAGTGAGCATATGAGTCACCGTCATCAGTCTGTGCAGTGAGCATATGAGTCACCGTCATCAGTCTGTGCAGTGAGCATATGAATCACCGTCATCAGTCTGTGCAGTGAGCATATGAATCACCGTCATCAGTCTGTGCAGTGAGCATATGAATCACCGTCATCAGTCTGTGCAGTGAGCATATGAGTCACCGTCATCAGTCTGTGCAGTGAGCATATGAGTCACCGTCATCAGTCTGTGCAGTGAGCATATGAATCACCGTCATCAGTCTGTGCAGTGAGCATATGAATCACCGTCATCAGTCTGTGCAGTGCGCATACATATGAATCACCGTCATCAGTCTGTGCAGTGAGCATATGAGTCACCGTCATCAGTCTGTGCAGTGAGCATATGAGTCACCGTCATCAGTCTGTGCAGTGAGCATATGAATCACCGTCATCAGTCTGTGCAGTGAGCATATGAGTCACCGTCATCAGTCTGTGCAGTGAGCATATGAGTCACCGTCATCAGTCTGTGCAGTGAGCATATGAATCACCGTCATCAGTCTGTGCAGTGAGCATATGAATCACCGTCATCAGTCTGTGCAGTGCGCATACATATGAATCACCGTCATCAGTCTGTGCAGTGAGCATATGAGTCACCGTCATCAGTCTGTGCAGTGAGCATATGAATCACCGTCATCAGTCTGTGCAGTGAGCATATGAGTCACCGTCATCAGTCTGTGCAGTGAGCATATGAGTCACCGTCATCAGTCTGTGCAGTGCGCATACATATGAATCACCGTCATCAGTCTGTGCAGTGAGCATATGAGTCACCGTCATCAGTCTGTGCAGTGAGCATATGAGTCACCGTCATCAGTCTGTGCAGTGAGCATATGAATCACCGTCATCAGTCTGTGCAGTGAGCATATGAATCACCGTCATCAGTCTGTGCAGTGAGCATATGAGTCACCGTCATTAGTCTGTGCAGTGAGCATATGAATCACCGTCATCAGTCTGTGCAGTGAGCATATGAGTCACCGTCATCAGTCTGTGCAGTGAGCATATGAATCACCGTCATCAGTCTGTGCAGTGAGCATATGAATCACCGTCATCAGTCTGTGCAGTGAGCATATGAATCACCGTCATCAGTCTGTGCAGTGAGCATATGAGTCACCGTCATTAGTCTGTGCAGTGAGCATATGAATCACCGTCATCAGTCTGTGCAGTGAGCATATGAATCACCGTCATCAGTCTGTGCAGTGAGCATATGAATCACCGTCATCAGTCTGTGCAGTGCGCATACATATGAATCACCGTCATCAGTCTGTGCAGTGAGCATATGAGTCACCGTCATCAGTCTGTGCAGTGATCATATGAATCACCGTCATCAGTCTGTGCAGTGAGCATATGAATCACCGTCATCAGTCTGTGCAGTGAGCATATGAATCACCGTCATTAGTCTGTGCAGTGAGCATATGAATCACCGTCATCAGTCTGTGCAGTGAGCATATGAGTCACCGTCATTAGTCTGTGCAGTGAGCATATGAGTCACCGTCATCAGTCTGTGCAGTGAGCATATGAATCACCGTCATCAGTCTGTGCAGTGAGCATATGAATCACCGTCATCAGTCTGTGCAGTGAGCATATGAATCACCGTCATCAGTCTGTGCAGTGAGCATATGAATCACCGTCATCAGTCTGTGCAGTGAGCATATGAGTCACCGTCATCAGTCTGTGCAGTGAGCATATGAATCACCGTCATCAGTCTGTGCAGTGAGCATATGAGTCACCGTCATCAGTCTGTGCAGTGAGCATATGAATCACCGTCATCAGTCTGTGCAGTGAGCATATGAGTCACCGTCATCAGTCTGTGCAGTGAGCATATGAATCACCGTCATCAGTCTGTGCAGTGAGCATATGAGTCACCGTCATCAGTCTGTGCAGTGAGCATATGAGTCACCGTCATCAGTCTGTGCAGTGAGCATATGAGTCACCGTCATCAGTCTGTGCAGTGAGCATATGAGTCACCGTCATCAGTCTGTGCAGTGAGCATATGAATCACCGTCATCAGTCTGTGCAGTGAGCATATGAATCACCGTCATCAGTCTGTGCAGTGAGCATATGAATCACCGTCATCAGTCTGTGCAGTGAGCATATGAGTCACCGTCATCAGTCTGTGCAGTGAGCATATGAGTCACCGTCATCAGTCTGTGCAGTGAGCATATGAATCACCGTCATCAGTCTGTGCAGTGAGCATATGAATCACCGTCATCAGTCTGTGCAGTGCGCATACATATGAATCACCGTCATCAGTCTGTGCAGTGAGCATATGAGTCACCGTCATCAGTCTGTGCAGTGAGCATATGAGTCACCGTCATCAGTCTGTGCAGTGAGCATATGAATCACCGTCATCAGTCTGTGCAGTGAGCATATGAGTCACCGTCATCAGTCTGTGCAGTGAGCATATGAGTCACCGTCATCAGTCTGTGCAGTGAGCATATGAATCACCGTCATCAGTCTGTGCAGTGAGCATATGAATCACCGTCATCAGTCTGTGCAGTGCGCATACATATGAATCACCGTCATCAGTCTGTGCAGTGAGCATATGAGTCACCGTCATCAGTCTGTGCAGTGAGCATATGAATCACCGTCATCAGTCTGTGCAGTGAGCATATGAGTCACCGTCATCAGTCTGTGCAGTGAGCATATGAGTCACCGTCATCAGTCTGTGCAGTGCGCATACATATGAATCACCGTCATCAGTCTGTGCAGTGAGCATATGAGTCACCGTCATCAGTCTGTGCAGTGAGCATATGAGTCACCGTCATCAGTCTGTGCAGTGAGCATATGAATCACCGTCATCAGTCTGTGCAGTGAGCATATGAATCACCGTCATCAGTCTGTGCAGTGAGCATATGAGTCACCGTCATTAGTCTGTGCAGTGAGCATATGAATCACCGTCATCAGTCTGTGCAGTGAGCATATGAGTCACCGTCATCAGTCTGTGCAGTGAGCATATGAATCACCGTCATCAGTCTGTGCAGTGAGCATATGAATCACCGTCATCAGTCTGTGCAGTGAGCATATGAATCACCGTCATCAGTCTGTGCAGTGAGCATATGAGTCACCGTCATTAGTCTGTGCAGTGAGCATATGAATCACCGTCATCAGTCTGTGCAGTGAGCATATGAATCACCGTCATCAGTCTGTGCAGTGCGCATACATATGAATCACCGTCATCAGTCTGTGCAGTGAGCATATGAGTCACCGTCATCAGTCTGTGCAGTGAGCATATGAATCACCGTCATCAGTCTGTGCAGTGAGCATATGAATCACCGTCATCAGTCTGTGCAGTGAGCATATGAATCACCGTCATTAGTCTGTGCAGTGAGCATATGAATCACCGTCATCAGTCTGTGCAGTGAGCATATGAGTCACCGTCATTAGTCTGTGCAGTGAGCATATGAGTCACCGTCATCAGTCTGTGCAGTGAGCATATGAATCACCGTCATCAGTCTGTGCAGTGAGCATATGAATCACCGTCATCAGTCTGTGCAGTGAGCATATGAATCACCGTCATCAGTCTGTGCAGTGAGCATATGAATCACCGTCATCAGTCTGTGCAGTGAGCATATGAATCACCGTCATCAGTCTGTGCAGTGAGCATATGAGTCACCGTCATCAGTCTGTGCAGTGAGCATATGAATCACCGTCATCAGTCTGTGCAGTGTTTCCATCGATGACATCAGTGGCAATGTAGAGAGCGTATTCACTTACGCCATCACAGACGCATGTATTTTAGTGGGCCTAGGTCAAAATGGTTGTTTAAAAAAAGAAGAAACTAATTCTGCGCAACTAGAGATAGAAGTTTGTGATTTGTTACAAAACCGTATTTCGTTGAAGTGTGGTCAGTAAACTGTGAGTTTTTCAGCTTCTGTAACGTCAAGGTCATATGTGATAATTGATTGTCTTTCTCAGGTGAGCGCCACATGTGCATCATGTACCTCTTGATTATTATGGGCACAATAGGTTTTACAGGTATAATAATGATCGAGGATACGATTATTCGGGATAAAATGTTGGTTTGTTACTTAAATAGATGGCATTTATGCTGAACTGTAACATTAATTCGACCGCGCAATGAAAAAATAAAAATTGAAGCCAATGGCAAAATTATTTACAATATCAATTTGTTTTGGAGTGCTTTCACCCATTTATCGCACACACCCGGACATTGCAATGATATCTTGTTATTCACGAGAGAATAGACACTGGAGTATAACCTACAGTCGATTGTAATAGTTTTGCACTTGGGCATAACAAGTATTAATAAAACTAAATATTTTGCAGTTTCTTAATAATCGAGTGTTAAGTAATGCATATTTAATATGCTTAGGCTTATCTTACCAGCTATGGATGGAGTGATTTGTTATTCAAATAACATTCACTAAAAGGTATTATATACTTAATTCACCTGTATACTTATATACAATTTAATTAACCATTGTGCGTTTTGGCAAAGTTTTATTTACACCTTTACACGTATATAAACAATGTACATTGAACACTTTTTATGCCCCCACCATCAATGATGGGGGGCATATAGAGTTAACCCTGTCCGTGGGTACGTACGTATGTACGTATGTTCTGATTCTTGTCCGGACAATAACTTTGTCCAGCATTGGAGGATTATCAAATAACTTGGCTGAAATGTTAAGCATAATGAGACGGTGTGTCGTGCGCAGAAACCAGGTTCCTAGGTCCAAGGTCAAGGTCACACTTAAAGGCCAAAGGTCAACTATAAGACTGTTAGCCTTCTATCCCTGTCCGGAGCATAATTTTGTCCAGCATGGAAGGAATTTCAAATAACGTGGCACAAGTGTTGAGCATGGTGAGACGGTGTGTCGCGCGCAAGAACCAGGTCCCTAGGTCCAAGGTCAAGGTCACACTTAAAGGTCAAAGGTCAAATATAAGAATTTAAGTCATAGACCCTGACCGGAGCATAATTTTGTCTAGCATGGATGGAATTTCAAATAACTTGGCACAAGTGTTGAGCATGGTGAGACGGTGTTTCGCGCGCAGGAACCAGGTTCCTTGGTCCAAGGTCAAGGTCACACTTAAAGGTCAAAGGTCAAATATAAGAATTTAAGCCTTCTATCCCTGTCCGGAGAATAGTTTTGTCCAGCATGGAAGGAATTTCAAATAACTTAGCACAAGTATTGAGCATGATGAGACGGTGCGTTGCGCGCAAGAACCAGGTGCCTAGTTCTAAGGTCAAGGTCAAACTTAAAGGTCAAAGGTCAAATTTAAGAATTTAAGCCATAGACCCTGTCTTGAGCATAATATTGTCCAGCATGGAAGGAATTTCAATAACTTAGCACAAGTGTTGAGCTTGGTGAGACGGTGTGTCCGTGCAAGAACCAGATCCCTAGGACCAAGGTTAAGGTCACACTTAAAGGTCAAATATAAGAATTTAAGCCTTCTATCACTGACCGGAGCATAATTTTGTCCAGCATGGAAGGAATTTCAAATAACGTGGCAAAAGTATTGAGCATGGTGAGACGGTGTGTCGCGCGCAAGAACCAGGTCCCTAGGTCCAAGGTCAAGGTCACACTTAAAGGTCAAAGGTCAAATATAAGAATTTAAGCCATAGACTCTGACCGGAGCATAATTTTGTCTAGCATGGATGGAATTTCAAATAACTTGGCACAAGTGTTGAGCATGGTGAGACGGTGTTTCGCGCGCAGGAACCAGGTTCCTTGGTCCAAGGTCAAGGTCACACTTAAAGGTCAAAGGTCAAATATAAGAATTTAAGCCTTCTATCCCTGTCCGGAGAATAGTTTTGTCCAGCATGGAAGGAATTTCAAATAACTTAGCACAAGTATTGAGCATGGTGAGACGGTGCGTCGCGCGCAAGAACCAGGTGCCTAGGTGTAAGGTCAAGGTCAAACTTAAAGGTCAAAGGTCAAATTTAAGAATTTAAGCCATAGACCCTGTCTTGAGCATAATATTGTCCAGCATGGAAGGAATTTCAAATAACTTAGCACAAGTGTTGAGCGTGGTGAAACGGTGTGTCGCGTGCAAGAACCAGATCCCTAGGTCCAAGGTTAAGGTCACACTTAAAGGTCAAATATAAGAATTTAAGCCTTCTATCACTGACCGGAGCATAATTTTGTCTCGCATCGAAGGAATTTCAAATAACTTGGCACAAGTGTTGAGCATAGGGAGACGGTGTGTCGCGCAAGAACCTGGTCCCTAGGTCCAAGGTCAAGGTCACACTTAAAGGTCAAAGGTCAAATATAACAATTAACTATATACACTGTCTGGAGCATAATTTTGTCTAGCATTGGAAGGAATTTCAAATAACTTGGCACAAGTGTTGAGCATAGTGATACGGTGTGTCGCGCACAAGAACCAGGTTCCTTGGTCCAAGGTCAAGGTCACACTTAAAGGTTAATGGTCATTTAAGTCATAGATACTGTCTGAAGCATAATTTTGTCCAGCAGGGAAGGATTTTAAACTAACTTGGCAGAAGTGCTAAGCATGGTGTGTCGGTGTGTTGCGTGCAAGAACCAGGTCCCTTTGTATAATGTCAAGTTCACACTAAAAGGTCAAAGGTCAAATAGAAGAATTTAAGCCATAGACCATGTCCGGAGTATAATGTTGTCCAGCAGGGAAGGATTTTCAAACAACTGGGCATAAGTGATAAGCATTATGCAGCGGTGTCGCATGCAAGAACCAGGTACCTTGGTCCAAGGTCAATGTCACACTTTAAGGTCACGTATATTTATTTATGTTAAGATTATTGTCCAGGCAATAACTCTGTCCAGCATTGAAGGATTTTCAAATAACTTGGCAGAAGTGATAACCATTATAAGAGGATGTGTCGCCCGCAAAAACTAGGTCCATGGTCAAGGTCACTAAAAGGTCAAGGGTCAAGTATAAGAATAATGTCCATGGATTCTGTCTGGAGCATAATTTTGTCCGTCATGAAATTTTTTCAAATAACTTGGCAGAAGTGGTAAGCATTATGAGACGGCATGTGGCGTTCAAGGACCAGGTCTGTAGCTTAAAGGTCAAGGTCATAAATCAAGGTCAAAGGTCAAATAATTTTCCAGAGCATAATAATGTCATGCACGCAGGGATTTTTAGATAAATTGGCAGAAATGATCACAATCACCAGATGATGTGTTGCATGCACGAACCTGACTTGTGAAGTTAGTGAATAACTTCCCTTAATTCAGGAGTGTGCAAAGCATAATTCAAAATGATAAAAGGCATTTTGTTGATTTTGTACATAATTATTTAAGATAGCAAGAGTAAGAGAAGCATACAAGAACCATAACTCATAATTGCCTTAAAGTTTTAATTACTACCCTTTATTGATTTTTTGTCTGGACTAAAACTATTGATTGGAAATTTGTGATACATCAAACAACTCCACAGAATAAGATAATACAGTAGCACAAAGTACAATATAAAAGGACAATTCTCCTTTTATAAAAGAATTTGTATGCATAAAGACAAAGCGTCGCCATTTAGAACAGGCTTCTTAGCTGGGGGCATCTGTGTCTGTTGACACATTTCTTGTTGACATAGTTTTGAGACGGGTGGCGGAAGCCAATGCTCTTTTCAGTAGGGCGATTTCGAGTGATTGAATCGCATGGTCTACTTTTTACTTTGCAGGCTACAAAGCACTAACAATCGACAACCCCAAATTTATACGCTCCATCATCTATTTCGGCCTGTTAAGGATTAGTCGACACGTTGGTTGTTATGCGTATTATTGCGTTTGCATTTAGTAGTTTGCATACAAACCTATATATTTTCCAAGAGGTTGAAATTAAGGAGTATAACAATGAGTTGTTCTATTTGTCTTGTGTAAAAATGGCATTCCAGAAATTCAATTTCATTCAAACACATGTGTCCTTTCTGCACTCTATTTCCCTTGATTTTGATTCATTTTCTTTTCTCGCCAACAGTGTTTCAACGTTTTGATAATTATTTAAAACTACACATTATGTTAACATTCCTGCAATAGCTGATACGTCTACTATTGCGCTGACAGTCAACCTTGAAACATTCAGATAAGGGCGATATTGTAAACTGTGGTTTAACGGATCAGGAATTATACTTCTGGACTGGAAAATACCGGTTTCTCGTTTGTCTGCGATTGAGTAATGCCTGAATTTATGGAGGAAATGGCGAATGCGTAGTTACCGATTTCCTTTCGGAACTCCTTTGGCAATGCTTTGACCTTTAAGAGTCGCAGTGGTGTAATGGATATGGCGTCCGCCTTGCGATCAGGAGATCGTGAGTTCGATCCCTACTCGGGAAGTGTAAGAATGTTCTTTCGCGAAAGACACCGAGTACTTGTTCTACCAAGGGGAAACGGACTCAAAAGTGTTTCCTCCGGGTACTCCGGGTCCACCGCACACACACAGAGCACCAGACCACGGCAAAATTGGAGTAATCTCATTAAAAAAAGGTTTGAAATTGTAGCTAAAATTCCAAATTCGTCCCAACTTTCGACGGGTCTCTAAAAGGGTATTGGTGCTAGGACAACTCCGGATTCTAACATAATGCAGCTTCTGAATGACCCCATTATCTAAATTACATAAATTGCCTTAAATAGCATGATACGTAATAAATACGTCATTGGTTTATTACCACACTGAAATTTAAGACTCATGTCCTGTGCTTATCTTTACATAATAGCTGATATTAGCCATTGTAGTCATGATGGATTGCTTGATATGACTTGTTTAAGAACTCATTTCGCAGATAGCATTCAGGAAAAAACATTTTCACTTGAATCATAATTTTATGACGTAGACAAATGATTCTTGTAATTCTTATTTATCAAAGCTTAATCATTGCTAGAAATGGTCTTTATACATATATTGCCAATGTCTTATTGGATGTTACAACTTTCTAAAGTACTGATTTAGAACACTTTGAACATCAGTTTTAATACCCCGGTATTATGTATTAGGCTTCGAACACGCTGAAACAAATGTAATAAGCGAATTGATAATTGATATTTGTAATCAGGAGATGAAATAATGAAATAAACGCTTTTTTAAATCGAAATTGGTACGATAAAGAAATAAGATTCGGTATTTACCAATCGATTCTTAGACTTAAGAATAAAGAATAGACGTTTACAATATTTCAGAGCGTTTTCATTGTTTTGTGGTATTCAATAACTGTGATATCAGATAGGTAAATGGTGGGCGGAGCCTAATATGCAAGCTTATCGTGCAATAAGTACCGTTCAGTATATTGAAATTTAGTTGTAATTTATACGCACGCTACTTATTGCACTGAACGATTGCACTGAGTGGACACATTGCGACAGCGCTAAAGTTGGAAACACTGGCATGCCAATCATGTCAGCCATCACGTGACGTGACTGACGTCTAGAAACTGCCCATTGGGATCGACATCATACAAAGTTGCGATGTAATCGGTGATACGGTATAAACCACTTGTAGCACCCTTTGACCTCAATATGTTAATTATTTAATTTCGCCCTGCGGGTTCTTTAAATAACTAACATATTTCGATCAAAGTGTGCTACAACTATAACTTATACTTTGACAAATATATGTGCGTTCGCAAATATTGCGAGTACCAGTGTCGCTTATGTCATTTATAAATCATGGCAAAGAACAAAATTATCGTTGTTAAACTACCCATAAACAACGCAAAAAGAAGTCCCGATTTTGAGCGGAACATAATAAAAAGTAGTTCCAAATAAAATTTCAAAAATATATGTCAAATCATGTTAGAATCGAATTAATTTTCACATTATCGTTGTTTATCGGTCAATAAACAACTATTTGTCGTTCTGATGCAGGCTATTAAACAACTCAGGCTAACGCCCTCGTGGTTCAATTCTTACGCATCAGAACTCCAAATCGTTGTTTATTGGTCGATAAACAACGATAAATCGAAAATTATTTATTAATTCTAAATCAAGAATGGTAAAATTTGCATGGCGAATACCAAGTAAGATTCATATTAACAGCGTTCTTAGAATAGAACGGATTCAGGAATGCTTGTATTCTTACGTTTTGAGTTTATGAATGAGTTGGGAAATACGGGGCTAGGTCGCAATGAGTAACGTCCATATTTAGATATCTGTGGATATGTTTTGGTAAATAAAAGAGAGAAACGGAAAATACAACGAATGAATCTTATAAATTATAGTTCAGAGGCTTTGCAGATATAAAATGACGCTGAAAAGAAATCGGGTTTTTAATTACGCCTAGGATCAAATTTGCTCCAATAAAATCTTTACGAGTAAGCGAGTTGAATCGTTCAAGTGACATTAATAGTATTGATTTCAGTGATTTATTTGCCATTTATTTCGTAGTAGATTGTTCATGCTTATACAATAAATTCACACTTGGCATGTAGTAGATTGTTCATGCTTATACAATTTATTCACACTTGGCATGTAGTAGATTGTTCATGCTTATACAATAAATTCACACTTTGCATGTAGTTTATACAGTAAACGGACATTATCCCTTCTGACTTTATCCCCTTCATCAAAAAATGCGTAAAAGGACATAAGCCCCTTCCAGATTGTTTGTTCATGGCGGACAATAGCCGATTTTTCTAACCCTTACATTTATACTTAGCTTATTTTAGTAGAAACTTCAGTGTCTTAAATCTCAGCTATTTATGTTTCCACTTGCTTCTCTCTTTATTTTCATGAATTTTGTTTCATAATGAGGGCTGTGAATTTAACCAAATAGTGGTAAATACAATTAAAAAGACTTTCACATTATTCGTAATCGATTTATTAACCCCATGACTGCGAAAGTTCACAATCACAAACTTGGTCACACGTTAAAATATTTAACAATGAAAACGTTTGTTACATGTAGCTTTGATTTTCATTGGCTACAAACTTGGTCACACGTTAAAATATTGACCAATGAAAACGCTTGTTACATGTAGCTTTGATTTTCATTAGCTACAAACTTGGTCACACGTTAAAATATTGACCAATGAAAACGCTTGCTACGTGTAGCTTTTATTTTCATTGGCTAGTTTTTAAAGATAAAACTAACATTTAAGAATGTTCATAGGGCTTGTGCCTAAGCATGTGCAATTTTTCGAAAAAGTGACCTCTGCATATTTAATACTTATTTCTTAATGTTAAATACGTATTGTAATGTTAATCAACGTATTGTCTCATAAAGTATCCTATTTAATTAAAGTTTCGCTTAACTTTAGCCGGGTCCTTGGTAGAGCGCTGGACTCTCAATCGGGGGTTCGTGAGTTCGAGCCCCAGCCGGCCACATAACTTGTGTTGGGATTGGTCATGAAATTATTTCTACGGCCATTCTCCCCCAACCTCAAGTAGGGCAGTTTTCAGTTACTGGCATAAGTATGTGCACTTGGTACTAATAAACAGCTAAGATCTTAAATATTAGTGAATCAAAATTTTTATAACGCCAGTTGTATTGGCCAATTGTGAAAGATGAGACAAAGTTGGAGAACAGTTTAGTCTCGGGATCAGGCGGTAACTGTAAGCAAACATCATTTTTAAAACAAAAAATAACACTCAAGCACATACAGTTGAAACGCGATACAACGAATCGTCACGGGAGACACGAGTTTGTTCGTAGTATCACGTTTTTCGTAGTATCGCATCTTTAGGAAATTCCGGTAGTAACGTTACATTTAAAGTGTTAATTTGCAGCATGTCGAGGCGTTTACGTTAATTAACGCACTTAAACAAATTGCATTTGACAATACATTTGTGTATTTGTGACAATCTGTGGCATTACCATTTCATTGCAAACGCTATGATGGGACCGAGACATTTGTTCGTAGAAACGCCTCTTTCGTTCAATCGCGAATTCGTAGTATCGCATCTTTTTGTACTTTAACATACCTGGAAAACGGACGGGACCGGCCGCTTTATTCGTAGTATCCCGTCATTTCGTAGTAACGCGATTCGCAGTAACAGAAAAAAACTTGTATTCACGCAAAATTTGGAATTCCTGCCGGCGATTTCGTGGAACCTAGGAACCTAACACCGGGTATATTGTTTATTTTCAGTGAATAATGCGCATTAACTGGTTGATGGGTGCACACAGTCAGTTAGTACGTGGTTTAATATATAAGGAAAATGGACGGGACCGGCCGCCTTATTCGTAGTATCCCGTCATTTCGTAGTATCGCGAATCGCAGAATCGCGTTTCGACTGTACTTTCCTTTACAGTTTTGGCTTTAATATCTGTCCATGTAACGGTATATACAAATTACCATTAGGAGCGGCTGTCCAAGAATTGTGGACACCGATAAACGGGGAATGTAACTTAATATTCTGAGTCAGTGTCCCATCGAGACTTCAGTCACTGATTGATTCCATTGTGGCATTGCGCATTGTCGCTGTGCACTAGAGCAATCAAAACGCTGACAGCGTAGAAAGACTGTTGGCGACAAACGAAACTAAAATCATGTGAAGTATTAGTGCATTTTTGCTAAAGAGGAAAAAATTATTTAAATGAAGTTCAATTTCCCACCTTTAAATGTGATAATATGGCTTCTTATTCGATAGTATACGACAAAATAATAAAAATGAATTTGTAGGTAAGGAACAAATATTTTTCAAGCTAATTATCTAATGCAAACAGAATTTTAAACATGCCAGTTTACAAGTTAATCTGCAATGAGCCATGCAGAATAACCGACGAAGCGTGGTAGTAAGGAGCATCGATTGTTTGTGATTCGTAGGCTACTGAATCAAAAGTAGGTCATCCGATGCGTGCTCTCGATTGTGCATACCACAGTTTAAAATTAATACATTGCAATAATTTGTTGTCAAAATATTCAGAATAAGAATCGATAATGTAAGAACATTATTCATTATGCTCAATCTGGTTTTAGAAAACATCCATACAGCTCTTATTAAACTAATAGACACATGGCTAAAATAAATAGATTGTGGTAAATGGATTGGTTCGGTATTTTTAGACCTACGAAAGGCCTTTGACCTCGTAGACCATGACATTTTACTCAGAAAATTAAAACTGTATCACTTTTTACAACGTGCAATTAAACTTTTAAATTCCTAATTAACTGACCGAAACAAATTGTTAAAATTGGGAACATACAATCTGAAATGCTATCGATCAAATCTGGTGTTCCACTGGGGTCAATACTTGGGCCGTTACTATTTTTGGTATATATAAACGACATCGCATTTGTATGCAATAATATAAATATAGATCTATATGCTGATGATTCCACTTTACATGAATCTGGATTTGATACATCCGATATACAAACTGAACTGCAATTTAAACTTAATAGTATAAATAAATGGTGTTCACTTAATAACATGTCATTTAATCCAGAAAAATCAAAATGTATGTTGATCGGGACTCGTCATAAAATAACCATTTCTAGTCCACTTAATATCAATATAAATGGAAATAACTTAGAAAATGTATGCAGGAAGTTTATGTTGATCCAACCTTGAAGTGGCATGATCAAATAGATCACGTTTGTAAACAGCTGAAAAGTAAAATTACATTATTAAAACACATCATATACTTTCTCAGTGATGAAATGAAATAATGTTTTATAATGCATATTACCTATTTTTGACTACTGTTGTACTATTTTGGGAAAACCGAACAATTCGTATAAAAACAAGATTTTTGTACTACAAAAAGAACAGCTAAAATAATTCTTAATAAACCTTCAAGGACTGCATCTGTATAACTTTTTAAAACATTACGTTGGATGAAATTTAATGACAGAGTAAAATACCACACTCCTATATACAAATATATAAAACCGTTTGCAATTTGATGCCATCATATATGAAAGATTTATTAACCTTTTCAAACAATGATTCCCACAATTTACGGTCAGCTATGCACAAAGATCTTATTTTGCCAATGAAACCACGAACACAATACTACAAAGATACATATACATATTATTGCATAATCTTTTAATAATTGGTCAAGTTTTTTCGTATTTTTATATATTTCTAATGAGAGCTTGAGGCTATTTACGAGTCCAAAATTAGATGGCTTTCTGTTTTTTCTCTGGCAATGAAAACTATATCTTTTAATTTCTAGGCATAAAATTTGTACATTGTTCATTTTTGAATTGTAATACCAAGTATCATATCCTGACATATTAGATGGATAGGTGAGTTTGGTTTATTTCTGTTTACAACATGAATAGCAAAATTAATAATATCTTGAGAATGTACACAGTTCCAAAACAAGTGTGTTATATTTTCTACTTCATTTTTACAAAAGTACAAAGATTATCAGTAACTATTTTCATATTGAACATATTGGATTTTGTTCCTAAGATTCTGTGGACTATTCTACATTGGAACCATTGGATATAACTACCTTTACTAATATTAAACACAAGTGGATATACATTTTTCCAGTCAATACCAAAGAACTCTGAATTCCATTTGTTTGACAAGTTGGGATTTCACTGTTTTGAATAAATATTTTATAAACATGTTTTTCTTCTTTACGACTTGTTACTATTTTCTTTACGTATTTTGCTAATACAGATCCTTGAATATTATTATCATACGTAAATATGTCTCCAAAATTCTTAATAAATTTACTTATTACTTTTATAAGACCTTGGTACAGTAGAAAATTCACATTTGTTCCAATTTGGTAGTCCAAAGATTCTTTGGAGATAAAACGTTCTCTATCTATTAATATCTCTCTAACAAATCGAATGCCTCTTTCATACAGACATTTAATATATACATAATTATTGCCAATTTTAAAATTTTCATTGTAAAACAAAGGCATATCTAAAATATCTTCACTATTGACTACAGGCAATTTTTCAATATACAATATATAGCTTTTTGAAGACGCCTTGCCAAAATTTATTTTTGTAAATTAGTGCAAAGTTTTTCAACAAACATTTTACCAGTATTAAAAAGTTTTTTGTATATCAATGAAGGATTTAACGAGTGTATAACAATTTCCGTCTCCTATCACAAGTCTCTTAAGCCATGTTAATTTCATTTGTTTTTCAAAGGAACAGACATCTACCATATTTAAACCTCCTTTATTATATTCTTTAACAATTACTGTGCTTTTAATTTTGCTTGGACCTGCCCATATGAAGTCATACAAAGTTTGTTAATTTGCTTCAAAATATCTATTCTTGGTGTTGGTAGTGACACAAATAAATGAGTAAGCAGAGGGAGAAGTAGTGATTTTACGATGGTTATTTTTCCGAGCGGTGTGATATTTCTGCGATTCCACTGTGTTATTAAATTTTTGATACTGTTGATTTTATTATCAAAATTGTTCATTATTATGTTTTCTAAATTTACGTCGTACACTATCCCAAGAACTTTAAAAGATGTTGCTCCCCATGTCAGTTTGTATTTAGTTTTTATCGACCT
Organism: Congeria kusceri; assembly: GCA_027627225.1. Lineage (NCBI taxonomy): Eukaryota > Metazoa > Mollusca > Bivalvia > Myida > Dreissenidae > Congeria > Congeria kusceri. Next base: position 12,332,083 of record CM051038.1, read on the forward strand.
TGTACTATATTTCATAGAGCCTATCCAAATTAGATGCAAGTTATTATTCCATGTTGTTGAGATGTGGACAATGAATTATTATGAAATGCGCAATTTATACTTCGTACTATGAAATGGCATAATCTGTTCCAAAACACTTTGTAAAATTCCGCAGTGAAACCATCAGAGCCTGGACTTCTGTAGTTTTTCATATTTTTAAGTGTAAAGGCAACTTCATTGATACTAAGTAATCCTTCTAAAGCTTCTGATTGAGCATTATTGAGTTTCTGTACATTGGCATTAGCTAAGTCAGTACTTATGTCATATGCAATTTCATTTTCATTTCTTTTGCATAGTGTTTTATAAAATAAAACTGCTTCATTTAAAATATCATTTTGATCATTCAATTTAGTACCATTTTCTGTTTCAATAAAAGGTTTTGACTTGTTTGTATAATGGTTTGATTCAAGAGAGTACTTTGAAGGTTTCTCCCCATCTTCTAGCCATTTAGCTCTTGAACGAATAAGTGAACCTTTAAGTGTATTTTCCCTTAACTTCTCCAATTCATTTTGTAATTCCTGCAGCTGATCAGTATTAGTTTTATGTAATGATTTTTCAAGTTCTTCTATTTTCTTAATTAAATTAGATACCTTGTTTTTATTTAACTGAGCTAAATATGATGAAAATGAAATTGTTTTTCCTCTTATTTCCATAAGTAACGTTTCTAGGATTAGTTGATCATTTATCACAAACTTTATGTCATTGTTGTCACGTGTTTCTATATTTTCTATATTATAAATTGGAATACAATATTGTCTCTTAATATTTTCAATTAAAGTATTAATGTAATTTAAGTAGTCAATATTATTTAATAGTGAATTGTTGAATTTCCATAGACCTTTTCCATGTTCTATATCTCCAAAACTAATTTCTAATGCAATAATTGAGTGATCTGATTTATAACTTGAATCTATAGTTGATTTTCTAATTTTAGAGGATATGCTATTAGTAGTTAGGAAAAAATCTAGCCTAGCCTGCTGTAACGGTGTTAACCGTCTCCATGTGTATTGTAGGAAATTGCCATTCAGATATCTAAAAGTATCGGTTAAATTGTTATCCATGATTACAGACGTTAGTGTTTCTGTAGCCTTTTTATTATTATTAAAGGATTTATACTTTGAATAATCCAAGTTTACATCCAGTACAAGATTAAAGTCTCCGCAAATAACAAATTCATCATTCTCGTAATGTTCTATTTTTGTAAATATATCTGTAAAAAATGAGGGCATGTCTTTATTAGGTCCATATAAAGTGCATAAAGTAAATCTGTTTGTGATATATGTCATGTCTAGCAACAAATAGTTTCCAAGTGAGTCATTTTCTGTTTTATGTACTTTGATTTGTATGTTTTTACCAAACAAAACACAAACACCTCTTGAATTTGAACGTCCAAAGCTAAAATAACATTCCCCATTCCATTCTGACTAAACTTGACTTTCCATATCCTGGGTAAAATGGCAGTCTTGCAGGCAGTAAATATGTGCTTTTTTTATTTCAAAAAGTCAAAGACATCTCTACGTTTCTTACTGTTATTAAGACCCCGACAATTGTATGAAATAATTTTTAGATTATCCATTTATATAGATCTAAGAAAAAATGTGCCTTAACAGTCGCATGATTGAACAAATATTTTGACCAGCAGAATACAACAATTCTATGTAACGGTAATTCAGCATTTATGTGAAATGAGCAAGTCCTGATTCAAGCAATTCAGAAAAAACTGCAACAAATGAAACAAAAAATACAATATACAAAAAGAAGTTCAATGTGTGTGGATAGATTGTGGATAAAATCAAACAATAAATGATATTTACATCAAAATACATGATTTTACAACAATTATGGTGGTGACCTCTTAGGTATATTAATTTACTATTACTAGTTAAGCCCTACGCTTAAAAGAATATGACGTAATTAACTAAAAATTAATACATAATAAAACTTGTATACAAATGTACGTTAATGCTATAAGCATATACTAATACTTATTACAAATTAAGGGAGCTTTACTTAAGTATTTCAGTAAGTACATGTATTAATCCAAGTGATATGTCTTAAAACCTTAACAAATAATGTCAGCAACAAATTAATAGAGCTTCATCAGATAGACATATAATTTGATATAGATATTAAGCACACACACACATGTTGTAGTAAACAAATAAATATATACACTTCAAATTGTTTCTAATGATAAATGAATCTTTGAAGCTTTATAGAATAAGTAATAAGCTTTATAAATTTTATTAAACTTTATAAGTGATATATCTTACAAACCTAGACAAATATTGTAATCAACAAGTTAAGAGAGCTTCATAAGATAGACATATAATTTGTTATAAATATTAATCACATATGAAAATATTGTAGTACACATAAGAATATATATTCTTCAAAGTGTTTCCAATGACATCTGAATTAATTTGCACGCTTTACAAAACATATCATACCTACACAAATTATAGGTGTAGCAGACACATTATAATAAGACAGTGTCATCAATGCACAAATACATATATTATATATGTATACAAATTAAAAGTGTAGCAAAAAATATATTTAGACAGTTTCATCGATGTACATAAAAAAAAAAATCAGAGTTAGTTCAGATTTTAAAATAAACACTGGTAACGCTTATTCCACTAATAGCTGTAACAGAAAACGTTGTTCACATTGTATTCGCATATGTACTGGGTCGACATTCACCAGTAACGTAACAGGAGAAACATTTGCATTACGGCACAATACAAACTGCCAGTCTAAAAATGTTATCTATTTAATATCATGTAAAAGGTGTAATATTCAATATGTTGGACAAACTATGCAACCCGTTTCAAGACGTATGAATAGTCATAAATTTGATATATCCAATTTTACTGATCCTGCATTCTCTACTCTTGTTGCTAGTCACTTTAATGAGAGCAACCATAGTATGGCTGATTTTTCATTTATGCTTATTGATGTTGTAAATAGTAATGTTAATCGCTTATGCAAGGAAACATTCTGGATACATAAGTTAAAAACACAAGCTCCAGATGGCCTTAATTCCAAAATACTGTTTACGGCTTGAAGTGCATGTAAAATTAAATAATATGTTTAGTACTATTGCGTTTTTTCCTATTTTTTATTTTTTTAAATATTATATTGCTATAGGAAATATCTGTATTTTATATCCGTATAGTACTAAACTGTCTTGTATGTTGTAAATTCTTTATTAACTTAAACATGTATACTTATTTCTATACGTTTTTCCGCCAAATAACGTAACGTTATTGCATGACGTCACGTCCGTTGTTTAATTGTCATTTTATCCTGATGAAGGCGGCGTAAGCCGAAACGTTGAAGATAAATTGAATTGACTGATTTCACGTGTTGTTGTTGACTTTTTCCACAATTATTATCGATGTACATGTAATTCAGATATTAACTGCATACATATTTAAACTTTATCGATACATTTTACAAACATGTAGATCTATATTTATTACGGTATTTCAAAGATAGTTTCTTCAATGTAACTTTTCAGTTTTAAATTACAACACAGCTATGTATACAAACAAGCGTAAGTGTTGAAACAGCAAGCCTCATCAAATTTTAAAAGTTCAAATAGTGTTGCGAAAACCTTCAATTCTTACAAGTGTACATCACCAAACTATGTATATATACTTTTTTAGACTTAAACATCTTTATCATAACGAAGGAAGAAAAATATTTATGTTGTGTTCTAGTATTTATTTAGTCCTGAAGTAGAATGTAGTATTTTTAACCCCTTACAGTTCATGATAGAGGCTATTTAAAATTAATTGTTTATAAGTGTTATATAATTCAAATTTCATTATGTCAGACATGGCATCAAACTATGGTAAAGACAGATTACAATTGTATTTTTAATTACAGTAGTATCAACAGTAAATCATGGTTTGAGGAAAAAGCTGTAAAAACTGAAAAAAAGAAACACCATAAGGCTGTCGACATAAAGTATTGTTAATAAACCATGACATTGTTAACATTAAAGTAAGTTTATAAACAGTTGAACACTAAAGTACAATAATTGTACTCTTATAATTGTACGCGATAATAGCATTAATTTATGTAATTTTATTTATACGATTTAGAAGTGATATGTACTCTTGTTGCAAGTAGGTTACAGGAATGTTTTGATTGTAAAAAGATAAGGACTATGATCTATCTAAATTGGATAGGTAAGGACTATAATCTGTCCATTGTAATAGAAGTTTTCAGTTATACAAGTTGAATACTGACTATATTGACAAACTAAAAATAGACCGATTGCAAAATATTATATAATCAGTTTTAGAGCTTTACACATGCGTTGGGCTGGTACAGTTTGTATCATTATTTACATTTGTATTTAGAAGTAATACTTATGACTGATGTTTATACATTGGTTATAGACATAGAAACATAGTATTAGATACATATATCATATGGTTATTTCATTTTTGTTATGGATACAGCAATACTTTTACAAAAGTATAAATTATTCCAAAAGGTTTATAATTATTTACATAACATTCTTTCAAATAGTGTATTCATAATAATATTATACATTGTATTAGTTATTTTATTAGGAAAATTATATTATCTATTGTACCAAAATACAACATTATATTTAAAAAAAACGTAGTTGTTTGCAATAATATACAGTGATGTAAAGTGTACGGATAGAGACTTACCACTTTTGCTTGTAATGTTAAAGTTATTATTATTATTATTATTATTATTATTATTATTATTATAAGAAAAATACAATCGGTAACGTCACAACAACATAGCGCATTAATTTAGTTGCCTTATTCCAGGTCACCCAGGTGAATATTTCGGTTACATTCAAGTAAGTAGCGAAAATAGGGTAGCCATTAATTTGACGTAACATTTTAGATAAATTTACTTTCTTGGTAACATATATTGTAATAAATCAAATACTATACACATTATAATACACATGACATGCATTATCTTAAACGGTAAGAAAACATTCATGAATTTTTGCTGATTTGAAAAAGGACCCTTTCAGGTTTCGATTTACTGACTCGAAGCCTGCAAAGAAAAGAAGTTTTCCGCGATACCTGTTTTGGAAATTACCCTCTCAAAAGACCGTTGGCTTTCGCCAACAGTATAAAAACGGACGGGACCGGCCGCCTTATTCGTAGTATCCCGTCATTTCTTAGTATCGCGATTCTCAGAATCGCGTTTTGACTGTAGTTTCCTTTACAGTTTTGGCTTTAATGTCTTTCCATGTAACAGCATATACAAATTAACATTGGGAGCGTCTGACCAAGAATTGGGAACAAGGATAAACAGGAAATGTACTTAATATTCTAAGTCTGTCTCCCATTGTCCCATTCTATCGTGAGTTCAAACCCCAGCCCGGCCACATAACTTGTGTGGGGATTGGTCATGAAATTATTTCTACGGCCATTCTCCCCCTACCTCTGATTCAAGTAGGGCAGTTGTCAGTTACTGGCATAGGTTTGTGCACTTAGTACTGGTAAACCGCTTAGATCGGCTAAGCTTGCCCAGGAAAAATGTGAGTAGGTTAACTGACCGCCGTGATATGACTGAAATACTGTTAAAAACGGCGAAAAATCACAACAGACAAACAACCTGTGCCCCATTGAGACTTCGCAGTCACTGATTGATTCCATTGTTATATCATCGGGCATTGCTCATTGTCGCTGTGCACTAGAACAAAAACTGTGGGATCGATCGAGCGAGCGAGCAAGGCGAGCTTTGTCAAATAATAGCATTTGACATGCATTTTATGCGTAACAAAATGTATACATTTTCGTTGCACTATAAATATAGATGTGTTATTTACCAAATGATTAAATGTCGTTCACTGGGAAAAAGTTGTCTTCGCGCTAAATTTGGAGTTACTGCCAGCGATTTCGAGGAACCGAGGAACCTAACACCGGATATATTGTTTATTTTCAGTGAATAATGTATGCGCATTAACTAGTGGATGGCTGCACAGTCAGGTAGTCATGAATAAGTAAATTTCGTGAGAAAAGCTTACTAAAAGTACAAAATGACAATGTCCTTCACGAAAATGGATTGGTCATTGTGTAGGCTCGAGACATTCTGGGAATTAGGCAACTTCTAGCTGATTTTGTAAGAGGGAAATTTCAGGGAAAATTTTGTAAAATCGGGGAAACAATCAGGGAATTTGACCGAAAGTGAAAAAATTCTAAGTGGAAACGTGAACGATAGAATCAAACAAACATACATACTCTTGTGACAATGAAACAATAACAGCATTGTATGTGCTGAATATAGAATATAATCTGTAGTAAGTATGGCTTGAAAGGGACATAAGGGTCCAAGTATTTATCGGTACATACACTGTAACGGTTACCATTATGCACAGGCTGTGGCAGTAATCAAAACAAATGTCAGGGAAAATCACATTTTGGTCAGGGACATTTAACTTCGTAATTTTAGTGGCCACCCTGTTCCGCGTCCGAACATCTCGACCCTGGTATGCATTGACCTAATGGTTACCATTCATTGACCTAAATGTTACGTTTAAGTAACCTAATTGTTACCATTCACTGACCTAATTGTTACCATTCACTGACCTAATGGTTACCATTCACTGACCTAATTGTTACTATTCACTGACCTAATGGTTACCATTCAATGACCTAATTGTTACCATTCACTGACCTAATGGTTACCATTCACTGACCTAATTGTTACCATTCACTGACCTAATGGTTACCATTCACTGACCTAATGGTTACCATTCACTGACCTAATTGTTGCCATTCACTGACCTAATTGTTACCATTCATTGAACTTATTTGCTACCATTCATCGACTTAATTGTTACCTTCATTGACCTACTTGTTGCCATTCATTGACCTTATTGTTACCATGGTATTCGTTATGTTGTACATCTAACACATCCGCAGTGATTAAGAGAACTTTGCTGCTCATAAACGAAGTTCATCTGAGATATTACGATACATGTACATTATTTGCTGGGGTTGTTCAACATGTTTGTGTATTGGTTCAGTGTCGTTAATTTTACGTCATTTATCTTCAGGTCAAGTCATCGTACATATTTACCTTTACCTCATGTCATCGCATACAACATTTATCTTTAGCGCACGTCATCCTATACAACATTTATCATTTAGCTCGTATCATTTTTTACAACATTTAGCTTTTGCTCATGATATCTTTTACGTCTCCGTTTCTAGCTTTTCTCAGAACGAATAAAATCTTTTGTCTTGTAAATATACTGCATTTATATTATGTTCATGGCACCTGAATTTTAAGTGATACAAGTGAAAACATGCGCGGATACAGGATCGGGAGTTAGAGGGACCGGGAAAATCCAATACCTACCAATGTATACATGTATAAATTGTATATTGTTTTAAGAACAAAATGACAATTAAATTTGCGATATCATTGTTTATATTTTTGCATTCTAGATGTGTGCTTACATACCATGACAAGCTTAGTTCACTCTTCGCTGAGAGAGAATGTCTATGTTGTTGTGAGGTTTAAAAATCGAATCTTTGACAATGTTACGGGCAGTTTGGAGGTGGGGGGGGGGGGGGGCTCATTCCGCCTATGGTAAAGTAAATCGCGGTTGCCATTGACCAAGTTCAATAGGACTTTCTTATTTATAGACGCGGCCATCGAAGGTTATTCACGTAATATCTATAGACCAATATATATGAGGCATGTCGTGGGAAAGCCGGGTTAATGCATGTGCGTAAAGTGTCGTCCTGGATTATCCTGTGCGGACAGGATAATCCGGGACGACACTTTCCGCCTACAGTGAATTTATGTTTAAAACAGATGAAAATACCATAAAAGCGGTAAGTGTAGGTTTTCCCACGACACACCTCATATAAACTGTTATTAGTTATTAGTCACAGCCAAGGCTGAACTTGTTATGACCTGCGTAAGTACGTGTATGTGGTATCCAGTAATTCAGTAATCCAATTATAGTACACATAATCAAATTTCACAACTTTTAAAGCAGCTAACCGGTTTAAACTGGGTGTATTAGAGCGACGTTATATATTTGGCTCCACGTAAAACACTGGTTCATTTTGCGGTTCCTCTTGGACGAAGTCGGACTGAGAAAAAAAAACACAGGCATGTGCAGGTATTTCTGAGACAATTATAAAGCATCTTGAAACATAGCCAATATTTGCAGTTCTTTTAATTTGCAATATCTCCAAAAGAAAAAAAAAAACTATTCACAAAAGAAAGATTTATGGGTACATTTACCCGTAGTATTGGCAAAACGTTTAAACGTGTATAGAATATTTTAATATTATTTGATGCTTTATGAGTGTCGTCAATGTTCACTATGTAGAGACTTAAGATTTGTTTCACATATATGTACGCGCTATTTTGCATAAAATGCATTTTAATAATTTTGTATTTAACAGTATTAAAATCAATGTATTCATTAATGTTTTGAAGACTATGTTCATATATGTATTCCAGTATGTAGGTTCATATCTGTATTCCAGTCTGCGTGCTCATATATGCATTCCAGTCTGCGTGTTCACATCTGTATTCCAGTCTGTAGGTTCATATCTGTATTTCAGTCTGTAGGTTCATATCTGTATTCCAGTCTGCGTGTTCATATCTGCATTCCAGTCTGAGTGTTCATATCTGTATTTCAGTCTGTGGGTTAATATCTGTATTCCAGTCTGTGGGTTAATATCTGTATTCCAGTCTGTGGGTTAATATCTGTATTCCAGTCTGTGGGTTAATATCTGTATTCCAGTCTGCGTGTTCATATCTGTATTCCAGTCTGTGGGTTAATATCTGTATTCCAGTCTGTAGGTTCATATCTGTATTCCAGTCTGCGTGTTCATATCTGTATTTCAGTCTGTGGGTTAATATCTGTATTCCAGTCTGTGGGTTAATATCTGTATTCCAGTTTGTGGGTTAATATCTGTATTCCAGTCTGCGTGTTCATATCTGTATTCCAGTCTGTGGGTTAATATCTGTATTCCAGTCTGTAGGTTCATATCTGTATTCCAGTCTGCGTGTTCATATCTGCATTCCAGTCTGAGTGTTCATATCTGTATTTCAGTCTGTGGGTTAATATCTGTATTCCAGTCTGTAGGTTCATATCTGTATTCCAGTCTGCGTGTTCATCTCTGCATTCCAGTCTGCGTGTTCATATCTGTATTCCAGTCTGTAGGTTAATATCTGTATTCCAGTCAATCTGTTCATTTATGTATTCCAGTCTGTAGGTTAATATCTGTATTCCAGTCTGTAGGTTATTATCTGTATTCCAGTCTGCTTGTTCATATCAGTATTACATTCTGCGTGTTCATATTTGTATTCCAGTCTGTAGGTTAATATATGTATTCCAGTCTGCGTGTTCATATCTGTATTCCAGTCTGTAGGTTCATATCTGTATTCGAGTCTGCTTGTCACATATATGTATTCCAGTCTGTAGGTTCATATCTGTATTCCAGTCTGTGTACAAAAACAGCGGAAATCCGCCATTATTGGTACATGTTAGTTTTTCCCTCAATTACACTATACCAGTTAGTAACAAACGATATACCGCCTGATAAAGGTCAGTATCGAGTTAACTGTCCGAGCTATACTTAACATGTTTTAATGTAGATTAGGTTAAGCTGTCGGAGCTATAACTACATGTTTTAATGTGTATTAGCCAACACAACTGTTACAAACAAAAACGATTTTTGGCTAGGCATTAAATCCTTCGTAAATCTTCTGACATACATACGAGCAACGACCTTTACGTAATACAAGTATGTAGTTGTTTTCAATCCGAATTACGAAAACTATGTGCGTAATTCTAGATAGATGTTACATGAAACGCGCCATAACTGCATGGGTAACGTCAGTTTTTGCACCGCCGCGTTGAACTGTATTTTGAGTAGGGTAAATCGACCAAATATTAAATCTGTGTAGGAACAGAGAGGTTCATTCGAGCGAATATCGTGACCTAAACGTAGTTTAAGTAGTGTAAATAGACCAAATACTAAACCTGTGTAGGAACAGAGAGGTTCATATGTGCGAATATCGTGGACATAAACGTAGTTTATTAAAATGTGTTAAGGAATAGCGAAGTTATAACGAGGTTCATTCGTGCGAATATCGTGGACATAAACGTAGCTTAACAAAATGTGTTAAGGAATAGCGAAGTTATAACGCAAGTAAGCGTGCTTGTACTTTTATCTGATGTCGCATATATAAGGGCCGCTTTAAAGGGGCATTACACCCGTACAGATGATGCTAAAATTATATAAGGGCCGCTTTAAAGGGGCATTACACCCGTACAGATTTTTTGATGCTAAAATTATAAATACGTGCATAACAATCAGCAAAGAGAGTTTGATTAAGAAATACGTTCAATGTGTGTATAATGTCAACAAGAAATGTCTTTAAAAAAGACAATCGGCGTAGAAATTAATATTGAGATGTTATTTCTTTTGCCCTAAATATAATACAAGAGGACCAAGCTGTGACTTAACGGTAAACAACCGTTTACAAGTTTGTTTACATATTGTAAAGTATTAATACTTGGTGGTTTTCCTATATCGGAATAATATATATATTTCTACAACTTTGACTTTATATGCTCAATCGTACTGTTTTTTACCATGCATGAGTATTTACTAACTATTAAACGTGTTTTAAGTAATTATCTTTCGATTTTGGTTTTGAAAATATCACTTTACTAGAAAACTAGCTATTCGCTAGGTTATTATGTACCTAAGTATATACTGGAATCTAATAATCGTAAGCTTATCCAGTATTTAAGTCAAGTGAACTACTAGTATTGAACTTTTGGCTTTCAGATGTAATTCACAACATTCAAAACGTTTGCTAACCTCAGCAAAATCTGTAAAGTTAGATTTAATTGGTCGTATTGGTTCCGTTCGCCCGTCCGTCCGAAGGCGATAAAGCATTGAGCAACTAAGAAAAAAGGGTGCCCTTACGTGTCGTTTTTGCTGTTTTTTGTTGTAGTCTTTGAACGTGTTTTGTTTGGCAGTATTTGTTGTTTTGGGTTTCTTGAGGCTGTTGTTGATTTCGGTGCTTATATATACGTAGTAACTTTTTTAATGAACCACGTTTAGCGAAGTGAGTGTTACATGAGGCTTATCATATTTCAATGTGTTCACAACATTTTTAAGGACTTGTATAATACTTTGTGTGCTGTTTAATCATTTAATTCGGCGGTTGTCTAATTTTCGCTTATTTCTAAGTTCGAACAGAGCGCAGTTATGATCATATTTTTCAAAAATCATATTTTTCACACACCTGTGAAGAATTTGATATTATTTTTCACATTTTTAAGTGTGAAGAATGTGATTGGCCAAAAGCGGGGTATGCGCGAGGATCACAGAAGGATATGACGTCATTGCATATAAAATACTGGATACAATCCTAAACTTCGCAGAAAATGTGAAGAATAAGACTGTAATGTGTGAAGAATAACATCTCAATTTTCACACGTGTAAAGAAATGAGATTATATTTGCCTATTTTTCACAGATGTAAAAAAAACTATTATTTGTGAAAAATATGGTCCTACAGAGCGCGAATTTAAGACGCTGCGTACATTTTCTTTTTGCACGATTATTAAAAATATATACATGACAATGAAAAATGCGCGCAATTAAAGCTGCGCTAATATACCATTTTTCATAAATTCGAATTAATTTAGATACCGCGAAATTACATGATTTTACAGTATTCGTAACTACTTTTACATGACATCGTATTAAGATTTTTAATTCGTGACCATCGTTTGTTTGTTTGTGTTTGTTTGGTTTGATTTTTCGCCGTTTTTAACAGTATTAAGTGACCATTAAGTATCTATTTGTATTTACATCTTTATATGTATCATTTCAATATAAAGATATATGTATGATTTATTTACCGATAAACTGTATACTTTGTGAATTTTCATTGAAGTCCCGTTATAACTACATGTATATTTAATATTGTATATACTGGTTTATTGTTCATTCTAACATGATACCCGATAATTTTTCTATAGACAAAGAACAAAATTGTCGTTTTCAAACTACCCAATAAACAACGCAAAAAGTAGTCCCGATTCTGAGCTGAGCATAGTAATATGAAGTTCTGATTACAATTGCAAAAACATTTGTCAAATCATGGTAGAATCGAAATAATCTTCTCATTATCATTGTTTATCGTCCAATAAACAACTCTTTGTCGTTCTGATGCGTGGCTATGAAAGCACACGGGCTAACGCCCTCGTGGTTTAATTCCTACGCATTATATCTCCAAATCGTTGTTAATTGGCCGATAAACAACGATAAATCGAAAATTATTCCTTAAGTGAATTGCAATTTACTGTTCATATTTGACGAACATATTTATAGAGAACGGCACGTTTGACATTTGCTGAAAATATTTAATTCAATGGGAACATGAAATGCAACTGCAACCAGGCGCGTGTATATGAATTTCAGAGGGGGCTGGGCGTAAATAAAACTGCTGTTGGTCTCTCGTACGTGTTAACATATAATGTGGGAACGATGCAATATGGTCAAAAAGGAACAATTTAACGGAAACACTACAGAACGGGTTTGATAATTGTAATTGAATTAATAAAAAACACCTCGTTGACCTCGATTGTGAGGTTTAAGCAATCGAATCTTAATACGTGGCGGTATAAACCGGTTTGCTCCAAATTGTTCCGAAAATAATAATAACTACTTTTAAAATTAACGTTCGTTGGTTTGGTAAGGCGTAAAAAAAAATATGTTTGTTTCAGGTAACCCGACCTACCCTAAAAAAATGCCCCGACCCTTGAACATTTTATTGGGTTTGTCAGATTGATTTTTGTTTTATTTACCTTTTTCGATAATTAAATGTGTTTTTGGATAAATACATGTTTTGTTTTGATAGTATCCACTTATAAACAGTGTTTGAGGATATTACTGATATGTTTTGAATATTTATTCAGTTTTAGAATCTTCAAGTTGACCATTTACCAAAAAAAAAAAAAAAAAAAAAAAATCCCGACCTACCTACCCTAATTTTTGGGGCATGTTACCTAAAACAAACTTTTTTTTTTACGCCTAACATAGCCGTAATTACCTCCACTAAGTAGGTTATGTTTTGCCGCCGTTGATGTGTCTGTTTGTCCGTTAGTTAGCAACTGTACAGACTTATCAACGAGGTTGCCTGCAATTTTCTGCTAAGTTTGGACATGGGCCAATGAAAACAAGAGCTGTCAGAGGACAGCGCGCTCGACTTTTCGCAGTATTTCAGTTGGTGCAGTTGTTTAAATGGAAAAGTGGAGGGGCATAAATCTGTCAAAATACATGGCTGAGTTATGGCACTTATTTCATCGGATGTCGATGTTGATGACAATGTTGTACTAGTGATTAGCTTACGGTGATTGTTGCACCTGATGCTGAAGATGATTGCAAAGGTATTTTCCAAGTTTCAAGTCAATATCTTATGTAGAGTTGAAATTTTAAGACTTTTGAATAAAAACTTAAACCCGAAAATCTATGTATAAATGGGGCTATACACAACAGAGTTATGTGGAGTTATGCACTTCATGCTGGAATTGGTATATTCTACGTTTGAAGTGAATACCTTATGTAGTTTAGAAATAATAAGACTTTTGAATAAAAATCTGTGTGAAAAAAGGGGCATAACTCTGTCCAAATACAAAACGGCGTTATGGGGAATGTTGCACCTGTTGCTGGAGTTAATGACAATGGTATATTCCAAGTTTAAAGTGAATAACCTATGTAGTTTTGAAGTTATAAAACTTTTTTGAATAAAAACTTTAACCTGAAAATGTATGTGAAAAGGGGACATAACTATATCAAAATACAAAACAGAGTTATGGGGAATGTTGCTCCTATGGCTGGAGTATCCCGACCTACCTACCCTGGGTTAACTGACCGCCATGATATGACTGAAATACTGCTAAAAACGACGAAAAGTCCAAAGAAACAAACAAACAAAAGAGTTATACCTTAAGCGACATTTAATAATTGCAACCAAAACCGCAATTAAATGTAATGACTTTTTAAACGTTGCATGCAAAAACGCTACGATGTGATACAGTGAACATGAATATTGACAAACCCATGCTTGGTACAGAGTAACCCAGATCAACATGTGCTGGCTTTAATTACTTCCTTACTCGTGTTACACGATGTAGGGGATATTAAAAAAGCAAACCTATACAAACAACACTACTTTTTATCACCGTAAATTTCCGCGAAGTATTTTATCAGATTTTTTTCCTTCTCTGTTATGATATATGTCCAGATATTATTTCAACACACTACATGGGATAGGCAAGCCATAGTTTATCTGCGAAAATAAAAAAAAGTGTCTTAGTATAAAATTAAATAGCTAGTGAAGTTAAGAAATTCGATGACGAGTGTTCTGTTTTTATTCTGCCGATGTGAATTTAAGATATTTGGGGAATTTACTTAGATACGAGTTGTGTTCGGAAAGTTTAAGGACAGTGTCATGGCTTATTTAATAAATAATTTTCGAGTTATCGTTGTTTATCGGCGACTAAACAACAGTTTTGATGCGTAGAAATTAATCCACGTTGGCGTTAGCCCGAGTTGTTTAACACCGACGCATCAGACTGACAAAGAGTTGCGTATTGGCCGATATTAAATACAACGTTAATGCGAAAATTATTTCGATTCTAACATGATTTGAAATTTATTTTTACAACTGTAATTGCAACTACTTTTTACTATGCCCCGCTCAGAATCTGAACTTGTTTTTGTGTTGTTTATGGGTAGTTTAGAGGATAATTTTGTTCTTTGTCTATGGAAAAATTAACGAGTATCATCTTAGAATAACTGTTTAAAAAATTTCCATAACATATCTGATTACGAGCTTGTAGAATATCAAAGAATAGTTTATCCTAATAAATAAAAATTTAATGTATTTAATTTACGCGGTTCCTATAATTGCGGCTTTCTATTAAAAACTATTTTAAATCGACTACTACTTCAAGAGGTCTTTTGTACTCACCAAAGATAAGATTTTGTTAGGTTGTTATTGTTGTTTTGTCAAATCAACTCAACTCAGGCGTATAGTGAAATATGGCCTTTAAATGACAGAGAATAATACTGTCTGTTAAAGAGAACAAAAAAAAGGCCATATATATTGTTTTTATGAAATTTTGTTTTACGGATTCTGTTTGCCAAAATGTTGGATGGGTGCTGGAACAATATTTTCGTCTTACAATTCTATAAGTGTTAAGTAGAAAAAAATACACTAGAGACTAGCAACATTGTAAATATCAAATGAAAATAACTTTTGGGATTGATTTAAGATTCAATTTTATTAGCTCACCTGAGCGCGAAGTTCTCAAAGTTGAGCTATTGTGATCAGTCTGTGTCGGTCGTCCATCGTCCGTCGTCAACATTTAACTTCAAACAACTTCTTCTCTAAAACTGCTGGGCGGATTTTAACCAAACTTGGCAGGAATGTTCCTAGGATGGTCTTTTAACAAATTCCTTTAATTCATTAGATTATATTGAAAACTCTGGTTGCCATGGCAACCTAGAGCTTAAAAACTGGAAAACTTCAAAAATCTTCTTGTCTGATTCGTGAAACCACTGGCTGGATTTAAAAATAGTTTTCACAGAAATGGTCCGTGGGTGACCCTCTACCAAATTCCTTCAAATCATTTTGATTCATTAAAAAACATGGCCGCCAGGAGGCGGGGCAGTTTTCCTTATATCGCTATATTGAAAACTTGAAAAATCTTCTTGTCTGAAGCCACTGGCTTGATTTGAAAATAGTTTTCACAAAATGTTCCTTGGGTGACCGCTATCAAATTCCTTCAAGTCATTTTGATTCGAGAAAAAAACTTGGTCGCCAGGCGGGGGGGGGGGGGCAGTTTTCCTTATATGGCTATATTAAAAACTTTACAAAAATCTTCTTGTCTGAAACCACTGGCTGAATTTCAAAATAATTTCACAGAAATGTTTATTGGGTGACCCTCTATCAAATCCCTTCAAACCACGTATATGTCTGGCCATATACTTATGCATGTTGTTATTCAACGCCAATTACTGGTAATGATTGTGGTGGCGAGAGTATTTGCGCCATGACGGTGTAAGTTCTAGCTAAACTCAGGAGAGCGACCCATGGCCATCTTGACCCTCTTGTAATTAAAATGTCTCAGTCTGTTGGGGTTAACGTTTTCGCTTTTAAGTTCACCTTGGCACTAATGAACTAATAATTAGGATCACTGGAAATTGGGTAATGTTGACGTTTACGATCTTGCGGCTTCGTTTTTGTTTTGATCAGGTTGAAACTTTGTCAGAATGCTAACCTCGATTGAAACTGGATACAATTTAAATATGGGTGAAGTCGATTAAAAAACTAGGTCACTAGGTCAAATAAAGTAAAAATAATACTTTGCACTCTAGGAGCCGGTTTTTTCATTAGGCTGAAACTTTGTCAGATTGTTCTTCTCCAAAAAATGTTGGTTCTCATGAAATATTGGTCATGTACGGTCAAAACTAGGTCACGTGGTCAAATAAAGTACATAATTATCATTGCTAACACTCCTCGAACTACATTTATCATCAGATTAGGCTGAAACTTGGTCAGATTGTTGTCGTCCAATAAATACAGGTTCTGATAAAACAAATATGGGTCATCTGCGGTCAAAACTATGTCACTCAAATAATGGAAACAGCTCCTTTACACTTGAAGAACATGTTTTTATTATATCAGGTTTAAACTTGGTAAGACTGTAGTCAATCGATGAAATCTATGTTATGATAAAATATTGATTACCTGTGATAAAAAATACGTCGAATGCCATAAATGCCTACTTCAGTATTGACGGACTTTGCAGGTTGTTTTTACTCTCTTGTATCACGTCCTCACATTATGTTATTGATCCAGGTAAACGATATAGGGCAATATTGGCCCTCTTGTTTATTTTACTTTGATTACATTTCTCACTTATTAAATACATGTCACACTATTCAGCTTTTCTGGATTCGCAAACATTTTGAAAGGGATCCGTTAAACAATTTATAAAACGTAAATGACCATACAGCTGAGAAAACCAAGGCACAGAACGATAATTTGCGATCATTTACTGACTGATTATACCTCCACAAACGACGTTGAGGGGGGCGGGGGTATATAGGAGTGAGCTTGTCGGTCTGTTGGTTTTTGGTTTCTGGACGATAACTCAAGAAAGGCTTGACATATTCAAATAATTTTTGGTACACATGTGTAACATCATAGAATACAGGTCAAGTTCGATGTTGGTTACAAGCACTAAATTTTGACAGAGTTATGGCCCCGTTTGGACTTAAAATTTCCTAAAAACATGATTTCCGGACAATAACTCAAGAATGGCTTGACATATTCAAATAATTCTTGGTACACATGTGTAGCATCATAAAATACGGGTCAAGTTCGACTTTGGTTACAAACCACTAAATTTTGACAGAGTTATGGCCCTTTATTTGACTTAAATTCCATAAAAACATGGTTTTCTGACGATAATTCAACAATGGCTTGACATATTTAAATAATTATTGGTACACATGTGTAGCATCATAAAATACAGGTCAAGTTCGACTTTGGTTACAAACCACTAAATTTTGATACAGTTATGGCCCCTTTTTTACTTAAATTCCCGGAAAACATGGACAATAACTCATGAAAGGCTTCACATATGTAAGTTATTTTTGGTACATAGGTGTAACATCATAAAATACAGATCAAGTTCAACTTTGGTTACAAACCACGAAATATTGACAGAGTTATGGCTCCTATTAAAATAATTTTTTTCCAAATGCACTGTTGACCATTCACAAATTAAAGCATTCTCTCTCTGTCCATTTCTTTTGAATGGGTGCCATAGTTTTGACAAGGCCATATTGTGGGGTATATCCGTCACTTATGTGACAATTCTAGTTGGATTTGTATCGTAGGTTATTAAACCCACGGATCGCTTTGACAGGATAAATGTTTTGTCGTTTATGATTTGTCGCTTTTTTTTTTTTCAAGCGTTGAACTGAAGGACAAAATCGTTAACAGGTAGATCTACATAGAATGTTCGCGTAGTCGGTCACTGTGTCGAATTTTGAGGACATGTGTCTAGTTGTTGGTATATTCACACAGTTTCAATATAGTTAGAAAACAAATACAGTGAAAAACTACACCCCAAAATCACCTGTGGTTTCTTTAGCCTTACCGTTCACGATTGGTTTTACCTGGGCTCTATCCTATCGAGAGCGAGGAAGTTTTCATTGTCCGCTGAGGCCAGAGTTTTTGTTTTATTTCTTGTGTTACGAAATCTCCTCACCTAAGCATCCCAAAAGGTAAATAAAAACAATATTGGAAATGGCAAATTTTTTTGTCGACGATCGTAGCAGCATTCCGTGTATGAAAATAAATAGTGGTGTAATGTAACCCTTTTTCTGCTCACAATAATGAATCCTTGTTGGCAAAGTGTAAGTGGGTGGGGTGGGGGCA
Source organism: Congeria kusceri (assembly GCA_027627225.1). Classification (NCBI taxonomy): domain Eukaryota; kingdom Metazoa; phylum Mollusca; class Bivalvia; order Myida; family Dreissenidae; genus Congeria; species Congeria kusceri. The sequence goes on from CM051038.1 coordinate 12,350,649, forward strand.
AATTTGTTCACAATTTAAATTCAATACGCTTTTTCTTCAACAACAAAACAAAAATAAATTGTGTGTTTTGGGTAACGGTCTCAACAAAGTTAGATTGGGTCGGGATTGAGTTATTTTGTAACATTTGTAAGACACATTTCGGTCAAAAAAACGTTGAAATTTATCTAAATTCTGACGAATAAGGATTTTACGAAAAACAATCGACGCTAAAAAAATTTTGGGTCGGGGGACTTTCGCTAGGCATTTGCTGAGTATTGTATTGGCTACATTACAAACAACTTTTTTTGCCTGGCACAGGCTAATCCAGGACGGCACTTTCCGCCTACGGTGAATTAAGTTTAGAAGAGACTTCATTGAAACAGATAATACCATAAAAGAGGAAAGTGCGGACTGCACAGGCTAATCCGGGACGAAACTTTACGCACGTGCATTAAGCCCGGTTTTCCCACGACACGCCTCAATTCATAAACTATTACAATGCGTTGCGTGTGGCATTATGCTTCAAAGCGTTACATAGTTACGGCACTGACGATTCAATAAAATCATATGATTTAATATCTATTTTCAGCACTAAACATATCCGGAGTGTTCGAGACAACAAGTGACGTCACCAGCGATCACACAAAGATCTATGTCTGGTTACCAGGGTAACGATGACGTCACGATTGAACTTCGACCTTTCAAGCACCAGGTCGGGGGTCATACGTGCGTTCTGGAGATTGGGAAGTCGATAATCTGTAAACCGTTCGTGGAGCGGGAAGGCTGGTTCTACAGCAACGCATCGGCCATCTTGAAGCAGTTTATTCCAAAGTATTTAGGCAAGTTTTAAGACGTTACGTTTTAAGCTATAACTCTCTTTGTGCTGCCAGCTGAAATGTGTTGTTTCTCCTTAAATCCGCTTCATTCCGAACATAAGAAATGAAAGACTGCAAGTATTAATAACATGTCTAAACAGAAATACCATTGAGCTAAATGTTGGTACCAACATGCATGTGTGGGTTTGACTTGGCGAATACTCCAAAAATGTGCTTAGCAAAAGTGTCCAGTGTGTTGTTTGAGTGTTTGCCTTTTTGGATTAAACTTTTCTAAAATTCTCATAAGACTATATAGGTAAGACTTTATATTGTGCATTATTGAAAACGATTGTTAATGCGCATTAATTCGCAAAACAACACCACCTAAAACACCACTTTTCATTCCAGGAGAAACTTACGTGAGATTTGAGGTCAAAGACTCCCGGAAGTGTCTCCTAGCGACCGTTCCGCGCGCGCTGATCAAAGCAGACGACATGTCTTGCTACGAGAACACGGGCTCGTGCGGGTTCCTGGTTGCTAAGCGACGAAAGAAGCAGCCGAAAAGCGACGTATCGACGGAAGTTTGGTAACTTTCCGCTTATTCGCTTTTTGATGCACGGCCTAAAGATTTCGGTCTTGAGCAGTATTACATTTTGTATTCTTTTTAGGCCTGTATGTATATATTTTTATGATGTAAACACAGTAACAAAGGAAGTATGCTCATGATAGGTTTTAGTTCATTTGTTTATGCATAATGTTTTAACTTTAAATGCCCTTTTCAGTTTACATGCTTAAGACATCTATTATAGATCTTTGCATAATATAAATACGTAAACACATTTCAGAAATGTATGGTCGTTACAACAAAGTATTTAGGTGGAAACTTATAAAGTTAAGCATAATGTATTTTACCATTGCAATTGTCTTATACCATGTTTTATGTCTTCTACAGTGAACTCGGGGAGACTCCGAATCTCCGCTCGTGGAGTAGCACGTGCATCGAGAGGCAGATCAGGCAATATGGATTCTGGGCCAATAACCAACCACAACGTATCCTTTTTCTGTGTAAATTCTAAACACATTATGCAATCGTTATTCTAACATGACACGCGCAGAGTTTTCTATAGACAAAGAAGAACATTTTCCGTTGTTAAATTGGCAATAAACAACTTGAAAAAGTAGTTCCGAAACTGTAAAATATAGTTCACATTGTAATTGCAGAATATGTTGTCTGGTCATGTTAGAATCGAAATAATGTTCGCTTTATCGTTGTTTATCTGTTAATAAACAACATTTTTTTCGTTTTGATGCACCCAGGTGTTTTAGTTCCTACCGCACAGAACTCAAAATCGTTGTTTATTAACAGATAAACAACTCTAAATCTAAAATTATTTCTTAAATATCTAGGTTACAGTTGTTGCTTCTGCTGCATCAACCGCTGCTGGTAATATCTCTACTTCCACTTTCGTATCATTATCACCAAGGACTTTCACAATTAAGTATAAGTACAGTTTTAACATATCACAAAAGTAAAAGTTTCTAATATTTAATATTGAGCAATAATAAGTACAATAAGTTGAATGTTTTGCGACATTTCTAATGTATAGTGTTTTGCGACATTTCTAATGTATAGTGTTTTGCGACATTTCTAATGTATAGTGTTTTGCGACATTTCTAATGTATAGTGTTTTGCGACATTCGCAATATCCAAGTATTATTTTTAAAAAGCATGCCCAGGCCCGTAGCTACGCGAAGGCACACCGAGGCACTGGCCTCGGTGAACATTTGAGATATGACCAATATAAGATTAAGCACTTTTCGAAAATAAAATGATAAATCAACCCTTATATGGTAAAATAAATGTCTTGTAGATAATACATTTGTATTGACGTCAATATGCATGTGTAGTAAATTACATGCTTAAACTACGATGGAGCATGACTCCCCCCCCCCACCCCCCCCCCCCACCCCGAAAATATTTGCCTCGGTGCTTTTTCGTCTCTGGATACTGCCTGAACAAATGAAATGTTGTATACCCCTTAACGTCCTACCAGGATTTATTATGCTGGAAAATCTCGTTCGGGACTTCGTTAAGCCGTGTCTGATGGATCTCAAAATGGGCATACGACAGCTTAAGGAAGACGACAACGAGGCAAAGCGGAAGGTGAAAGAGCACAGGTGCGCGAACAGCACTTCCGCAACACTGGGATTTCGCGTATGCGGAAGTCAGGTAAAGTCACGCGACTAAAAATTGCAAGTCACGAAATGTTTCTATTGTTGGGGTGTAACTGTACGAAGCTCGCCTTTAAAGTTAGTTGATTTGGGTTGTTTGTTTAAACATTTTAAAACAGAGACATTGAATTGTTCCTAAATTATCAACTTTGACCTATTACGTGTTTTTGAAAATAGCGGTGAAAAATGACAGATTTTGCTGTTGAAAACAGATCATGACTATAATTGTCTTAAATACTTATGGCCAGTACATGCAGAAACACAATTGGCAGCCTAACACTTAGATGCAAATCATAGTATTTGAGTCATTGTTATTATATTATATGACACTATTTTATTAAGTGCCAAAGTTAATGTCAACTATTATGTCAAAACACGTTAATTACTCATCACTGTTTTACTAATTGCAACATCAGTGCAATAAATACAGTTTATGACGATATTTTCTGTTCTTGGTACACATGTTTTAGGTCGTATAATTCACAAATCAGCGGAATCTAATTTTCAGTGTTCTGTTTTTCAGTGTTATCAGGTTCGAACCTCCGCCTACACGTTCCATGATAAGTACTACGGACGCTCACTTAACGTTCTTGGGGCCAAAGAAGAGCTACGTCATTTCTTTCACAACGGCGTCTTTTTACGTTGTGACGTCATAGAACAGATCATGGAGAAAATTACGTCACTAGAATGTGTTCTAGACAAGGAGAAACATTGCCATCTGCATGCCGCGTCGTTACTGCTGTTATATGATGGTGATGTTCATGATGACGCCAATAGTGTCGCTAGTACTGACGCCATCAATAAGAATGGTGTTGCGGAAGGGACCAGGCTCGGAAATCACGACAGTTCCGCCAGTTGCTCACTTGCCAATGGGCTTTCGGTTCAGCCAATGTGTTCACAAGTGAACGAGACGTGCAATGGTGCAAGTGATGGACTGAAATTGTCGTCTGCCACTGACGTCAAGTCATCGTCAAACGTTACGGCGAAACGCGAGTCATGTATCGATAACTGTGATATCTCTGACAGCCGAATGGTTGTCAATGAAAATTGTGATACTGCTCACTGCAAAGCACAGCCCGACCAAAATGGAATTGATGACGCCACAAGATGGAGTAATAGTGATCTGGAAAACGCTCCCGCGAAAAATCCTAATGCGTCGAACCTGTATGTGGTAAGCAAAAGCGCCCCTTCCGTAATTGACAATCTCGTTGCAAAAGTATTTCATAGTGGAGAAGTAGCGCATTTTAATAAGCAGCTGTCTTTTTCTTCAAATACTAAGAAAAAATGCAAGGTAGATATGAGGCTGATAGATTTCGCTAATGCCAGTGATAAACGTTCGGAAGTAGAAAATCGACCGATTCTGTTTGGTTTAAGAAATCTTAAAGAAATGCTCAATGAAATTCTAAAAGAAGAGATTGGTCAGTAACTAATAGGTACCCTGGCGATTTTGATTAGTTTCTTTTGAACAGCGATTTTAGGGTACTTATTGATTACTTATTTTAACTAGAACTAATTTTTAACTAGAATTGATTAACTAATTTTAGGCCTATTCTCAAATTAGTTTTGAGTGGTATTTTATTAAACATTTAGTGTTGATTTACCTCTTTTTTGCCATTTTGTCATTTATGGCTACATTTACATAGTATCTATTGATCTTTTCCCTGGCAACTAACTTTAGGCCTATTCTTAAATTATTTTGGAATGGTATTTTATGAAACATTAAGTGTTGATTTACCTCTTTCTTTATGCTATTTTTGACCTTTATGGATACATTTACACGGTTCCTGTTGATTGTTTTCATATAACACAGATTTTCTAAATGTAACTTCATTTGAGTTACATGAGACAATAAAAACTAAATTGTTTGTTTTGGGCAACGGTCTCAAAAGGTTATGTTGGGTCGGGATTGTTTTTTTTTAAACTTTTTAAGACACATTTCCGCAACAACAAAAAAACATTAAAATTTATATAAAATCCGACGAATACGGATTTTACGGAAAACAATCGTCGCTAAAAACTTTAGGGTCGGCGGGGGGGGGGGGGGGGGGGGTTCGCTAGGTAGGATCGGGTTGCACGAAACACAGAATTTATTTTGTGGGGCCTTATAATAGATATTAATGATGATTTAATGTATTTATATTTTCGAGTAGATGTAGGTTCCAGAAATATTGGTATAATAACATTGTCACAAAATTGACATTAATTATTTCTGGTGCGGGTAAATATGTGTGTGGATTTTTATTTTGCTAACGAAAGTATGTACACGAACATGTATAAGTTTGTATAAGACTGTGTTAAATGGTCATATTAATGTTTACACACTGCTTATATGTAAATACATGTTTTCGTGTTGTTTTTGTATTATTTGTTATAATCCGTTTCTTTTAGATTATTATTTCAAATATCGTAGGTTCTCTTGCAATTATACTTTCTCATAGTTACAAATATTTCTGCTTTAGATTATTCTGTCAGATGTGTTATGCTACATATTTTCTCTTTAAGATTATACTTTCAGATACGTTATAAATCATTTTTTCCTTAGATATGATACTCTCAAATAATTTATAATATATTTCTTTTATCTTATACTTTCAAATAAGGTATTTTTGTTAAGATTATAAATTCAAATATGTTACAATACATTTCCACTTTAGCTTGTTCTAGCATTTTGATTTGTGATAATTCATTTCTCTTGTAGAATTTAATTTCAAATTAGTTAAACTTTATGTCCCTTTTAGCTATTAGTTTCTTTTGTTATTTATAATTATTTTCTCTATTAGATTTAACTTTGTTTATATTCGACTTCTTAGTAATAACTTTTTTGTGATTTCATATTTAATTATTTATTAATCATGTTCTTTAAAATTGGATGACCGCAGATGTGCCTTGCCTTTCTATGTACATGTTTAAATATTTTGTGTTCAATGAGTATTCTTGTCCTCTGCCAATCAATAAATCTATCTTTTTAAATATTTTTTATTAAAAGTTAATGTATTTAATGGCACTGACATATCAGTTGAAATATATGTATGAACACGAAAACTTCTTTGTAGCATATACTGTTTCTGTATATTTTTTTGTTATTTAATATGTTAGCTGTGGTCCTTCATGTTTGACCTTAAAATTCCCCTCAGAATGTAAGCTTTAGTTTGAAAAGAAAAGACCAAAATCGGACAACAATTGACTAGGTAGAGGAATTTTCTTAAACAAGCCCAGCAATTTTTCATCAAACCGAGTTAGTGCATCATCTAAGTTATCATTTGTAGCAAAGCAATTGATTAACGTTTTATAACAAAGTAGAACATAAACCTGTATTTATGCTTTTCTTAAAATAAATTCCCCTTTTGTCGTAAAATTCCCCCATCTGGAGGGCACCGCCACCTTCCCCCCAAAGGTGAAAAGAAACACTGCGAATACTATTTAACCATAACATAGCCACTATTTGGCATAAAACAGAATATTGCGTATGCGTAGAAAATACAGTAATTATTATAAGTGCGAACAAATAACAGACGCGTTATAATTTTAAATGATTTTCAAAAAAAGCATTTATACAGTTTAACATATGGATACGAAATATGTGATGTACCTGTATATATATATCGGTAGTTATGTTGCCAAAATTCTAGTTTCTTATACAGCGTGACAATGTAAGAATTCTGTTAAGCGTGACATTCACATTTGGGAGATTCACTTGATTAATGATGTAAAAACACATTTTCGACGTAGATCTACCATCATGGTTTCGATTTGATGTACATGTATATATATATCGGTAGTTATTTTGCCAAAATTCTAGTTTCTTATACAGCGTGACAATGTAAGAACTCTGTTAAGCGTGAAATTCACATTTGGTAGATTCACTTGATTAATGATGTAAAACACATTTTCGACGTAGATCTACCATCATGGTTTCGAAAAACCTTGCATTAATTTTTAATACTGGTTTATACTGGTTTATTTGGCAAATCGGCATGAGCAATGCCTTTGGCCATTTACAAAACACATAATGAAAGATGGCCATTAGCAACATTACAAGTTCAAAATACATAATTCCAATTATACAAAGCAGGCTTTATAAAAATATTGTACAAAAACATATCTATCTATAAAGTGGATTGATTAACTTATTTTATAAGTAGGTTAAGAAGCAACACTATCTAGGGTTTGGGAACGTCGTAACGTCGCAAAGTACGTCAATTTTGAAAGTCGTCGTAACAAACCAATTTTTTCTGATGACATGAGATTAACAAATTTATTAATAGTACTAAAAGCATTTGAAATTTTATATTTTTGGCTTAAGTCATGATACAAGGGACAGCAGAGTACAAAGTGGAATTCTGACTCAACAACATTGTAATTGCATAGTTTACAGTCTATTAATTCTATCCACATTATTGTATCTTCCTGTTTCAATCTCAACCTAGTCAATGCAATTCTATATTTATCCTGGTCAGTAGCGTCTAAATATGTTTCATACCTAAAAACAGTTTTAATTTTTTTATAATACTCTAATTTGTTTTGAGAATTCACAGTTTCCGACCATATCTGTATATCTGTATATATTGGTCACGCAACCTTTGCTTTAACATGGGTATATAGCAACAGTTAATATCAAACATATACCATAAGTAGCCATATCCAAGCTTATCTAATGCATTATTAACCGCCTTTCCCCAGCTATTTTTGAAATTCAATGAATTAAAACTGTTATCTAAAATATGTTCTATAAATATTTTGCCTGCAAGTGATTCCGGATTTTTCATAATTTTACACCAGTATTTTAAGGCTCTTTCCCTGCAAATGACCGAAAGTGGGAATCTACCTAATTCACCAAGGACGGCAACTGTGGATGTTTGAGTACGCACGCCAAGAATATGCTTACAAAATTTGATATGGATTTTGTCTACCTCCTTGAAGTCATATATGCCCCAAATCTCACTACCATACAAAATAATAGGTGAAACAGTCGAATCAAACAGTAACAATTTTGTTTTTATATCTAAAGATACTATAGTAAACAGTGATATAAGGCCATTATATGCCCTCAGAGCCTGTTCATTTAGTGCTTTTGCAGCATTAGCAAGACTTCCGGTATAATAAAATTTCATACCAAGGTAACAGAAACTATCAACAATCTCAAGATTAATATTGTTTATACTCCATGTAAAATTATTTCTTGATTTTTTGCGTTCAGATATACATATTTTTGTTTTAGCTACATTTATCTGGAGGCCCCATTTAGAAGAATATTGGTTTGCACAATCTAGCTGGGCCTGCAAACTATTGGGATCAGTCGTAAACAAAGCAATATCATCTGCAAATAGTAACATATATAGTGATAACTTTTCAATATCATTTACAGACATGTTAGACACATCAATATAATCCTTGATATCATTAATAAATAATATAAACAGTAAAGGAGATAGAGGCTCTCCTTGTTTGACACCAAGTGTTATGTCAAACAGTTCAGAATACGGCATGTATTCAGAATTTTTAACACAAGCTTTACCGTTTGAATATAGAGATTTAAGCATTTTTAACATTTTACAACTTACATGGGAATTAGCTAATTTTATCCACAATGCATCATGTATAACGGTGTCAAAAGCCTTTTCATAATAAATAAATACACAGTATAGTTTTAAATTATTAGCAAGAACTTTCTGTACTATAGTATGCAGGATGAATATACTATCAACAGTACTACGATTGTCGCGAAAACCAAATTGAGCATCGTTTAACTTCTGCTCATTTTCGCACCACTTATTCATCCTATTTCTTAGCACGAGTGATAATATTTTATCGATTATATTTATTAATGTAATTCCTCTATAATTCGAGGGATTTGATTTACAACCCTTCTTATATATAGGTACAATTACACCTTTAGTCCACTCGACCGGATAAATACCACTATCAAATATATGATTAAAAATAGTCGTCAAATAGGGAGCAATAAAATCTTTTGCATCAATAAAGAAATCCGCAACATTGCCAGACATATCACAACTTTTATATCTGGACATGTTACCAATAGTTTTACAAACCTCTTCTACACTAAATTGGGAGTCTAAACTATCAATATTTATATTCTCATACACATCATAATTGTTTGCATTATCATCTCTATAAGTGCTATTATTTGGATTACTTGACACATTACGAAAATGATTGGCAAATTCTTCAAGAGAAATGTCAGGTGATCCAGACTTTTTATTACTTTTAAATTTATTAACATGTTTCCAAAATTTGCGTGAACCACTTTTACTTAACACAGACAATTTCTGTTTTTCACTCCTGTAAAAAGATTGTTTAGCCTTACTTTGATACATTTAAAAGCACTCCTTGCATTAAAAAAATTCAGTCTATTTACATCACTAGAATTAGTTTTAAACATGCGTTTACTTTGATTAAAAGTCGACTTAGCATTTCTACAGTAAATATTAAACCATGGGGATTTTGTACCACTATTTCGATTGTTATTGACTTTAGTGCGAAATGTTTTACCATAAACCTTAAATGACAGATCAAAAATAGTACTTGACAAACTATTCAAGTAGGTATTAATATCTGTTAAACCATCTGAAAAACTTTTCAGCAATTCATCAAAAACTTGTTTATTATCATGCAACACGTTTTGCATTTCTTCATTTTTAATTGAGCTATCGTCCTACAATAATTTTTCAACACTAGCAGTATTAACAATAGATGCATTATTGGCGCAATTTAATTGGAACTCAGTTGGGCAATGATCCGGTAATATCAGTAATATCATGTACACATATACCGTTAAACCGACCAAATATTTCATAATCACATATAACATAATCGACTACAGTAGCAGCAAATCTATTGAACGGTGATCGAACTTTAATCACTAGACAGTTCTTTTCACAATATCTTGCGAAACCGGTTTTGTTACGGTTTTGTTATGGAATAATACAGTTTGAGGTATAATTGGCGAATTCTATGACTGGTCGCTTTTTATACTAATCCAATTAGGCGAACAATAGAAAACACAAGATTCGTTTGACAAGTGTTCAGTAAATCCCTGTGCAAATTTCAGTCCTGCCATGGATCAGCAAAATATTTACGAATGTTAAATTTTACAGTAGTCAACTCGTTATACATGTATTTGATTATTATTTTGGCTTCGTAATGATGTTTTATTGAACTCTACAAATGTTCTATTTTAGTCCATCCATGTATTTAATTCCCACTTATATGTGGCTAAAGATTTTAGTGTATTGCTACTTTCTTATGTAATGCCAACAATTTAAGTTTGTCTTTGCATATGAGTTAGTTTGTGTACATTTATTAGAAAGTCATTGTATTTGAGTTACATACATGCAGTAGTTATATATTTGTTACCTGTTTGATAAAGTGTATTTCAAGCCGCAAGTTGTATTATCGTGTGTAATAGCAGCATTACAGTCTGGATATATTTACAGTGTTGTGAAACCTATTTCCAATCATGACCGGTATCAGCATATATTTTGGATAAACGGTATAAACCTGTCTCCGTATACACCAATCTATTCTTAGACTTAAGAATAAAAAACAGACTTAGACTTAGGAAAATACTTGTCCGTTTGAAGGTATGCCGGGTACCAACTTGTCCGTTTGAAGATATGCCGGGTACCAATGTTGCTTAGGTCATTAACAAATTGTTCTAAATCAAGAATGCTGTAATTAAGGGGGGGGGGTGAATAGCAAGTAAAATTCTAATTAACAGCGTTCTTAGAACAGAATAGTTTCCAGAATATTCTTTATTCTTAAGTCTAAGAATGGGTAAGTGAATATGGGCCCAGGGCTGGTACTCGGAAAGCTATTCAGGGAAATCTAAACTTAAGTGAAAAATTAAAATAAATTGTTGTATGTGAAATCTAATTCTTTCTTTTACAAAAGGGTAGAATACTAATAAAATCAACAAGCAACATTTACAAGCCATTTTAATATATAAATTCCTGTACATGAAACATCCAGAGACTTAAGGAATTTCATGAATTATAGAAATTGACTTATGTTTTCCCTAAGGAGCTTTGTGAATACGGGCCCAGAATATTATTTTCTATGTGATATTGCATATTTGATGTTAACATTAAATCAGTGTAAGTGTGCAACACGCTCAACTGTAGAAACACATCTAAAATTAGGTTATCAAACAATAGATTGGTCATTGGTACTTACGAAATAAATTTCGAATTGGTACATATGAAATAAATGTCGATATACATTTGTTTATCGGCTAGTGAACAACGATTTGGAGTTCTGATGCGTAGGAATTAAACCACGAGGGTGTCAGCCGGAATTGTTACAAAGACGCAAATCAGCACAACAAATCTTTGTTTAGAAGCCGATAAACAACGGTATTGCGAAAATTATTTCGATTCTAACTTGACTTGTGAACATATTCTGCAATTACAATGCGAACTATATTTTACAATTTAGGAACTTTTTTTCTGGTTGTTTATTGGGTATTTAACAACGGTAAATTTTGTTTTCTGTCTTGAGAAAAATCTGCCGTGTTATGTTGGATTTGTTGTTTTACAAAAACCTTTTCATCGCTGTTTTCACCTAATTGTTATATTGCCAGAAGGACCAACAAACAACATCTGATACTGTAATACCAGGTGCTGTATTTGCAGACTTGCCATTCCTGTTTAGTTTATATTGTGAATCGTGTAATCAAAAGATTCCTTTATAAAAGGAAAATGTTTTATAGGTTTTTACATAGAATGTGTACTATAGTTAAATGCCCAGTCAATGATATTCAAATAATTGTATTAGTTGAATAATATAAACATAGCATCTGCAAAAGTTATGTGAAAACAGTTTTCTGTACGTTTCTTTTACCCGGCGTTGAAACATGTAGATTGTTATTTGTTTTAGTATTTATTTCCAAATTCACATGAAAATTTATTGTTAAAAATATTGGAATATAAAGTAATTCAAACACACAATATGTATTTTTCTTACCTATATTTTTGGGGAAATTTTAGTTTGTGAATAATAAAATGACGCTTATTTTTTCTTTGAAAACTTGTTTTTAACAAAATGTTTATTAAAATATATTTGCTATAATCTTTGTAAAGTGTAAACGTTATGTTATTCCTTCAGAATTATTTTACTTTAATAACAAAATATGTTCTCACCATTGTTGTTAGAAGGTGCATGTTCAAAAACAAAATTACTAGCAGACAAATACTCTTGTTTACAAATATGTTTCAATAGTTGTTTGTACATTTATAAATATTGTTTTGGATTGTTTAGTATTACCTGTGCGCTAACAAGTATAACTTATTCGAAAACTAATTTTTCAGCAGTACAGACATTTTTTTAAAGAATATTTTTCCACCAACCCACATGCGTACACGTACACGTTATTGTTAACATACAAACTGTTTTATTTTCTATTACATATTTAATTGTGTAAATGTGTAACATTCTATTTCTATTTTCTTCTAAATAAATGTATATTTTTGTGAAATATTGATTGAGTTTGTTATTTTTTGGTAGTGTATACCAAATTCTAGGGAAATATGATTTACTTTACGTGAAAAAGTATGAGAATATTATATAAGCGTTGCGGAAATGCTAAATTATTTAAGTCACAAGTAAAATTTAAGACAATTCCACATACTTTTGCTAAGAACCTACTCAAAATGTAAGAAAAAACAGTAAGTTAGTTGATATTCGATCCTCAAAATGTAATGCATAAAAAAGCAACTTCGTTTAAAGGGAAAGAACTCGTACAGGTTGATCCGATAAAGGAGTGAAAGAATAGCGTCCCTTTACTGTAAACAAATTTTAACAATTCGTATGGCAGTTTTCGTGACTGTGACAAACTGTTCAAAAACAGTTATATGTAAACGCTTAAAAATATTATTGAAAACGATTGCAAGTGAATATACCTCACGGAATGGCATAATTTATCGGTTCTACTATAATTTGACGATTTTTCCAAACTAATGCATTATAGTAAGTAAAGGGAGAAAACTGCGACATCGTTCCGTTAGCTGTTGGCGGATTGCTCTCCCTTATATGTACTTCGATGTAAATGTAATATATCGTTCGGGAACTTGCGACCCAGCCTCCGTGTGGCTTATCAGAAAGTAGTATGCTTAAGCCGTTGTTAATTTATTATAGAGCATACTAGCGCGGTGTAAAATTGCAAATTTCCAGAATGATAGCAGGAACATTCGTCGCGTCAGCGTCTTCAAATTGGAAAATTACGGAGGCGATTTCCGGGAAAGTTCCAGAAGTTAAAACCTCGGCGATATTTTAATAAGATTTAATACTTCAAAGGACAACATATTGCGAAAACCGTTTTGAGATGGCATAAATATTTTCGAAGAAAATGAAAATAGTCTATCTGCGTAATTTTGCGCTTTTCATGCTCTACATCGGTCATTTTTTGGAGACGGCATGATCTTTTTCAAATGAACAAACTAGAGACAAATATCCACGAATATATAAAGGCATTTTAGCCCAGCAATTACTGGTAAGCCACAATTCATGATTACGCATATCCTCGAAAACATGTGAAAATAGACCCAACATTTTCGTAAATGCCAAGGGAGGCCATCCGAAGCCGTTAGAGGTAAAGACTTTCGCAGTTTCAGAGGCACAATGTTCACAGAAATAATCAATGAATTCCTTTGAAACTGGTTGTATTAATACATGTTAAGTGGAAGTACAAGAAAATATAAAGAAAATTGTAATCAAGAATGTATAACAAAAAATATTTAGACTTACAGTCGCCCTCCGGCTTCCATCGGTTCGTTTCTTAACGGTCTCCAATTACCCCCCTTTGCATTTTAAGAAATTTAGACCCTATTTTCATACGATTTCGCGACCTAGCCAGATTTTGATTTGTGGCTTCTAATATGAAGCTGGGTTGATGTTATTTAAATATTTTATAGACATATATTAGAACTAGTTAACTTAAAAAATTGGTCTTGAAAGCACCTTCTGTTACTGGGAAAAAGCGTGATAAGCGCAAAATTACGCACTTCTATTTATAACCGTATGTTCTTAAATTATGATTTCATAAATAAAATTTTAGTTTTTACACATCAGAGCAATATTTCTGTTACATACACTGGTTTTCTGCAATCAGAATTCATCACCGTTTTAAAGTTATTGAAGTCCGTAATTTTTTTACATTTTCCGTTCTGACGCGACGAGATGTGAACGTTTATCGCTCATAATTGGAACATAGCATGCCATCAACATGCCCATCAAATCCTCGCTTTGGCTTCATCGTATAATCTTCTGATAAGCCACACTGAGGCCGGGTCGCCAAGTCGCGAATGAGTAACGTTGCTATATCGTTAACAACGTTCAGGGAAGAGGAATCTTACATACACCACGATACACCACGATACCGGGTATTCTCCCTTTGGTCGTAAACTTTGTATAGCGTATAAATTGGAGTGTTTAACATGGAAAGGGTTAAATCACTAACATTCGTTGTTATATAGTAGTTTTATTACATTTAACAAATACAAGTTGTATAAAATTCAATTTAAAAGAATAATTGGTAAATTGCACATTGTTATAGTAATTATTTATTTAGTAAATTGGCATAATTATTTTTTAAAACAATATTTTCATTTAAATAAATTATAAACACTATATAATATGCACGAAATAAAATTAAATCCCAATAACAACGGTAAATTTAGACATTTAAAATAATTATTTGCATTCAATTCAATCTACCAATTTAGTTCGCTTACGGTCCAAGGGAGAATACTCTGTCTAAAAAATCTGGTTCAAATCGATTTTCTAAAAATGCAGATTTCTCTCTTATTATACGTCTGATTTCGAAAATGTTTACATTAATATACAGTTTATTGTTTCAGTGATCATTTCCATCAAACTCATGGATCCTAGAATGAGCAGTTTTAGTGCACAAGCCGTGGGAAAATATTTGTTCAATCTCTGTCTATACAATGTGGTTCAAATCGATTTTCTAAAAATGCTGATTTCTCTCTTATTTTACGTCTGATTTCAGAAATCCTTACATAAATATAAAGTTCATGGTTTCAATGATCATTTCCATCAAACTCCTGGACCCTAGAAATAGCAGTATTAGTGCACAAGCCGTGAGAAAATATTTTGTCCATGTAGTTTACTTGGCAAGCGTGCGACTTGCTCTTTTTGCATTCGGTAATTTCCGTAAACCTTCGTACAACCGAGATGTCATGGAAATGCAATCGGAACTGTAATCGTTAAAACTCGTGTGTTACCAATATTATTTTGCGTAGAAGTGAAGGAAATACATAAACACTTTCTTAATATACTATATCGTGTTGTTTTTTACATTATAATTATTATTAATATAAATGTTATTGTTATTTATAATTTCTGCCATTATCATTATCACCATCATCATCATTATTATCATCATCATCATCATCTACTTCTTCGTCATCGTCCTCCTCATCATCAATAACAACATGATATTTTCCCGTCATTAAAATTATAATGTATTTGATTAGGTGTTTAACCGGTGTATTTGACAAATTCACAAACAAAAACACAAAACATTTATATTTCTGCTAGTTTACTGATTCACAATGCTCTACAACAAGGTGTTTGTAGATTGTGTCATGGTGTTGTCCAGTTCGGGTTCACTGTCCGAGTCTTCCACGACGGTGTCCGTGAAGATGAAGCCCCACTTCTTGAAAGAAAACCGCCCGTTCTTCTGGTAACCAAAGGCAACGCACGTGTCTGAGGAAAACATCTTCAGCTTCACTGAATCACCTGCAACAAAATGCCTTCTTGAATCTATATTCTAACATGACACGCGCAGAGTTTTCTATCGACAAAGAACAAAATTCCCCGTTGTAAAACTACCAATAAACATTGCGAAAAAATAGTTCCGAAACTGTAAAATATAGTTCGCATTGTAATTACAGAATTTAATGTGAGATTATATTAGAATCGAAATGATTGTCGCATTATTGTTGTTTATCTTCAAATAAACAACTGTTTGTCGTTCTGATTCGCGGTTATAAAAAAACTCGGTCTAACGCCGTCGTGATTTAATTCCTACTCATCAGAACTCCAAACCGGTGTTTATTAGCCTATAAACAACGATAAATCGAAACTATTTCTTAAATACCGTAATAAAACCTTCCTGAAAAAAATGTGTGTGGACTTGAGCCCTCCTAAGCAAAAACTTAGCCAAATTCAAGTAGGGAATTGGCTTTCTCAAGGAAAACGTAAGTCCCATCCAAGTAAGTCAAATGGTCCCCTTATGAAAACGTATATATCTTTCCCCTATTTTAACCTAAAAATTCCTCTCAGAATTGTTACTTTATGTAGAAATTATTTAGACCACAATCGGACAAAAATTGGCCAAGATAGAGCATTTTTCGTGAACAATGCAACTTTTTTTCATGTATGTGTATATTACATAGTAGCTGTGTAACAATATTCTACAATTATAATAATTATTTTACAACATTCCAGAAAATTCCCCTTTTACAATTAAATTGACCTCTTGAAAGGACTTGACACCTTGCCCTAAAAGCCCCCAAAAGGGCTGGGTCTCTTTGAAATAGGCCTTTAGTCCCCTACGATTAGGACATTAGACCCCTTCAAGTAGCAAATTAATAAGGCCATTTCCATGTAGGGCATAAACCCCATATAAGTAGGATATTCCCCTTCTCACACCGCGACAAAAATACTGTATATTTAAGCGATTTCTGGAGATCGCTTAAGTTACCTGGGTTCAAACTAAGTTACCGGGTTTCATACTCAGTTACCTGGGTTCAGACTAAGTTACCTGGGTTCAGTCTCAGTTACCTGGTTCAGTCTCAGTTACTCGGGTTCATACTCAGTTACCTGCGTTCAGACTCGTTACCTGGGTTTACTCTCAGTTACCTGGTTCAGACTCAGTTACCTGGGTTCATACTCAGTTACCTGGGTTCAGTCTCAGTAACCTGGTTCAGTCTCAGTTACCTGGGTTCAGACTAAGTTACCTGGGTTCAGTCTCAGTTACCCGGGTTCAGACTCAGTTACCTGGGTTCAGACTGGTTAAATGGGTTCAGACTCATTTACCTGGTTCAGTCTCAGTTACCTGGGTTCAGTCTCAGTTACCTGGTTAAGTCAGTTACCTGGGTTCAGTCTCAGTTACCTGGTTCAAACTCAGTTACCTGGGTTCAGTCTCAGTTACCTGGGTTCAGTCTCAGTTACATGGGTTCAGTCTCAGTTACCTGGTTCAGTCTCAGTTACCTGGGTTCAGACTAAGTTGCCTGGGTTCAGTCTCAGTTACCCGGGTTCACACTCAGTTACCTGGGTTCAGATTCAGTTACCTGGGTTCAGACTCGGTTAAATGGGTTCAGACTCAGTTACCTAGTTCAGTCTCAGTTACCTGGGTTCAGACTCAATTACCTGGTTCAGCCTCAGTTACCTGGGTTCAGTCTCAGTTACCTGGTTTAGACTCAGTTACCTGGTTCAGACTCAGTTACCTGGTTTACTCTCAGTTACCTGGTTTAGACTCAGTTACCTGGGTTCAGACTAAGTTACCTGGGTTCAGTCTCAGTTACCTGGGTTCAGTCTCAGTTACCTGGTTTACTCTCAGTTACCTGGTTCAGACTCAGTTACCTGGGTTCAGACTAAGTTACCTGGGTTCAGTCTCAGTTACCTGGGTTCAGTCTCAGTTACCTGGGTTCAGAGTCAGTTACCTGGGTTCAGTCTCAGTTACCTGGGTTTACTCTCAGTTACCTGGTTCAGACTCAGTTACCTGGGGTTACTCTCAGTTACCTGGTTCAGACTCAGTTACCTGGGTTCAGTCTCTGTTACCTGGGTTCAGTCTCAGTTACCTGGGTTCAGACTCAGTTACCTGGGTTCAGACTCAGTTACCTGGGTTCAGTCTCAGTTACCTGGGTTTACTCTCAGTTACCTGGTTCAGACTCAGTTACCTGGGGTTACTCTCAGTTACCTGGTTCAGACTCAGTTACCTGGATTCAGTCTCTGTTACCTGGGTTCAGTCTCAGTTACCTGGGTTCAGACTCAGTTACCTGGGTTCAGACTAAGTTACCTGGGTTCAGTCTCATTTACCTGGTTTACTCTCAGTTACCTGATTCAGACTCAGTTACCTGGGTTCAGTCTCAGTTACCTGGGTTCAGACTCAGTTACCTAGGTTCAGACTAAGTTACCTGGGTTCAGTCTCAGTTACCTGGGTTCAGACTCAGTTACCTGGTTCAGACTCAGTTACCTGGTTTATTCTCAGTTACCTGGTTCAGACTCAGTTACCTGGGTTCAGACTCAGTTACCTGGGTTCAGTCTCAGTTACCTGGGTTTAGTCTCAGTTACCTGGTTCAGTCTCAGTTACCTGGGTTCAGACTAAGTTGCCTGGGTTCAGTCTCAGTTACCCGGGTTCAGACTCAGTTACCTGGGTTCAGACTCAATTACCTGGTTCAGCCTCAGTTACCTGGGTTCAGTCTCAGTTACCTGGTTTAGACTCAGTTACCTGGGTTCAGTCTCAGTTACCTGGGTTCAGACTCAGTTACCTGGGTTCAGACTCAGTTACCTGGGTTCAGTCTCAGTTACCTGGGTTCAGACTCAGTTACCTGGTTCAGACTCAGTTACCTGGTTTACTCTCAGTTACCTGGTTCAGACTCAGTTACCTGGGTTCAGACTAAGTTACCTGGCCAGGTTCAGTCTCAGTTACCTGAGTTCAGTCTCAGTTACCTGGTTTACTCTCAGTTACCTGGTTCAGACTCAGTTACCTGGGTTCAGACTAAGTTACCTGGGTTCAGTCTCAGTTACCTGGGTTCAGTCTCAGTTACCTGGGTTGAGACTCAGTTACCTGGGTTCAGTTTCAGTTACCTGGATTTACTCTCAGTTACCTGGTTCAGACTCAGTTACCTGGGTTTACTCTCAGTTACCTGGTTCAGACTCAGTTACCTGGGTTCAGACTAAGTTACCTGGGTTCAGTCTCAGTTACCTGGGTTCAGTCTCAGTTACCCGGATTTACTCTCAGTTACCTGGTTCAGACTCAGTTACCTGGGTTTACTCTCAGTTACCTGGTTCAGACTCAGTTACCTGGGTTCAGTCTCAGTTTCCTGGGTTCAGTCACAGTTACCTGGGTTCAGTCTCAGTTACCTGGTTTACTCTCAGTTACCTGGTTCAGACTCAGTTACCTGGGTTCAGACTCAGTTACCTGGGTTCAGTCTCAGTTACCTGGGTTCAGGCTCAGTTACCTGGTTCAGACTCAGTTACCTGGGTTCAGTCTCAGTTACCTGGGTTCAGTCTCAGTTACCTGGTTCAGACTCAATTACCTGGTTTACTCTCAGTTACCTGGTTCAGACTCAGTTACCTGGGTTCAGACTAAGTTACCTGGGTTCAATCTCAGTTACCTGGGTTCAGTCTCAGTTACCTGGTTTACTATCAGTTACCTGGTTCAGACTCAGTTACCTGGGTTCAGACTAAGTTACCTGGGTTCAGTCTCAGTTACCTGGGTTCAGACTCAGTTACCTGGGGTCAGACTCAGTTACTTGGGTTCAGTCTGAGTTACCTGGGTTTAGTATCATTAAAATAGTTCACTTTCGTTTCCTGTACACAGTTTAATTAGCCTGGGTGTAGTTTATGTAAGTTATTGTTGGTTACCTGGAACAAACTTTAGTAGCCTGTGTTAAGTTTCTGTAACATGGAGTTAATTTATTTTACCTGGGTTCAGTTTCAGGAAGTACTCCGGAAATGTTTTGGTATTATCCTTGATTGACACTCTGATACTGCAGGATTCTGTAAAAGGAAACAGGAGAAAATGCTATGATCAATCTGAAAATTTCGTAGATTCATCTGTATACGGCTTTTTCAGGGGCGATACTACATGATTTGCATATTTTTTTATTATCGCCCTTGTAATGAAAAATACATTTATTTCAAGTGGGAGAATTTACCGTAAGCCTACAATCCCATACAGTAGAAAGGAATCTACTAAAAAGTTCACTCTTTTGATAGAGACTAGTCAACATATCAGCTAAAGGAAATTTCCTAGTTTTTTTTCTATCCAGTTTAACAAGAACAGAAATATCCAAGAAGGCGGAACGGGAATCTAAAATGAGTCGCCAAGACGATAAACTAGTGTAATACATTAACCAAAAGTCTCCAAATACAAGTCTTGCTTCAATAGCTTCAATAACAAGAATATTCACCAACCAATATTTACCCCCGGGGGGGGGGGGGGTTAGGGCATATACGGGACTTTAGACTGAAAGCCAAGCGGGAATTTGACATTCCAAATGATTCCGGGCTGGGAAATAGACTTTGGTTTGATTTTAAAACCCGGTATAAAATTGGGCGAATTTAAACGCCGGCTTTTGCACGCATCTTAAAGAAGGCAGACGCACTTACACCAAGCATCTCCCACTGTGGGGAGTTAGACAAAAATGCTTGGCTCTAGGGTGGGGAATTAGACGCACAAAAAATAATAAAATTAGTCAAATTCCCCTGGGTTATCCCGCCACCGCCGGGGAAATATTGATAGGTGCTTTACCGTAGTCTGTATGGTCCTCATCGTTTTCTGTATTCTGAGCAAACAGGGATTTCTCGAAGCGAGGCCGCTTCACTTTCTCGTTGAAACCTCTACCGGAAACATCGTCCTGAAAAAAGCAAAGTTTAAATAAAGCGTTCTTAATGCACGTACTAGTAATACGAGTGGTTCGGATATATAATTGTCATAAATATTTTCATTTTTTTTTAAATTATTCACATTATTTCCGAATAAAACCATTTAATTAATATTAAATGAAGAAGGCTTTGTGATTTTAATATTTTTTAGGAAGTGATTAGTAAGGAGGTTTATGATACCTAACTACGACGTAATCAAATCAACTTACTGGCGGCAAGTTCATTACAAAGAATTTGGTCGTATAGCAGTAAAGGCTCTGGCTGAGTTCAAAGCTGTCCAGTACCCTTTGAAACCTGTAACGAAAAATACGTTCTTTTTAATGTATATAAATAAACACCGGTATACGTTAATGTTAAAGTAATCGGAAATAATTCTCCAAAATGATTGTTCGGAGGGTGGCAGATTTCGTGAGTTTGACCGCACGGTGGCCGTACGAACTCCGCACGTGTAGTACTACAACACGCATGCGTTTGTCCTACGGTCTCAAAACTGTGCGGTTGATTTGCGGTGTGCGGCAAATAAGGCCAAAACAATAATAGTTAGTTTCGGCTTACGTCTCAAAAAATCTAAGGGGGAGGGGGGGGGGGGTTAAGAAAAAACTTTTTTCTTTAACTTTTATGTCTTCACGGCATATACACCACACAGTTTAAGCATATCAGACTGCAAGCAAAATGTTTAAATGCCTCCAATCAAAGAATTTGGACCTTACAAGTAAGTGAACAACGACTTATACACGAATCGTCCACAGATTTCATTTTTTACTAAGCAGCTTTGTGACCACGGACGTAGATTAAGTATGCGACTTACAGTAACGGGTGTGAAGCCCGGCACAGGTTGGCCCACGCTCTGGTCACGTGTTCGCCAATGCACGCGACGATTTCCAATTCAAGCTGCTTCGCAATCTGCGAATATATACTATGTAAAATACGTTAAGCAACAACTAGGGTGTTAGCAAATACAAAATGCATCTGAAAGTGAAAAGACAACATTGTTTAATGCTCGTATTTTATTATAACATTGTGACCTTTATACCAAGCATGATGTTAATATTCACTAGTTAACTGTCTTTAAATGGAAGGACCAGTACTATATGAAAATGAAATGCTTTTTATGTATAATGACTCAACGAAATACATCGAGTTTAATTTTGTTTTTGCAAAACTTATTTTACTTAGTACAGTTGGCGAGTTATAGATTAGCAATCAAAGTGGCAATTTCTGAATTGTCATCAAATTACGAAACAAACTTACAATTATTAGAAAATTTAATGTTTGTTAAGACTATTATGGTTGTGCATATAATTTCAAAATAATACAAAAATATAACTTTGATATAGTGAAACAATTTGTATTAATTTTACGCAAAATGTGAAACTTGAAAAAGTAGGGTAGCCATTTTAACATTTGTTGATATGTTGTATGCATCCTACATGAGTTTTTTTTCACAATATCAAACGGTTGTGTATACTATTTGTATTAGTTTACTATGCTCCGCTCAGAACCGGGACTACTTTATGCGTTGTATATTGGGTAGTTTTACAACGGTAATTGTGTTTTTTGTCTATAGAAAAATTAGCGATTATCATGTTAGAATACGATACTATGCATATCTGTCTCGCTCACTTGCTTGAAGGTTTGTCTCCGACTTTTTCATTTGCAAATGGTACCATTTAAGGCATTGGTCGTGCCAAGAAGTACGTAACATGAAATATATTCAAAGATGTGAAAAATATCAATAATGTAATAATACAAAAAGCGGCATTTACACAACGTTTCAGTAACAATATTAAGAAAATGACGTCACAATCAGTCTATCACATGACGGCACCAAAGTAAAAATATCAAGGTAAAAAGCACGCCAACTTTGTCGATGCATTTACCTCGTGCAATCGGCCGCGCAGTTCGGATTCCTCTCCGAGCATGGTCTGGTACTTGACGATGTTCTTGTGGTGCCGGGCCTGTCTATCTGTCAGGTCCTTCTTAAGACCCTGAGGAAGTACAGCAAAATGTATTACATACATTATAGATTCGCATAAATAAGGTTACCAAAATTCTTGTACTTTCGATTATGATTCGTTTCCTATTAAAATTAACACTGTCAGTTTCATAATATCTGAATATTATAACAGTGGGTCAAAATGGAAATGTGAAATGACCTGGGCAAGGAAACGTAATAAAACAAGATTCTGTGTTTGATAAACACACATGCCCCCGGTTGGTGCTGGATAGCCCATTTTTAGTCCAAATTAGATCAAGGTCAAGGTCAAAGTGAGGCTGGGGGATATAAGTGAATTGGGGATGGTCATAAGCAACAACTGTGTAAGTATCCAAGTGTTGCAGCAAGCGGTGTTGGTGCTAGACGAAACGGTAAAATCTAGTTAACCAAGAAACAGCCCATTTGAATTATTCTAAGTGCAAATTAGGTTAAGGTCAAGGTTAAAGTGACGCTGGGTGATATGGGTGGATAGGAAATGGTCATAAGCAACAACTGTGTAAGTATCCAAGCAGTAAGCGGTGTTGGTGCTAGACGAAACGGTAAAATCTACTTAACCTTGTCACGGACGGACGGAGGGACGGACGGACAGGACAATCACTATATGCCTCCCGCATCAAGATTCGGAGGGCATAAACATACGCAATGTCTTTAATGTGCTGCGCGAACATTGTTTGATTGTGAAACCAAGGCGATCATAAATCCCTAATTCTGAGCACGAGCTCCGTAAAAAGTTCATGGCCAGTTACCTTTAAACTTGGCGCCATACGCCCAACAAATCTAATTTATTCTAGTCAAACGGTCGCATTATAATTATAAATGTCATACAAAAATCCTACCGCTTATACTCAAAGTATTACGAGGCATTTCTTATATTTCTCTGACAAGAACCTTGATCTTTGACCAATTGACCCCGTATCCAGTCCAAATTGGAGGACTTGACATACGCTACCAATAAAACGTATTTTGACATGTGTATATTGAAATGTGCTGTACCAAATCTACGTACGTTTTTTGAACAGAGAAACTCGTTTCTAATATTTTTCTTACAGTAACCTTGACCTTGAATGTCAAAGACGGTCAACTCAAAGTAGGAGTTCGCTGTAATGTATCTGTATATCAAGTTTCATAAGGATATACATTTTCAATCGAAAGTTATTAAACATATAAAACAGTTAATAAAAAATCTCATTACAGTATAAGCATAATAAAAAGAGAGACAATTCATTTCGGCATACACTGAAAAGTAAATACGACTAGTTTCCCTTAGATTAATTTATGCCTAATTCAGAACGATCATGAAAATGAACACACTAACCAGAACCATTTAACTCACTTGTACGATTTTATCTTATGATCGAAACGAACAAAATCTAGATTTTTAGAACAGCATCTGCACAAGACTGTGCATTATAAGAAAAACGGCCTCTATAGTGCGTTAATACAAATTCCTGATGAACGACGGACGATGCCGAAAATTTGCCTACCATTAACATACTCTGTGTGTCTATGAGAGCTAAAATATAATGTCTCAGTTCATCGAAGACACCGGTATAGCATAGAGACATACTGTAAACTCATTTTAATTCGCGGTTTCAACTTTTTGCGCATTCTTGAAAAACAGCTAATTCGCATGTTCTTAAATTCGCGCGTTTTTCATGTTTATGAACATTTTAAATAATCCTGCAAAAATAAAAATAATACTAGTTTTAATTGATAGTTTCTATTCGTTTGTATCAAGTGACGTGCAAACAGACTGCCTCGGGTGTTAGAAACACACTTTGTTCGGACCGCAAAATACACGAAAATTAGACCACCGCGGAAAAAAGTGTTTACTGCATGTCTTTATGCAATACATGTATCTGTAACAAAAACTTGTGTTCGTCACCTACTTTGATCGCCAGTTTCCTGACGTCGAATTCTTTCCCGCTGTCCACGTAATTCGGCAGCGACATTTCGGCGGCCTCTAGCATGCTTGCGTGTAACTTCAGTTTGTCTCGCGACTTCCAACATTGCTGTTTGCAATGGCAAGAAAATCATAACAACATAGATCTACTATTCCTGCATTAGCCACTATAATTACTTAATTTTATAACCGGTACATTACCGGTATATTACCATTAAAGTGGCTACACTAGGATTTTTAATTGAGTATACATACACTATCAACATGTATATAAGGCGTAATTTTTTTTGTTTGTTTCAGGTTACATGCCCCCCCCCCCACACACACACACACCTTGGGTAGGTGGGTAGGGAATTATTTTTGTTTTTATTTTTTTATTTGGTAATTGTCACCTTAAAGATTCTAAAACTTAATAAATATTCTATCAGTAATATCCTGAAACATTGTTTATAGGTGGATGTTATCAAAACAAAACACTTATTAATAAAAAAAAACAACATTTAAATAGTGGAAAAAGTAAATAAAAAAAAACAATCTGACAAACCCAATAAAACCCAATAAAATGTCCAAGGGAAGTGGCATTGTTTAGGGTAGCTCAGGTAACCTGAAACAACTCTTTTTTTCGCTTAAACGACGCTGTAATGGACATGATGTCCGCTCTGCGATCGGGAGATCGGGAGTTAGATCCATAGTCGGAGAGCGTTCAAGCGATCTTTCTCAGAGACAACTGGCTCGGAAGTGTTGCAATCAAACTAAGATAATAGCTTTAAACAAAATTAAACAAACTACACATAATAGTTGGCTATCTCGGAAGCGTGTTATAGAACATTTTAATTAATTTAAGCACTTTGTAATAACAGGATGGTAGTAATTGTTTAAAATATAACATATAATTATATACTAGTATGAATATATTGTTGATAAAGTTCTCAGAAATTGTTTGTAACTTGACGACATCCTTTTCTCTGGCATAGGCAGTTAAATATATTCTAAACCGATAAATTGTACAACTGGCCCTAAACTGTTTGTAAAATAAAGTTTCAGAAAGCAGTCATGATAAAGATTTAACTATACCTCTTGAACGTCCATCATCTGCGAAATTAACTCCGAGTACTGCTCGCATAGCTTTTTCAGACTGGTTACCTGCTTTTCCCATCGTCCTATCGAAGAGGCCGGGAACCTGAAACGTTTTTGATTGGTCATGAAAATGATCACGTGATAATGTTTGAAATTTTTCTAATAGTAGCGCTTGGTACATTCTCTTCTTCTTATACAAAACCCAATTTGACACTTGCGGACCCATTCAAGTCTTACGAATAAATTTAATAAATAATTTTCGATTAATCGTTGTTTATCGGCCAATTAACAACGCTTTCGAGTTCTGATGCATGTAAATTAATCCACGAGGGCGTTAACATTGGAACGACAAATTGGTGTTTATTAGCCGATAAACAACGATAATGCGAAAATCATTTCGATTCTAACATGAACTGACAACTTTTTATGCAATCACAATATTTTACAGTTGCGGAACTATTTGTTCGGGTTGTTTATTGGTAGTTCAACAACGGTGAATTTTGTTCCTTGTCTGAAGAAAACTCTGCGCGTGTAATGTTAGAACAAGAAACGTAGATATTCCACGAAAACCAAATTTTTTGAACGAAATGCATTAAAGTCACCACACAAATAAAATTGTAAGTAATGGAGACCTTGACCCCACCAACGCCGTACGCAATCCCAAGGGAGGTCTCAATATAAGGTATCTATGTATGAAGTTTTATTAAAATACGTAAATGCGTTCTCAATTTATTGAGCGGAAACAGTTTTTCTATTTAAGTGACCTTGACCCCACCCACCCTATACGCAATCCCAAGTGAGGTGTCGATATAAGGTATCTATGTACTAAGTTTCATTAAACTACGTCAATGCGTTCTCAAGTTATTGAGCGGAAACCGTTTTTCTAATTTTAGTAACAGTGACCTTGACCCTACCCACCCCATATGCAATCCCAAGCGAGGTCTCGATATAAGGTATATATGTATTAAGTTTCATTAAAATATCTCAATGCGTTCTCAAGATATTGAAGGGGAACCGTTTTTCTATTTTTAGTAAGAATGACCTTAAACCCACCCATCCCAAATGCAATCTCAATCGATGTCTCGATATAAGGTATATATCTATTAATTTCATTAAAATATATCCATGCGTCTCAAGATATTGAGCGAAAACCGTTTTTCTATTTTTAGTAACAGTGACCTTGAACCCACCCACCCCATAAGCAATCCCAAGCGAGGTCTAGATATAGGGTATCTATGTATTAAGTTTCATTAAAATATCTCAATGCGTTCTCAAGTTATTGAGTGGAAATCGTTTTTCTATGTTTAGTAACAGTGACCTTGACATTGATCCCACTCATCCCATATGCAATCCCAAGCGAGGTCTCGATATAAGGTATCACTGTATGAAGTTTCATTAAAATATGTCAATGCGTTCTCGAGTTAGAGAGCGGAAACCGTTTTTTTTTTTTTAATAACAGTGACCTTGACCTTGACCCCACCAACCCCATATGCAATCCCAAGCGAGGTCTCGATATAAGGTATCTATTAAGAAATTTCATTAAAATATCTCAATCCGTCCTCTAGTTAGAGAGCGGAAACGAAAAGTGCTACGCCCGCCCGCCCAACGACATAAGCCAATCTAATAACCGAAATTTTTCTTCGAAAAATGTGTTCAATAAACCGTAGTGCATGTATTCCACAATTAACAATAATGAAACTGCTTCTGAAGTAACCGAAACAAATATACTTAGTAATTGCAAATACAATTTTGCTGCTGTAATTGTATATGTATATATTCAGTATGGTTATACAATGTTATTTATTTTGCTTCCGAAGCAAGTCAAGACAATCAGAAAGCAAAAGCAGCAGCAGCAACAACAACAATAACACAAGTAGTAGTAAGAGCTACAATAGTTGTTCAACATAATGGTTACAAAATATTAGGCATTTGCAAGATACAATTTGAACATTTGTGTATAATAAATTATGTTAAAAAGAAAGATTTGTAAAAGTATTAAACATACGTACAGTTCTGTTTGACTGTTGGACTCCAGTCTGTTTTCCGGTGGCCGATAGCTGAAGGCCGCATCTCTTAGCGAGTAGTAGAGAACTTGCAGCTCACGAACTGTAAATATTGCACAGTCGACGTAAGGCGTACAAAAAGTTGCTGGTTTCCGCTTACCCGACCCCCCCCCCCCTATTTTTTCTGCCCCCCCCCCCCCCTAAACGTTTTTGACCTATCAATCACTAACGTTTTCTAATTTTCGGGAAAAAATAACAGTTTTCGCTTATATTATAAGATTATTGTCGGAAATCTCTGATTCTATGACCTTATTTATAGTTAAGGTACAGTTTCTTTGTTGTGAGGCGTTTAAAACATTTTACATGCAGTCCAATATACTTAAACTGTGTGTTGAATATGTTGCGAAAAAGAACAAAAAGTTAAAGAAAAGACGGTATACTTTACCTCCCCTCCTAGAATTTTTGGAGATATAAGCGGAAACCACCATTTATTTTTTGTTGGCCTTCTGTTGTGGCCTTTTCACATTAAAGTATCATAGCGCAATGAAATTCGTATTAGCAACATGACGTTTTCAACTACGTATTTTACTTTTATTTATTTTAATATATTCAGATGTCTGAAAATAATAAATGGGTACAATGTCAGCTCTTATAAATATTTAAATTTATATCAAATAGGCTACAACAATTTTATTTGTCTTAATTCAAATATTGCCTAACTAGCACAACAAACAAAAGAAATGATCTAAGTTTTAACTTCAGTTTCCTTGTCTAATGTCTTGGCACGATATTATTTATCTGGCATTTTATGCTACCATTAAATGCATTATGTAATATCCATATAATGGTAGCAGAAATACAAATTTAAAAACAGTGAAATCAATATTTCTACAACTGTCACGTTCTTGACTCCGCCCTAGAAATGCCCTAGCTACCTGGGTGTTTCTTTTCGTTCAAGATTTCCTTTAGTACGACCACCGGCGCAGCCCCATTTCCGGTCTGGTGGCGCCCTCGGCAGAGTCGGGCACTCAACTCAAGGAATTTCTCGAACGACCGGAAGCTAAACAATACCAATTTATATTTTTATGATTTGTATAAATATTAAACACGTTTTTTTATTCCTGTGTATATTTTATGTTAAAAGTGATTAAATTCTAAAAATAATTCTAATGTTCAATAATCTTGTCTTTTAGTTCGTCTCGTAAAAATTGAATAGAAGCATTGCACTGTAAGCAGATTTCAATGTAGACTTGTATGCTATTATAGTGGCTACTGCTGCTTCTGTTACTACTACTGCTACTACTACTACTACTACTACTGCTGCTGCTACTACTACTACAACAACTACTACTACTACTACTTCCACACCACCACCACCACCACCGCCGCCACGGCCGCTGCTTCTACTACTTATACTATTATATCTACTACTTCTTCTTCTTCTACTACTACTACTACTACTCTACTACTACTACTACTACTACTAATACTACGACCACTACCACACCACCACCACCACTACTACAACCACCACCACCACCACCGCCGCCGCCACGGCTGCTACTACTTATACTAATATATCTTCTACTTCTTCATCTACTACTACTACTACTCTTGCAACAACAACAACAACAACTGCTACTTATACTGCTTTATCTACTACTTCTTTTTCTACTACTGCTGATATTTCAACAACAA
This sequence comes from Congeria kusceri, assembly GCA_027627225.1. Taxonomy (NCBI): domain Eukaryota; kingdom Metazoa; phylum Mollusca; class Bivalvia; order Myida; family Dreissenidae; genus Congeria; species Congeria kusceri. The sequence goes on from CM051038.1 coordinate 12,380,010, forward strand.
CCAAACAACAACAAATACTACTACAACAACTTCTACTACTACTACTGCTACTACTACTACTACTACTGCTACTACTACTACTACTACTTCTTCTACTACTACTTAGTAATAAACACTGCTTTTACAGTATATACTACTCACACGGCATATTCCTCGTGCCATATGTGCAATTTTGGAATTTTAATGATTTCCATTGTACGCTTTTTTTTCTGTCTATAAAACCTTCCTGGAAAGGTATTTCTATAGTAACGACGTTATACCTGACGTCATTATGATGTTATGACGTCAAAGAAATTCGAACGTCAAAATCCTGAGGAAAATCACGCCTTAATATTTTATCTGGCCAATGAATGCACACTTAATATTATTGTACATAATTAATTCTATATGAAAAAGTACGCCAAAAATGACGTTACGCAACGTGACGTCATGACGTCATAATGTATTTTGTTTATATTCATACCTGATGAAGACTATTAAAGTCGAACGCGTTGTGAATTGGAGTTTGTCATTGTCTTCATTTAAAAACTTGAAATAGCTGGCTTTTTTGCTGTTGCTGATGTTTAGAGTCTTTTACATTTGCTGTCGTTGTTTGTGTTTTATTGTTGCTATTTTGTTGTTGCAATGTTTTATTTTTTATTTATTTTGGGTGCTATTAAGCTGCACATTCTATAAACGAGAAATGAATAAACAAACACAATTCTTTCACTTCATTATATTTATTTTAAATGCTCTCAAATCAACAAACGCTTGCGCAGTACGTGACGGATGTCAATCAATCTACGCCAAATCCTCCAGACGTTTGCATGCCACCCTCCTGTCAATCACTCTACGCGAGAGCGGTGATGTTTTGCTCAAGCCACGTCCTATAGGTGGAGACGCGCGCATACACGCTTGGGCTGCTCGTGGAACATCCGGCAGCTCCCCATGACGTCACACCGGCCAGGACGCCGTTGCACACCATCGGGCCGCCGCTGTCACCCTGTAAGATTATCAAAGCTTTCAAAGAACTATGGACATTTTAATACTGATTTATGCGTTGAAAACAATTATGACGTTGCAAGTAGAGGTCAACAATTTTCATATAAACACACACGTTCTACCCCAAAGGTATTTACCGCCACGATTTTACATATTTTAAATTATTTATATATGTATATAAAAGAGTGGTAATGCGCATAACGCCGGTGTGTTACGCATGTCAGTTGATATTTTAAAAGGCACTGGTGGTTAGAACAAAAGGACATGTTATGATAACATGGTTAAGCGTAGCAAGGAGCATTATGTTGGATAAAACGTGTAAATTGCGTTACAAAATAACGTTTCAGCGACACTGTGACGTCACAATTATCAGTAATAATATCGCGTTATGTATTAATGCCCGCATGATTTAATATGATGTCTTAGCCGCATGGCAACATCACACGTATAGTGACGTAGTTCCGTGATCAGTATATTTATGACGTCATCGTAACATGTCAACGTCACACATATTGACGTCGTCACGTGATCGGCGGTTAACGAGTTCTAATCATCGAGTGTGACGTCACAACATTCGTTAAATTGAGTTAAATTGCGAAGCGACACCTGATGGTTGATATAATAGCGGCTAACGTACGTTGCAACTTCCGGTCTGCGGGTTGTCGATGCAGATGTGGGCAGCGCTGTTGTAGTTGGTGAACCACCGGAACAGGCAGGCGGTGTCGGAGAGGATCGTACCCGTGGTCTCCTGAAGCTGCTGGGTGGTCGGGCCGTCTGAAAGTCAGAGTTATCTGCCCTTGGTATCAAATGTTTAGGTCATGGCGGTTAATCGTGTTAAGACTGGGGTCTCAGTGTTTAAATTATCTAAAATTTACAACAAACGCTATAGAGTAAGTAACTATGGCTAATATGTTAAGAAATGTTAGATCCTGCGCTCAGACTTAGTACAGTGTGATAATATATAAATATCATAGGCAGTTGAGGGGTATAGTAAATAGTGCACCCCGAGGAGAGTGATGTCTACCGAGGCCGAAGGCCGAGATGGACATTACTCTTCGAGGGGAGCAATATTTACTATACCCCTCAACATGCCTGTGATATTTACTATATTTACTAATATTTACTATATTTACTAATATTTACTATACCCCTCAACATGCCTGTGATATTTATTTTATTATTCCGAATAAAAACACTGTAATTCAAAGAACAAACTAGTCGTACATTGTAAACTAAATTTAATTGTTTGAAAATCAAGCGCTCATCGACATTGATTTTTAAATACATTTTAATAAGCGCCTAATGATCATTAGCTAATACGGATTTCTCGGAAACCCCGAATTGCTATTTTTTGGCCCACGCGCGGGGTATATTTTAGTCACGCGCGGGGTATATTATATAAATATTGCATTCTTTGAGGGCGATAGTGCATTTTTTCAACCCGAGGGAATAATGTTGCCCAAGCCGAAGACGCGGGCATCATTATTTTTCGAGGGTTGACAAAATGCACTATTGCCCTCAAAGAATGCAATAATTATTTATTATACCAAACAAATGTCTACCGCCATGACATAATACCAAAGCAATTGTCTACCATCACGACGTCATAGCAAGTGGCATTGCTATGTGATATTTCCAATTATTGACTGTTCCACTTTGATATGAACAAAGAAGGAAGACAAATAATAATTATTATTCCCCGCTCGGAGTATATTACCTTCCAAAGCCATGACATATTAAAATTATGCAGGGATGGGTATATGGGATTTTACAATGTGAAAACAAATAATGAGGTATAATAATCTTAGTTATATACATTTTGAATCAAATGCTTATTAGCTTGATATAATATCGAATGCGTTTCTTCTTTAAATGCCGCATGCAAGTTTCGTACCCGTGAAGTTTCGTCCCCAGCCACTGATGACGCAGGTGAGGCCCACGAAGTTGGCGTTGCTGGCGGCCAGGGGGATGGCGGCGTGGTTGGTCAGGTCCATCATGGAGTCCAGCTGCATGAGCGCGATGTCGTTCGGGAAAGCGCCGCTGCCGCTGTTGTAGTTCTCGTGCTGCCAGAAAAAAAAAACAATTAGGCATTTTAATTTTTTCATTTTACTTTTTTCGCAACAGATAATCATAAAGTAACCATTGAACCATTTTCGTGAAATCTTACACACTTAAAATTAAAGTAACTTATTTGATCCATACTTTCTTAAATAACTAGCCAGTAGCCACTTTCGCTGTTCTCGTGCTGCCGGAAAAAGTCTGCCATTTTGTATTTTCACTGTTTTTGAATATAAATGCCGTTTGGAAAAGCAAGCGGCTCCCGCTGTTGTAATTCTCGTGCTACCGAAAACAAGTAAGCCATTATTACTAATGATAGTGTTCTGGGGAACGAATGCACCACTACTCAAACAATAAACCGTGTAGAGGTGTAGTTCCAAGCTTTTGAAGCCTTGAAGCTTTTTGGACACTTCTTGTGTCACGGAAACTGATGCAGTGCCGATCTTTTGGTAACTTTTAGTGCCGTAATCCTACAAACTTTAAACATTTTAGAAAATATTTTTTATTTCAAATTGTTCTTCTCTTTTGCTGAACTCTTAAAAAATATTTCATTCCGCACGTATGCGCATAACGTAGCCATTCAATAGGGCGATGAATGGTGCGTTCATAAGGTCCACTCACCACGACAGTTTTCACGACGCTGTACCTCTTCGTGTTGGGGTCCGCCATGTTGCCGTTGTTAAGGACAACCGAGTACGTCGCCGATCTATTATACATGTACAGACTCACATATTAACGTATACGAGTATATAATGACGTTTAGTTTAAACCTCAAACATGGTTCACTTACTCAAAGTTACTTTTACGTTGACAGGATTAAGTATCTCGGTGTCTTTTGAGAAAGATAATTTGAACGAGTATGAATCGAACTCGGGATCTCTCGATCGTAATGCGGACACTCTATATGTATTACACCACTGCGACTCTTAAGATAATGACTGATAAGAACTATTGATAAAAACAACGACGTAGAATCTACCTTATTAGACGGACAATGATAATGATTTCATAAATCATTCAGTGGACGCTGGTAGCATAATAACCATGAAAGCCATGATAAAGTTGATGTTGTTGATGAAGATGAACATGGTGATGTTGTCTTTGTTTATGTTGTTGTTGATGATGATGATAATAGTGAGGACAATGATGGATGCAGATGATGACGACGACGACGTCCTGGATATAAATGATGATTATTTATTTTACTTATACATAAACGCGCCACTCAAAGTACGTGTCCACGCTATGTGCAGCCGTCACCACCACCCGGCCAGCAACGATAGGGATGAGGAAAATGAAGATGAAGACGACAGCGGTGGTGACGAAGGGGGTTTGATCACGATGAAAAAGTTTGTGACTATAAAAAGGTTAATCAATTATGAACTAGTAATTACGCAACGTACGCGTCCACGCAATGTGCCGCCGTCACTACCACGCGGCCGGCGACGATGGACGCTCCGCAGGTGTGGAACCAGGCGTTGTTGGCGGTGGACCACCTCTGCAGCGACACCTGGTGGGGGTGATTGGCCGTGGTCGTGTCCACGCCGTTGATGATCCGGAATTGACCTGCAGGAATAGCGAAAAAAAACAACATTATTAACTTGAATTGAGTAAAGCGTCACAAACTGGGTCGTTGGCGTTAATTGTTTGGAGAACGTTTAATTATTGCTAAAATGTAATATATATATATATATATATATATATATATATATATATATATATATATATATCGTTGGCGTTAATGGTTTGGAGAACGTTACCAACTCTGTCCAATTTTTATAGATTAATGGCAGATGAAAATGAAACAACTATCCGAAAATTAGCTTTGTATATCTGCAAATTGTTATATGCATACAATGAAAGTAATACCAGGGATGATAAAAAATAATGTAGATTTTTTTTTTTTTTCATATGTTTAGACATATAATTATTTCATAGAAAAAAATTTCATGAAAATAAACTGAAATATATATTGCATCAATTTAAAAATTTCAGCGATTTCACTCTTCTCTGTTAAAAATGGCAGGCATTTAAAATATGTCAGTAGGAAACCCGGAGCACGCCAATTGGAATTCAATGACGTCGTTAACGTCATTTTCTTCAGGGAAGATTTGGCGCGAAAGAAATGTTTTGGTTTCAATATTATTATTTCACTATTATTCAATATTTTCTTGTGACGGAATCTCCGTCAAGAGGCCTTTCTCATCATGGTATGGAGGCAATATGATAACCAGTCTCCCATACACTTGTACAGAGCACGTTTTGGCCTTTTGAATACCAATATATACAACATATTTTAAACCATTCTGCAATTTAAGTATGTCTGATTACATTACACATTTAGCATATAAACGTGTATAATGTTAACATATGCATACATCATTTTCCTGAATCAAGAAAGGAAATACCTGTTAGAAATATTTAACATAAAATAATATTTACGTCATATTTTAAATCTGCATGTACACTGAAAATTAAAATAATGATGTAATTTGTCATTCACATTTTCTACTTATTGCTTACTAATCAACATGCATTAATCACGGAGAAATAAACCAAGCGAGACAGTTCGCATAGCTACCTGACCATTGGCTGTCCGTGTTGATCAAGCTAATTTAAGCTGATTGACGTCGTCATCGTCGCGTCTTTTTTTCCTTATCTTTGCATGTCTCAATGCTTACAATGCCATCTGAAAATTCTATTGCACTATGTGGAAACACGTGCCCTATTCAAAAACTGTATTCTATGCGGTTTCTTGATAAAATAAAATGTCTGCATAGATGATTTACAAATATCTTGACTCGATTTCATTACCACCCGAATTTAGAGTTGATCTCACAATTACATTTTTTCTCAATTGACGTTGTGCATCACCGTCATATCAATACTGTTTTTATTAATAGGCAATCTTAAAATGAAGCCAACTTTTGGTATGATGTCAATGTATGTTTGTCGTACATTATACCTAATTTTTTTTGGAAGTAAGTATACTTATTTCGTACAGAATTTACGTTCTATTTACTTGTTGTAATGCAAATAAATGGCGTGCTCCGCTTAACGGTTACCATGGTTATAAAATCCAATAGATTAGGCGTATAACAACTTAATTTCACAATATTAATTATTAAACATGTTCCATTTGAATCCCGATTCATTTTTATATAGGTTTTATTCAATTAAGTTTATTTAGTTGTAGACAATATAAAAAGTCTACGTTATTTTTGAACATCCCTCGTACACCTGTATGAACACCTTCTTTATATAGAAATTGTAACGTATTACTCAAACAATATTTTGATTTGCTTGTATATATTTATGTGGCGCATAACTCAAATAATAATTTGATGTATTATTAATAATAATTTGATGTATTATTAGAGGCTATGTATTATGGGCCGGAGGCCTTCATTTACAAAATAAAATTTTAAGTTCTGTTCTGTTTCAAGTGAATAACTTATGTAGTTCTGAAGTTACAAAACTTTTGAACATAAACTTTTACCAGAAAATCTATGTGAAAAGGGGGCATAACTCTGTCAAAATACAAAATTATGAGTTATGGGGAATGTTCACCCTGATACTGGAGTTGATGACAAAGGTATATTCCAAGTTTCAAGTGAATAGCTTATGCAGTTTTGAAGTTACAAAACTTTTGAATATAAACTTTAACCAATTCAGACGCGGACGCCGACTCCGACGCCGGGGCAAGAAGGAAAGCTCACTTATTCTTCGAATAGTCGAGCTAAAAATCGGTCAGTGACGCACAAAAATGCAGTTAATACCAAAAGCATAACGAATATTTGCGTCGTTTGCGTTAATTTTATTCGTAAAACGTTGAAATATTGCTGTGATGTACATGTAATTTCTTTCCCAATTATATAAACCATTTGCATGTTAGCAGTAACAGCCGCGGGCAGATTGTAAGTCTATCCCCGCCCCCCCCCCCCCCAAAAAAAAATTAATAAAGAAAAATAACAAAATGAATTTGTACTCACACTGGACAGCGCCCAAAGCACACAATGCGATGAAAATTGTCGCTAACGTCATTGTACTAGATGGCGGCCCGCAGTAGAGCTCTGGCAAATTCGGACCACGGTCCGCATTTTATACCATCGCATCCGCGCTAATTTCGAAACCACACGTGCCTTTTAAATATTTATTACGGCAATAACGGTGGGAAACTGCACAGTGGCTCCGTTTTATGTAATAATTAATGTTTTATTGTCCGGTGTTTTGTGTTATCAACAGTATTCCAATGCAACGCTGTCATATCAAAATTACGGGTCATATTTTCACGTGAAAAGTTAACCAAGTGCCTTCCATCATTGGTTACACACTCCAGACCGACTCTCGAATCTAATTGATACTAAAATAATAACATTGCATGACAATCTTAGACACAATAAGTTATGTTGCAGTATTTACAACGTCAAAATTATACAAATCTATAACTTAGATATAGTAGAAACAGTGTGCAATAATAACACGCCAAAAACACACGCACTAACTGGAGTCACTATAAACATTTTTTTTTACATTTTGTATACAGTACTGCAACTTTTGTTCATCAAAGTAACATTTATGTATCATTTTGACTTTATAAACTCTATCGCCGGCTTTTGATTACGCATTTATTTATTTTTATTATTTTTATTTTAACATGCCATCTTTTTAATGCATAGTTAAAATGCAATACATAAATATTACACATTGTAAATAACAATATATCGATACTGTTTGTCTAACTATAGAAATCGACTGGTTCCATTATAAAGCAAACTGCCTAAGGGGGTTAACCGCGGAGAGAATAGTGTACAGGTATGTAGCGGTTGTCTCGCTTGCTTCGCTGCGGCATTAGCCAGCAGAACACTGAGAATTGTATCATGTACGATTATCTTTTACTAATCAAGCCAATTAGTTCCAGCAGAACTCTTTGTGTTTTATATTAAAACATGTTTAGGGTATTGAAGATTCCAAATGGCTTGTGAATGTCAATATAACCCGTATGACTCAATAACTACACACAGCGTAAGATATCTTACACCATTAATGACATATACCCTCCCCTATTTATTTTTTTATCAATAGCAAATTAATTTGCTTAACTGAAATCTATCAAATATATCATTTTGTGCATTTTATGCAGATTTGGTCCTCTATAATTGAGTTTGCATCAATCAGTACGTTCTATTTATGTACTGTTTTATAAATCATCCTAATACAGAATGCGCCCACGTTCTTTATTTAACACGATTTACGCATACATAAATTTGAAGCGTTTACTTTCCCTCTTAAATTAATCAAATTTATATACAATACGTAAATTTCATGTATTTACTTTCCTACTAAATTATTGCACGCAACACGTGGTCCTCGTGTTAGATTTATTGACAGTACATATACACCTACATTTTCTTTTTAATCACTACACACAGCACGTGGACCTCGTGGTAATGCATCGGATATCTATTTATGCATTCATTCATTTAAATTCATGACATACACCACGCGTTTCCCGTGCAGTTAAACAGCTATATGCGTGCGACGAAAAATGTTCAACTGCACTAACCTGTGAATAGCAGCCAAGTTCTCCTTCCAAATAGATCGATGCTTTTGGTGCTGCCTCTTGAGAAGACATATAACGAAGTTGACTAGTGAATTCTCAACTGGCGTCAATGTTTATGAATATCGCAAGACCTTTCCGACACGTGGTTAATAAACCATTGAATATTTACTTACATCAATCTCTACTCGCGAGGTGCCACTTCTTGGGGGTTATCTATCGACGAAGCAACCAAACACACCATCAACCAATACATAACCAAAACTATTAACCAAGCACCTACCTACACTATTAACAAAGCAAACACCTATAATATTAACTAAGCAATTACCTACACTATTAAACCACGCAACCACCTGTGTAGGTATTAACCAAGCAATCATCTACAATACCAAACAAACACCTACACTATTAACCAAGCAACCACCTACACTATTAACCAAGCATCAAGACTATTAACCATGCAACCATTTACACTACTAACCAAGCAAAAACCTACACTATTAAACAAGCAACCACCTACACTGTTAACCAAGCATCAAGACTATTAACCATGCAACCATCTACACTACTAACCAAGCAACAACCTACACTATTAACCAAGCAACCACCTACACTATTAACCAAGCATCAAGACTATTAACCATGCAACCATCTACACTACTAAGCAAGCAACCACCTACACTATTGAACCAAGCAATTACATACACAATTACCCAAGCAACTATCAAGACTAATAACCATGCAACCATTTATACTACTAACCAAGCAACAATCTACACTATTAAACAAGCAACCACCTACACTATTTAACCAATCAACCACCTATAATATTAACCAAGCAATCACCTACAAAATTACCCAAGCAAATATCAAGACTATTAACCATGCAACCATCTACACCACTAAACAAGCAGCCATCTACACTACTAACCAAGCAACAACCTACACTATTAAACCATGCAACCATAATTTACAATTAACCAAGCCTTCATCTTCACTATTAACCAAGCAACCACCTACAATATTCTCCCAGCAACTATCAAGACTATTAACCAAATCAGCCGTCTACACTACTAACCAAGCAGCCATCTACACTGTTAACCAAGCAACAACCTACACTATTAACCAATCCACAACCTGCACAATAAACCAAGCAACAACCAACACTATTAACCAAGCAACACCTACACTATTACACCAAACAACCACCTACACTATTAATCAACTCTCAAGTCTATTTACCAAGCAAGCATCTACACTACTGACTTATTTTATCCCATCATCAAGCGTGCATTGAGGAAATAAACCCCCATGGAATAAACTTTGCTTCATTTCAACACTGTGGTGAAAAAGCAAACACATCATCTTGTTACTTTCGTGACGTCATTTTATGTTTTTCGTAATATTTATGTTGTAGGTGTATCGAACGTTTTTAATTAAATAAATATATTTATATAATAAATATATTTTTTATGTATTGATTGGATTGGATTACGTTTATTTAATTTGATATATTAAATAATTGTTGCGTAGAAATTGGGCATTTAGTTGTAACTGTAAATTTATCAATAGTAGTTGGATAGACTAGTATTCGTTTTAGTAATTGACTAGTTGTCAATACGTTGAGTAGTGAACTGTTTTTACTTTTACTAACACTTTAATTGGCTGTTCACGCATGATATGATTCACTCATTCGTATCCGAATGCACCGACGTCTTAGTCAATTGTCATTCGTAACATTTGATTTGGAGAATCAACATATATGTATATGATATTTCATCATATATATAATACTATTTATTATAGGTAACTATGAACTTTAATATATCTTTTTCTATTGATATATGACTTTTGTATTTTTGTATTTGTTCTGTTATAATATCTGTATTCATATTCTATATATTCGATTTATTTCGTTTCACCGTCGGAACACATTGCTTGAAATGTAATGGCCATGAATTATTATAAGATCTTTATGAATTGTGATTCGTAACATTTGATTTGGAGAATCAACATATATGTATATGATATTTCATCATATATATAATACTATTTATTATAGAAACTGCATTCCGTCGTTGTTGTTGAAAGAACCCGAAAACAGCCATACCGGCAACATTTAGTATGTTTTCTTTCGTTAATGTTCAAAATAAAGACAGAAAATGATGGGATAAACAGAATACTAGGCAAGTATTGAATAAAGATAAGTTTATTTGCTGGGCACGAAGACATGAACCACTCGCCAAGGCTTGTGGTTCAGGTATTCTAAGCCTCGCTAAATAAACTTATCTTTATTCAACACTAACTTAGTATTCTCTATAACCACCTACACTACTAACCAAGCAAATATCTACACAGTTAACCAACCAATCACCTTCACATTTAACCAAGCAAACACCAATACTACTAATAAACCAAAGAAACAAACTTCACACCTATTTACCACCCAACCAACCTAATATCAAAACAACCAACCAACTGCTCGCACTTTTAACTAACCAACCAAACACACACTTTCACCCCCCAAAACAATGTTAAGGCATAAAAAAAATAAGTTTCTTAAACTGAATAAATATTCAAAACATATTGGATATATCCCTAAATATAATTTACAAGTGAATGCTATACAAAACAAAACACTTATTTATCCAAAACACATTTAATTATTGGAAAAGAGTAAATAAAACAAAAACATATCTGACAAGCTCAATAAAAATGTTTTAGGGTCGGGGCATTTTTTAGGGTAGGTCAGGTAACCTGAAACAAACATTTTTTTATGCCTAACCAACCAGCCAACCAACCACCAACAATAGTAACCAATCAACTACTGCTCATCCTCCGTGTTTTTCTGCAGAATATCTATAAAGTTGACACATATAGAAACACTAGTGACTCTATGATACATCCTATTTCAATTAATTAATGGAAGCAAGTCCGGAATGAGAATAAAATTTATTGCACACAGGATTTGTCACAAATGCTCTTTGAACACTGACCAGAAATGTAGCATGTACACCACAATATTGGCCATTTACTACTATGAGTAAGACAGTTTGCATTGACATTTTGCATATTCATTCACACTATTTACATGTATGGTAATAGTTTACAGTTCTATTTAAATGCAGACATTAAAGTACAAAATTAATAAATGCATCTTGTAGTCATTTCTTTTTAATTCGAATGTATTAAAGCCACAAAATCCGTCAAACTTTTATTTTATTCTTTGTACACGTTAAACTTTTAAACAAATGTTTAATTCATATAAACTTGTTTTTAAGTATGAAATCACCGAGAACTATGAATAAAATTAGAAGGTCGAAAACGTTGTATTTCAAAACGCTGGCTTTAACATTGTACACACGTATTTGTAAAAATTACAATATTTTAAAATAGATTTCAGTTTGTTTGTTCATAGGCAAAAACTGGTCTTTGATGAACCTTTAAGAAATATTCATCAAAACAAGCTATATATGACAAAGGATAAAACATCTTTAAACATTTTCAAAAATAATAAATTTTGCTTATCACATTTCCGTATGTACATCATCAGATTCAAGCAAAATATATTTACAAATACTAACAAAGAAAAAAGCTTTTGTTTTAAACTTTAAGCATACTAAATACACGCAACAAACATCTGAATACCACCAATTTTGTAGAAAGATGTATCAGCATAATCATACAGAATAGTAGTATTTAAATAAAAAATTAGTTTAACCAGCAAGGCCTTAAAGACCTAAACCACCAACTCTTGCAAACGAACAAATTGTTAACAGGCCTTTTTCTGATGTTTTTGGGAAACAGAACCTGGTTTGAAATTGGGAATTCTCAATATAAACTTTTCCAAATTGGGAAAATAAAGTACAGATACAGCTTGATGTCAGTATCAATTTTCATTGATTTGTTGATAAATTTGCAGTATATGTCCAAATGTCATTGAGTTTTTAAAGTTTTTGTTCTTAAATTATTTCTAGACATAATTTTCTGCCCAATTGTTATACAATTCAAACCAAATTCTGTAGCTGACGGGAAATTATTTTAGAATTGGGTAAAAACAGCCATAAATTACATTGGGAATTAGTCAGATATGCTGATATTCAGAAAAGCCTCATTAAACAACAATAACAAATTTTAATGAAACAGACAAACTGACAGATGATCCCTTATAGTATACCTCGTCAAGTGACGAGAGTGAAATCAGAGCCAAAAGAAATCTAAATCCCCGACTTACAGCAAATGCATGCGTAAAAATTGCTAAAAGTACAAAATACGAGGCTCGAATAGATTACAAGAAATATTCTTTGAACGATATGCCAACATAGCCTGATTGTTAATTAAACAATGACCGAACAAGGAACACCTCAACAAGAACTATTATAATAACGGCACAATAACATGTATTAAGTATCAAACAAAACCATGGTCAAATAAACGACATGCAAAATCTGTAGAATTTCTGGTTAATAATGCTTTGTAAACATACTAAAAGAAACAAAAACATTTGAATTTGCTTACTGAAATTACCAACTTGAAAATGTAGACTGTATTTCTTAATACACAGTTGCACAACTCAAAATACTTTTGTTGTACCCATATTTGAGGTCTAATAAAAATAAATTGTTTTTTAATACAACCTCGCAAAAAATCACAGTAGCTAGTATATTTCATGCTTAATGTAATTATGTGCGTGTATTTTAAATACTTTAGTTACATTTAAAATGAAAGTGTAATTCAAGTGTAATATTTCTAACCAACACAACTAACTATGCAAAATGATATCACTAACTTTGAAAAAAAAACAGCTGCAAATTGTTCCCAGATTTTTCAAATTTCTTGTCAACGATTGTGTGCACCTTATTACATTTACAGTAATAGAAATTTTTTAACTACAAAATATTTCTGCATTCAATTAACAGCTGTTAGATGGAACATAAGTGAATGATTATGAACACACAAACGTAAGTACCGTGTTTTCTGGACTAAAGGTCAGCAAAATAATGCTAACATCTCCCAATCTAAAAAATTTGAGACATAATATATATTTACAACTAAATCAAACTAAAATCAAAATGAAATCCTAGACATTCAAAATATACACAATCAAGAAAATGTGCATACAAATACACTGCATGCTTTAATTTGTACAAACATACAAATATCAACAGAGAACAGTAAACATAGAAATCTGAAATAAACTCTTGAACAGAATAATTACATATTTCTACGTATACATGGTGTATAGATCATTTCCAGACAGGTCTAGGTCTGCGTTGAGGATTTCAGCGCGTTAAAGTTACAGGTCCACGATCGTGGTATAAGGTAATCCAGAAAATCATCCTGAAATGGAAAAGTGAAAACATGGTAGTTTAAATGGTCTGACTTGTAAGCAAAAATTAGTTGAAAAAAATGTCCTTACCAGCAAAATTGACCATCGAAAATACAGGACTTTTGCTTGATATCTTTTACTTAAAACTGGTTTCAGGTGCAAATCTATTGTTATATAGCTAATACTGCAAATAATAGTCAAATTTGGAGACAATTTCTGTTTTGTGCCTAATAATTTTTTAAGAGCATATGTGAGAATACCTGATACTCACTGGTAAATTTGACATGGTTACGGCACTCCAATTAAAGTTTATAAAGAAAATCTTCGTAATTTTGGATAACCCTATGTTGGCTTCAGAGAGGCGAAAACTTCCAGGCATGCTTAACGAATGTTGGTTTCGGGGCAGTTCAGCTGAAGAAACCACTCGTACTTTTTGCATAGCCAGACATACAATTCAGGCTGATTGTCTGCGTAATATATCTTACATTCCTTGGCATCCTGACTTACTAATGGCTGCAACCTAAAGGCATACTTACAGAGTTTTCAGGGCAGTTCTGTCTGGCAAACCACTCCATGTTGTACAGACACAGTAGCACCCCCATACCCATGAACAAGGCCAGCCAGAGAAACACGTTCCATATCCGGTATGTGCCCTTCACGAATATCAGACCAACTGGAAGAAGGAATAATTATCTTTACTACATTTTGTCTCTTACATGCAAACTTATTACAATGTATCATTGGATTCATTAATATGTGTATTCTTAAAATATTACCTTACACAAATTGGAACTTAAGTGAAAATATTTTAGGTGTGTCGTTGGAAAACCGGACTTGATGCATGTGCTTAAAGTTCCATCCCGGATTAGCCTGTGCAGTCCGCACAGGTTAGTACGGGACCGCACAGGCTAATACGGGACGGCACTTTCCCCTTTTATAGTATTGTCTGTTTCAAGGAAGTCTCTTCTAAACACAAATCCACTGTAGGCGGAAAGTGCCATCCTGGATTAGCCTGTGGGGACTGCACAGACTAACCCGGGACAATACTTTACGCACATGCATTAAGTCCGGTTTTCCCATGACGTGCTTCATTTTAAGATACTCTTTAAGATGTTTCTGGAATATGGTCCTAGGCATTCACAAGGAGGAAGAAGAACATCGCTGAATATTCAATTTCTCTATTTTTGTGTTGTTGTTTTTTCAAAGTGCACACTTAGCCATTTTGCTAAATTAGTCATGGGTGTGAATGAAAATATCTATTTCGCTTTAGTAACTCTATAATTTATTTAAAATCTTATCTAAAAATTTGGACGAAGGAAATTGTCAGAAACTTCAATTGTTTTTCACATAAAACCTTAGACAGTGTAACCTCTATTAAAATCAAGTAAAACCAATGTGTTACACACAAATATTTATTTCTAAGAAAACTTACACCCAGCCCCCATGAACATAACAAACAGCACGGGATAGAAGAAGCCTAGCGCCATGATGAGAACGTATTCGTGGAACACCGCCGACAGCAGAAATACGGCGGCCATGGACAAACCACGATATTTCGGACCAAACACCTGAAATGAAAATAATTTTACTGTATAAAGACTCCAGTAACATTTGTTAGCACTACCAGCAGCCAAAATAGCCTATGCCTGCACAAAATGTTGATTTTTTTGTTGTTGAAAATTAGGCATGTTTTCACATTGTCTGTTGGAAAAAATTAACAAATCACATGCATTTCTGCAAAATTAACAATAGCTGATTGTAAAACAGTTATGCCCCGCCTCTAGGTTAAATGCAATCTTTAAAATATGAAGTTTGAACAGGAGGCGATGAAAACTGTTAGACATCGAGAGTGTTTACTGCTAAAAAGGCCAATTTTAGATAAATCAAGGGCCATAACTCTGTACTTCCTGTGGCAATTTGGCTGCTTATCGAACTTGGCCAAGATATTATGGCCACAAACATTTTCATGAAGTTTGGTGAGGATTGGATGAAAACTGTTGGACTTAGCGGAAATGTAAGTGGTCTACCGACCGACAGACCGACATTAGCAAACCAGTATACTTTGCCATCTTCCATGAGAGGCATAAAAATTCTGGCAATTAACTTTGATTTCTTAGTGTCAATCTAGTATTCTGTTAAAATACATAATCTTGGAATACAAATACAGTCATCCAACAATACCACTGATGAATGGCGCTTTGAAATTGAAGTAAGTAGGCAATCAACAGTGACTGACTTATCTGTACTTTAACATCTATTCTGAATGCTGATTTTTAATGCTATAATTTCCAAATTACTTTAAGCAGGGGCAGTCAGTTCTTAAATCAACAAAAACAAATTTGCACATTTTGCTTCTTATATATAGACGAAACTGTACTTATAAACACATAGACATCAGCATAAATTTTTCTATTAGGTCCACCATTCAAAGTAACCAGGTCACTGTAAGTGTGAACTTGCCAATCAAAGCAAAATTTATTTTATGCTTTCCGGTGGTTTATAGGTAAATACCAGTGAAATAAAATTGGTAAATCACTGTTTTAAACAGTGAAAATTGCCACTTCGATAATGGAAAAAATACCACTTTGATAATGGAAAAACTTTTTCACTGGCAGTCGGAAAATGCCCAAATAACACATTTTTAAGCATAAAATAACAAGAAAATTTGTTGGTTTTGGTAGAATATCAATTTTTGATTCACTTGTGATCATACAAAAATTAATATTTTTTCACTTTCTATGATAATCGTGAATTAAAATAGATATTCTACCGAAACCATCAAATATCCTCTAAATCAGCAACAACTCTCAGCGAGTCACCTTGCAGCAGTCTCTGTAGATGTATGTATACAGCCAGTCGTGAACTACGATGTTCCAGGTACGGTAATAGCTGGCAAAGGACGTCATGTTCCACCAGTCCTGGAAACAAGGGTTGGTAAAAGATTGTTGAAAACGTTGATTTTTTTGTAATTATGACAAGACAGAGTTTTGAATTGGGACAAATAAATACATACTTCTCCAAAGAACTCGTAACATATGGCAGATTAGTAAATTTATCTTACAGTATTTAATAGTTTTTACTGTAATTATTGGAGTAGTTATTTAGACAAATAAAAACATACATATACTAACACACAGAACAGGTAAAACGAGGTCAGATTTGTTAATTTTTTTAACTTAAATGCCTTGACATTTCAACTTTTCCACGAGGCTGAAACAAACCATTCAACCTAGAATAATTAAATGCAATAAAAATGAGTTTATATTCTAATACTATTTGTGCTCCTCGCATCCTCAGTGAGAACTGTTTCGTAATGGAAAGTTATAAAAAAAAAACAGTAATGGAAAGTTATAAAAAAACAACAATCTTGTTTAAAAAGAACTAAATTAAAATTAAATAAATTTATCCTAATAAACCTTAAATACAGTCATTTTTATGGAAATATGCTGTATTGACAAACATGTGTGCAGTATTTGGTAGGATGCAGAAAAGCGATTGGTATTTATTGTCAGCAGGTTCGCAAATGTTCTGTTCGTGCCTCGATATTTCTTTTTGCAACTCGTTGTCTAACAGGCTTACCTTATAAAACATTCTGTCGGCAAATGTCAACATTTCTGCAAATGCATTGAACCAGGAATGCAGTATAGCAAAAAATCCTGAAACAAACAAGAAAAAACACTTAAATATATTATATTACATTTACATCATTCAATAAGCATCTATGATGTTTGTTTTGTTTTGTTTGTTTTTTTATTTTTTGCCGTCTTTAACAGTCTTTCAGTTATATAACTGCGGTCAGTTAACCTACTCACACTTTTCCTGGGCAAGCTTATCCAACCTACGCAGTCAACCAGTACTAAGTGCACACATTTATGCCAGTAACTGACAACTGCCCAACTTGAATCAGAGGTAAGAGGAGAATGGTCGTAGAAATAATTTCATGACCAATCCCCACACAAGTTATTGGCCCGGCTGGGGAGTTAACTCATGAACCCAGGATTTACAGTCCTGCGCTCAACCAACTGAAATAGCCGGCCTGCAGAGGCATCTATGAATATTTATAGAAATTTTTGTGTAAGGTTGCAATGTGTTAAAATATTATATTGTGACTAAATCTTAGAAAAGAGTAAAACAGCTATAAGAGAAACAATGATGTCTAGCTTACAGCTGGATAGCATTCCCTAAGCATGTTAATAAAATAACATAAGTCCAATAATCTAGACACAGAAATGTTCGCATGGATAGGGGGGATTTTGAGTGAAACAGCAAAGAGCTGCTGTCTGCCACTTTTCCCAGTGATTTTGTTCACCTAAGTTCCCCTTCCCCACCTCCGTCTGAGCCAGGCAACGCAGGAATGCCGAGTGCTTAAATATATTTGTTTATGCAAATATTCAATAAAACATTATATGTCATTTTTTTAAAACCTTGAATCAAGCATCAAAAGGATAACGAATAATCAAATTAATACTTATGTCTAGCTACTGTTCCGGCTGCCCTAACTTTGAGCCTTATGAACACCTCGAAATTTCCAGACACCAAATCTTTGTCTACATAAAATACTTCACCTAAAATTTAGTTAATATAACTTATTATTCACCTATAGCCAGAACCACTTCCCAAACCCTTGCTCTTTTTGAGTCACACCTTTTCTGATACTGGATCTTTCCCTCCACAAAATACTTGACCTTCACATTACCTATAAGTAGCACCAGAGTTCCAGGCAGCATACAACTAAACACCGACTTCAAGAACAGATTCGCGGTGACATGGTCCTGGTTGAAATTTCGGAACACGGGCACGCAGAATCTCTCGAATATGTAGTAGGTATAGAGGAGACATGCAGCCACCTGGGCAAAATTGCTGACTACATAACTCCACCTTATTGACGCAGTTCTGTAACAAAGTAGCAACAGGTTTTGGGGTTTTAAAGCCGCAGTCCATAGAATATAATTCAATATATCTTAAAATAGCATTAGTTCTAATGAACGTTAATGACATTCACTTGACTGAAAATTGTTTCTTATTTACGAAAAGCATTTTATAACGTCTATGTTCGAAAATGCTTGGTACGAACGGAATCCACACTAATGTACATGCCGATTTACTCCACAGGCATCACCAGCTATAGCATTCTTTAAACTATACGATAAAGAGTTACGAAAACGTTATTACTTAATCCATTTCAATGCGTTTTTTTTGTATTTTGATCAGTAAGATGTCCATTAAAAAAGATTTCTGCAGTTTTATTTTTATTACATATTTATGGACTGCTGCTTTAATGAAGTTTTATGTTTTTTTCTACACACTTTTGTGTATACAGTAAACTCAGCTTGCAACGATATTGAGCGGACCGCTGGATTTATATCGTTATATCAGAATATTGTTACATTCGTAAATAGGCCACCAAGAGCAAGAACGTACGAGTAACGAAGAGAGACGCATCACAATTCTTTTTACATAAATGTAATATATGACTTTGTAAAAGGGAAAACATCAAGAAATGCAATAAATTCATGACAATTAATTAAACATTCTGGATAATTATAAAAAATCCTTCGTAATTATCAGAGCCTCTGTACATATATACAATGTTTGAATAATCATGGTGAGTACCCGTTACGTCACATATTGAATATTATCGCCGATAAGTTTTAACGAACCAATTATAGGGACAGTCACACCCAATGCCAATTTTAATTGATTACCACAACAGTAATTTTTTTTCCCAGGTATCACTGTTTATTCACCTCGTCGATAGGTCGAGGTCATCCAACAGTAATTATTTAATCAAGCGTTATTTAATCAAGCGGTCCCGTATAACTGTTTTACCTGGATCAATATTGTGCACACCTCGTACAGACTCTCAATATTGTAACAAAAGGGGGATATGTTTTTTGCGAATGGGCCATGAAAACAACATCGTTATACCCGAAACTTCGTCACATGTGATACCATTACAACAGATGTTATATCGATTGAAATATATATTCAGCGATTCGGCCCGGACACTGGACTCCGCACCGCTATATGCGATACATCGCTATAAGCAATATCGTTACACGTGGAGTTTACTGTATATGCCAATTACTATTCTTTTAAAACAGGCTGGAACAGCATTTAATAGGGCTCAGTAAAAGAGTATATCAATGGAAATGGATTTTTTGTCTTTTTTGCCTTATTTATCTTCATCAGAATTTTTATGTATTGACACGTTACAGACACATTATTCGAAAAAAATATACATATAAATGTACCTCATGTTACGACAGAGTTTTAAATGTAACTCGATTCTACCTTGGATAATTGTCCCTGTATACTAGAGTTGGCGCAAAAAGGAAGTAAAGGTATTTGGAGAAATTGGGACATAAGTCACTCCTATCGTGATCTTTGTCATCTGCAATGAAAATAAGACACATACGTTGTATTATAATTACATCTGGGCTGAGTTTTTTTAAACATTAAGCCAATTAAGCTAACAGTTAAAAGTTTGACAATTATGTTATTTCAGCAAATCAAGTTTTCATGTGTTCAATTTTAGGTTATACCTGATTTTTTTTTTCATAATCGTTTTCTTCAACTAATTCCTTAAAGAATTTATTTAAAATGTTAATTTTTATATTTTTTTTAACAGGCCTTTAGCTATAAATGTTTTGGGCAAACAGCCTATGATTTTTACGAATTAAAAATTTACACATGAATGACCTACAATAGTAAGAAGTCATTACTCTAATAAACTCTATAAAATACGTTATGAGACTTTTTTATGCCAAAGCATAGTTAAAGCATTTAGAAGTCATTTACCTTCTTTTCGAAATGCTAATACTTTTGGGAAATTTTCTCGAACGAATGCATGGGCTTTCATGATGAAGCGTAGCTGAAACAAGACATACATATAAAATCAATGAACGGCAAATCTTGGGACATTGTTTTAGTGAATTACATATACCTACCTTCCACAAGCAGTCATTATTGCTTTTTATCACATGCTACACCTTGTTTTCCATGTAACACAGCCATTACAACTATTTTTATCTTACCCATGCGTAAGATTACATTTTGAGCATTTTCATTGGCTACATAATCGTTGACTGACCAATCGCATGACTTTATTTTGGTGAAATGATGTCGTCCACATGAAATGAAGTCACGTCAGTACACAACTTTGAGGACTTACCAACTTCTCTTGGTAAAATTAGAAGGGTTTTATTTCGTTTAAAAGCATGTGATAAAAAGATCTGTTACGAGTTGTCATTTGATACCATATTTTAATTAACTCGTTCAAGAAAATTCCTGAACTTGTTTAATAAAATATGGTATGAAATGACAACTCGTGTCAGATCCTATATTTATCACTATATTATCAAAATAACACAGGAATTTGTTTTATAATGGTGGCCAAAAATACTGACACATGCAGAACTTACAACTTAAGGTAAGATTTTCTGTACGTACATGACCCCAGACCTGCAATCTTTTTAACAACATTTCGAGACTGGGGTTAGTTTCAAAAAGTTTCTTAGCAAAAAAACTTAAGTAGATAAAACTTAAGTTTTTAAAATCATACAATTCCTCAAGTCTTTTTCTGCTTAATGTATGGTTCCTCTTGCAATAAAAGGTCTTAGTCTTGCAAAGATTACATACTTCCTTTTTATTTTGCCATAGTGTGAATACCACTGTTCGAATATCTTAATGAAAATTTGATACAAAATTTTCCGTTGTATTAAATTTTCATCAAATGTAACTTAAGATTTTCCTCTGGAGCTTGATGAATACCAACCAAGTACCTGCTCCGTGTTGATAATCACTGCCGACCCTGGTGGAATCTGGTGCTCGATGATAAACAGCAATGAAATTAGACCTTAAATTTTCACCTAGGTCTAAGTACAAGTTAAAAGTAAGATTTGCTTCAGGAGTTTTATGGACTTGAACCTAGTCCTGCAATTGTGTAGACAATTTTCCTAGACAAGGTACCTGCTCCGTAGTAATAATTACAGCCGACCCAGGTGGAATCTGATGCTCGATGATAAACAGCACGGGTAGGACAAGGAACGCACTCTGGTACGCAATGTACACCAGCAGTCCTAGGTAGTCTAGAATGCCTGCAAGTATGAAAACAAACACAAGATTTTAAGAAGCCATGTCAGCGATTTTTCCCACAGCTCTGGGAATGGGTCCAGTACCATCAAATTGAGAATTGTGCGTGATGAAATCTTGCAATTTGGACAAATTTAAGAAAGAAATTAAATTGATAAATTACTTAAACTTATGTTATATTGGTTTAATTTGGTATTTTAATGGTGTTTATCCATAACAATACACATCATTTTATGATTTACAATTCAGATTCACATTTTCTATGTATTTGAAAATGTGTCACTTAATATTTGGAAATTTTTCATTTTAATTGGGAAAAATCAACCATTTTTGGTAATCAGCATTGGTCCTCTTATGAAACCCTTTTAAATAAGGAAACAAATCACTGAATGTATTATATATATATTTTTTCAATATTACAAGATTTCAGAAATGTTAAATGATTTCAATATATTCTTTATATTTGTTTCAGTATTGGAATGTTTTTCAGAAATGTTAAAATATGTTTACAATTCACAGATTTTAACTTGGCCATATCAGGTTTCCCTGTATAGTCGATACACGCTCCAGCAGTAAAAGCCGTGAACGCCAATTTCAGATGCTCCACTGGGACATAAATATATCCATGCTATGTTAGCGCTACCAATAGCCAAAATACCCACTGGCAATCAAAATTTCTAATTGGCTGCTAAGATGTCTGAAAAAAAAAGAAAATGAAGCATATTTTTAGACTTTCTGAGGATTTTTTTTTCTAAGTAACGGGTATTTTTGCAAAAAGACAATTTTGGCTACTAATTTGTATTTGTTTGCGCCAACCTAGTACACGCATGTTATCAATCACTATGGAAGGCGCATGGTCATACCTGGTTTTCCGTAGGATCGATACACACTCCAGTAGTAGAATCCCGGATACACGACAATCAGCGTGCTTAGCTGCATCAATAGCCAGCATGACACTACCTTCGGGAACTTGCCTAGGCCCCACTGGATAAGACCGAAATCCAGACCCAGCCTGAAATGGTGCGTAATGGATATGAGGCGCGTCGTTGGAATACCGGACTTAATGCACGTGCGTAGTGTCGTCCCGGATTAGCCCGTGCAGTCCGCACAGGCTAATCCGGGATGGCACTTTACGCTTTTGTGGTATTTTCTGTTTTATGGAAGTCTCTTGTAAACATAAATACAGACCGAAATCCAGACCCAGCCTGAAATGGTGCGTAATGGATATGAGGCGCGTCGTTGGAATACCGGACTTAATGCACGTGCGTAAAGTGTCGTCCCGGATTAGCCCGTGCAGTCCGCACAGACTAATCCGGGACGACACTTTACGCACATGCATTACGACCGGTTTTCTCACGATGCGCCACATATATTAGAACAAAATAAATTTAAAATGAGCATAATGCCTGAAGTTCTTATGTGAAGTAAGAATAAGACATTAAACACAGAATATACATATTTTGTTCTTTATTCACATAAAACTGTGCATTTCACGGTGTTTAAGTATGTTTGTTATATTCTGTCAATACTTGTGGTACAATTTGCATTTTGCCATAACTGTTTCGTTAAAACTGATTATGTCTTAGTTTCTTTGATCGTTTTAAAAATAACTGTATTTAAAACCTTTCTATTTTATTGTGAAAATTTGGAAATGCATACAAGTATACAATTTTGTGATAAAATCAAGTTTACTGATTCAATTATAAAGGCAGCTGTTTGTTAAGTTAACAACTCTGCAAAATTGTGAAATTACAAAGGTAAACTGAATATAAAACACTGGTTTAATAACACAGTTTATTCTATGTTTGACATCTTATTCAAACTTCACATAACTATTTGTTCCTACTACAGGTGCGAATGTTTGAGTCCAAAATGTAGACAACATTTGAAATTGTGCACTAAGTAGCCCCATTAAAATGGTGCATACTGTTTTACAACAGCAGCCTTGACCATTGATTATTATTAAATGTAAATAAATATTTGTTTATTAAATGAGAATCACAATTTAATCCAAGATCTCTACACCCACTCACTTCTAATTCATAGCAATATCTAAATCCTTTGAAGCCAAGACACTACTTCATATTTTTACACTGCAAAATATTCCATGAGAAAAACTTACGATCCTTTTTCGAGGATATCCATGATTAACGTGTTGAGAGAGAAGATGATGAGAATGGCGACAAACACATGGTAGATACTTCGGATGTGACTTATCTCGAACAAGTCCCTGAAAAACATGGCAGTACTATGTTCAAACTACCTGTAGTTACAAAGAGTATCAATGACAAGAACACTATGAAACAATTGGCACCCAAATGGTGAATTCCATATAACTGCACCTGTATATTATAGGTATGAAGACTGTACAAAAGGCAGACATTCTAAAACCATACAAAACTAAGGATGTTGTAAGTGCTAACAATTTTAGCCGTAATTAAACAACTTAAATAAATGCTTATAATTTTAGTCGCAGTGGTGTAATGGATATGGAGTCTCCCTTGCAATTGGAAGGTCGTGATTTCATCCCTGCTCAGGCAGCGTTCGAATGATATTTCTCAAGACATACAGTACTGGTTTTACCCAGAAAACGGACTCAAAAGTGTCTCAATAAGCCACTGGCTTTCGACACAATCAAACTCAAATATGTTTAACAAAATGCTAGGATTGCATTATTTTTATAAGAATATTTTCTATTTTAGGCAAAAAAAATTCATTCATAAAAAGATAACCGCTTACGTCAGAACAGAGTGTCGGGTTACAAATTCTTTATCTGGAAGTTCCCCACGCTCTTTCTTTCTGCTGAAAAAGATCAAACAACAATCAAAAACAATTTTTTACAGTTCAAAATCTTTTTAAATCACTTCATATTTATGAATGAATGAATCCTTATTGTTGTCAATGATCGCAGGGCAATTAATGAACAGTTATACAATAAAACGATCACTTCAGTCTTAACTACATGGGCCCGTACTCACAGAGCTCCCTAGATGTATTGGACTACTGGGGTCGTATTCCAGAAACATCTTAGGTGAAATCTTATTCTTAGCCTTAAAATTGTCAATTTTCTGTATCAATTATTTCCATGTATACATGAAATTCAGCTGCATGGTCACTAATTATCAACTTAATATTAACTAATATTTACTTAACTGTAATTGGATTCCTAAATGTATGTGTATGTTTTAAAATATTTACAAAAATTGGAACTTAAGTGAAAATATTTTAAGATAAACTTAAGATGTTTCTGGAATATGGCCCCTGTAAGTAATACTCTTACAATTTTTAAACTTTTTACTGAAGTCTTACTTTATTTAACAATTTTCTAAGCAGCTTTCTATGAATATCTGCCCTGGGATACAGGATAGATTTGACACATGCTACACTACTATGTAGCTTACCATCTAGCAAATTAACCCAGTAACATCTATCACGTAAATTATGTTTCATGTACGAATAAGACAGACAAATCTCCTTTTGAAAACAATACAGAGGAACAAACACACATATGAACACAACGCAAACATGCAAATGTAATGATGAGTAAAACAAACAGTAAAGTTCCATTTAACATTTTTATATACTGAACATTAATCAAACATTTAAATGGCTGAAATTCTAAAAAAACAGCGGCCAACTTTTAATCGTTTTTTTTAATGGCAAAAGCTTTTAGATGTTGCAAATTCCCCTGAGCAGATATCAACTGATTTGAAGTCACATACGTGTGAGTAGATTAAGCAAAATCTTCTGTTTATATTACCCATAAGCCACCACCAAAATACGAGCAGAGGGCAATAAATATCAACCATACCTATGAAATAATAACTCAACAATGAATATAAAAGGTTGCTTAATATAGGTACATGTATCTTTTACAAAGAATATTATTGGAAATATTGGGCAGAATTTGTAGCTGATGATTGATAAACAGTCAGATAGATATGTTTTGCTAAGGGTCAGACATATTTTTCAGTAATATGAGATGAACTGTATGCTTAACATGAGACATACTTTTGCTAAGTATCAGACATATTATTGCTCAACATCCCACATACTGTATTCTAAGCATCAGCCATAATGTTGCTAAGCATCAGACATATTTTTTGCTAAACATCAGACATACTGTATTCTAAGCATCAGCCATAATGTTGCTAAGCATCAGACATATTTTTTGCTAAACATCAGACATACTGTGTTCTAAGCATCAGCCATAATGTTGCTAAGCATCAGACATATTTTTTGCTAAACATCAGACATACTGTGTTCTAAGCATCAGCCATAATGTTGCTAAGCATCAGACATATTTTTTGCTAAACATCAGACATACTGTGTTCTAAGCATCAGCCATAATGTTGCTAAGCATCAGACATATTTTTTGCTAAACATCAGACATACTGTGTTCTAAGCATCAGCCATAATGTTGCTAAGCATCAGACATATTTTTTGCTAAACATCAGACATACTGTGTTCTAAGCATCAGCCATAATGTTGCTAAGCATAAGACATATTTTTTGTTAAACATCAAGCATACTGTATGCAAAACATTATAGAGTTTTTTGCTAAACATCAGACATATTGTTGGCTAGGCATCAAGCATAGTTTAGCTAAGCAGACATTATTTGCAAGCATTTGTTCTGAATTTTCTGTTGTACTCTGCTCTTATTTGGGATAATATGAACCAAAATCTTAACTACCGGTATTTTATTGTAATTCATTGTATATACAATGTGTAATGCATCTGAAATTGTCTTTGTAAAGCATATATATTTTCTAAGCATCCAGACATTTTTTGAGTTCTGAATACAGACATTTTTGTTATTTTATTGTTATTAATTGTTTATACAATGTGTAATGCATCTGAAATTGTCTTTGTAAAGCTTATATATTTTGCAGACACTTTTTTAGTTTTAAATACATACATTTTTGTCAAGCATGGTGGCAATTTTGCTCACAATCTGGTTATATTTTTGCAAGCGTCTGCAAAATTATTTGTTAAGCCTCCATGCATATTTCTGTTCAGTTTTTATTAACAGTTGAACATTTTTTTATTCAGCATCTAATTAAAATATAGCATCCAGAAAGTTTGTTGTTAAGCATCCCAACATATATTTAAGCTTCAGAATACATTTTTGTTAAGAATACAGACATATTCTTGTTAAAAATCCCGATATTTTCTGTTAAGCACGCACCATTTCAGTGAAGCATCAAGGCATATGATATGCATCTAAACTGTTATTGTTAAACATTTTCACTCTTTTTGCAGAAATCTTATTTTTGCGATACAAGCTATGAATTATTCAGTGAGCATTGATACATACTTCTCTTTTTCAGTCCTGAAAATGAAGACATATTTTAGAATTTAAAAAAGTCGATATGTGTAATTGTGATGTCACTGTATATTCTTCCGTGGTTTTTCAAAAAATTTAATGGTAAGTGTACCACAGGTTTCCTATAATAACACAATCAATTTGGGATGCTTTCCTTGTGCTATTTCAATAGACCCTTTTCAAAATCTTGTAAACGAGTACTGCAACTGAAAATACCAGTATAATACCTGTATATTATTGTCATGTAAATGTGTGCACAACATAATTATATTCTTAAAATGCAAAAAAGATTTTGTGTTTGATAAACACATGCCCCTCGGTTGGTGCTGGATAGCCCATTTCTTAGTCCAAATAAGGTCAAGGTCAAAGTGAGGTTGGGTGATATAGGTGGATTGGGAATGGTCATAAGTAACAACTGTGTAAATATCCAAGTGTTGTAGTAAGCGGTGTTGGTGCTGACGAAATGGTAAAATCTAGTTAACCAACAAATGGCACTTTTGAATTGTTACAAGTCCAAATTAGATCAAGGTCAAGGTGAAGTTGGGTTATATGGGTAGATTGGGGATGGTCATAAGCAACAACTGTGTAAGTATCCAAGTGTTGCAGCAAGCAGTGTTGGTGCTGGACGAAACGGTAAAATCTAGTTAATCAACAAACAGCCCATTTGTATTATTAAAAGTGCAAATTAGGGCTTAGTGAGGTTGGGTGATATAGGTGGATAGGGAGTGGTCATAAGCAACAACTGTGTAAGTATCTAAGTGTTGTAGTTAGCGGTGTTGGTGCTAGACAAAACGGTAAAATATAAATAACCTTGTCACGGATGGACGGAAGGCCGGACAGGATAATCACTATATGCCTCCCGCATCAAGATGCCAGTGGCATAAAAATCTATACTGTTTTGCTTGAGAAGATGTTTTAATAACCCATTAAATACATCACCTTAAAACTCCTTGAGATTTATTTGCCACTGCTACTTAATATATACACGGGTATATTCAACTCACTTGGAAGCCAAAATGCCTGTCAATATTTTACCCCAGGAGTGGGGGGGAGGAGCGGCAGGATGACCCAGGGGCATTTGATCTATTTGGGGTCTTAAAGGAATTTAAAATCCAACCCAAGTCTATTTCCCCAGACTCGGAATCATTCAGAATGTCTATTCCCACCTTTCGGAAATCGCTTTCAGTCTAAAGTCTCGTATATGACCATAGCCCTGCACACCAGGATTGGCACGAATCACCCGCCCCCGGGTTTTCCCGGTTTTTCCGCCCCGGTAAATACCCTGAAAGTGGGCAATATTGGGTAATACTGGGCAATACTATATTTTCTTCAGTCAATATGCAGTTTTAAATGTTTTTATAAATCTAAATACTATGATAAATTATATTATAAAGAAAATGACTTATTTTTGATTTTGCAGATCCAATATATGCATATTTACAGTATTGTCTTGTGCCAGCACATATCCTCTGGTTCATTCGTTCATTTGTCACTTATCAAGAAATATTTTCTATGTTTTTTTTTAAATGATTCCGCTCAATAATGAAATATGTCTACATTTATTAATCCTTCTTTATTTCTTGCATTAAACTGTTCTTTTTTGTTATCTATACAATTTAGGGAGCCCCTCTCTGGATAAGAGTTTGCAAAAGGCCCCTTAGAATTGACACCGGCCTTTGCCAGTGGCCACTCATTGAGATCTACATTACACCGGTTGGTCTATTATGTTTATTCAAGGGGTCCAGTTTGTTTGTTGAGCAATGTGCATCTGCCAATTCAATCAATGTTTGTGTTTGTTTCAGAGGGTGTACATACTCTTGTGGGTGGGTCATAAATGATATCACAATATTGTGTCCTTTATTAATGTACAGCATGGGGCTGCAAGAGGGTCTTTTTGCAACATGACATCACCTTAAATATTTTATAACATAAAAATATGTTAGAATTGTCAGATTTCTCTTATACATTTCCTCTTTTTCTTTCATAAACATAATTTTGTTACATATGCAACTATACACTGAGAAAAATACAATGAAAGTGAGTCAATATGCCACAG
The DNA here is from genome assembly GCA_027627225.1 of Congeria kusceri. Taxonomy (NCBI): domain Eukaryota; kingdom Metazoa; phylum Mollusca; class Bivalvia; order Myida; family Dreissenidae; genus Congeria; species Congeria kusceri. The sequence continues at coordinate 12,409,418 of CM051038.1, forward strand.
ATGCCTAGTAATACTCAGTATTGTCCAGACTGACCAAAAATCCAATTTAAATTTTGTGAAAAAGAAAAGCAATTATCAATATGTTTCCACATGAAATTATATTAAAAGAAATAAACAATGTAACTTACAGTAAATAATTGTTAATAGATATGTGTATATATGTAGAAACACATTATTAGTATGCAATTTAAACATAATTGTGCAATATCGTTTTCCCCAGTATTGCCCACTATTGCCCACTATTGCCCAGTAAAACCCTGTAAAACCCGGTTTTTCCCAGTATTACCCGCCCAGGCCGGTAAATACTATAAGACCTGGGTTTTATGCCAACCCTGCCTGCCACCCACCCCTGGGGAAAAAAAAATTGATAGGTGCAAAATACCCAAAATATGCTGCATAAAAGTATAATATTATTTTATTGTAAGAAACATGCATTATCCATTTAAAATTGTGCGTAAGCATGAACCATTATTTAAAGGGGTATATTGATTGTAACAGTGATATTGGGTCCACTGTGTCAAATTGGTTTTCATAACTAAAATGAGAGTCTGTTTATAAATCAATTCTGTGCGTCATTGGTTCAAAACACAATGTTATTTTTTTTCAGATGTTATTTTGATAAGTTTACAAAGCTCATTTATTAATTTAGGTCTGATTGAAAACCATTGAAGTTTACATGTATATTACTACATCAATATGCCCTTTAGCAGCAAAAAAGTACCACCCTTTAAATTATAAATCAGTGATCAAGCATGCATTATGGCTTCACTTAAACCTTTTTTGAACCATGCACTATCACTTTACCATAGTTATCAAAAATTCACTATCCCCTTATTGTTAAACTCCGACCAAGCATGCATTATCCCTTTACCATCGTGATCAAGAATTCACTATCCCCTTTAGTACGGTTAAACTCCGACCATGCATGCATTATCCCTTTAAACACGCATTATCACTTTAACCAATCAACCATTGCACAAACATAAACTCATGAACGCCATCTGTGATGAATTAGGATTTCCCCGCTCCATTTCAATGATAACAATGTACATACACATAGTCGCTTTTCTCCTTGTAGATATTTGTACAGCTGTCACATACATGCAGAAAACATTCATATCTAATGAAATACATGAATACAGTGCATCATAAACAGCTAACAACAAGATTCTGTGTTTGATGAACACACATGCCCTCGGTTGGTGCTGGATAGCCCATTTCTTAGTCCAAATTAGGTCACGGTCACGGTCAAAGTGAGTTTGGGTGATATGAGTGGATTGGGAATACCGTAAAAAACCATGTAAAACGTGCAACCACGTATAACGTGCACCCATTTTTTGGATGTCCGAACGTGGAACAAAATATTTTAAGTTTTGAACATTTGGAAACCAGCAATCAGCCACCATTGTGTAACTGGCCCGCCACGTGATCAATACATTGATCAGTGTCACTGACGGGATAGCTTTTATATCATAATAATTATAAAGTGTTTTATGACTGTGCGCACGGGTTTAATGGCCCTATAATTTTGACAATTTGATAAAATTCTTTCGACGATATGCGTGGGGCCTTGTAAAGGGCCGTTGTCAGTCTGTCCTTGCCTCGTGCTATCAAATAACTCAACGACTGTTGCAGCTGTGAATTTCAACACTAGGTACAATTAAATATTTTCACGTTCTTAAGTGGTAATTATCGTCTCGAATTACACAACAACCACAGCTGCTGTCAATTTCAAAGCGTGAAAAACACAGACATTTTTCATATTTTATTCACACATTTTAATTGCTGTTAAAACTGTTAAACATGATTCACACATACGCTCACAGTTTGCGATACCGGTATTTAATATCGACAACGGCCCATTCCAGACCGCAAGATAGTAGGGTGTAGTATTCTATGAAAAACAAAATGCGCCTATATACGAATTTACAATAGGATTTTTTTTGCAAATTAGGTACCAAAATTGCATTGTATCAACATATAACACGCACCCACTTTTTAAATCAAAACTTGGGGGTAAAAAAGTGTGCGTTATAAACAGTCACCTATGGTAGTCATAAGCAACAACTGTGTAAGTATCCAAGTGTTGTAGCAAGTGGTGTTGGTGCTAGACGAAACGGTAAAATCTAGTTAACCAAGAAACAGCCCATTTGAATTATTTTAAGTGCAAATTAGGTCAAGGTCAAAGTGAGGTTGGGTGATATGGGTGGATTGGGAACGGTCATAACTAACAACTGTGTAAATATCCAAGTGTTGTTGCAAGCGGTGCTGGTGCTAGGCGAAACGGTAAAATCTACATGAGCTTGTCACAGACGGAAGGATGGACGGACGGACAATCACTATATGCCTCCCGCATCAAGATGCTGGGGGCATAAAAACACCCATAATATATCCATGCAGCCACAATGGAAAAATGTGTAAAAACTACGAACACACGTCGAAGAAACATTCAAGTCTTGCCCATCTGTTGTTTTTTAGAAGCACCATGTAGCTTTTAAAGTTTTATCGTATACTGGATATCATTTTAAATTGGTTGTGGCAACCGTAACTGTGCAGTTATGGGTAAGGAAACAACCCATGTTTTTTGTACAATCACACACAAATACAATAACAGGTCAAGAATTTCAACGTCTGGTTAAATGGTGAGCACTATTTAAGGGTTACAGTTTTTTTTCCAAAATAACATTTTGCTACAATTTGTTTGTCTAACACCCCTAAAAACCCAACAAGGTAAAATATAGCGACATCACTAGTTGTAAACAATATTAGGTTAACACCTACTGAGAACTTGTGTTAAGTGAGTATTTGATGTTCTCCACATTTTCCGCCTGGCTGATGATACCCACATCCGATATGAATGAGTCGAAGTAGTCCTCTATGTCCCTTTTCACCTTCTCTGTACATTCGTCACGGAAACGCTGGAAATACACATTAAAATCGGGTATTATTACATATCTATTAATACTCTCCAGTCAGCTGTCACCACTTGTATCATGTGACTGTCCAATATTTTGCCTTCTTTGTACATTAATTACAGAAATGCTGGAAATACACAATAATGTCCGGTATTATTATAGTTCTGTTTAATACCTATATATATATATGTATTTTTTTTTTAATCACCTATTGTCATTTGAACCACATGGACACGTGTGCGTCCAACATTTCAGTGGCCCCAAAACCCCTCATTTAAGAGTGGGATACCAAGAGTTTTAGGGATGAAACCCCCAATTGACCAGTTATGACATGTCAATCAAGGATTGAGTTGACCAATTATGGGTTTATATTACAGTGGTAAATAATAGCACATGGTTGCATAATCCAATCAATTAACTTCAAACCCTTGGAAGACCAACCTTAGACAAACAGAAAGGCAGAGCGATATATTATTTTGCAACTGGCCAATTGTTATGAAAACCTCCTTAATTTTCAGATTTTACTTACAATTTACACACGGAAAGGGTGCACAGGGGGTTTAGGGAACCCCAACTTATGAAAATTAGTGGAAACACGGATATTTTCAGTATTTGACAACCCGAGGTTAAAGGATAATGCCAGAGAACTTCATCCAATATGGTTTGTCAGCTGTGTACTCACTCGTTCAATATAAATGTATTTTACAGAACACTGTAAAATAACCAAATGCTATCTAGAACAACATGAAACTAGAATTGTCACATGAGTGACGGATAAACCCCCACAATATGGCCTTGTCACAAAACTATGGCATCCATTTGAAAGAAATAGACACAGAGAGAATGCTTTAATTTGTGAATGTTTAACAGTGTATTTGGAAAAATTTAATTTCAATAGAAGCCATAACTCTGTCAACATTTAGTGGTTTGTAACCAAAGTTGAACTTGATCTGTATTTTATTATGATACACCTATGTACCAAAAACAATTTAATTATGTGAAGCCTTTCACGAGTTATTGTCCATGTTTTTCATGAATTTAAGTCAAAAAGGGGCCATAACTGTGTCAAAATTTAGTGGTTTGTAACCAAAGTCGAACTTGACCTGTATTTTATGATGCTACACATGTGTACCAATAATTATTTAAATATGTCAAGCCATTGTCGAGTTATTGTCAGGGAACTATATTTTTAGCGAATTAAAGTCAAATAAAGGGCCATAACTCTGTCAAAATTTGGTGGTTTGTAACCAAAGTCGAACTTGACCCGTATTTTATGATGATACACATGTATACCAAGATTTATTTGAATATGTCAAACCATTCTTGAGTTATCGTCTGGAAATCATGTTTCTGGGGAATTTTAAGTCAAAAAGGGACCATAAATCTGTCAAACTTTAGTGGTTTGTAACCAACATCGAACTTGACTTGTATTCTATGATGTTACACACGTGTACCAAAAATTATTTGAATACGTTAAACCTTTCTTGAGTTATCATCCGGAAACCATGTTTTTAGGGAATTTTCGGTCGAAAAGGGGCACTAACTCTGTCAAAATTTAGTGGTTTGTAACCAACATCGAACTTGACCTGTATTCTATGATGATACACATGTGTACCAAAAATTATTTGAATATGTCAAGCCTTTCTTGAGTTATCATTCGGAAACGAAAAACCAACAGACTGACAAGCTCACTCCTATATCCCCCCCCAAACTTTGTTTGTGGGGGTATAATAAGTCAATTTATCACATGCTATACTTTGTTTTCCGTGTAATACAGCCATTACGAATATTTTTATCTTACACATGTTAAGATAACATTTTCAGCGTTTTCATTGGCTAAATATTCTTTTACTGACCAATAGCATTACGTTATTTTGGTGAAATGATGACGTCAACATGAAATCACGTCACGTCAGTACACAACATATTTTTGTAAAATTAGACGATTTTTTTTCCGTTTAAAAGCATATAATAAAAAAAATCTGACACTCGTCATTTCATACCGTATTTTATGAAACTTGTCCAGGAAATTCAGTAGTAAGCTCGCCAAAGGCTCGCTTGCTAACAAAATGCCTGAACATGTTAATTAAATAAGTATGTAATGACAAATCCTATATATCAAGTATCAGAACAGGTACAGGGTATTGCTCACAAATAGCAGGGGGAAGGGGGGGGGGGCCCACACCAGACCTTTGACATTTTGTAATTAATATTTAATTCCAGGATTCGATGTCATGCTTTAAATTAAGATCCTTAACATATTTCTCTTCCATTGTCATTTAATATTTGCAAAAATATATTAAACTTTTCACGATATTCAACATCCACTGTTGACACGCCCCAAGGGGCAGCAGGGTGGGGGCAAAAAAAAACAAGCAGAGTGCAGCATCCAGTTAATTATCATCTGGGTCCCTTTAAAGTTTTAAAATTGTGCTTGGATTTTATCTAAAACTTTCCGATGTTGGTTACAAAAACAATGTTCACACACATTCAAAGATAAGGCGCCCCCAAAAATACAATCAACTCATGTAAAATTTTGAGTGCTCTAACACAGAGAATCAAAAGTCTAGCTTATCATTTTTGAATTTGACCATAACCATTGTACAAAATTGTTGTTTTTTAAACCAATCTAGCTTAAGTGCAAAATCTTCCTTGATGTGCAGCATTTTTAGGAGCTATTAAAAATCAGGTTGTTAAATACTGGTTTTGCATGATCATAATAAGATCAATCTACTTTGCCGCAGGGCTCCCACTGCCGTTCGCCAACTTAGCCAATGGCTGAGGCGTGTCGTGGGAAAACCTGTCTTAATGCATGTGCGTAAAGTGTCGTCCCGGATTAGCCTGTGCAGTCCGCACAGGCTAATCTGGGACAGCACTTTCCGCTTTTATGGTACTTTCTGTTTTAAGGAAGTCTCTTCTAAACATAAATCCACTGTAGGCGGAAAGTGCCGTCCTGGATTAGACTGTGAGGACTGCACAGGATAATCTGGTACGACATTTTACGCACATGCTTTAAGCCCGGTTTTTCGACGATGCGCCTCATTTGGCTGAAAAAAATTCCCTTCTGGCTACAACTTGTTCTTCATAAACCCCACAAAAGACCCAAAATGAGAATTTCAAGTTAGTAAGGTAAATTTGGCTCAAGAAAATGTTGAGCCAGAGGGAACCCTGATTTTCGCCCACTGTACCATATACATTAACATTTTAATATCTAACAAGAAATAACAACGCAAAAAAACATGAAAATTTGTGAGAATCGTAAAACGCCAAGCAAGCAACCTACTTTACACATTTCAGCCCTGACATTTCGATCCATGCTATAGTTTTTCCACACGTCTGGTATTCTCCCATTCTCTGTGGCATTTTTGCGTGCCAGAAATCCATTTTTAACACTTTTAACTGAACTTGTGTTCGTTTCCATGACCTTGTCCTTTTTTTTGAACTTGTATATGTTGATATTTGTCTTAAAATATAAAAATGTTTCACTTTAAATGTTTTTCATAAAGCAGCAATTTAAGTGCTTGTGTACCACAGAAAGCTCTGGAAATAATTCACCATATTTTCACTTCATATAATTAAAACACACAATTAGTACTGACAAAATTTAAGTTATTGATAATTATTTTTTGTTGAAATGAATTATTATTTTATTTTCACTAAAATAAGCAAATGATATCTTTTGAGACTATGTTCTTAGGCATTCTTGAATGAGTACGTACATTACATCAAAAGCACAACAAATTACCATCGTCAAGTAATAATTTTTCACTTGCACAATCAATTTGCGTATCTACTTGAGATTAATTAGAGTGATGACTGATACACGCCAGGAAATTTTGCATGAGTTTTTTTGTCTACTTTGAGCCAACTTGCATCTTACTTGATCCCAAAATGCTGTAAATCACGAAATTTTGACAAATAAATTTAATATAATCTATTTGTGATGTATTTTTTAACACATAATAACTAATGAAATACAACTTCAGCCATCAATTATAAATGATTTAATGAATAAGCTATATACTTAAACAATTACGGTTACATTTAGCCCTATCTCGCACTTAACACAACAATAAATCACAATCCACGTCTGTCTACTACATGTATAAGCATCAAAAGTTGATTATCAGTTGCATCTACACTTGCTAAAAGGTCGTATTGCCGGACAAAACTAGATCAATGTATGCATAGTGCTATTCTGCACATAGCAACTGTAAACACCTAAATAACTGTTCTTAGAAACAGTATTATATAAATATAAAAAAATACCTAAATTTAGTATCTGATATACTGAACATTCAATGAACAGAGTTGATTTTTCTTATTGAGACAAATATTGCTTAACACCTAAAACTTGACACAGTGCACATTTCAAAATGTCCCAATCAAATTATATCTGGGTTTTTTTTAGACTTTGTAAGTTATGATGAAATATACTCAGGTTAAAAGCTAGGAGAGAACAAATGCCAGTTATTAGGGAAAGATCTAGAATCACAGAAGGTACAGGGTGCTTCTAAAAAGGAGCAGGGTGGAATGCCAAACCAGTCTGTTGATATTGTATAATAATTTGCTAAATCCAGGGGTTTTATTACTCTAATCCTTCTATTTAAGGTTTTTAAGCATAGTATTTTCATTTGTCATTGAATATTAGCAAAAATATATTAAATTTCAAAGATATTGAACATTTTGTTGACCAGCCCAGAGGGGCAGCAGGGGGGAACCAAAAAGGAGCAGGGTGCAGTACCCTGCTATTTTCCTCTGGATCTTTCCCTACAGTTATAGTACTGATTAATTTATTAAGTGTAAATCTTAACCATTTTGATGGTGTTTTGTTTTGCCCTGTTTTAACTTATATAAAATTCTGAGGCACTGACCTCATTAAAAAAAATAGTATTTTCACCTTCTTTAAATGTTTGTTAAATTAAGTGTACATCATACATTGTAAGTTTTGTATCACTTTCAAAGTTAAATAAGCTTAAATACCATAAATAAAACTGTTTAAAATACGTAAAATATTTTTTTCTAAATATCATAAATAAATATCAAAAGAAGTATCGGATTCACATTAGTTAACTCCAAACACAAAAGTGTAAATCACTATTCTTTACACTATTCTTTACACTATTCTTTACAGTATAAATAACTCTCAAATAATTCTTTTCAATCTGTATGTAATCTTGTACAATACAAACGTCTGAAAGCGCAACCATACATGTACATGTAATACTTCAGGTTATTGATCCATAACAAATGTAACCGAGTGTTTTATACTTTTATAATCATTATACAACATTACGTAAATCCACACAACAAACACACAATTTATTTCCATAAATGATAATAGCAGTTGAACACAAGATTTATTTTCCATATTAACGACAGTAATAAAACTGTTAGGAAAATTACAAAAGATTTCAAAACAATCTGGTTTCACAACATTTAGTTCAAAGCCACATGTGTATTTGCAACAAACAAAAGGACCATACCAGCTTTTATATCCCCTAGTCTGTATGACAAGCCTAAAAGCTATTTTTACACAAGTACAGATTTTGTTTGTTCTACTTCAGAAAGTACAAAATATATGTACATGTGTATATTAACCACTGAAATAGCATGCTTCATGTATCAATACATAAACACTCAACACTTCAAAGTTTTTAAAAGAAAACAAATCAACTTATTAATGCCTGTACATGAAGACTACATGCACTTTTTAATACACCAGATAACGGGCCATAACTCAGTTGTAAAACTGTCCTATCAATTAAAGGGACTATATCAACAAAATGGGCCTCATTGGGGTAATTTCTTTAAACAATCTTAAGATATTAACAATGGCATAAAATAATGGTTAAAATAATGTATACAACATGGGAAAAACAATTTTGCATTCTGTGATAAAAATCAATTGATAATATGGGTTTTGTTTGTTTGACCCCTTTCATGTTTACATTTTGAATTCAGACTTGTGACTATTTTTTATAAGCATAGTTTACACTTGTTTCCTTACAAAGCAGAATAGCGCAGTTGGTTAAAGCTATGTCTACTGCCATTTCTTTGTATGGCTTTCTGACATTATGCTTGGAAAAATGGGGCTAATATAATAAATTCAAAGAAATACAATCTTTTCATCTTACAATGGATTATGGCTGGTCAAAAAGACCCTCAAATGCTTTTATAAGGGCATGCACAACAATAAGAATATTATTACAATATATTAGATTTTATAAATAAGACCTGTCCTTTTCAGTGGACCACAGTATGTGGCCTTAACCCATTGTGGGGCATCTTCTGTCTAGACACTGATTTGACATGAATCATGATGATAAACAGGGTAATAGGTGTTTTTGCAGACAATAACTGATAAACTCATGTAACCTGTTAAGTTCACACTTGATAAAGATATAAGTAGGTTAAATACATGATATTTGCATCAAATCTTTTCCCAGTTCAGGGTTTCCCGCAGGAACGCATGTCGACATCCCCGACACTCTCTCACGCTACAAAATACCCCACCCAGCCCATGATCGAAGATCGATCCAATCCGCCCATAGCCCCCCCACCCACCCCCGCCAATTCGCCCGCTCCGTTAGCGCAACATTTGCAAAATCGACAGACCCCACCTGCCCGAAATCAGCTGCAATACTTGACCCCACCTGCCCGAAATCAGCCACAATGCTTGACACCACCTGCACGAAAACGGCGGCGATGCCCGACCCCACTCGCAACGCCTAGCTTTATCTACCTTGAAATTCTGTCATGACCGCTAGTTGTTTCAAAAACTTTATTTATTTAATTAATTATTTTCGAATAAAAAAAATATATATCAGTTATACTTGCATGAGGATATTAAAAGCCAAAGAAGTCAACCTTTGTTATTAAATACTTGAATGCGCTGTTTTTAATCGACATAAAACACGATCATGTATATCCATGTTAAAAGCATTTTTGCTACAAAAACACCTGAAAAATGTCGCCATGCACAAGAAAAACGTGCATGGACTGGTCACATGCTTAATTGCATATTTATTATTTATGTCATAGTTAGAACATATTAAGTAAAATCTTATTGGTTATGAAGGGGCAGAGTGAGTGCTTACTTAAAACATAACCTTCATTTTGACTGGTTGAGAACATGGATCATCAGAACATGGGAACATAGATATCCATATATGGTAATGTTTACCACAAATTCAAAGAAAGTAAAGTTCCAAATAGCCAGAAATAAGATCCGTGAAGATTATGCTCTTAATGATTAAATTTTACATTTAATGGGTGTTTATCTGTAAGCTGATTGGCTGAAAATGTAGATTATGTTTTAAGTGAAAAAAATTACGTTTATCAACGTCAAATTGTGTTTTAAAATGTGCTCTATATTACAATATTTGTTTAAATAATTTTGGGTGTCAATTTTGTCAAAGTCTAGTCCTTTAGCTCCGCCCACAGCAGTTCCTTAGCTCCGCCCACATCATTCCAGACAGTTACTGTTAATTTTCATTGGTAAATTACATTTGTCACTCATTGCTGTGCTTTAATGCACAGGTCAATTAGAATGTGCGAAATCGCCGAAAAGTCTCAAAAAGCGTCCTCAATAAAGAACAGTTTTGAACATATTTGACAACTTGAAACAAACAACATTGTTAAAATGAGTGAAAAACAGCTTCAGCTGATTTCATTAATTTATATTGCAAATCCAATTTCATAAATAATAACTAAATCTCAGTAATACGGTGATAGTTTTTGTTTTGACAGAAATTTTATACGAAAATCTAGGGCTGAATTTTGAGAGGAATATAAAAGCATACATGTAGATAAATAATCATACATAAAGGACCTTACTAGTAGAGATAACACCTATAACAAGACATAAACTGACAATACTAGCGGTAATTTAAATACAAAATTATGCGACGTCACATTTTTTTGCGACCTCGCAAAAATTTTCGTCGCCAATTTTACAGGTCACAAACATTTGGAAAACACATGCAAACACATACTTTGGTGTTTAATATCGCCAATAATTGCTCCTTTTTACATTTTTGTGTTGGTAACCTGTTTCACAATTACTCTACTTGACAGTTACTTATGCTTTACTGTAATCAGCGCATCATAACTTTTTACTAGGCCTACACATTACAAATAAGACAACAAGTTTAGACCATCAATTGCTATTTGTTCAGAATTTAACTGTTTTAAAATTAATTATTGGTACAAAAATATTGTTTTATAAGACATTATTAAGTATTATATATTATCATTATAATTACATAACTCAATAAAAATAATATAAAGAATAATAATAATATAAAGAATAATAATAATAATTATTATTGTCATGATTATTATTTTATTTATAACTGTCATATATTGTATAAATTGTAAAAATTCCATTCACTTTCGCGCGTATAGAGATGTTACGTGCAACCCATCCGTCACATATATACATGTATTCATATATAAATATTAGAATGTAGGACCAAAATATTTATTACATTTTAATTTCAACAATCACATGATAATGCATCTCTGTGAAAGTCTATCCATTAACTCATTATGCACGGTGCACCTATCAATATTGGTGGGTGGGGAAGCAGCACGCTGACCAAGGGGAATTTGACTTATTATATTTTCGGGAGTAAATTTTCCACCCCAGAGCCAAGCATTTTGGTCTAAATCCCCACAGAAAACACTCACACATAACAAAGTATTGAATATTCATGATTCATTTCAAAATGAGACCAGGAAACACATTTACAATGGACAGAAATGTACAGAGGTTACAAAATAGGGTTGAATATCACAGTGGGTGATATATGCATTGATTGTTCACTCACTGTAATCAGGCAATTACCTCAGATATTAAATACCGTAAATGTGCTTTTTGACGCGCAGGGCGCGTGTCATTTTAGGACCCCTGCGCGTTTAAATGGAGCCATTTTTATTTTATTTTGCCATTATCCAGAAATCAAGTTTTCATGTATGCGCACTTTCCAATGACGTAATACACATTGGTACAGTATAAATACGGCCGATGGGCTTTGTCCGCATGAGAAAATTCACTATGGTACAGTCTAAATTAACATTGTCGATCGACACGACGAGCTCACTCGCACAGTCTAAATTATTAACATGATCGACGTGATGAGCTGTGACACTGCAGACGCACATGGAAAGTGGTTGAAAAGCATAACATAACACTATTTTACTTCATACTATAATGTTCTCCATTTTAGTCTCATTAGATAATAATAAATATTCATAATATCGTTATGAATTTTTGTGGTCCCATTCACTTGCATCATATATGGTTGCGTGTAACCCGTATAGTGGGCCATATGTTTATTTATATACAGGCAATCCCGGATACATAAATATGGCGGTCTATTTAATCGTTTCTTTCGAAATTAACTTTTTAGTTTTTCGTTATTGTTAAAAAAAATAGATCGACAAAAACTATTTCGGGACCATAAAATACACCATGCGCGTCTATTAGGGCATGGGCGTCAATAAAGACATTTATGGTAGTTAGAATAATTTGATAAGATCAATGTGATCTGTTACATGGTACATCTACACGCAGCAGGGCTTTCATTCACTTTCGAAAACTGGAAGTTTGAACTTCCTGGCCTCTGATTTTGGAAGTTTTGCTTATAATATTTGGAAGTTTTGACAGTATTGCGTGACATAAATATGTACATTACAATTTTCACAGCACATATCACTACTCTTAGTATAGCTATCATTGTACTTCAGTCACAGGGGGTGTTCAGTACACTGTAAATGTCAAGGGTCATTGACCCTGTGACCAACATTTTCATGGGTCAAAATTCAATTTTGAAGAGTCAAATTCAAATATTCACAAGTCACCAAAACAAAAACAAACAAGTTCAAGGTTCACATTATACTGATAAATATAATATATTACAAAACATTACTAAAATAAAAAAATCAACCTGGTGCTGATCACAGTATTAAAAATTAGCCTTTGTAAGTTTGTGTTAGGTGTTGTTGTTTGTTTTTTATTCAATGTACAATTCTTTAGAAAAACATAAAAAGGTAAGATTTTGCAATAATTGATCAATATAAATGAAAGACAAAACTTAATGCATCATTTTTTTTGTTTTACCAACAAATATCCGAAAGCATTGTCCGAAATGATTGACGGTTGTAAATTTTCGGCCGATTTTTTAGTAAGCGTTTCTGGTGTTTTTTATCAGTATTGTTTTTAGATTATTATATTTTATGTGAAATATTGTTATTATTTAACATTTTAAACATCACTTCATCTACATTTGAACATGTAAACATCAGAATTATCCAGGCTGACAGTACACAAATGCCGTAACAAAAGGTGTAACACACTGAAGTTCACAACGAGGCTAAAGGTGTAATGGAAAATGTCTGTGTTTTCATTGGTGGAAGGGTCAAATACATACACTGATAACATGTGTTAATAACAGACAGTGTCTTCAAGGCTTCAGTTGTATAACTGATAACATGTGTTAATAACAGACAGTGACTTCAAGGCTTCAGTTGTATAGGAAGTGATGACGCAATCCAGACATTTACCAAGGGTCAATATGACTCTTTAGGTGATTTTACCATGCGTCAATTCATGATTTCCATTAAAATCACGGGTCAAAACCAGGGAGCTCGGGTCAAACGAACACGCTGAGTCATGTTTTTCACTTCATGTTGTTGTTTTTCAGACCTATTGTCAACTTTGAAATATAATCAGGGCTTGCACATAGGTGAAAATGTTGAAAGTCCTTACTTCCAAGTGTTGGATATTGGAGGTTTTAAGCCTTCTTTTTGACTTTTTGATACTTTCATGGCTGCATGGAAGTCCTGTGACAAAAACTGGGGGTAAATTACTCCCAAACTTCCATTAATGCAATCAGGCAATTAATCACTGGGCACATGAAAGACTTGCTTCACTTTTTAAAGGCATGTTAATCAGTGCTTGCTCTGTCATCTGCAAAATTAGCCTATGACTAAACATAAATGCAAATTGGCTAAGGAAAATAATAATTGTGATTAGCTATGTTTTTGCAAAATAAGTCAATGGCTACCAATGATTACATTTCGTAAAAGACATTTGCGTTTAGCTACGTCACATTCATATTTCCAATACCAACATTAACATCAGAGTAAGTTAAATTTAGCTTAAGAAAATGTTTACATGGGATGATTCCTTTGGAGTGAATTCTTTCCTTATATAACAGGGTCAGGTAAAAGGACCCATTCCCAATGCCAAACATGGTTTATTTTTCCCAATGGGAATGAAAAATACCCAAATCTGAAGAGACACAATCCTAAATAGGCTAAATTACATAGGAAATGTTAATCTCAGTGATAAATCATGTAAATACTTAATTGGTTAGGGATAAACACCATTCCAATACAAAGTTCAACAAGTATGACACGTGTTTAAATAAATAATTAAGTAAATTACTTCTTAAATGTTTCCAACTTGGCAAGATTTAATGACGCGAAATTCCCAATATGATGGGTACCGTAGTGCTTGAAATTAGCACAAGCCCTTAACTGGTAACTTTCCAACTGGGCTTGCTAAGGTCCTCCATTTTATATAGGCGGGCTACAAACATTTACTTGCTTTCAAGGAATAATGTTAGAATTCGGGCTTGCTTAACCAAACTGCTAATTTTGATGAATGGTACCTAGGGAAAGATCTAGAGCGAAATAGCAGGGTGCTGCACCCTTATCCTTCTGGGTTTCCACCTGCTGCCCTTCTGGGCTGGTCAACAGAGAAATGTTGAATATCTTTTGAAATCAATACATTTTGCAAGTACTGAACTTCAAATGAATAAACTATGCTTTTAAACCCAAATCAGAAGCATTAGACTCATAAAAACCCTAGATATAACAAATTATTAGAAAATGTCCACAAAATGATCCAGTTTTCCACCCTGCTCCTTTTAAGCAGCACCCCTGTACCTTTTTAGATCCTAATTCTTTCCCTATTGGTACTGCACCCATTCCCAAAGTAGTGAAAAAAATCACTGCTTTGAGTGTTCTTTCAACATTTATTTCCGTACTGTGAATATGGAAACGCTAGGATACTACCTGTGCCTCATTGAGAAGTCGCTGAATCCTGATCTGCTCTTCAAAGCGATTGTCACCAGAAACATCATTTCCATTTTCACCTGAAACATGCAAACAGTGTTTTTTTCACCTTAAGATAATTTTTTTTTTCGAAAAGCATTATTAGATGTTAATATTCTACTTTGTTATAAAACATTAATCAATTGCTTTGCTACAAATGATAACTTAGATTATCCACTTACTTGGTTTGCTGAAAAGTTGCTGGGATTGTTTACGATTATATATTCATCAATGAAAATTGTGTACATTTAACTGGTTGAGTTTGGCATTATATTCTGATGATCAAACATGTTTAAAACTGTAATAATGAAATAAACTGTTTTATCTGCCTGAAAATAATAAAAAGTAATTTCAAATTATAGTTTTTGTATATTGTATTAGGGTTAATATTAAGTCAATAATTAATTCAGGGTTTGAATTTAGACTCTTGTACTCGCAAAATGATTTTTTTTGTTAAATTCGAACCTTTTATTTTCTGCGACAAATATGATTAGACAATAGTTCAATGAATACCGTAATAAGCGTTTTTTTATGAAAAAGCTGTATCCCTGTATTTAGTCATGATTAATTAATTAGTGATGTTTAGTTCCGATTGACAAATCTTTTTTGGACTGATTCCTATCCCTAGAGGCAAAGATAAATAAGCTTGTCAACTGTAATTACTCATCGATTTGTAGTGATTTTTTCTTGGGTTAGATCATGGGTCTCACCATTTGGTTCTTGTTGTATTCCAGGTGGATACATCTGAATTTCTGAGCATGTGCAGTATAATTAAAACTAGAATTGTCACATGAGTGAAGGATATACCCCCACAATAAGGCCTTGTCACAAAACCTGTGAATTTTAAGTCGAAAAGGGGCCATAACTCTGTCAAAATTTAGTGGTTTGTAACCAATATCGAACTTGACCTGTATTCTATGATGTTACACATGTGTACCAAAAATTATTTGAATATATCAAGCCTTTCTTGAGTTATCATCTGGAAACCAAAAACCAACAGACTGACGGACCGACAAGCGCACTCCTATATACCCCCCTTAACTTTGTTAGTGGGGGTATAACAAACATTATACAACAGTTCTCATCTATATGAGAAATTTTGAGTCACTGAATACTAACAATTATGGTCAGAAATAGACAAAATAATGGATTTATGTGATATTTAATTGGGAAATTCAGTTGATCAATAATAACAATATAGGTTTTAAATAGGCAATGGAATAGACCCTTTTCACATTCCCATTATCGAGTACTGTAGGAGTGGTCTCCCTTGATAAAGCAAATCGAGAACAAGGCTGACAATGTATTGGCTGTAACTGTCCATAAAGAAAATAATGTTCAGTGGAGAAAATGTGGAATAAACTTATAAAATGTTGTTGTTTTTTCCTTTAAACTTGTCTCTGTTTTATTTACTAAATAATGTATATGTGGATATGTTTCAAATACTTAAATTATAATGCAAATAATGTAACTATCACAACATAGCCAAAACTGTTTTACATCATGATTATGTTACCTCATATTCAGATCTGAATTTTTAATGATTGAAATAAGTCTATAATTGGTGAACTTATTGCAGTTTACATATTTAATTATTAATAAATTAATTAATATTATATTTACAGGAGCAGCTCGTTTATTCCGGACTCAGTGTCGGCTGGGGCAATTATATAAGTTTTTTATAACAGCTTGGCAGATACAAATAACATTATTATTATCAGGGCCTTCCCCGCGATTTTTTCAAACGCCCCGGTCCCGAGACGGGTGGGTTAGGGAGGGGTGTCCCATCCAGTGGAAATGTTTTTCGCGACATTATCGGGTGCGTTTTAGCTCTTAAAATTTAGGCAAACAGCTTTTCATTTTTTGTAAACGTTTAAACAAAATGAAATAAACGAAACATCACCATTAAAACGGTATACCTCGAGGCTTTTAGAAGCAAATACCTCGAGCCTTTTAGAAGCAACGGGAGTCAACTTTGTTGCAAAACTGAAGGTAGCTTATATTTTTTTCCGGATGTTTATGTCCAGTGTGCATCCCTTTCGCACAGTGAAATCATGTTCAAACCAACTATTCTCATCGTTCTCGAATATTTAGGTTACACTCGGTCTACTTACGGAGCCTTTTTTCTTCGATTAATTATGTTCATATGGACATGCATTAAGTGTTTTAACACTGTTTTAATCGTTACAACTGTTGAACATAGCAGTGATTGGATAATTGGTGAATTGTAAAGATCTTGATTAAATGTATGCATTTATATAATACATGCTTTCTTCGTACAAAAATGGAGGGAAAATTTCCTCGTGCACGTCGTGCCTACGCGCGTCAAATGTTAGTAAAGCACATGGTCCGTACAAGCACGCTTTCCATGCGTGGAACGTGACGTCGTGGTTGTCAGCAGACATTTTGCGCTCTTTTGTAGAAAACACAGGTTTTACATGGCATATATGTAAAACAAGACAACTTATTGTACAAAACTACAACAGTAACACTGGATAGGCTTTTCCGATTACGATTTCATATTAGGGTATTTTAGACTGATTTTCGCAGTTTATTTTTTTATTGTAGTCATTAAATTTAGCAAATAAATAAGTGTGGATATCATAAAATACGAAAGGGCGAGGGTTTGTTTTAACGCAAATATGAGGTTACTTGTGTGTGGATACATGCCGATTGCACCGATTTGTCAATGATAACGTCGTTCCATAGCGAAGACAACCTGAACGTTTCTATTGGCTTATATCGATTTTACTGCGTAATGAAACTCCGCCTACAGGGGCAGGACTTCACGGTGATTGAATGCGGCTTAGGAATAAATGCAAATTGTTAAAAATTTCGTCGAAGTGACACTCGCTTTGATCATTCACATAGTTGGTTTAGTGGGTGTACATGTTTCTAGAGTGAAAAACTGCCTTAATGACGCAAGATATTAGCTTTCACAGCAGGTACTGTGGGTCCACTTCAGTCAACACAGCTGATTAATTGATAAAATACAGGTGCCCCGGGCGATGTTTATAAGCAAAACACTAATATATGGCGCCCCGGGAATGTTCAAGTTAAAATTCAAGCGCCCCGGGATCGGGGCGCTAAAACGGCCAGGGGAAGTCCATGTTATTATTATTATTATGCAGTATGAGCAAGAAAGTGATATTCCGGAGTACGCTTTTTATTCATTTGAGTGAAACAACTTAAGAATTATACCGAGTTAACCAGAATAAATCAAAGACGTTCTTTCTTTGTGCTCTCAAATGAGAGAACAAAAACAAACAACAAATATGACTGAGAAATAAAACATCATTATTTAATATCAAAACGTCAAAAAGCAGTATTAATTATTGTTATATGTCTTCAAATACATGTACATTCCATTTATAAACTGTTCAAGCAAATGATCAAGATAACTGCCAATAAAATTAAAGTAAATTTTTTATTTTAAATGATTTCGCTTGTTATAAAATAGATTCAGGAAGTCAGTGGCATAGCTGCCGAGGCAATGACCCGTGTATTACTTCACAAGTTGGTATGCACTTTGATTATGTCATGGTGCCACATGTTATTTTAAAATTAGGACCCATATACACATTCTGGTTACATAATAATAGTCATGTGTTTGTACAAGATTATGATTTTATAATTAATAAGACCAGGTTTGAACAATACGAAGTTGGTCAGTCTCAGAGAAAGGACCTAAGTCTAAATTGCATTTTTTTGCATTTTTTGCG
This sequence comes from Congeria kusceri, assembly GCA_027627225.1. Classification (NCBI taxonomy): domain Eukaryota; kingdom Metazoa; phylum Mollusca; class Bivalvia; order Myida; family Dreissenidae; genus Congeria; species Congeria kusceri. The sequence continues at coordinate 12,428,181 of CM051038.1, forward strand.
GCAATATGCTAATTAAACTGACACTCTCTTATCATATATCATAATTATATTGTGCTCCATGCCATTTCTGTTTATTTAGAAGTGAACTAAGTGAATATTTATAACATTTTGAAAGTAATAAACTGTCAATGACAGCTATGCAACCAGTATTAACCACTATCAATACATCACGAGCCTCGTTTTCGATTCGTCGATAAATGGGAATGTGAAACTCGTCTAATATGTGATATTTCGTTATAGTTAAAATTATAATATTCTTAATCATCCAACATGTGGTCTTTTTTTATTATTTAAAGATGACTAACAGTTTAATCATCTTCATTATCAGAAACATACAACCTTGTTGGCTGAACTTGACAGGAAACGCTTAAAGAAGTTAAATCATTTAATAAATGCCATGGAACAGAAAGAAACTATTAAAACAAAGAGATCTAAAGTTTAATGGACTATTTCCGTGCCAATAATATTTGAGAAGGTTCTTGGCACTGATAGAGTTAAGAAATTTTAATTGATAAACGTCATCATTCATGAATCATATGATTGTGAACACAGCACAGCCATGCCAACAAGGCGACATGTCATATGGATTTATTATGATCAATTCTTTTATTTTAATTTTACTAAAAATATTAAAATGAAAACTAAAAATACGGCAGGGAAATTGTTCTACACGAACTTACCGTTTCCACTTCGGTTTCTATAAGATGTTACGTTTTCTTGCCGATGTTCCATTTCTTCTTTTTTCAATTTCCGCAAACTTTTGACAAACAATGGAACGTTGTAAAAATCACACACGGTTACAAAGCACCATGTATTGTTCACTACCTGTTTGACTCGGTACTTGCGAAGCATATTCTGGTTCCCGATCTTTACTTACTTTGGAGCAAAAGAACTCGTTTACAGATTTTATTTTTTTATGTAAAAAATGTCATTTAATGTCTTAAATGCAAACCATAAAGCACGTGTGTAGCGGGACCATTCGCCGCGTAACATGTTTCGCCCTGGGACTTTTTGCGCTGGGACGTTTTGCCCCAATTATTGGAATAAACATACAATGGGGCCACTATGTGCATCATGTCACCAAAGGATGTTTGTACAACACTGTGCCCCAACACTATTGGCAGGGTGTTAGTGTATTATGTGGACTTGGACTAACCAAAAACAAATATTATATAAAAATAATAATAAGATAATAACATTTCCCTACCGTGGGACTTGAGCTAAGGACCGCCGGGATAAACAAATCGGTTGTGCTCACCACTCTGCCATTACTACTTACAATCATTGTACTGTTTTTAACACTATGTAAGTGATACAAGCGTTTTTCAAAATATCGACGAAAAGCGTTACAAACGCTTTATACTTTTATCCATTCCAAGAGATGATTTTTCATAAACGACAATGTATTTTCAATATTTTTCTTTGTCAGTTGTATCAGTAGTATTAGTTCGCTTGTTTATATAACACGTGTTTTTCCTTTTGGGATTTACAACAATTTTTTTTAATGAAAATTGTCAATTTGCCGATCTGTAAGCAGATCCATTTAATGGTCCTAGCTGTGATTTTAAGTGGATTGCCAAAAATCAAGGATCGCTTCGCATCAATTTAAATGTCTCAATCTGATGAGTGTTTTATCTTTTTTGCTCTGATTACAAATAGGCCGCGCAGTTAAGACTACCGGTCAGGCTTTGTAATGAATGGAAATTGATGTTTTTCTGAATTTGTACCAATGTTGGGCGCACTCCTGTTGAACAAATATATGACCGAAAGATTGACTCATGACCACACAAAGTTAAAGCAAGCTGAAATTAAGTCCACCTTGCTTATACAATGAGCGTAGATATAACATCGAAAGAACCAAAAACTACGTTTAATGCTTCTGAATAACTCATTTGAAATTTATTTGAATTTTATGACAATGCACACTTTTTTTTCAAATGATATTAAAACATCGATGACGTTCAAAAGTGTTGTTTTTCTTGCAGAGCATTTTATTGTGGGGTCGAGTTTTCAGATCAATACATGAAGTGTAAATTCTACAGGTGGCATTACATGTAAAAAAAAATCAGATTATATATGTCATGTAAATTTGGGAAAAGCACTATTAAAACATTCTAATGCACTAATTTATAAAAGCAAACCAAAATAATATGTACATAAAATGAAACCAAACACGTTTCTGAATATCATTTGACTGAAAAATGCCGACATTAAACATAGAAAAATAATTACATATTTACATTTTAAATTTTTACAGAATATAAATGTTATGCAAATAAAAATGCACTGTGTAGAACTGACATTAACATAATAGCATTGAATACACATTCTATTTGTGTACATATATACATTTTAAGATAAGCATTGTTTCATTTTCGAAAACAAGAAACCATGCACACATCAAATTTTAGATGCTAAACATAATAACAAGGTAAGTTAAATAAATGGTCTAATTTCAAGACAACTAGATGTTATTAGTAGTTTTAGAAGTGAACAAATATATAAGTAATTTGGCACTATATTTAGAATTCATCAATTTCAGTTCGTACTGTTTTAACTCATTAAGGACTAAATAAAGGAATAAATGCAATGATGCAAATGGTTGTAATATTTTGTTATGTTGCAATTTAAAGATATTGTGACATTCCGGAATTAATACAGAATACATTCCTGTAACCTAAATCTACTCAGTAACTTACAAATCAAATTTTCTAAAAAAATGAATAAAATAATGAATAAGAGAAACAAAATAAACACATAAAGCATGACTACGTTCAAAACATCTTAATATCATTCTACTTAATTAAAAAAATGCTGTGTAAGAAACACAACACAGTAGTTAACCGTTACAGAAATCACAAGAATTCTATTGTCAGGGCGGTATCCCGGTTATCCGAGCAATCTGCTTTCCAACTACGAAGCAAATACCATGAATGTTCTTCAGCGAAGTCTCAAGTTTCTTCTTTGAATCACCATCCAGAAAAAATGAATATGCTATACTTGCTTGTGACATAGAGCAAGTTTCCGTGAAGAGCCATCTCTCTAGGACAGAAATCGCTGTCATCACATTTATGGCCCCATACACGTTTATTTGTTTTGCAGTCAACACATTTTAAGGTTTTCTGTTCAATGTTCAGGCAAAAAAGCATGAATTCTTCAAAGCTGTATGTTTTTCGAATCTTGTTAAAGTCGCCCCGTTTCGTTTTACGGTATTGCCCCTTCCTTTCTTTTTCCCATGATTCCTTTACAACAACCACTGTCATTTCGTCGTTCGTATTTAGGCCGCTGATGGCAAACTGTTTGGGGTGGCAACAATAATCAAAGCCTGTAACGTAGGCGACCTCCCTTTTCAACCCTGGATTTTTTTTTCTTGCTTTTTTTAACTCCCCAGATGACGTGTCATATATTTTGACTTCATTTCCACTGAACATTGCAAAATGGCCACCTTGCATGGCAACAATGTTTACAGATCCTGACGACAAATGTTTGTAGCCTGTGACCTGTCCATTGATTTCAGACATAAGAAGAACCTGCCCGTCAAGTAAAATCATAATGTACAAGTCAGTGGTATTACATTCGTAAATTTAACCGTCTTTGGCACTGACACCTTTTTCCTGACTTTAAGTTTAATCGTTTTTCCATTAGGTTTTTCAAAATCAGGTTTCGGAACGTTGTGCGAATCAGACTTCTCTTTCGTAGGAAGAGGTGGTGAAACTTCGGAAGGATAATTTTTAACCTGATCCGCGGATATTGCGCCTGGCTTCAGACCATCTTTAGACGGCGATTGTGTTAGAAGTAGAGGAACAGCGCTATATGGCGAACCTTTATCTGAATGTGGACATAGATAATTATATTCATCGGAGGAAAACACAGTGGAATACATGTCAAAAAGCTGAATTTTTCCCAAACCCTTTGTACTTTGATCAAATAGTATACACGTAACAAATTCGCCTCGAATAGCAAATGGACCAATTTCTTTTATTAGTTTCTCTTCTTTCCTGTACAGTTCTTGTAACTCTTCATCGTGCATTCCATGACTGGTGTCATCTAGCTTCTCTATGTCGGTTTTAATTTGCAGTTCTATTTCTTAAATTTGCTTGATCTCCAACTTATCACGGTCATGAAGTATTGTTGCTTGAACTTCAAGATCCTTTACAGTTTCCTCCTTTCTTTCTAGCAATTTCTGAACCATTTCATCATAATGTTTCTCAGCAGCATCTTTTAATTCTTCGTGTTTCTTGCCAACTAGTTTGGTGTGGTTTTCTACTGCAAACTTTTTCTCAGTGACCGCTCTTTTAATGAGTACAAGATCGCACAGGTACTTTTCGTTCGGAAATAGTTTATCGATTACTTTTATATTACAGTCATGAAGTTTAAGTTTTTCCTCCACAACACAATTAAGGCACGTAAATTGATGATGTATCACACACATCACGGTGGCCTCTTAGTAAGAATGTAGATCGCATATTGGTTTTCTGGATTTCAATGTTGCCATTTTTTATTGTCTTAATTGTCTCAGTCAACTTTTTAAATCCAATAATAAATATTCATGCATCATCAATTTTGCACACTGGTCTGTATTTAAATGCAAATATTTACTTTCAAGAATAAACTTGTGGTTTGTATTTTCTTCGGTAGTTTGCTGATAACAGCTTTACTTAATCAATCGATTTGCCAAATATATGTCAACATAAACTAGCATGCGATTTATTTTTAGATATTTTATCACTTTTTTGTTGAACATTTGTTCTTATTAACTTACAAGGCTTTTAAACACAAGCGATAATAAGAGAGAGCACACACGCGTAAATCAATAATAAAACAATCAATCAATGATAATCAGTATCAAATATGAATTTGTATTTAAATTCCAAATGGTTTTATAAAACAAACATGATTAGAGGATTTAAAACAATCTGCGCATACAGATAAGGCGTAAAAAAAAAAAATGTTTGTTTCAGGTAACCCGACCTACCCTAAAAATATGCCCAGACCCTAGAACATTTTATTGGGTTAGTCAGATTGATTTTTGGTTTATTTACCTTTTTCAATAATTAAATGGATAAATAAGTGTTTTCTTTTGATAGTATCCACTTATAAACAATATTTAAGGATATTACTGATATGTTTTGAATATTTATTCAGTTTTAGAATCTTCAAGCTGACCATTTACCAAAAAAAAAAAATAATCCCGACCTACCTACCCTAATTTTTTTGGGCATATTACCTGAAACAAACATTTTTTTTTTACGCCTAAAATGTAGATGTTGTTAAGTTTATTCAGTAAGGAGATAAAGGGGTTATGTGTAAAAATGCATGCACTTTACTGATGACTGGGCATAGAAAGGGGGGCAAAAATAAATGCTAAAATTAATGCTTGAATTTTTTTTTTGGAAAATTGTCAATTGTTGGCATAGGATTGTTTGGCAAAATAAATTAAGATACATGTAAAACATGATAGTATATTTCATACATTATCCATACAAATGCTTGAAGTATAATCTCAATATTTAAACACAGTAACTAAAGTATTTTTCAGAATACAGAACCATATTAAGATTAAATTGATTAAAAACATGACATAAATACACCAGTTAAAATATTGTAAAATAACATAAAATAATAGGATACCACTGCCAAGATCAATGCTAAACACAAGTATTAAGGATTTTATTGATTCTTGTAATATTGCGGTATTTGCTTCCTTTTACAAGTTCATGCGTTTAAACACCATGCCTATAAGAAAGTCCAGCAACTTTAAATTAGGAATCTTTATTAATAAAATTCAACTTTACAAGACAAACAAAAATTAATAGTTGTCTTATAAAATCAGAGTATACAAGTTTTTTAAAATACAATCTTATAAGTTATTAAATTATAATGGGCTCCATTACAACAAGATAATTGTCAATTCACATCTTAAATTACTCATGGTGGAAACTTAAAAAATCCTTATTCATACAATTACAATCTAAAAAGTATTTTTGTTTATTGTTTTTAAAACAAACAGGTAGATTCATTTGAAATATCTTTGCTTATAACCTGTGTCTTGACAAAACAACTATTCAGAGATATCGATCATTGAAACATGGTACTTTAAAAATGTGTCATGTTACAGTTCTGTTTATCAGGTAAAAAACATTTGGCTTAAGTCAACGCCGTAATGCACGTAGACTTGATAAAGCTATAAATATTACACTCACTAAAAACTAGAGCAACTTAATATCGATTTTACATTTAGTAAAGGAAAAATAAGGTTTGAGCTTAAGATCTACTGTAAACTGTGATATTTTTTCAGTATCATACACAAGTTGTGTTTAGATAATTTGTACAGTGTTAACATTATGTTGTTTTAATTTACAACTTATTATTTTAACCAGACCATCCTTAAATGATTAAGTGCTATTTTTATTTTATATACAGCCATTGTTTTTTCATTTCTTAAGACCTCTAAACAGTGCCCTAGTCATCTCCGTTTTTATGTTTTTCTATAACACAAATGGCAATAAATGATTATTCAGTCATATATACAAACCCATCAATGGTCGTCCATTAAACATAAACATTTAAACAAAATCCACGATATTTTTTTTGATTTTTTTTTATAAAAAAGCATAATTTCAGTTTAAAATAAAACAAATCCAAGGGTTATTAAAGCTGAAGAATTGGTGAAACTTCGGAATATTCAGTTGTACCCTGATCAGCGGAAAATTTGAGCCGACTTTCAGGGGTGATTGTGTCAAGAAATGATCGATAGTTTCAGTTTTGTTTTCATTATCAGGAACAGCGCTAGATGGCGCAGTTGATGATACAACAGCGATGTGCCTTTACCTTTATCTGAATTTCGACGGAGATAATGATTGTATTCAGAGGCAAACACCTTGGAATCCATGTCAAAAACTCAATTCTCCCAAACACTTTGTACTGTGATCAAAGAGATCTAAATGGAGACGAATCCTAATGTCAGGGAGGTATCTCGGTCATCAGAGGAAGAGGTGACCACAGCAAGCTGCTCTCCGTCTACGAAGCAAATACCATGAATCTCCTTCAGCAAAGTCTCAGTCGGAATTTTCCTCTTTGATTCGCCGTCATACCGCGAGAAAATGAATATGGACTCTGCGCTTGTGACATAGAGCAAGTTCCCGTGAAGCGTCAACTCTCTTGGACAGAAATCGCTGTCATCACATCTATGGGCCCATACGCGTTCATTTGTTTTGCAGTCAAAACATTTTAAGGATTTATTTGCACTGTTGAGACAAAAAAGCCTGTTTTCGTCGAAGCTGTATGTTGTTCGAATCATGTTCAAGTCACCAGGTTTTGTTTGATGATATTGCCCTTTTTTCTCTTTTTCACCAGATTCCTTTACAACCACCACCGTCATTTCATCGTTCTTATCTAGGCCGCTGATGGCAAACTGTTTGGTCTGACAACAATAATCAAAGCCCGTAACATGGGTGACTTCATTTTTCAAACCTGGGTTTATTTTCACGCATTGTGTGAACCCACCAGATGACGTGTCATATATTTTGATTTCCTTGCCACTGAACATTGCAAAATAGCCACCTTCAATTGCAACCATTCTTACAGTCCCTGACGACAGATGTTTAGAACCTGTGACCTGGCCATTGAAATCAGTTATAAGAAGGATCTTGCGGTTCCCGTCAAGTAAAATAATATTGTGCAAGTCAGTGGTAATTACGTCTGTAAATTTAACTGCCTTTGGCATTGAAACTTGTTTACCACAATCAAGTTTAACAGTTGTTCCTTTAAGCTTTTCGAAATCAGGTTTCAAGACGTCATGCACATCTTTTGGTACTGTCCCTTGTTTTGACTTTTCTTTCGTATGAACGTTCGATGCAAATGACTTGTCTGACTTCTCTTTTATAGAAAGAGTTGGTGGAACTTCGGAATGTTCATTTTTACCCTGATCCAAGAAAATTTTACCAGGCTTCGGACCAATTTTCGGAGGTGATTTTGTCTTTGTCGGAATTCTAATGCCATTTTCATTTTCAGTTTTGTTTTCATTATCAGGAACAGAGCTAGATTGTATGCTTGAGTCCAGCGGGTCTGATACACCTTTACTTTTTTCTGCATCTGGACCTTCACGATGATCGTATTCATCAGAAGCTAAAGCCTTGGAATCTTCGTCAAAGAACTCAATTTTACCTAAACCCTTTGTACTGTTATCAAAAAGTACACACGGAAAAAATTCCCCTCGAATAGCAGATGGACCAATTTCTTTTATTAGTTTCTCTTCTTTCCTGTGCAGTTCTTGTAACTTTTCATCCTGCGTTCCATGACTGATGTCATCTAGTTTCTCTATGTTGGTTTTAATTTCCAGTTCAATTTCTTCAATTTGCTTGATCTCCAACACATCACGGTCATAAAGTACCGTTGCTAGAACTTTTAGATCATTCAGGCTTTCTTCCTTCCTTTCCTGCAATTTCTTAACCATCGCGTCATAATGTTTTTCAACAGAATCTTTTAACTCTTCTTGTTTCATACCCACTTGTTCTGTATGTTTTACTACTTCAACCTTTTTCTCAGTCAACGCTCGTCTGATGAGTATAAGATCGTACAGGTACTTTTCGTTTGGAAACAGTTTTCCGATTACTTTTACGTTGCAGTCATCAAGTTTATGTTTCTGCTCCACAACACAATCAAGACACATGAACAGATGATGTTTCAGACACATCACTGTAGCCTCTTCGTTAGAATGTAGATCACATATTGGAATTCTGGATTTCGATGTTGCCATTTTTTCCTGGTCTTAATTCTTTTTTCAGTGAACTTTTAAAATCCAATAATAAAGAAACTGTATATTTTCTCCACTGGTCTATTTAAAGTCAAGAAAAACTCTGTGGTTTCTATGTTCCTCAGTAGTTTTCTGAAAACACCTTTCCTTAATCAATACATATGCCAAATGCCGAAATGAATTGGCTTAAAATGTATGCTTATCTAGATCTGGCTTTTTGTGGAGTATGTGTTCTTGTCATTAATTTTCAATGCTTTTAAACACAGCTCAATGAAAGACAGGCTCTGAAAAAAAAAGACACAAAACAACAAATCATTAATAAAACTGATAACAATCATCAAATATGCGATCCTATACAATGGATTTTAAACTATCTGCACTGTCACATTGCACTTCACTATGCAGTCAACTTTGATTTTATGTTTGTACAAGTTGTTGTTTTTTAAATGTCTTCGGTGTTTTATACATTAACACAATTCTGAATGGTAAGTAATAGCTTGTATGCCTGTAATAACTTGTATGCCTGAGTATATAAAGTTGGTAAAAATAAATTGTAAAATTTAAGTATAAATGATTTAAATTATCTTTAAATCTATTGTTTATTGTTGGAATAATGGTTTTTGGCAAAAAACACACACACAAAACAACATGTATTAGTAGATTTCATAATTTATCAATATAAATGCTTGAAGTGTAATCTGAATTGTTTAAGAAAATTAATTTACAGAATACAGAACAAATATAAGACTTTAAGTTCATAAAAAACTATTAATTAATTATACAAGTGAACATTTCGTAGAATAAATGATAACTATTTAATACAGTTTTACGTAAATTTACATACCTGGCAAAGGATGTCCTTTAAAAGACAGAAGGATAGAACTGACAAGATTTATCAATGCTTCACACAAGTACTAAACTATTTTATTGATTTTATTTAAACTTGCTGTATTTACTTCCTTTTACAAGTTTATACGTTTAAACATCCTGCCTAGATATAAGAAAGTCTAGCAACTTTAATTTATGACTCTTATTCACAAAATTTAAATTCACAACACCCAACAACATTTGTATAACAGAATCAGATTTTATGTTCAAATACAATCTTCAACTTAATTAAAATGGGCCTCTACACGACAAGATACTTGCTTACAGTCCCATATTGAATTTCACGTGGTGGAAACTTAAACCGTAAAAATCCTTAACCAAACAAATACATTCAAAAAGTATTATTGTTTACTGTATTTAATACCTACATATATTTAAACAGCTTTGTTTATAAACTTTGTATTGGCAAAACAACTATTCAGAGATATTGATCACTGAAAGATGGTACTTTAACAAGAGGGCCATGACGGCCCTAGGACGCTCACCTGAGACTTTGTAACTCAACTGGAATTTGCATCACGAGGTGTGGCTTATTTTTATCCTAGGGGCATAATTTGAACAATCTTGAACAAACCTCTGGGCCTTGCGGTTTCAGGTGAAGTCATATTGCTATTTAAGTCTAAATAAACCATGTGACCATTCGGGGTGCGGCCAGATTTGACCCCAGGGGCATAATTTGAACAATCTTTGGAGAGGACCACTATGTAATGTTACATACCAAATATAGGAATGCTGTGGGCCTTGCCATTTCAGAAGAGAAGATTGTTAAAAAAAAAAGTTATTTTGCTATTTAAGTCTATATAAACCATGTGACCCCCGGTGCATGACAAGTTTTGACCCCAGGGGCATGATTTGAACAATATTTGTAGAGGACCACTATACAATGTTATGTACCAAATATGAAACCTCTAGGCTTTGCGGATTCAGAGGAGAAGAATTTTAAAGTCATTTTGCTATTTAAGTCTATATAAACCATGTGACCCCTGGGGTGTGGTCAGTTTTGACCCATGGGGCATAATTTGAACAATCTTTGTAGAGGACCACTATAGGATGTTACATACGAAATACCAAACTTCTGGGCCTTGCAGTTTCAGAGGAGAAGATTTTAAAAGTATTTTGTATTTAAGTTTATATAAACCATATAACGCTCGGGGCGTGGCCACTTTTGACCCCAGGGGCATAATTTGAACAATCTCTGTAGAGGACCACTATATGATGTTACCTACCAAATAAGAAACCTCTGGGCCTTGCGGTTTCTGAAGAGAATTTTTAAAAAATCATTTTGCTATTTAAGTCCATATAAATCATGTGACCCCCGGGGCGTGGCCAATTTTGACCCCAGGGAGATAAATTGAACAATATTTGTAGAGGACCACTATAGGATGTTACACACCAAACATCTGGGTCTAGCGGTTCCAGAGAAGAAGATTTTTACAGAAATTTTGCTATTTAAGTTTATATAAACCATGTGACACCCGGGGCATGGCCAGTTTTGACCCCAGGGGCATAATTTGAACAAACTTTGTAGAGGAACACTATAGGATGATACATACAAAATAAGAAATATCTGGGCCTTGCAGTTTCAGAGGAGAAGATTTTTGAAGTCATTTTGCAATATATTCCATATAAACCATGTGACCCCCCGGGCGTGGCCCGTTGTCACCCCAGGGGCATAATTTCAACAATCTTTGTAGAGGACCACAAGAAAATGTCACATATCAAATATGAAACCTCTGGGCCTTGCGGTTTCAGAGAAGATTTTTAAAGTCATTCTCCTATATATTTTATATAAACCATGTGACCCCGAGGGCATGGTCCGTTTTGACCCCAGGGGCATATTTTGAACAATCTTTGTAGATGACCACCATAGGATGATACAAACCAAATACAAATCTCTGGGCCTTACGGTTTCAGAGGAAAATATTTTTAAAGTCATTTTCCTATATATTTTATATAAACCATGTGACCCCTGGGGCGTGGCCAGTTTTGACCCCAGGGGCATAATTTGAACAATCTTTGTAGAGGACCTCTAGAGGATATCACATATCAAATATGAAAGCTCTGAGCCTTGCGGTTTCATAGAAGAAGATTTTAAAAGTTTTCACTTTTAAAATCTATTTTTAGCTCTGGTGACATACATATTCAGCGGACCGGAAAGAGTTGAACAATTTTGAAAGAAGTCCACCCAAGGATCATTTCTGTGAAGTTTGGTGAAAATCTGCCATGCAGTTTAGGAGGAGATGTTGTTTGAATGAAAAGTTGACGACGCACGCACACACGACGGACAACGGGCGATCACAAAAGCTCACCATGAGCACTTTGTGCTCGGGTGAGCTAAAAATGTGTCATGCTACTGTTCTGTTTATCAGGTAAAATACATTTGGGTTAAGTCAATGCTATTATGCACGTTCACATGATAACGTTATAGATATTAAACTCACCAAATATTGGAGCAACTTAATATTGATTTTACAATCAGTACAGCACAAAAAAGGTTTGAGCTTAAGATTTAGTTTATACAGTGTATAATACATATTTTTTTAATAGATTTTTGGACAAGGTTAAAATTATTTTGTTTTCATCTACAACTTTTAATCAGACCTTTCTCAAATTATGAAGTATACATTTTTTTTCATTTCTTAAGACCTCTAAACAGTCATGTACAGATATACAAAGTCATCACCCTTTTCATTATTTTTGTTGGAAATCATAAAAAGTCTTAACTGCAAAAAACTTAAGTCTAAAACAAGAATGACCTATGCCATTGTCGCAGGAGCATGCTCCGGACAAAGTGATAAGAATTGATTTCTTATATTTGACCTTTTACCTTGAATAGTGTCCTTGACATTGGACCTGGTTCTTTTAAGCCACACTCTGTCTTACCTTGCTTATCACTTCTGCCAAGTTATTTGAAAATCTATCCATGCATGCCAAAAATATGCTCCGGACAAAGTGGTAAGAATTGAATTCTTATATTTGACCTTTTACCTTGAATTGTGACCTTGACCTTAGACCTAGGAACCTGGTTCTTGCATGTGACACTCCCTCTTACCATGCATATCACTTCTGCCAAGGTATTAAAAATCCATCCATGCTGGATAAAGATATGCTCCGGACAAAGTGTTAAGGGTAGATTTCTTATATTTGAACTTTGACCTTGAATTGTGACCTTGACCTTGGGCCTAGGGACCTGGTTCTTGTGCGCGACACTCCGTCTCATCATTGTTATCTCTTCTGCCAAGTTATTTGAAAATCCATCAATGCTGGACAAGTATATGCTCCGGACAAAGTGGTAAGGATAGATTTCTTATATTTGACCTTTGACCTTGAATTGTAACCTTGACCTTGGACCAAGGGACCTGGTTTTTGCGCACGACTATCCGTCTCATCCTGCTTATGACTTCTGCCAAGTAATTTGAAAATCTATCCATGCTGGACAAAGTTTAGCTCCCGACAAAGTGGTAGGATTTATTTCCTATATTTGACCTTTGACCTTAAATTGTCACCTTAACCTTGGACCTAGGGACCTGGTTCGCGACACTCCGTCTCATCATGCTTATCACTTCTGCCAAGTTATTTGAAAATCCATCTTTGCTGGACAAAGTTATGCTCCGGACAAAGTGGTAAGGGTAGATTTTCTATATTTGACCTTTAACCTTGAATTGGGACCTCGACCTTGAACCTAGGGACCTGGTTCTCGTTTACGACACTCCATCTCATCATGCTTATTACTTCTGCCAAGTTAATTGAAGATTCTGGACAAAGATATGCTCCGGACAAAGTGGTTATAGTAGATTTCTTATATTTGACCTTTGACCTTCAATTGTGACCTTGACCTTGACCTAGGGATATGGTTCTTGTGCGCGACACTCTGTCTCATGCTTATTAATTTTGCCAAGTTATTTGAAAATCCATCCATGCTGGGCAAAGATATGCTCCTGCCAAAGTGGTGTGGGTAGATTTCTTATAATTGACCTTTAACCTTGAATTGTGACCTTGACCTTGGACCTAGGGACCTTGTTCTTGCGTGCGACACTTCGTCTCATAATGCTTATCTCTTTTGCCAAGTTATTTGAAAATCCATCCATGCTGGACACAGTTATGTTCTGGACAAAGTTCTCCTGACGCCTGCCTGCATGCTTGGGCATTCCCATAATACAACCCGTTTTTTAAATGGGCGTATAAAAAGAGAATCACGAGTCGTACATACACAAGCAATTTTAATTTACAATATGTGATTCATAATGGCAACTTATTGATACATTATTTGCTAGACAGTTCAAGATGACAGTGCAAAAAAGACGATTGGCATGGACAGTGGACACTGGTTTTAACGGCCTATGGTAATTACAGACAACAGTCTTTATGATGACAAGTTTAAGCTGTAATCGACCGATCATTAAGATTGGATTGACAAAAACTAAAAAATGTAAAACTGCTTTGTTTGACAGATAAATCTTGTAAAAAACAACTGTGTTATATAAACAATGCTTGTCGGATATAGAACTGAGTAGCCGTGGTTATAAATCCAACAGCGATCTTTTACTTCTAGAATATGTCCACTGTCAGGTTTTGACTGACAATTATTTCCATCTAGCGGCCTGTGTCACCTCAGAATGCTCCAATTTCAGTCGCTTCATCGTGTTCATGGCCTTCCGTTTCTCTTTTAGATTAAACCAAAACGAGTCCTTTATCCTTCTTCCGAGAGATTTCACTTCCTGTTGATCACCTCGTTTTCTCAACATTTCCCTCGTCTGCGCTCGTTTTTGTATCATTTCCCTGTAGTAAATAGCATCCTTGTTCATAGGCTGCAGCAAGGGCGTTTTTCCTTGCACAAACCAGTCAAATAGCACAGTTTTGGAACGCTTTGTTTGTTTTGGTGCAACAGGAGTTTTTGGTAACATGATGGTTGTAGATGCAGGTAACGTCAGTTTCTCTGAGGATTCGTTTTTATCCTCGATAGGGTCAACAACCCGAACATCCAGAATCTTAAGAAGCAAAGGAGCTAGTATGGGCATGCGCTGTCCCTGCTGAGATCGAATTCTACGGGTCAGTTTTCTTTCGGCGAGGAATTTCATCATCGTGAGAGTGTGGGGACTGCGTTTGTAAATCAGACGGTCAAAAATTTTGGATTCCAAGTGAAAGAACGTGCACGCTGTTTGGCATACAACGCTAAACATGTTTGTATCCACACCCAGCAGTAGTTCAAAGTCGCTTATCACCTCTCCTTCTTCAATGATGCAAATATCGACCAGTTTTTCATGGACTATTTTTTCGGCGGCTGCGTAACCATCTGTTCGCCGGATGTACGTTAGCGGGTCCATTCCCGCCAGTATGTTTCTGTGACTCTTTGCCACTCGCATGTGTTCACTAAAAATATGGATATATTTCCTTGTAATATGATCAGAGGTCTTCATATTAGATTGATGACGAAAGTTTCTTTGTGTTAAAACATGGAAGCATTTGGAATTAAATTCGAATCAGAAATATGTTGATAATATTAAATATATTAAGAGACTAATCTTGTTGACAAATAAAATATACTGTCACAAATATTGCAGAGAACGACATGATAAAACTTTAAAAGGAGACAAATCTGTATATTCTACAGAACATAAAACTGATTGTTTTTGCATTTGAACTTCTTGATAAAATAATAAATTCTTATAAATAACCATTTAAAGATTCTTATAAATAACCATTTAAAAGTTATGAATAGAAAACAAGAGGGCCATAATGGCCCAAAGGGCTGACCTGAGTACTGGCAAAGATGAAAGCCACACTGTTGTGAAAGGCTTGTGGGAATGTACGCCATAATGTCCTTAAATAATTTGTCTAGCTGATTTACTTTCATACATAGAACAAGTAAGGACCTGGATATATTTTCTCTACCCTGGTATCCAACTTTTCGGAGGCAATTTCGGAGGAATAGTGCTAATGCTGCAGTTCTGAAAGATAATGGTGACCGCTGTGCAAAGGTCATGTCATGCTTGCTTTCCAAGAGACGAGTGTATTGACATTATTGAAATATATTGAAATTCGCTTAAGATTTTATGGTACTATACAAATGATGCAAGTTTGGTCCAGACTGGTTGAAAATGCGACATATTCATTTTTGCATTATTTTCACAATTAAAGGGATATAACTGCTGTGTTCGTGGCCTGTGGCATTTGCTGCTTGTGTTGAGATCTTATGGCCATACAAACCATGTGGAAGTTTTATCAAGATTGAATGACAAATGAAATCTCGATGCACAAAAAAGGCATTTTTTGCATTTTTTTCACTATCAAAGGGCCCTAACTGTGATGTTTGTTGCTAAGTTAGGTCAAGATTGAATAAAAAATGAAGTCTTTATTGCGATAACGGTCCAATTGTTGACGGCATACGTACGACCATACATGCCATATGTCCCGGTCTCGCCGGGATTGTCCCGCTTTCATGAGGTTTGTCCCGACGTCCCGCTCAGATGCATTTTATCCCGGTCAATCACAAAAATCGATGCTAATATGCTATAAAAGTTGCATTGGGCCAACAATTTACTTCTGATCGTTAAATCCTTAATTGGTCCCTATGACAACAATGCCTGCTACCCGCGTGTCGACGAGGAGCAGTTTTGATAACCCAAACAGTGGTTTATTAATCCTTTGTCATGCTTTCGCGGGATGGTGGTCAGATAATCCGCAGTCGCTAATTGCTATAAGTCATCACGTGGAGGCTGTATACAGTAACTGTATGTCCTAGATCAATACTGACCTATCTGAACGACCATAACGTTATCAATTCGGCTGCTTGTTTTTTGATTGTTAAAGAGGAAATGTCAACTGCATATGTTCGCCATATATATACCTAATTTTGATGTTATGCGCTACGAAACTTTTATTCAAAAGTAAAGATCTCACAGTTCTCTGCACTACAAAGTTTTTATATCGCAATTAAGACACCCACGCTTTCAATGCGGATGACATGACGTTGCACATGTCAGCATAATTTTTGCGCGCTTTTCTTGCAGAACAAAAGATTTACACAAAGTGCAAAATGTATAATGTGCATTGTAACATTTGACGCACGTTGGCATGACGTGCATGAGGAAATTTTCCCGCCATTTTTGCAAGAACAAAGCATATATAATATACATGGGGGTTGAATGTGACGTCACTGCGCGCATCGGATGCGCACTGAATATAAACTTTCAGTTTCGCAACAACAGTGACGCTTTTGCTTTTAAAAGGCTATGGTAAACCATATAAACGGTGACATTTCGTTTTTTGTATTTTGTTTAAACTTTAAAAAAATTCAAACGTGTTTGCCTTAATTAGTGTATGCATTTTTTATGTACATGAGTGATATTACAATTTTAATATAAACATTGCGATCCATGGAACATGCGACAAAATAACAATATTAAGGTGTCCCGCTGAAAGGTCAATTGTTCCGCCGATTTTCGGTCAATGTCCCGTTTTGGCCTGAAAAAATTATGGCATGTATGCGTACGACGGACGATGGACTACGGCCGCCGCCGGAGAGGTCCCCTATATCAATAGCTCACCGAGCACTTCGTGCTCAGGTGAGCTAAATAAATATATTATAAATAAGTTAATTTATCATGTGAATTTCTTGAATATTGTGAACTTTAAGATACTGCCCTCTTTATTCTTATTGCAATGGTCAATACTTAATTTTACTTATTTTACAATAATCTGGTCACAGTGAAGTAATGGATATGGTGCTAACCTAGTGATCAGGGATCGTGAGTTTGATCCCAAGCATTCAAATGATTTTTCTCAAAAAGAAACCATTGACTGGTCCTAAACTGGAAAATGACTCGAATGTTTCTCAAGAAACCTCTGGCTTTCAACACCACGGGGCTTAAAAATAAGTAAGTATAAACTTATTATTTGTTTGTTGGCTGCAAAACAGAGTGTGTCTTACGCCATTTCTGAAAGCGTTGTTTCTTCCCTCCTTGGGGCTTCTGGTTCCCCTTTATGAAACGGGTCACGCTTTTCCTTCACAAAGAAATCGGGGAACTGCAGTCTGTGCTTCATTGGTTCCCCTGCCAGATGGGCCCGACCACTGCAAGCATCATAATACATATAGCAGACGACATACAATACAGGGTGGCTATTGAGAATTTAATGTACAATTCTCAACTGATGTTTCCTTGATTTTCACTGACTGGATTGGGACTTTTCCAGACTTTTATTGTTGACACAACAAAAAGTGATTACAATATATATTTATGTATAGCATCTAACCGCAAATTGTGAAAAAGCCAAATAATGTACGGTAAATGTGTAAATGACTCTTACGTGATAATTAAACCCTATAACCTATTACAGAACTTAAAGCCATAATATCTTGTTGTTAAGTCTAAATACAGGTACTGGATCTCCAAAACTCCAGAACAACAATGACTTTAATCTTATGTGTAGCACAGACCAGCCAATCTTGTTTTATGGAGGCAATTTAAAGTTTAAAGTGGATAGCAAGTGAATAGCAAATTCCATGCATAACTGCTAGTTGCAAGTGAAAGACCTGATAACTAAAAAATACTGGGTGTATCAGAAATGAAACCACCTGTTACCTTATGAGGAAGCACAGTCTAGCCAGTCTTGTGCCCTGTCATTTAGGGGGCCAGTTAAAGTGAAAAGTAACAGGAAAGCAAATTGTATCATAATCCCTTGCATGTACTTACAACTCTGAACATGGCTTGTCAGAGGAAGGCAATATCTGCATTTCAGAGTTTTACACCAAGGGCAGTTACTCTGAGTATATTGAAGATACATAACAGTTTTGGTTTTCTATTATGACCTTTGCCTGATGAACATTTATGCAAATTCATACTTAAACGCATTCGAGAGTTAAAGAGTGGCAACGAAAATCCGAGCGGACCCACCGTCAACTGGACGGACCACGTGACTATTATATGCCCCTCTTCGGGGGCATAAAAATAAAAATACTGGGTATCATAAATAAAACCACAATCAAACAAGGCCAATTACCTTACAAGGAAGCACAGTCCAGCCAGTTTCGCCCCCTGCTTTATCACGTGGTCTCCGATGCAGTGCGTGCTACGGACCAACGACCACTGCAGTTGACGCTGCATCTGGAAACTCCACTTGGAGAAGAACTGATGTGTCTGGATGAAGAGACGCTTCTCGTCCAAGTCCTGTTCCAATGTCGCCTGCGGAAACCCAGAAACGAGATTATATTAGAGAAACAAATACGTTATTATAACATATTTAAAAAAGAGACGCTTTTCAACCAAGTCCATTTCAAAGTCCCCTTCAGAAAGCATGAACAACAAGACTATAAGAGTAAAAATTATGTAATTATAACATATTTCAAAGAGACAGTTGTCATCCAAGTCCATTCCAAAGTCTCCTGCAGAAAGCATAAAACAAAATACATTAACCTATTAGATGAAAACATTGCATAACTATAACATATTTCAAATAGATTTTCATCCTAGTTCATTCCAAAGTCTCCTGTAGAAGGTATGAAACCAGTGCATCAGAGATAACAATCTGAGCTACTTATACTTTAAGTCATGTTAATTATACTGAGGTGTGATTTAAAAACATTTCAAGGAACAAAAATGTGTTAACACCCCCAAGAACCCCCCTCCCCCCCACACCGGTCCACTCAGGTGTTCACCCAACACTCGTCAATCGGAGCAGACAAATTTAAGCGCAATTTGTATATAAAAATTTTGATACTCAGATGAAAGTTGAAAGAATTGCACAATTTGAAAAATGTGTATATTTTTTTAAATATCAACATATAATACTAGTAAATAAAGATGGAAATGACCTGCTACCACCAACTCTGCATTTTTAATACATGATACATTACCTGAAGAGTGGCTGCAAACACCTAGTATCATATCACCATAACCTTGGTCTTGCATTAATTATAACAAAATGTGACTCATACAATGTCCCATAATAAATACCAACGATCCGTTATTTAAGGTTAAGCATGAAACTGTTATATCCAGGGCTGGTATTCACAAAGTTCCTAAGGCAAATCTCAACTTAAGTTGTACTTAAGTGGAAATTTCAGATCAAATTTTATATGATAAATCCAATGATTTCTGTACAAGAAGGCTGCATTACTAAACATATAAGCAATATTTACAAGTGTACAACATTTTAATGTTAAAAGACCTATACATGAAACAGCCAGAGACTTAAGTTTTCCCTAAGGAGCTTTGTGAATACGGGGCCAGCTTAACAGTTTTAATATCAGGGCCGTATTCACCAATCCATTATAAAACTTAAGAATAAAGAATAGACTTAGACTCAAGAAATAATACTTGTGCAAGTAAAATTCAAATTAACAGCCTTTCTAGAACAGAACAGTTTCAAGAATATTCTTCAGGGAGTAGCTTGAGTGTATAGGCACAATTGGCACAGTTAATAACATGAGGTGTTTATCTTTGGCAACAAACAACTAGTTTAAGCTAAACATCAATAAAATAAGAGACAAATAAAATAAGCAAATGTTTCTATTAAATTAAATTTATTTAAAATTGATGTAAACGAAAGCGTAACCCCTGATTACCTGCAGTGTGGCTTCAAACACTTCGTAGGAGATTGCCAGTACCTCTGTCTTCTCTTCTGCAATTACTGAGGCATTCCGCTGACGGTTTGGGTAAATCAACGCCAGTTCTCCGAAGTTCTGATATCGCCCTGTAACAAATAGGATAAATGAACTTTATGTTTATCTCAAACAGACATCTCAAACAAATGCCTATGCAAATGTCACATATAATCTATAGAGGATATTTGTTTGTTTTCAGTGTGATAACGCGTGATTTCATCACCGGAAAGGCAGACAATTAATATTTTCACAAGCGCTTGCGCGAGTGAAAATATGTAAATTGTCTCCCGTGCCGGTGCTGATATCACGTGTTATCACACCAAAAACAAACACATTTTCTTTTTATTTTATGCTTTATTAACCTTTGTTTTACATTTTATTGGAAAATATCATAATGTCATAACGTCAAATAATGACGTTATTTCACTGTTTTGAGCCCGTCATCGATGACGGTCCGTTTCATTTACTGCATTAAATCGGGACGCAAAAAAGTAGTCCCTCACTGTGAGTGATAAAGGGATATATCTCACTGACATTTTTATATATTTCACTTCTTAGCATTAAATAAAGTATTTTATTGGTGTAACAAGTGCATATACATAAAATCATTCCATTCATAGGTGGCAGTGGTGTAATGGGTATGGGGTCTGTCCTGCGATAACGAGGTTGTGAGTTCGATCCCTACTCGAGTGTTCGAAGGATCTTTCTCATAACTCACCCAGTACTGGTTCTACTCAAGAAATGGACTCAAAAGTTTCCCATAAGCCTATGGCTTTTCGACACAAACAAGCGAAAAAAATAGGTTTAAAATAAACTAAACATATTGACTTAACATTTGCACGGATTACCCATTCATTTTTTGAGACCGCTATTGGCTTACCAAGTGTATTCACTGCCATTCCATATTTTTTCCTGTGTCTCTTTTCATCTTTTTTATCATGGTCCATTCTGTCATGTGAACCACGGGAACTTTGACGTTTGAACTGGGGCCGCATGACAAACTGCACTGACTACAAAGAAAACACATTTAAAATCAAATTTATTTCTTTTCCAACACTTCTAATTGACAAAAAATGTTATTGCAAAGATTTAAATGGTATTATTTCAGACTTTAGAGTAATTTTTATTATAATTAGTTTTGCTCAATATTTTAGTTTTCACTGTTTTAATAGTTTTTAAACATCACACATAAATACATTCACACACAAAGAACACACAAAGAACACCAAAACTTCTGAAATTATCATTTGTTTTGTTACTGTTGTTTTTGTTTTTTTTTAAACTGAAAATTAATTCTTTAAATGTGATCATCCGCTTGAAACCAATATGTATGGAAAACACAAAATTACGTTCTTTCTATGCATTTCCAAGCAATCTGAAAATGCAATCATTTCAGCATGAAATATGCAATTTTGATGTTAATTTTTGTTATTATGGAATTCCCAAATGTGTATGAATTTAAATGCACACAGCACGCCATCTCACTTACCTCACGCCTAGATCTATGACTACTGGTGCTCCGCGGGCCTCGAATCTCATGTCTCTCAACGGTCAAGTCTTCACCCCCGTCTCTGTCCGATATCGCTGTAGCAACGGACATGCGTCGTGGGGGCGGTAGTGGAAACTGCACATTGTCTTCTGTGAGTGTACGCAGGACTTTTTCATCCTTTTTCGCATCCACGTAGATCGAAACGCTCCCGTCGAGTATTATGTAGAACCTTTAGGGAATCATACATGTCCAACAAAATGGCGTTGTTGTTTGTATATACCATAAATAGCTACAATTTATATAGTATTTGAAATGTACACACATTTAACAAAATAATGTGTTGAAAATGCATTGTGTGTGGCAAATTGTATTAAATATTATTAGAACTGCTTAATAAAGAAACAACATTGCAATTTAGTTATAAATGTGAAGGCTTATTATTATTAAAGACCAATGTTTTTAGTTTATTTAAAACTTGTTGTCAATTTCATAATTTACAAATTAACAAACATTGACCTTTAAGCATGAATATATTACACATCCATTATGAAAAATATATAAATTTTTGTACTGGAATTGAGTTCAATCGATTTTAGACTATTCTACTGAAAATATAGTTGTCGTAGCAATTAACATGTGAAACATGTTTACAAACAAAATTGAGTATAAATATATGAAAAAAAGGCAAACGCATAATTATTCTCATAGAAATTCAGGTTAATGTGTCTGGGCCCGTATTCACAAAGCTCCTTAGGGAAATCTTAACTGAAGTTCTACTGTAGTGAAACATTCAGATCAACTGTTATGTGAAATCCAATAATTTAAGTTCACAAAAGGGAAAAATACTAAAGCTCTTCGCAATATTTACAAGTTTAAAACATTTAAATATAAAATGACTTTCATGAAACAGCCACAGACTTACGGAATTTCATTAAATCCGGGACGGTGCTTTCTGCTTTTATAATATGTTTCAAGGAAGTCTCTTCTAAACATAAATCCACTGTAGGCGGAAAGTGCCGTCCTGGATTAACTTGTGCGGACAGCACGGCTAATGCGGGACAACACTTTACGCACATGCATTAAGCCCAGTTACCATGACACGCCTCAAACTTATTAAATGAAACCTTACTTGTCCCCGATGTCCCCCTGTCGAACAATCATGTCATCCAGCTTGTATCTCTCGAGGGAGGCCTTCTGTAGGGTGTATGTCACCGCAACTGAAAAACCAAGCGGTTAACTAATGTGTCGCATTGTTAAATAATGACACCACAATGTTTTGTTTTGTTGAGGTTTTTCGCCGTTTTATACAGTATTTCAGTCATATCACAGCGGTCAATTAACCAATTCACACTTTTCCTGGGCAAGCTTAGCCGATCTAAATGGTTTATCAGTACTAAGTGCACCTACCTATGCCAGTAACTGACAATTGCCCTACTCGAATCAGAGGTAGGAGGAGAAGTTATGTGTGCACCGACCTCAAATAATATACTGTATATTTCCCTTATCAACGCCCCCACCCTTATAACCCCCCCCCCCCCCCAATTTTTAACAACACCCAAACGTCCATGCAAATTAATACCCTTACTTTTGTTTAAACATATGCAAATGCATGCAGGACATTGCTGTTCTTGTTAATCTTTTTGAAAGATATGTAATTACAATAAAAATGAGCTACACAGTCATATACATGTAATAATGTTTTCATAAACTGATATATATGGCAGAACACTAAGAAATGGACTCCTATAGAACACCCCCTTTAGGAAAATGTAAAACCCCTGGGGATGTTTAATAGGGAATATATACGGAATATTACGCTAGTCAACTGTTCCAAGAGTATGTATTAGTCGAGTGGCTTGTGTGATGACGTATCACACGAGAGGCGGAGCCTTGAGTGTGATACGAAATAACGCAAGCCACAAGACTAATACATACTCTTGGAACAATTGACTAGCGTAATATTCCTTTTATTATAAACCACGATAAACTTCAAATGTGCAATTACCTTATTTTATTTGATTAAAAACTACAATTATGACTAATCATTGTAGGTATAGATTATATTTGTTTAAATAACTCTATGATGACGTCATTAAAGAAATAGCCGGCTAGTATGGTAATACGGGATCAGAAAAATAGCGAGTAGCATAATATGGGATTTTGTTACTGACGACATGTATTTCACCGATTGATACAGCATGTATTATGTTAAGATTTTAAATAGGTATATAATAAATGGTATGTATTATGGAGCCATCTTCAAAATTGTTACTTGAAAATTGACAAAATAAATAAAAATAAATAAAAACTCAACAGCACTCAAGAGAGCACAGACCTCTACCAAGCCTCCCCCATGAGTTGTGCAATAATGAGTTTTACAGCATTATGGAGCAGTTTTCTCTGAGTTATACAGCATTATGGAGCAGTTTTCTCTGAGTTATACAGCATTATGCAGCAGTTTTCTCTGAGTTATACAGCATTATGCAGCAGTTTTATCTGAGTTATACAGCATTATGGAGCAGTTTGCTCTGAGTTATACAGCATTATGCAGCAGTTTTCTCTGAGTTATACAGCATTATGCAGCAGTTTGCTCTGAGTTATACAGCATTATGGAGCAGTTTTCTCGGAGTTATACAGCATTATGGAGCAGTTTTCTCTGAGTTATACAGCATTATGGAGCAGTTTGCTCTGAGTTATACAGCATTATGCAGCAGTTTTCTCTGAGTTATACAGCATTATGCAGCAGTTTGCTCTGAGTTATACAGCATTATGCAGAGTTTGCTCTGAGTTATACAGCATTATGCAGCAGTTTGCTCCGAGTTATACAGCATTATGCAGCAGTTTCTCTGAGTTATACAGCATTATGCAGCAGTTTTCTCTGAGTTATACAGCATTATGAAGCAGTTTTCTCTGAGTTATACAGCATTATGCAGCAGTTTGCTCTGAGTTATACAGCATTATGCAGCAGTTTGCTCTGAGTTATACAGCATTATGCAGCAGTTTGCTCTGAGTTATACAGCATTGTGCAGCAGTTTTCTCTATCTCCCAATAATAACGAATCCTTTTTAAAAATTCCTGGATTCAGACGGTGTTCGGGATCACCACCAAAATCATTTGTTAATTGGCCCATTTGCAGCCCATTTGTCCAACCTTCCCAGATAATTTCATGCAAATCTGGGGTCGTTTTCCAGAAACAGCTTAAGTATTATCTCATTCTTAACCTTAAAATCAACATTTTATTTAACCCATTATTCTTCTGTTCAGTGCATTGTGCTAATTGTTTATTAATTATCACCTATAGTATTAATGTGTGTTCATATAAACATAAAAAGAATCATACAAGTATACACAGTTTTTAAAATATCACAGTTTGAAATTTCCAATTTAAGTGAGAATAGTTTAAGATGCACTTAAGATGCATGTGGAACAAGGCCCCAGTTCATGACTTTTGGTGTAAGGTTGCTACCCAGGGAAATTAACAAGCATTCTTTGGCCAAAACAATAAACATCCTTGATCGAGTCAATTAGACTGTCCTGTCGAATAAGACACAAAAGCTCATAATTGTATGCATGTTAATGAAACAATGAACTTATTCAATATAAAACTCTCGGTTGAATGATGACTAGATTTTCAACTAAAAGCTAATTTTCATGATGGCCAGTGAAACTCTGAGTAAAGTTCCCTGACTATTATGTGACTTACCTGACATTTTATGTTGCGTTATGGTAAATATACTGATCACCCATTCTAGCCATTGTTACTGCCAGTTTAATACATAGGATATATTTGTATCCTTTTATTGTCACAAAATTGTATGATTCTATATTTGATAATTTTCTTAAGCTTTTTTTTCTTTCACTTTTAGTTTAATTTACTGATATTTCCATGATTTTTTTCCCCCAAAATTGAATTTCCATGAGTTTTACCTGCAAGGATTTATTTCACATATTTTCCTCATTTTCAAGAGAGACTGGCCACCTGGATTTGGAATTTCTTACCTGCATCCAGGTTGCGAAAACATGTGGTCTTCATCATTATCACAGGCAGCACGGATCGGATGTCTTTTTCCGATCTTTCCCCCGGAGGTGCGTCAAATATCCGCACAAAATATTCGTGGATATTTTTCAGTCGCATTTTGATTGGTCATTCTGTCGAAAACAAGATCAGAACAAACATTTGCAGTGCAATAAAATAGGTATTACACAAAATGTTTTGCATACTGGCACAGACTCATTTTTACTAGATTGATAACTATTACTATTTCTATGCGATGTGTTATGTTTCACCATTGGCAATTAATGAATGATGGTCTCTTAATATGCTTACAAATAAACTTCAGTATATTGCATAGTGCAAACTAACAGATTTAAAATATTACTAATTATTGATAATTTACTTAATTTATTAGTAAAATTGTAGAGCTGTAATTTAACGCTTATGTAATAACTGAGCTTCAAAACAAAGCTTCATGTTTACATTGTATAAAGTTGCTTGTTTCCACTAACCCGACGGACCATAAACTTTTTTTGGGGCGTTTTGAAATTTTTCTTTTAAATATTAACGTTTCGATTAATATTCAACGTTTCGTTATGAAAGCAGTAACTAGACTGGAAATCTACCTCTAGATAAGTTATTTTAATATTCTATTTAAAGTAAATCATCAAAAATATTATGAACACTTGTATAAAATACATCAATTTTACTTACAAATACAGGTCATTCAAGTTGTTTTTTTCCAACATTAAATGCATATTATTTTATATCCATTTAAAATAAACTTCAAGCAACATAATATTAAACATGTTCAAGAAATCAAGAGGGTGTGATTAACAAAATATAGAGCTTTAAAGGCATATGTCATTATTTACTGTAAAGTTAGTATATTTGGTTTGTGGTGTATGTTTTTCTGAAAGATGAACAGGTTCAGTTATACAGTTAAGAAAAAAATTATCACCAATAGTTACAATATCCATGTTTTTAACAAATACCGGTTGATCTTGAAACTAAAAGTGTGTTATCATTTCGGAATGGAAAGTCACTGAGGACATAAATAGTATTAAGACATTACTTAAATATTAATGGAATCAAAGATATATTGAAAGAACAATAGATCTATGGCAAAGTTGGTTTAAGAACAAGAGGTTATACAAACAACAATTTCAAATATTTTCACATTTGTCTATGAATAACAAATATTAGAAGTTGCCTTTTTATTTAATCAAAATGAAGATTTAAATCTTCACCAATAATCTTTACAGCTCTGGTCAATGTGTCAATCAGGCAAAACAAATTGTTGCGTGCCGTGGGAAAACCAGGCTAAATGCATGTGCGTGAAGTGTCGTCCCAGATCAGCCTGTGCAGTCCACACAGGCTGATCTGAGATGAAGTCTCTTCTTAACATAAATCCACTGTAGGTGGAAAGTATCGTCCTGGATTAGCCTGTGCTGATCCGGGACGACACTGGATTAAGCGCACTTTTCTCACGACACGCCTCAATTATTCTTCGTAATGCTTGATTACTTCACTCAAATATGATAACAATGTAAGAATACAGGCTATGGTTAGTGTAATGGAAAACTGAAAAAGTGAAAATAGCGAAAATGTGTAACTGGAAAGAAAAGTAAAAAAACAACTGACATCCCAATTTGGCGCCCCTGACAGGTAAGGCTAACAGAGGGCTGTACTTGTGACATCCCAATTTGGCGCCCCTGACAGGTAAGGCTAACAGAGGGCTGTACTTGTGACATCCCAATTTGGCGCCCCTGACAGTTAAGGCTAACAGAGGGCTGTACTTGTGACATCCCAATTTGGCGCCCCTGACAGTTAAGGCTAACAGAGGGCTGTACTTGTGACATCCCAATTTGGCGCCCCTGACAGTTAAGGCTAACAGAGGGCTGTACTTGTGACATCCCAATTTGGCGCCCCTGACAGTTAAGGCTAACAGAGGGCTGTACTTGTGACATCCCAATTTGGCGCCCCTGACAGGTAAGGCTAACAGAGGGCTGTACTTGTGACATCCCAATTTGGCGCCCCTGACAGTTAAGTCTAACAGAGGGCTGTACTTGTGACATCCCAATTTGGCGCCCCTGACAGTTAAGACTAACAGAGGGCTGTACTTGTGACATCCCAATTTGGCGCCCCTGACAGTTAAGGCTAACAGAGGGCTGTACTTGTGACATCCCAATTTGGCGCCCTGACAGTTAAGGCTAACAGAGGGCTGTACTTGTGACATCCCAATTTGGCGCCCCTGACAGTTAAGGCTAACAGAGGGCTGTACTTGTGACATCCCAATTTGGCGCCCCTGACAGGTAAGGCTAACAGAGGGCTGTACTTGTGACATCCCAATTTGGCGCCCCTGACAGGTAAGGCTAACAGAGGGCTGTACTTGTGACATCCCAATTTGGCGCCCCTGACAGTTAAGGCTAACAGAGGGCTGTACTTGTGACATCCCAATTTGGCGCCCCTGACAGTTAAGGCTAACAGAGGGCTGTACTTGTGACATCCCAATTTGGCGCCCCTGACAGTTAAGGCTAACAGAGGGCTGTACTTGTCAAGCGTATCAAAAAACTTGAACTGTACATTAGAAGAATATTAGGAGCTGAAAGTGTTAAGCATATAAATATTTCAACAGCTGAAATAATGAAACTATTAACCGATGGAAAATTAAGAACGTATGAAAAGTAAAACGGTACATCAAACTAGGAAAGTAAATAACGCTAAAACTTTTAGGCAAATTAGAGTAAAAAGTTATTATATTCAACACGTTCCGGGTTAAACATAAGGCATTAGAAGACTGAAGAATATTTTTGACAGAATCTCCAGTGATTTTCGATGGTATTAAAACCGCAAAAATAAATCACGCTCAAACATAAACTGCTGTACAGTACTAACACTTAAGTCTACCATACAACACTGCATGTAATCTGACACCAAATGGATGCAGTATCAAAGTTAATAATCAAGTTAACAGCCATACGGAGCTAAAAATCTTTCAATAAGCTTTTATTTCATGGCACAATGGCTTGGGACGAACGTCAATATCAAGGCACGATTTACAGATTGTTTTCAAACATAATAGGATTTCAAACAATTATACTGATGACATTTTAGGCCCAATCATGGATCTGAAATTGGGAGCATTATGCTTCAACAAGCGGCAAATTGTAGAGTTTTTACTTACAGAGTAGAACATCAGGGTCCACAAGTAAAAAGGTTCTTAGTAGCAAATTATGGAGTTTTACTTACTACGTGAAATGTCAGGCTCCACAAATAAATTCTACATTTGAGGGGCGTCGTGGGAAAACCGGACTTAATGCATGTGCGTAAAGTGTCGTCCCGGATTAGCCTGTGCAGTCCACAGTCTAATCCGGGACAGCACTTTCCACTTTTATGTTATTTTCTGTTTCAAAGAAGTCTCTTCTAAACATAAATTCACTGTAGGCGGAAAGTGCACAGGCTAATCCGGGACGACACTTTACGCATATGAATTACAACCGGTTTTCTCACGACGCGCCACATTTAAATTCTAAGCCAATGAAAATTGTTGTTACATACAATATGTAGACGCTGAATTTCATTGGATAATATTAAAGATTTGACTCAGAACATTCTAAGGAAGTATGGCCGTTATAGAAAGAGTTATTATTTTCAAACTTTGACTTTTGTGGTGGCTATTGTTGCATGAATAACTGGTAAAATATTTCCCCTGCAAAAAATCATTTATTTCAACTATTACCGTATGTTGCTATACTAGAAGTCTGCAGGATTTGTGTCTGTGTAACAGTGTTTTAAGAGTGTGTCTTTTATTTGTTTTTTTTAAATCTCTACATGCAACAATATTGTCGAGTTAATTTTAAACTTAACCTAAGTTTCTACAATACGTGCATAAAACCAACAAAGTCCAATCATAGCCTTTACATCTCTTATAGTTTACATGTACTACAAAAACTTGAAAATCACTCGTTTTTTATTCCTTCCTCGTCACTGCATAGTTTTATTTGTTATAATATGTGTGATTTGTGATTGTCATTATTATGAGCATAAACAATTTATTATAAATGCATGTACTCCACACATTGTCGCGTTATTTCAAAAGATATTCCTTAGTAGAAAAATAATTTGCAAAAGTGATTCTTATCAAATTTAACTTTTTAAACTTCTTAACAATCAACCAAAGTTAAACAACAGAACAAAATTGATACAACTGTACTTACCAAAAGAATACGTTATCAATTTTCAACATGAAAACAGCAGTTGTAGAAGAATACATCAGTTGCACAAATGCCTTTTTTTTACATTTCTAACGACATTCCGTCAATATTCAAGAAGAAAGCAATTGTCCTGAAATTCTAAAATATGCGCAATAATATTTCAATCCATACACAATCAAAAAAAAAAGACAAGCAGGTGTTTTAACTAGAGCCTTTCTTCCGAGACTTAGAATGTAGGCACTAGCATTCGAGATAAAATGTATGTTTTTTTTTTGTTGTTTTCTTTTTTGGAATCATCTGGAACAGTTTTTGTATAGCAGGCAACGTTTTTTTCCCTGTTATGCTGTAAATTTTCATCTAATATAATTATGATCCCACAACAAATTCTTCAAAATGAACATGTTTTCCTGACAAACATTAATCCTTTGAAAGTGAAGCTGTGAAGGCTGTCTAACAAATAAACAGTAAAATGAAAAAGAAAAAAATGTCTAAAGTAAAATTATTTTTGTTTATTCACAAATATACATTTACTTCATTTCATTTTTTATAAAACTTTTCAACAATGTGTCATCACAAGCACATATCTAATAACACTCACAAACATGTTTAGTCACATATTTAACCAAACACTGTATGTGTATTTAATCTATTTACAAAGTTTCTTGTCATCCAATCCTGTGAAACACTCGTGTTTTCTTTTTATTACAAATACAAATAAAAATCCTAAAATTAAAAATGTTATGCAAACACAATCCAAGGCAAAAAGTTCAGTGGCCACACCAGCATATACAATAGTACATTAACAGACTTCTAGCTGCGAACTTGTAAGCATGAAAGAAAGTACATTTGCAACAATCGTACATATTTTATTCAGTTATACATACAACTTCATCTTTTAGTAATACATGAGACCCATTGACAAATTATTACATAACAGACTCTCGACAAATTATACATATATTTTATACTATAAATTGGAAATACTAGTTTAATATGTCCTCAATAAAGTGCATTTAGTGTTTTAAATGACATAATTTTAAATCAGTTTAAGCATGTTAAAATCGATGTCTCAGTGCAAAATTATGTTATATAACAAGTAAATGGCATACACTTAGCATAGTTTTGTGCTGACCCATTGATATGATCTCTTTAGAAAAAGTATCAATAATTTGTTGTAAGAAAAAATTATATTATATTTCGATTTAATACCTTTAATGAAAATTGTACATTAAGTGAGTTACAAATATTTCATAAAGAAATAACTTGGACTGTACATAGGAATATTATTAATACATATAATGCACCTATCAATATTTTCTCCCAGGGGGGAACGGCAGGCATATAAGGACTTTAGACCGAAAGCGATTCCAGAAGGGCGGGAATTTGACACACGGAATGATTCTGGGTCCCGCAAAATAGACTTTGGTCGGATTTCAGACCTGGGCTATTTGTTACACCAAGCATCTCCCACTGTCAGGATTGGCTATAGGATGGGGAACAAGACCCCCAAAAATAAAATTAGTCAAATTCCTCTGGGTTAGCCCACCACTCCCCCCACCCCTCCTCCCCCGGGGGAAAATAGTGATATGTGCATAATATCAGCTAAGTAGATGGTCCCTGTCGATGGCCGATTAGTTTTTCGTACAGTATTTTAATAGGATTTACTATCCAATTTCGTTTTTAGTAGTTAATGGTAAAATGTTGATATGAAATATCGTATGTACACACTTTTACTGTTTTTCACAGTTCTTATCCGTATAAGGGAAAAAGAAACTAGCGAATAAGGTAATCTTTGAGCATGTCCTACTGGAAATAGCAGAATAAAAATAGCACAAAAAATACTGGCCAAAAATTTGAGAATACATGTTCAACTTTTGCCCTTAAAAGATTTCAACATTTTGTTCCATACGCAATAAATAAATAGACAGGATATGTTACAAACAGTCTCTCACAGAAAAGCACTTGGAACTTGTTTAAGGAAAGGAAATCACTTTATATGATAAACTGTTTAACAAAATACATGTACCTAAGAAATATTTCTATTCTGAACTATTTTTTAATCTCTGTGAAAAAAATGTACAACATATTTGAGTTGAAACCAGTGGCTAAGTAAATGTTTTTTACCTTTAATATGTGTATTTTAATTAAGATAAAAACATAACACTCAATTGATTGACATATTTACTAGAGTATTTAACCATTCTGAAAGTGGAGCTTCTTGGACATTGGAAATCTCTTTGTTAAAACGAGTCAGGGCTGGTATTCAAAAAACTCCTATGGCAATTCTTATCTTGGGCCCTTTCCAGAAGCATTTTAAGCGTATCTTAAAAAAAGTTTCACGTAAGTTAAAATATTTGCTACACAATGTGTCACAAAAACTACATTGGTGAATAAATTGGTGAATCCGTTTCACTTGCATATACGATCTCTGTTCATAATCTCTAGTACTGGCTAAGAAAAAGTAGCACTTTTTGGACCAAAAATGGAGAGGAGATGTACATAATCAATGAAAACCAAAGACAGTACACACAATCCTCATAAAAAAATAACATATGAGGCACGTCGTGGGAAAACCGGACTTAATGCATGTGCGTAAAGTGTCGTCCCGGATTAGCCTGTGCAGTCCGCACAGGCTAATCCAGGACGGCACTTTCTGCCCACAGTGGATTTATGTTTAGAAGAGACTTCCTTGAAACAGAAAATACCATTAAAGCCGACAGTGCCGTCCTGGATTAGCCCGAGTGAAACAAATACTTTACCAAATTAATTTTCCTCTTAATGATAATGAGACATGTAAACAATATGTATAATAAAAATCTAGTTAAAAGTATAACACCTTAATATGCGAAAGTAAGAATATGTTTCCGATAAATTTGGCATATATCACTGAAAAACTACACAGTCACAGAATATATTTTGAAAATAGTTAAACGATTAAATCATGCCTATAACGTTCACGAGTATCAGGTAATGTTTCTGAGTTAAACTGAGGCAGTAGAAGGGTCCTTTCTATATTTGAAGCGCGTTGTGGGAAAACCGGTCTTAATGCATGTGCGTAAAGTGTCGTCCAGGTTTAGCCTGTGAAGTGCGCACAGGCTAATCCGGGATGCCACTTTCCGCTTTTATGGTATTTTCTGTTTCAATGAATAGTTTTCTTGCCATAAATCCACTTTAGGCGGAAAGTGTCGTCCCGGATTAGCCTGTGCGGACTGCACAGGCTAATCCGGGACGACACTTTATGCACATGCATTCAGTCCGGTTTTCCAACGACGCGTCACATTTAATGCCTCATTCTGACTTCATATAGTAGTGTGCTATATTCATAAGTTATATTACTATACAGTTCACTATTAGATTAAAATAATACATGGATGATTCCTATCACACACAAGTAAAAACTTGCAAAACGAATGAAACCTGGGGCCACATTCCAGACAGATCTTCAAAATGAATGAAACCTGGGGCCACATTCCAGAAAGATCTTCAAAACGAATGAAACCTGCGGCCACATTCCAGAAAGATCTTAAGTAAAATCTTATTCTTAACCTTAATATCTTAATTTTTCTTTCAACATTTTATTTCATATTTAAATGGCATTGTGGCAAATGTGTATGAATTATCAACTTATTATTAACCATTATTTGTTTTACTGTAAAGGGATTCACAAAATAATATGAGGCGCGCCGTGGGAAAACCGGGCTTAATGCATGTGCGTAAAGTGTCGTCCTGGATCAGCCTGTGCAGTGCGCACAGGCTGATCCAGGATGGCACTTTCTGCCTAAAGTGGATTTATGGTTAGAAGAGACAACCTTGAAACAGAAAATACCATAAAAGCGGAAAGTGTCGTCCCGGATTAGCCTGTGCGGACTGCACACGCTAATCTGGGATGACACTTTACGCACACGCATTAAGACCGGTTTTCCCATGACGCGCCTCATATGTAGTTTAAAAAAATAAATCATTACAAAAATTGCCACTTAAGTAAAAATATTTTAATATTAACTTTAGATGTTTCTGGAAGATCGCCCCTGGTCCTATGCCTGCGAAAGATCTCAATCTCAAACAAAGTCTGAACTTAAAATAATGACCAATAAAATCAGTGGTTTCATAGGCCAAAATTAAAATTAACTTTGTTTGCCAATGCCTACGTACCTGATGAAAAAGTCCCTACTCAAACGTTTTTTCTTTGTTTAATCAAACCAGTTATTTTTTTTAATTCCGAATATATTCTATTTTTTCTTTGGGTTAAATAAAATCTCGCTCTCCTTTCATTTCGGTCATTTTCCATTGGGTTAATAAATAAACTGTATCAGCTAGACCCTTGCTTATAATAGGCCATATCAAAATGCAATTATAATCATGTTTAAACAAACAACAGGCTGTTTGTCAGCATTCAATGTCTAATTAAAGTTGATTGCTAGCAAACAACGCTCCTATCAACAGACACCTGATTATATTATCAAAAGCAATGTCTGTGTTATACGTTGTATTTTGATGCTAAATGGATCACTAATAAATTTGTTTTGTTTAAAAAAAAAGAAAAAGACAAAAGTTGCCCATCTACCTACCCGTTACCAGAAACCTTGGGTAGGCAATGGAAAACAAACAATTTTTTAAGGTTGGCCATATCCGAACTGAACTTCATTCAATAATATAAGTGAAAACTAAGTTTTAGATTGAGAACTTTTGCAGCTTTATGGCCTGGGCTGGTTTTCACAAAGCATCTTAAGCAATTTCTTAAATATTCCACATGTAAGGATAAGGATATAATTATACTTAAGATGCTTTGTGAATACGACCCCTGGATCTTTATTTTATATTTACTTATCAGATTCATATCCTATCTTAATAAATACACCAAATAAGAGGAATAAATTAAAATACAATGTCCAATCAGTCACACTTATATATGTAACAACAACAGTTACCACGATGTAACATAACAACTTCACATAACAGATCCAATTTTTTCAGCAACTTTTGCGGACATTTTCCCATAAGAAAGAACTAGTAATAAAAAGCTTCAGACATTTATCTTTCAGCAATAAAAAAAATTATTTTCCTGGTAAAACTTTAATTAATGTCCCCCACCCCCCATCACCTTTTTTCCTGGAACAGCCCTCAAATAAACCAATATATTTCAATATATTTTCAGGCGCATATTTTACCAATCAATGTTCCATGCCTTCACATATTAAAAACCATGTCAATGTCAGGTGGGAAGAACACAAAGTACAAATTTTGGTAAAACATTGCCAGCAAAAGACCATCAATACAAGTCTGAACACAGCTGGAGTAAATAATCCTATTGTGGTACTGAAACACCAACCACATTAATGTTAAAACATTTCTAAGGATAAAATTATATATATATACATTTTATGCCATCTTCCTCAACAGAACTTTTTATCGGTCCATTCCAAAGGGATGTTCATTTCTATTAATACTGTATAATTACATGATTTCATAGTTTCCGAATTTCATGCTTTTTTATCTGCAGGTTCTTCAATTATTTTTTGTATGTATGGTAAACAATGAAAACAATTACCGTTTAGTTTTATGGAACAGTTTCATACGGTTTAAACTAAAGAAAGTGTTTTAAAGATGAACAAATGGTACATTTTACTATGCTATCAATGGAAAAGTTAAAGCACCATCGGTAGAGGCATAGACTGACACAGAAAATACATAATATAATTCAAAATATTTTCGTAATATAATAGTAACAAACAAAGGGGAGTCACTCTTTCAAAATTCAAACACATACAAGTTGTGTCCCTTTCATAAAATGTCATTTTCATATGCATGTGCTGTATACAGTATACATTTTAAAATGAACAGCAACAGTTGTCACATGTCTCTTAATCAAGATAAATAATAAGAAATGTATTCAACTTAGATGTAAATCATCTGATTTCAAAATTACCATTTTTTTACACTTGTTACAGAATGCCACTTCTCTACACCATAAACAACCATGACAATTTTTCAATGAATAAAGTTACGCGACACAAAATAATTCTGTGAAAATTAAAAACACTTTGAGGTCATATGAACTTTCAAGACCTTCAAGCCACGACAGTGTTCTAATTGGTGAGGTTTTAATGACAGTTAAATCTGAGACTTAGACACAGATGTATGTGCAAATGTATATTTGCTTTAATGCTAGATTGCACAGGCATTCACTTAGTCCTCTTTAAAGCAAAAATAATACTACTTAGTCCTCTTTAAAGCAAAAATAATACTACCTTTAAAAGTATTACACTTTCCAATTTAATGCTTACAAATGGACATTTTCATAATGATCATGATACTGTAAGTTCTTCCATGAATCAAATATAATAGATGTTTCTTATGTCTGCTTCCGTACTTTAATCTAAATGCAGCTTTGATTCATGGCAGCATGTCACTAAATTTAATTTCAATAGTAAATTTCAACAGTCACTTCTTTCCAACTTCCATGGGCAGCATGTTCAAACTTCTTTTTTGTTTTCAATGTGCCATCAGTAAAATTCCTGAATCTGTACCACAGACCGGCATCTTAAAATCAATCTTGATTCACAAGATTTGACATTCTTATGTAAGAAGAAGTCCATTGTTTCTAATACTAATTTCCACTAATCATCGTCTCTTCAAGTTGTTTGTAATCCACTCAAGTCCCTGATATAAGCTGAAATAAGGAAAAAGAACTATGCATATTTTATTTATCAAAAAGCATTGTGCAAACAGAAAGAATATGTGCTTAGTAGAAAAAAATTGGACAAAAGATAAAATTATATTAATATTTTTGTTTAGTTAAAACCCATTTGAGCCGTGTTGTGGGAAAACCGGGCTTAATGCATATGCGTAAAGTGTCGTCCTGGATTATCCTGTGCAGTCCGCACAGGCAAATCCGGTACGGTACTTTACACTTTTAAGGTATGTTCTGTTTCGAGGAAGTCTCTTCTAAACATAAATCCACTGTAGGCGGAAAGTGCCGCCCTGGATTAGCCTGTGCGGACTGCACAGTCTAATCCGTGATGACACTTTACAGACATGCATTAAGTCCGGTTTTCCCATGACATGCCTCATTTATTTTAGCCTGATTGTGTCGAAAGCCTGAGACTTATTGAGACACTTTCGAATCTGTTTCCCGGGTAGAACCAGTACTTGATGTTTTATGAGAAAGATCACTCAACACTCCTCGATTAGGAATCTAACCCAAGATCTCAGAATCACACAATGGACCCCATATCAATTACATCATTGCCACTTTAAATTTTATGTTTATATTGTCATACTAAGTTGGTTACAATCAAATGTTCTTCACAAAGACTTGGAAATGTTTTTAGCAACACCAGGTACATTTTCTGGTCCCATGACTATTAAAGATTTTAACCTCAAACAGTGAAACGTATCAACTTAAAATATTACTATCATTAGCCAATAAAATTCAAAGCTGATATGCAATAACCATTTCTATTTGTCAATATTTTAAGTTAAGACTAAGTTTGTGATTAAGATCTTACGTAGTCGAGCGGCCAGATCCAATAACTATCTTTAAGCTTCAAAATAAGCTAAAATAAGTGTATAAACTTAGTCTGCTAAAATAAGTGTATGAACTTAGTCTTAGACTAAGTTCATACACTTATCTCAGCTTAATTTGAAGCTTACAGCATGCCAATGGAGAATGAAACAGCTGAAATGTCCTACCCATCCTTCAAATCTTGGTATTTACACAGTTCAACAACTTTTGTGATGAACATTTTCAGTAAAAAACGAGGAAATCAACTGAAAAGAGGAAGATTCTCATGCCTTAAATATCAACCAAATTAACTGTAAGAATTTTCAATCAAACCAAGTGCCTACCCCTCCCCTGTGAGTGCACAGCAGGCCTGTATATGCCATGGGTGGTCCTTGACGGAGGTGAGGTTCAAGTGCTGACTGATCTCCGCCGCCGACATGGAGCCCTTGATGTCCTGCTTGTTGGCAAAGATGAGCATTGCGGCTTTCCTCAAATCCTGCAAATTTAATCAACAACAGCTAGAAAGCACTGTTAGAATGTACGCTTCTTATCTGGTCGTCTGTGCATGAACTATCATCATGATGAGCACTGCAGCTTTCCTCAAATCCTGCAAACAAAACAATATTAGTAAAAATATTCTGATCATGCAAAAGTCGATTATCAATAAGATCTTAAGATTGTATTTAACTGACTTTGGCCGGCTGTTGGCGAAAATGAGCACCACAGGTTTCCTCAGATCCTGATCAACAAAGAAATGTGGAATATCTTTTTTAATTCAATATATCTTTGCTCATACTTAATGGCAAATAAAAAACTGTACATAAAAGCGTATTAGAGGCATTTAACTGATTAAACCCCCTGGATTTACCAATTTCTTAGAAAGGGACAAAGAACTGGTGGGGTGTTCCACCCTGCTCCTATAGAGTAGCAGCCTGTAACTTGTTTGATCCTAGATCTTGCCCTTGTATATATAACCACCATTATAAGGCTGCTTCCCCTTTGAAACACCAGCCCCCAACACCCCAAATGACAAACAGTATCTGTTAACATGAGCCTTGAGGAAAGAATGGCAACATTATGACCGTGTTTCTGTCATTTTCTGATGCAAAAACTAAAGCTAAGAGAGTAGTATTAGCATCTTCTTTAGATTTGAGTCTTAGCTATTTTATTGGAGCATCTCCTTTAGATTTGAGTTGAACAAATTAACATGAATTCATGAGTATACATGTATTTGTTATTTCCCCATTCTTAAAAATGTAACAGCCCCCAAGGGTTTTAGTTACCTTCCCATAAAGTAAAGTGACAAATTAGGATGATATAATTATTGGTATATATATATATAATTAAATGTAGTTACAGGTAAAATGGCAACAAACTATATATGTACACACATTTACAGGTATTAAGGCATGCGTTTGCATGAATGGACAGTCAATTCCTGCATTTGCCTTATTCTGTTATTAAGATGGAAATTACGCATTACTTAATTACATGTCTTAATGAGATATTCTGAGCTGTAAATGTTCCTGTGTTGATATAATTAATCATTTCATTAGTTTTATACAAATACCTGATTATGGCCTGACATAACATTCTATGTGTGCCACCTTAAAATAGCTGTCACATGTTTTGAACATGTCTTCATCAACATCAAAGTAACATCATAGCGCGCTAACGCAATTATCACTCCAGTCGTTTTATTGACCTTCTCAAAGATCAGAACTGTTAAATTAATTATGCATGCATGAAGACGGCTATGTGCATGTGTTTCTTGTACTTTAAGCCTGCTGCTGCACAATGTAAACCAGCTGACAAGATACTCAATGCATCAGGGCTTCCATTAAGGGAAGTTTGGGAGTAATTTACTCCCAGTTTTTGTCACAGGACTTCCAAAATTGCAGCCCTGGAAGTTGCAGGGATTCATGGTGTTATATAATTACCACGGGCCCTCGGAGAGTTAACCCGGGTAACGTCACGGCCCCACTTTGGGCGCCAAATGTCACAGGGTGAGAAAATTGTGAGGCCAGTCCGGGACTCGAACCCGGGACCCCTCGCTTTCAGGGCGAGTGCTCTCCCGACTGAGCTAACCGGGCCGCCACACAACTTCTCCCCTTTAAGTGACCAAGTTCATGCCGTGACAATGAAAAAGAACTGGCCTTACAAACACCTTGAATTTTATACATTACTTAATTTCATTTCTGAAATACTCAGGACTTATGTAGCGCAATACCGTCAAAACTTCCAAATATTATGAGCAAAACTTCCAAAATCAGAGGCCAGGAAGTTCTTCCAGTGTCCAAAAGTTAATGAAAGCCCTGAATGCATACTGTGTGATACAGCATGCACAATTCATTAGTCTAACAGGACGTGCGCAAAATTTACGCTCTTAAACTACCAATAAGCAAGTAACAAAAAAAAAAATCGGAAAATGTAAATTATTGTTCATATTGTAACTGCCGAAAATGTTGTCTGGTCATGTAAGAATCAAAATAATTTTTGCATTATTGTTGCATTTGCATTATTGTTGTTTATCGGTTAATAAAAACCGATTTGTCAATCTGATGCGGTATATCAAACCACTCTGGCTTATGCCCTCATGGTTTAATTCATAAGCATTAGACTCAAAATTGTTGTTTATTAGCCGATAAACAACTTTAAATCGAAAATTATTTCTTAATTTCAAAATGCAAAATAATGGCAATAAAGTCTGAAGGGAGAAGCTATGCATATTTTCAGAAAATAATTCTAAGCCTACTGGTGTCACCTTAACACCAGCTGTTAAAAGTCCCTCTGTATGGGTTATCAATCAAATTTCGAACAGACAGTTTTATCTTCAACCAATTAAATACATATGTAACTTTAAGTAAACGTTCACAAATTTTATACATACAAATGTATTGTTTTCAAACAGTAAAGTCATTTGATAAATTTTAACAGAATGAAATAGTTTTTTAAAGTTATTGAATGACCTCTACTTCAATATACTAATACCACAACAGGGTTGTACTTGGCATTTGTGCTGTTCAACATTCTAACATACTTGCTTATTTTTCTATAGACAAAGAACAAAAGTACTGTTTTTAAACTATGCAATAAACAACGCAAAAAGTAGTCCAGATTCTGAGCATAGTAAAATGTAGTTCTCATTACAATTTCAAAAACAGTTGTCAAATCATGTTTGAATCAAACTAATTTTTGCATTATCGTTGTTTATGTGTCAATAAACAACTCTTTGTCTTTCTGATGAGTAGCTATTATTCCTACGCATCAGAGCTCCAAATCGTTGTTTATTGGCCGATAAAAAAGGATAAATTGAACATTATTTCTTAAATATCTTTAAAATTTAACATTGCTTCAGAATGGTATATGAGATAAACCCTACAAATAGCTTCAAATAATTCAAATCTGGTAAACTGAAACTAATTTTTAAGTTTCATTTCTGACTGATCCCCATACCTCATTGGCCATCATCTTGTACAGCTCTTCTTTGGTTATAGACAACCTTTCACGGTCGGTACTGTCAATGACTAGTATGATGAACTGAAACATACAAATACACAATTATAGATCTGCGAAATATGTGCAAAATCGACCGCTATTATCATATTACTATTACTGGTACAGATGAAAATTGTTACAAAATACATTGCCATTATTACCATACATGAACCTATTTTGCAAAGGGGTACTTAAAGTTCAATACTATAACTGGCAATAAGAAAATATGACTATAACTGACGGAAACCCTGGAAAACCATAAAAAGTACACACACAAACAAATTTATACTTTGGAATTACGAGTGTAAATCCATGCAATCTGTGCTTTCAGCCTAAGCATTGTTTCTGTGGTTTATGCGGTATCAATTCCAATGTTACCGTCGGGCTTTAAGTGTTTCTTAGGTTTCCGTGGTTTCCGCTGTTTAGTCACACCCACAGTACCTGAGTATTGGTGTAGTAGGTATTCCAGGATGCTCTCAGGGACTCCTGGCCACCGATGTCCCACATGAGGAAGTGTATGTTCTTCCACACGACCTCCTCCACATTGCTGCCTATCGTGGGTGAGGTGTGCACCACCTCATTCATCAAACTGAAATTATAAAGGGTGCCTAAAATCATACACCAGTACTACAAAATTGGCCATCAAATGGACCCAAAGCAACCAATCAATATACAACGTGAAAAATTCACGGGCTAGTGGATAGTGGATAAAGGTAATAGAAAACTCTACAAATTAGTTATCATTGACATCGATTGCCACCAACCAGGGTTGTCATTATTAACCGATTGCCAATCAAATTCATCGTTTAAAATCGTTTTTTTTTTTTAGGAAATTTAAATGTGCAATAGGTAATATCTCAAGGGGGACCCCAAGACCCATGGCCAAATCGCTTAGATTTAGATAAAAATCGCTTGTTTCATTTGATAATGAAAACCCTGCATCAACTGAAACATATTCACAGCATTTCAAAGGCTAGTGGATACACGCAGTGGAAAACTCTACAAATGTGGTGTGTCGTGGGAAAACCGGACTTAATGCATGTGCGTAAAGTGTCGTCCCGGATCAGCCTGTGCAGTCCGCACAGGCTGATCCATGATGGCACTTTCCGCCTAAAGTGGATTTTTGGTTAGAAGAGACTTCCTTGAAACAGAAAATACCATAAAAGCGGAAAGTGCCGTCCCGGATTAGCCTGTGCAGACTGCACAGGCTAATCCAGGATGACACTTTACGCAGATGCATAAGACCGGTTTTCTCACGACGCGCCACAAATAAGTTTTTTTGCACTCGCACTTTTTAACATTTTGATATCACACCTGCATTCATATACAGTAGTAAAGGCTATGGCATCGGGTAGTAATAATGCCTGAAGTCAAGCTGTCCAACAACAAACTTTCTTGCACGAAAAAACTCCCAATAATCGAAAAAGGTTGTCTTTAGAAATTTCGATGAAAGAATGACCGAAATAATCCAGTCCTGAAGGGGCATGAATTAAATCAAATTCACCAATAAAGCAAAATATATTACAAGTAGGTAATAGGAAAAGCAATTCATTCAGTAAGGCCTAAAAAAATAATAGTTGTGTTTTTGGTGGCATGGTCAAACAAGAGGGCCAAATGCCCCTGGGTCGCTCACCTGACTTTCATTAGTCGAACAATTTTCCATGTGTTAGATTTTTATACAGATATGGATATAGTGGTGAGCGAGTATTTGTCGGACGAAATATGCATTTATTTTGGGACAGCTTTAATTCATGAATAAACTCAACGATGAAAATTTGCTTGTAACATCCTGGGTTGATCACCCGTTTGTGTATGTAAACAAAATAAGTTTCACTTATGCCCATGCGCAACTATTGAGGCCCTGAAAGGGGTATATTAAACACGGTCTTTTTCACGTTGACAGTAGTATTTTCCGGACGTTTTTTTTTAACAGTGAAATATATGGAGAAATGCTTTATAATTGTATTTAATCTGTATTAGACAACAAATAAATAATCAGATGCGCAATTTATATCTAAATAATACCACTTTATCAAATGATTTAGTAATTACTAGAGAATATAAGTAAGGCGTTGAAACAAATACGGAAGCATGACGTTTTAAAGAGTTTACCAGACGTAACGTATCTATGTAGCTACTACACACGTCCTTAACGTCGTAGCGGGTTAAATAATGTTCTGCCAGAGTTCGTCTGCTATAAGGAGCAGACAGCCAAAACTATCACAAATGTTTGGGCCCCAAATTGGGATTTTATCGCGCATGCGCACGTCATTTTACTTCCCCAGACGACAGTAGGATGCGTTTCAGACTATCAACGCAAACATGTGGGGTTTTACCAAAAATAAACTCACTATTTTTGAAGAAAAACGAAACATACTTGAAAATATATGTGTTTATTTGTATTATGATGATCAAATACGAAAAGTGGTTACGAAACGCGAATATTTAAAAACGTCCGGATAATACTACTGTCCGACAAATACTCGCTCACTGCTCACTCGCTCACTGTATCAAAAATGTAGGGTCAGTAGGTCAAAAGTTCTTTTTTTTTATTTGATTGAACACGACTTTGGTTTGTGTAAATTATCTGTGGGTAATTTTACTGCATTTTATGACCCCCACTTCTAAGAAATGTGATTCCTCTTTGTTTTGGAGCAGTTTAAGTAATGTATGTTTCTTGGACTATTTGTAGTAGTTCTATTTCATGGTCTGTATAAGTCCTGAAAAAAATTATGGTCGGACGGCATGAAAAAATTATGGTCGGTTTGGCCACCTGAAACATAACTTTTTCTTTTTACGCCTAAGATACGGCAACTTTGCAAATCACTGAAATCAGTGATAATAAGAGATCATTGTTGGCACAGATGAAACATTCTTCTAAACCACACAGAAAGTAATTGAATGATCACTGCACCTGCTCAGATGGAATGAAAAACTGCAACAAAGGTGTAATTTTGAAGTTAACAAAGCCCAGCAGGAGCACTGATGCATACTAGCTGATGCATGCTTCTCGTCACAAGGGTCTGTTTCATTCACCTTAATCATTATGTACAACGTTTGAGGCATGACTCAAAGCGAAAGAGCCTCATTTTAGGGAAAGATTTAAGATCATTATGTACAAGAATCTGCACAAAATGTTATTGAATTTCAAAAGATATAATTATTGAACATTGTGGTTTAACTATTCCAGATGGGCAGCAAGGGAGTGATGGATCTTTCCCTATAATATATCCTTTTGTAACCATTATTAAGAACCACATGGAACAAGATTTAATGTCCTGTTATTTACCATACTGTGCCTTTTCACGCATTTGTACATTGTTAAGCTTTTCCATACAAAGTATGTTGTGCAGATTCCCTCACTGGGATAAACAGAACTTCCAGTAATTGTTTCAGTGACGAATGACAATGACTGTAGCCTGGATGAATTGGTCACATCTTGTACATGCTAGGAAAGCTTCATGTCTTTTTACAGGCAAAGAAATCTGACATCTGTTGATCTTTCTTTGTACGTACTGCTACATCCTACAAGGAACGTTTTACATGCAAACAATGAAAGCAGGCATCTTTCGTGTACATGTATCTTTTCTCATGCATTATTCTTAGTTTAAACCTATTTATTTTAGCTCGAAAAAAACTGAAGCTTACTGAGACACTTTAGAGTCTGTTTTGTGGGTAGAACAAGTACTTGGTTCATTTTTGAGAAAGATCCTTGGAACGCTCCCAGAGTAGGGATTAAACACATGACCCTCCAATTGCAAGGCAGACGTCATATCCAGTACACCATTGTGACTGTTAATTTATTATTCTTCACAAACAAATAACATCAGCAAGACATGGAAAAACTAGAAGAAAAATAACTTGCCACTCGCAATTGACATTTTTTACATGGACATCTGACGATCGCAAAAGTCAAATTTCTTGTTATATGTGATTAATACTTGGTCAACAATACCTACCTGTGTGCAGAAATCCACACTATTAAGGATTTGCCTTATGTAGTATATTTTAATTAACATAAGGACATGAAAGAAGCTT
This sequence comes from Congeria kusceri, assembly GCA_027627225.1. Taxonomy (NCBI): domain Eukaryota; kingdom Metazoa; phylum Mollusca; class Bivalvia; order Myida; family Dreissenidae; genus Congeria; species Congeria kusceri. The sequence continues at coordinate 12,473,167 of CM051038.1, forward strand.
TTTCTGGCAATAGATCAGTTGTGTTTCTTAAGGCGTAAAAAAAATAATGTTTGTTTCAGGCAACCCGACCTACCCTAAAAAAATGCCCCGACCCTAGAACATTTTATTGGGTTTGTCAGATTGATTTTTGGTTTATTTACATTTTTCAATAATTAAATGTGTTTTTGGATAAATAAGTGTTTTGTTTTTATAGTATCCACTTATAAACAATGTTTAAGGATATTACTGATATGTTTTGAATATTTATTCAGTTTTAGAATCTTCAAGTTGAACATTTACCAAAAAAAAAAAAAAAAAAATCCCGACCTACCTACCCTATTTTTTGGGGGCATGTTACCTGAAACAAACATATTTTTTTTACGCCTAAGCAGTATGCAATATGAAAGCCAATCGTAAAAGAGAACTTTACATGGAAGATTTAAAATAAGACTTAATTTTTTGTTACAAACAGTTTCAAAATCAATTTCAACATAGATTTTCTTACAAATAAGTTCATCAGTCGTGAAAAAGCTTTACCGATATTTACAAATTTACATAAAAATCAACTTTCAGAGCAAAATATAAAATTTTCACATTATGACAATGATATTTTTACTTAAGCTCCTCTTTAAGTCACAAAATTACATTTTAATAAGTTAAGAGCTTGGTGAAGATCATTCTGTAAATGGGTCCTTCTTAATTACTTGATACTTACAACTGGTAGAGTATGGTAGTCTTTCCTGCATTGTCCAGCCCCACTATGATCACCTTGTGCTCTGAAATAAAAAAGGGAAGCATTAAATTTAATGGCTACAAATTTGCACATTTGGCTAAATTTAATTCTGCTTGGCAACCTTATAAAATACCCAAAATGAGAAAGATTTAAACCTTTCATGTAAAATTGGCTAAAGAGTATTATTCATTATAGAAGTATTACATGTTAAGCAGCCGCGTAGGAGCAGGGGTCGCAGCTCCAATATTTTGGGAGTTAAAACATAAACATTTTTTCTTAGAAAATTATCATTACTGTAAGATTTTTAACTGCTCTGCAGCTGTTAAGAAAATATGCCTGCTGCTGCCGCAGCTGCATTAGACATCGGGCCACGATCCTGATCAATAAACGTGTCAGGAATCTTTCAAGATTCGGCGGATTACTGCTTTAACTGCAATTGAAACACGAGGTAAGATACCACAGTTATGCATTAGGAATTGTCGGATAATTTCTCTAACTCTAATTGAAACACGAGGTAATTCAGAAAGTTTATGCGTTGAACCTACAGATTACTACCCTCTATTTATTAAAACAATAACCTTTACATGTTTGGCCAATAAATATAATTTTGCATTCGGAGGTTGCCGAAATACTGATGAAAAGAATTTCCGATAATTAAAATGTGTAACTGCATTTACTTGATAAAATGCTCAAGTTCTTTTTATTGAAATTAACATGCAGCTATTGTACTGTTTCTTTCTTAAATCCAAAGTTCATTAAATTGATGTTCCATTTAAGAATTTATATGACCTAGAAAAGTGAAATAAAATATCAAACTGTATACAATATCAAACTGTATATCTTTTAGCAGAAAAAAAATGCAGGAAAATCCGTGTATTACATCGACATTAAACAAATCTCGTCTGGAGGGGAAACACCTCCTGCACCCACCCACGCGGCCCCAATGTTTGTGAGCTTCCTATGCGATCTCATCGACATTAAACAAATCTCGTCTGGAGGGGAAACACCTCCTGCACCCACCCACGCGGCCCCAATGTTTGTGAGCTTCCTATGCGATCTCATCGACATTAAACAAATCTCGTCTGGAGGGGAAACACCTCCTGCACCCACCCACGCGGCCCCAATGTTTGTGAGCTTCCTATGCGATCTCATTGACATTAAACATATCTCGTCTGGAGGGGAAGCACCTCCTGCACCCACCCACGCGGCCCCAATGTTTGTGAGCTTCCTATGCGATCTCATCGACATTAAACAAATCTCGTCTGGAGGGGAAACACCTCCTGCACCCACCCACGCGGCCCCAATGTTTGTGAGCTTCCAACGCGCCTGTTAAGTAAATGTATTATTACAGAAGAGATGAAAGTTGGTCCCCAACCCAGACTCTGCTCCTATTGAAAACTACCCTGTTCAGTTTCTTTCACTAGTTGAACTTTGCACAGACATAGGCCCGGTAGTGACATATATTATGTAATATTATATTAACTGTAGTAAAATACACCTTAGTGATCAGAGCTATTTGAAACATGCCAAAAACGTACTTGAATGACCTATCAATTGAGACATCTAATTAAAGTCATGTCTCAGCACTTATTGGCCCATGTAATTAAGACATTCTTACAACCCTTTTCGACATATTTCTCCCTAAGGATATAAGGGCATACCTTACTAAATTAGCACTGCTTTGTTTTGACAACATGATTAGTAACTGCAAAATGAAAAAACACAGATGTGTTAATATAAATCAGGGCAATTATTTTTTTGAAGGTAATTATGTAGGTAAAATGTGTCCAATTTCAAGAATCAAGTACATGTAACATTACATTAACCACACAGATAAATATTCCCTGGTGTTTATCATCCCAATGAAAAACACACAGTTTAACCATGAGTAATAATCGACCAGTCTAGTTTGGAAGTGATAAATATTGACAGGAACATGTCTGCACAATGACATATCAAATATGTTCAAATAACAATACATCATACATAATGTACGAGTTTCTGCATATTTGTTAAATGCTCTGCAAATGGTAATTTGTGTTAATAGAGGTATAGAAATTTATTGAAAATTAAAAAAAAAGATTAGAAGAATATCATAGGTACAGTAAAAATATTATTTCTAGTGCTTCTGAAGTAAGCAGTCGGAAAACAACTTTTATGTCATTTTGAACTTAAATTTTATAATAAAAAATATTGTTTGACACTTTTATAAGTATATTAGACTAGTACTTCATTTTTTTACAGGATGCCAATATTGGAAATGGAATAAATCATACATGCCATACGTCCCGGTCTCGCCGGGATTGTCCCGCTTTTTGCGAGGTTTGTCCCCCCGTCCCGCTCAGATGCATTTTGTCCCAGTCAATCACAAAAATCGATGTTAGTGTGCAATAAAAGTTGCATTGGGCCAAAAATTTACTTCTTATCGTTAAATCCTTAATTGGTTCCTATGACAACAATGCCCGCTAGCCGCGTGTCAACGAGGAGCAGGTATGATAACCCAAACAGTGGTTTATTAATCCTTTGTCACGCTTTCGCGGGATGGTGGTCATAATTATAATCCATGGTTGCTAATTGCTGGTAGTCATCACGTGGAGGGTGTAACTGTATGTTCAGGGCTTTCCTTAGACTTTGAATTTCAAGAGTCAATGACTCTTGGGGTCAAATTTTCAAGAGTCAAAATCAAATTCCCCAAGAGTCAGATATAAACCTTCAAGAGTCAATGCTTTATGGGTAGTTTCTTCGGTTTTCTTCGTTTTATTATTATTTGTATTAATTTATTATTTTTATTTTATAATTTAATATTATTTTAATTTATTATTTTTTTTTTTTTATTAACTTAATATCATTTTCTTTTTAATTTATTTAATTTTATCTTCTTCTTATTATTATTATATTATTATGTATTATTATTATTAGATCTATTATTATCATTATGTATCATTATTATTTATTATTACTATTATTATTTATGGAATTATCAAGACGATTTTAGCGTATTCTTTTCATACTAAAAAACCACTGATTTTTTTATACGAAATCGCATAGATCTATCATGTACAGCGATAAAATATAAGCTTTCCTTCCTAAAAAAATATTCGTAGTTACGGTCTGCAAATATTGTTTTAATGTTACAAAGTATATTAATAAACTGCAATAAAATAATTAATCAAATGCTAAAGATCGCGAAGTTTTTGCACTACGAAAGTTTTATACAAAAAGAAAAGATTTCAAAGTTCTTGCACTACGAAGTTTTTCTTCACAGATGACATGTATATTTTGTAAAGCACATGGTCGATACACGCACACTTTCCATGCGTGGAACGTGACGTCGTTTGTGTCAGCATAACTTTCGCGCGCTAGAAAACAAAGGATTTACATTAAATACACAGACTATTAAAAAAGGTGTTTATGACACTCGAGCACTAAAATTGAATGTTGGATATTTCGGTTATAAGAAATGTAACGTAAGAGTCAAAATTTTCGCTGAAATTGGATTCCAAATTTTGGAAAGATATTAATAATTTTGCCTGATATATAAACGAAAAGTACTTTAAAACAATGCCTTTATATTTAGGAACTAAACTTAATGTGGATATTATCAACAACGGAAGCGGTGAGTAAATTGTGTTTTAAACGTTTAATGGTCAGGAAAAAAATACTCTAACGGACTCGTACATTAACTAAAGTGTGGATACATGTATATTACGCCGATAGGTCGATTGTTCACGTCATTGGAAGCGTATATAAGTATGCATTTTAACTGGTCGATAGAGATTTTTCTGAGTGACAAAATTCCACCTAATGGGCGGAGCTACACGGTAACTTGACCGCGGATGGACAGCTTCTATTAAACGACTGACTCCGCCTCCAACCAATAATCGCGGTGTTTTATCAAATTTGACATCGCTGTTAGACTGATTGGGATAATCAGCCAGCCGAGTTATACTGTATAATGCGAGTCCGGAAATTGCCCCGGGTAAAATGTGACGCATGAAGTAATTACCTCGCGAGTCAAACAAGCGTATTTTGAAATTTCCACGCGTCAAAACCCGGGAGCTCAGGTCAATGGAAAGCCCTGATGCCATAGATCAATACTGATCTGAACGACAATTATGTTATCGATTCAGCTGTTTTGTTTTTCATTGTTAAAGAGGAAATGTCAACTGCATATCTTTGCCATACAGATACATAATTTTGATGTTATGCGCTACCAAACTTTTTTCAAAAGTAAAGATCTCACAGTTTTCTGCGCTACCTAGTTTTTATATGGCAGTTAATATACCCACGTTTTCCATGCGGATGACATGACGTTGTACATGTCAGCATTATTTTCGCGCGCTTTTCTTCAGCACAAAAGATTTACACGAAGTGCAAAATGTATATGTGCATTTTAACATTTGATGCACGTTGGCATGACGTACACGAGTACATTTTCCTGCCGTTTTTTGCAAGAACAAAGCATATATAATATACATGTTTTTAAATCAAGATTTTTATACTTCATCAATTATCCAATCAATACTACGTGTTCAATAGTGTAACGATTAAAAACAATTAAAGCACTAAACAAATGCTAGTAAGAACATTATTTATCGAATAAAAAAGGTCCTGTAACTAGATTGAGTGTAACCTTATGATTCGAACAACGAGAAAAGTGGGTTTGAATGTGACGTCACACTGGATATAAACATCCGGAAAGAATTATTACTTTCAGTTTCACAACAATGATGCTTTAGCTTTTAAAAGCTAAGGTATACCGTATAAACGGTGACGTTTCGTTAATTTAATTTTGTAAGACGTTTTCATAAAATGAAAACGTGTTAGCCATAGTAAGCGTTTACATGTATTCATGGGCTTCCCCAGGCCGTTTTAGCGGGGCGCTTAAATTTTAACTTGAACATTCCCGGGGCGCCTTAAATTAGTACTGCACGTATAAACATCGCCCGGGGCGCCTGTATTTTAGCAATTAATCAGCTATGTTGACTGAAGTAGGCCGACAGTACCTGCTGTGAAAACTAATCTCTTGCGTCATAAAGGCAGGTTTCCACTCTATAAACATGTACACCCACTCAACCAAGTCGGTTAATGATCAAAGCGAGTGTCACTTCGCCAAAAATTTTAATAATTTGCTGTTATTCATAAGCCGCAATCAATCACCGTGAAGCACCACCCCTGTAGGCGAAGTTTCATTATGCAGTAAAATCGATATAAGCTATTAGAAACGCTCAGGTTATCTTCTATGGAATGACGTTATCATTGACGAATCGGTGCAATCGGCATGTATCCACACACAAGTAACCTCATATTCGCGTCAAAACAAACCCTCGACCTTTCGTATTTTATAATATCCACACTTATTTATTTGCTAAATTTAATAACTACAATAAAAAAATAAACTGCAAAAACCAGGCTAAAATACACTAATATGAAATAGTAATCGTAAAAGCCTATCCAGTGTTACTGTTGTAAAATAAGCTGACTTGTTTTACATGCATGCCATGTAAAACCCGTGTTTTCTACAAAAGAGCGCGAAATGTCTGCTGACAACCACGACGTCACGTTCCAAGCATGGAAAAAGCGTGCATTTACGGACCATGTGCTTTACTAACATTTGACGCGCGTAGGCACGACGTGCACGAGGAAATTTTTCCGCCATTTTGCACGAGCAAAGAATATATTATATAAATGTATAATTTTAGTCAAGATCTTTACAATTCACCAATTATCCAATCAGTACTATGGACAACAGTTGTAACGATTAAAACAGTGTTAAAACACTAAAACAATAAACGCATGCCCATATGAACATAATTAATCGAAAAAAAACAGGCTCCATAAGTAGATCGAGTGTAACCTAAATATTCGAGAACGACGAGAATAGTTGGTTTGATCATGACGTCACTGTGCGAAAGGGATGCGCTATGGACATAAACATCCGGAAAACATTATTAGTTACTTTCAGTTCGCAACAAAATTGACACCCGATGCTTCTAAAAGGCTCGAGGTATACCATTTTAACGGTGATGTTTAATTTCGTTGAAACGTTTACAAAAAATTAAAGCTGTTTGCCTAAATTTTAAGAGCTAAAACGCACCAGATAACGTCATTTGACACATGCCGCGAAAAAAATTCCCACGTAGGGAGGGGATACCACTCCCTAAGCCACCCCTCTCGGGACCGAAGGCCCTGTGTATTGTATACATGTATAATGTACATGAACGATATGACAATTAATACGATCCATGGGTCATGCTACAAAATAACAATATTAAGGTGTCCCGCTGAGAAGTCAAATGTCCCGACGATTTTTTGTCAATGTCCCGTTTTGGCCTGAACAAATTATGGCACGCAGGGCTTTCCTTAGACTTTGAATTTCAAGAGTTAATTACTCTTGGGGTCAAATTTTCAAGAGTCAAAATTAAATTCGCCAAGAGTCAGATATAAACCCTCAAGAGTCGATGATTTGTAGGTAGTTTCCATTCGTTTTCCTTCTTTTTATTATTATTTGTATTAATGTATTAATTATATTACAATTAATAATATTATTTAAATTTATTAATTATTTTTTTTATTAAGTTATTATTTTCTTTTTAATTTATTTAATTTTAGTTTCTTCTTTTTATTATTATATAATTATTACTATTAGATCCAGTATTATTATTATTAGATCTATTATTATTATTACTAGATCTATTATTATTATTTATTATTATTATGTATTATTATTATTATCATTATTAAGACGATTTTAGCATATTCTTTGCATACTAAAAATACCAATGATTTCTTTTTATAGAAATTGCATATCATGTACAACAATAAAACGTAGGCTTTACTTTCCAAAAAAATATGCGTAGTTACGGTCCGCAAATATTGTTTCACTGTTAAAAAGTTTAATTAATACACTGCAATAAAATAGTTATTCAAATTCTAAAGATCGCAAAGTTTTTGCAATACGAAAGTTTTATACAAAAAGAACAGATTTTGCACTCCTCGATGATATGTTTATATTTGGTAAAGCACATGGTCGATACATGCACGCTTTCCATGCGTGGAACGTGACGTCGCTTGTGTCAGCATAACTTTCACGCACTTTTCTAGAAAACAAACGATTTATATGAAATTCACAGACTATTAAAAATGTGTTTATGACACTCGAACACTAAAATTGGATGGTGGATATTTCGGATATAAGAAATTTTACATAAAAGTCAGAATTTTTGTTGAAATCGGATTCCAAATTTTGGAAATATATTAATAACTTTACCCAAAATATAAAGGAAAGTAATTTAAAACAATGCCTTTATATTGAGGAATGTGGATATTATCAACAACGGAAGCGGTGAGTAAATTGTGTTTTAAACGTTAAATTGTCGGAAATAAACATACTCTAACGGACTCATGTACATTAACTTAAGTGTGGATATATGTATATTACGCTGATATGTCGATTGTTCACATCATTGGAAGCGTATATAACTGCGTTTTAATTGGTCAATATAGATTTTTCTGAGCTACAAAACTCCGCCTAATTGGCGGAAATACACGATAACTTAACCGCTGATTGACAGCGTCTTTTTAAATATTGACTCCGCCTCCAACCAATAACCACCAAGTGTTTTATCAGCTTTTACATCGCTGTTTGACTGATTGGGATAATCAGCCAGCCGAGTTATACTGTATGACGCAAGTCCGGAAATTGCCCCGGGTCAAAAGTGACACATGAACTAATAACCTCGCGAGTCAAACAATCGTATTTTGAAATTTCCATGCGTCAAAACCCGGGAGCTCGGATCAAAGGAAAGCCCTGGCATGTATGAATAAATATATAATTATATTCTATTATCTAAAAAAATTACTCTGTAATTTATAATCTGAAGGGCAATCACAGACTTTTTTGTATTGTAATTTGTAAATCACAACTGAAAACCCCCAACACAACTTTTTATTTTTATATTTGTCATTAATGTGAATATTCCCATATACCAAAATATCATGTCATAATGATTATGTTTTATGTTTAATTGGTCTAAACTAGATTTTTTGTGTTGGGCGTAAAAAAAATAAGTTTGTTTCAGGTAACATGCCCAACAAAATTAGGGTAGGTATGTCGGCATTTATTTTAATTTTATTTTTTGGTAAATGGTCAACTTAAAGATTCTAAAACTGAATAAATATTCAAAACGTATCAGTAATATCCTTAAACATCGTTTATAAGTGGATACTATCAAAACAAAACACTTATTTATCCAAAAACACATTCAATTATTGAAAAGGGTAAATAAACCAAAAATCAATCTGACAAACCCAATAAAATGTTCTATGGTCGGGGCATTTTTTTAGGGTAGGTCGGTTACCTGAAACAAACATTTTTTTTTTACGCCTTGTCAATATTGTGTATACAAATTAATTTCACTGTGATGAGTGATGCTAAATACAATCACTGATTGGCTTTTAATAGGTAAAACCACCACAATAATAGCTTACCTTCATTGGTGAATAAATTCCATAAACGCGAAAATAACAACCCCATCTTCAGTGTTTAAAATTAAATGTCTTTTGTTCCACTCAAATGTCACATACAAATATTTCACTGTAACGTAAAATTCAAAGAAATTAAATAATTTTTATCAGTTTAACATTTTCTGTTATAGAAAGTAACAAAAGAACGAAATTTTATATTAGGTCATTTCTGACTAATGTAGGAATTCCGATTTTAGTTACATGCACTAACAATATTTAGTTGACACGATATGACGGAAGTGATCTTGATGAATCTTGCGCATGCGCAATGAACCGGTGATCAGAATTTCCTGTGAAATGTAAACAAGTATCATGAAGTAATTTTATTATTAAAATACATGCTATTCACCACGTCAGGAAGTGTTTCCATTCAGTATTTGTTATTAGATAAATGAAAAATATGACCAACCAGTTGTCATTGTATCCTTTTTACATATTCCCTATTTTAAAGCTGCTCTCACACAGTGCTTTGTTTCATCATAGACGTAGTCACACTCGGTGGTTACATTATAGGTTAGCTTACCATTTACGTGTATAGAGTACATCTTTTTTTATATTAGTGTACTGCTTTGGAAAATGGTATTTATTAGTGAAGGTATATTTGTCCAGACCATTATAAGATATGCGTTCCATTGCACAGTTTGTATAGTTAGGCTATACAAATTTGATTCTATGTTTAGCGTCCCCGTGATTTTTCGAAACCTACCAACCAGGCAGAAAAAACATGTTTCTTTGACAACTTATTTATGTCAGTGGTACAAGCTAAAGCAAATGTTAACTTGCAAAATTATTATAACATCATTTTCAAATTGGGAATCTACATCAACTGAGTACTTAGCTGTGTAAATTGACTCAAAAAGTTGCACATTATTTTTTCACATAATTATATTGGTAAGAACACATACATTAAGTCAATTTTTTTTCCAAGATCATATCATGTAGGTTGGCAAACCCTGAAATTTACAACAAAGAATACATATAGTTACTAATATGTTCATAATCACAGACAAATGTTAATTATTGAACATAAATTAAATTAAATGGATACAAATTTTAAAGTGTGTCCTTAAAAGGACAATACAAAGTAGTAACTTAATAAGACAATTCAATTTTTTTAGATATATCTGTTGGAAAGTTACTGACAAAATTCTTCCACCAACAATATTCATTCAAAAACCAAATATAACTTGAACTAAGATCCATTACTTATATTATTTACAATGGCATTCACTTAATGAGATAATTATTTAAGGAAATCACCCAAAATGTGTCGTTATAGGCATATTTACCGCTTTCCAACTAGATTTTTCATTTTGTCAAACACATTTTTTTATTTGTTCAGGCATCCAAAAACCAACCAGCCCAGGGACGCTAAACATAGAATCAAATTGGTATGGCCTTATGTTCATTCTCTGAATATACTTTACGTAACCCCATAATTATTTACTTTCCACACATCTTTCTGCATCAGTTAAACAATTAATAAATTGCACACCACCTCTATTTTAATTCCTGTCTCCTTTCTAGCTATTTACTTAGGTTAACAGTGTTAACCTTACACTTAGTTAATAACGCTGAGTAATAGATTAAGTTTGTTATTTTATAGCAATTTAACCGATAATAATTTTTATAATAGCATTATGATTTCTATCCGAGTACCCTAAGAAATGATTTGTTCTTTACTTACAAGTAGATGAATTAAATAAGAAATAAATAAAGTAAACTGAAAAAACCCAATATATATTAGCCCCAAATTTTGTCAATTATATTTGGTAACTGTCAGTTTGTAGCTATTGGCTTTTAAAGTCGCCGTCCAGAAATATGTTAATGAAAATAAAACTTTGCAGAAATTGCTTCTGATGGACATCTAACCGATCAAATGCAAAAAAACGCATTGAAATCAGTAACATAATAATGTTTCTAGAACTTTTTATAGTATAGTTTTTGAACGCGATAGCTGGTGATGCCTCTGGAGTAAATCATCATGTACATCATTGTCTATTCCGTTCGTACCAAGCGTTTTCGAACATAGACATTATAAAATGCCATTGGTAAATAAGAAACAGTTTTCAGTCGAATTAATGCCATTAATGTTCATTAGAACTTATGCCAATTTGCGATGCATTGAATTATATTCTATGGACTGCGGCTTTAATCAGTCTGAAGGCCAGAGTTTTTTTATTTCTTGGTTGTCTGACATTTTTGGAAAAGTGTCCGGTTGGAGGAGGGTAAAAAAGAAAAAAAGAAAAAACAACAAGACAGAATTGAGTAAATTAATGACTAGAATTTCACAAATGGGCAGTGATATTGAAATCTTTATGCATTATTACTTACAAAAATGATATTACACATCATTAACTTAATCACTGCATGATGAACATGACATTAATACCAATAATAGTAACATTAAAAGGCAGTCTTTATCATATGAAAAATAAAATATGCTAACACTTAAACACAGTACGTCAGATATCGCTGGGCAGTGGCCACATTATATGTATAATAGCCTATTTAATAAAGTGAAAACTAACTGAATATATCTTATTAATAAATCAATATACACCAATGAAATATGTTAATTATAATATTGATATAACATTATATCTGTGTATTTAATACAATGATTCTAAGATCATAATTTGTTTTTACTGACTATTTTCTTCTGACGAAGTGTTGCATGATGTATAAAATAACAGAGAGCAGATCATATGAATCGTATACAGTCACAGTGCATGTTACATAAAATATAGTCATTTTTTCAGCATTTTTAGCTCACCTGAGCACAACGTGCTCATGATGAGCTTTTGTGATCGCCTTTTGTCCGTCGTTTGTCGTGCGTCGTCGACATTTACCTCGTTAGCACTCTAGTGGCCACATTTATTGGCCAATCTTCATGAAACCTGGTCAGAACATTTGACTCAATGATATCTCGGTCGAGTTCGAATCTGGGTCATGTGGGGTTAAAACCTAGGTCACTAGGTCAAATTGAAAAAAAAGCTTGTTAACACTCTAGAAGTCACATATTTTACCCTATCTTCTTGAAACTTATGCTGAACATTTGTTCTAATGATATCTCAGTGAGCGACCCAGGGCCATTTGGTTCTCTTGTTTTTCATTCCGTTTATCAGGTTGAAACCCTTCACAAGGTCATTTTTACGATATCAAGTACATTGTACGATATTGAGTACATTATACCAATTTTTTTTGTTTTGCTTTTTGTAAAAAAATCAGGTCGGCAGATCCGAGATTGTCGGAGAACCAAGAAATCAAACAAGATTCTGTGTTTGATCAACACAGATGCCCTGGTTGGTACTGGGTAGCCCATTTCTTAGTCCAAATTAGGTCAGGGTCAAGGTCAGAGGTTGGGTGATATGGGTGGATAAGTAAAAACTGTGGCACTTTTGAATTACTATAAGTACAAATTAGTTCAAGGTCAAGGTCAAATTTAAGTTGAGTGATATGGTTGGATTAGGGATGGTCATAAGCAACAACTGTGTAAGTATCAAAGTGTTGTAGTAAGCGGTGTTGGTGCTAGACAAACGGTAAAATCGACGTAACCTTGTCACGTACGGAAGGATGGACAGAAGGACAGACAGGACTATCATTATATGCCTCCTGCATCGAGATGCCAGCGGCATAAAACTCTAGCCTAAGGTAAATATTGGAGAGGCAATGATAGACTTTTATTACGCTTCAGGGTAAAGGTCCTCATAAACTAGAACTACAAAATTGAAATTTATAATGGTACAATATTGACAGGTGTTCACTCCTTTACATGACATTAGTTTGTTGTCAGTATGGTGGTTGGTTCAAAACAATTTGAGTTTTGTTGAAATATAGTTTTCATAAACAAGTAGATCAAAATGAGAACTTATTTAACTATAATTTAAAAAGTGAAAGGCATAATAAATGATCTTTTAAAAGCTGTAAACTTAGTATCTACAGTGCAAAATAGGAGTTCTTGCACTATGATGACAAAATGTACAGAACCTCTATATAATTATTAGATTATTATGCATGTAAAATTTTTTACTTAACTGATCACTAGAGATATCCAAGTGCCTTTTCAAAGTGCTCGTGAGGCAGAGATTGCCCATGGAACATTGAGTGTAGATGCGGAGCCGAAACGTGGGGGCACAAAAAAAAAGATGCATGTGGAGCAGTCTACATTGCAAGTGTAAGTCATGAAACCTGATGCATGTTTGTAATGTAAAAGTATGTAATACTAATGATAATAAAATAAAAGCCCAAATAATATGCGTTTTTTTTTTATTGTATCAATTAATTAGAAATTTTGAATTATAAGAGATACCATTAGTGTGATATAGCTACTCTTCCATAGGTCCACCAAAAATAGAGAAAAGATTAATAATATTAAAATTTCAAGCAGTAGTATCACAGTTATTTCATTTCTTATCAAATCTACCTTTTACTGACAAGTTTTTAAGTTTTGCCGTTGCTGATTAAATGCATGTATTAGTTCAGTTATAAAATACAAGAAAATGTAAAATTCTTTATTTTTTTCAATTTAAATTTCAGACATTTTGAAGCGCAAGAGGCTAGATCCCTACGTGTAGCAGTGAATTCATTTTTCGATCAGTTGTCATTGGTCATAAAAACAATAGAGACATTTGGACCTCCGAAGCCAGTCAGATCAGAAACTTGAAAATCTTGCATGGCATATAACCCTTTGGTTTTGTAGAATGGGGAATTTGAAATGTGGAGTATGGGGAACCTTTCATGTTAAGGGTTTCAATTCGATCCCAGCAAGTGTTGTGCTTTCTGGCTTTGGACGATGAAGTTAAATAATTGAAGTTTTATTAATAAGACCAGAAGGTTTGGTTTTTACAATTACTAATTATTAAGTTTTGTAAAATGGTCTCTTGAATATAACCACATAGAAGCATGCTAGAAGTTTAAAGACATTATCAAAACTTGGAAGACCAAACTGTCAAACAGATAAATTTTGAGACACAGATTTTCTGTCACTGTATCATTAATAGATATGTGTATCATGTGTGGATATGTTTTCTTAGTTGATTACGTTTTTGGTAATGCAAAATAAAAATATACTAAACCATGTATGGTAATGTTTAAAAAAAAATAATAATCATAGTTTTTTATTGACCTATTATGTACAAAAATTCACAGACACCAAATAGGTAGGCCTGTATAATGTTGTTACTATCATTTTGTTGCATAATACATATATCTTCTCACACATTCATTTGCAAACATATATGGACATTTAGTGGGGTTTTTTTAGGGATAGGACCGAATAATCAAATATTCGAATATCGGATAATATTCGAATATAAAAAAACTAATATGAATATTCGATTTTCAAATTTATTTAAAGAACAAAATTTCTTTTTAAAAATAATGTTTTGTTTCCAGTTTGATTGCAAAGTTAACATGAACTCCAGTCGTATTTCCTGCCTAGCAGGTGGGCGGGGGCAGTGTAACGTTTTCACAACACATGCCAAACATGTCCAATTAACGACAATTTATAATTGGCAGGGGGGGGCCACGTCTTTACAAGGGCCGCGAATTAACGGTTTGTACAAGGCGCGAATATGACGCATTGTATCCACAAATAACAAAACTGGGCCATGTTGTGATAACGGTTTCACAATCAGCACAAGGCGTACATTGTTATTTATTGTCCTTAAGTGACATCTATACGGTTAACTTGTTTACAGTAAATTACAATTACTCTCTAAGTAAACCAATCAACATGGATCCACTATCAGCCAATCGATTACTTTAACAAAATTAGCATGATCTGGTCAATCTTAATATACGTCACTTGTAAATTATTCTCCATTATATCAACACCGTATATTATACAAAAGTCTTGATTAATAAACAGTGCCACCATCATGTGCTTGGAAGTACTTTACGCGGTCATTAGACAATACCCAGGTCGCGTGTAATCTATGTAATGAGAAATTTGTGTTAGGAACGATTAAAAATTAATTAACAATACATTTAACAATATCTTACATTTCTTTATATTTGCCTAACACTCACTAAGTTATAGCGCTCATTTACCACTGAAACAAGGTAAAACAACTACGTACACGTTGTATATATATTTCGGATAGGTTAATATTCGGACAGAGTGCCGTATATAGTAGTATTTACAAAACGAATATTCGAATATATCTGAATACCTAAAAGGAATATTCGAATATTGATTTCAGTATTCGGTCCCATCCCTAGTTTTTTTATCTGGAGAAATACAATTTGCAGAAGAGATGACAATTTCAGCTTTTATTGTGTCATGAGCATTGGATTTTCACACTACAATCTGTCAGATCATACTGGCACAGAGTTTGTGCCTAGCAAGATTTTAAAGGGTCACTCTCACAGTTTGGGGTTTGAAAAATATTTTTCTAAAAAATTGTAAGACAGAAATTTATAGAATCTAACAAAAAATGTTGTCTGTTATGCTGAATTGGTTTCCAAACATATTTTATATATATTTATTATGCCTTTTTGTGTGAAAAACATACAAGGGTATGTCTACCAGGTAACAAACTTTTCTCGAAAAATAACAGATATTCATCAAATGTCTAACTTTGCACGAGCAATGTGCTTTCCAAACCTTGAAATATTAACAAGAAATGTATTATAGAACAGGAGGTCAGTTTTATAAATTATTTCTCACAGCCCAAAACTGTGAAACTGCCCCTGTAATCCATGCCGTATGTACATCATAATGTACTTCATTATTGGATGATGACTTTATATGAGGCGCGTCGTGGGAAAACCGGACCTAATGCAGTACGCACAGGCTAATCCAGGACGGCACTTTCCGCTTTAATGGTATTTTCTGTTTCAAGGAAGTCTCTTCTAAACATAAATCCACTGTAGGCGGAAAGTGCCGCACAGGCTGATCCGGGACGACACTTTACGCACATGCATTAAGTCCGGTTTTCCCACGACGCGCCACATATTTACACTTTTATTGGAATTCTGATATACAAAACAACAACAAAAAACCTGTATAAGTTACATGCAGCACCTGTCTCTGTATGTAAATGGTAATTAAAACATGATATAATGGGTGTGACCTCACAGAATATTGAATATTTCAGCAAACTGGAATATGAATTAACACTTAGACGAGGTGAACTGTTAAGCATTTGTTAACACATTGTTAGACTTTATGACAATGGACATTATCAGTTGCACCTACAAAAAAAATTCAGAAGAAAAATCAATAACAATAACCCAATCGGTAGTATTGTTTCTGCGAGAGGAAATATTTTTTAAACAATATGGAAAGTACCAGTACATTTTCTAACAGAAGAAAATTTAATGAAGTAGAGATTTTCAAAGCATGGTTAAAATCACAAACATTACTAATTGAAACATACATGTACCTAAATAGAGTGGCCTTGTGCCTTTCAACCAAAGTTACTTGAAACAAAAACTAACTGGCAAAACTGATTTTTGACGTGCTTCAACTGTACATGAAGCTGGGCAAAAGCTATTTGTATTTGCCATGGTAACAATACACATATAATGATACCAGATTTCCAATGCAAGCAAAGTTCAACAATATATTGATACAATGTTTAAAAAACCCATACAAGTCTGTATATTACCACAAAAATTGTTAACCAATATGAAACATGTATCACAGAAAAGACTGTTGAGCATTTTTTAAAATACACCAATCTTCCTTAACATAAACAATAGCTAACAAGGGCCAATAGTCACCAACCCATTTTAGACTTAATAATAAAGAATAGACTTAGACTCAATTTGTTTGCACATATGCCCAATACCAATGTTGCTTATGGCATAACTAAATTGTTCAGAATAAATAATGTTGAATTTTGCGGAGGTAAATAGTAAGTAAGATTCAAATTTTCAGCGTTCTAAGAATAAAATAGTTTCAAGAATATTTTTTATTCTCAAGGCTTTAGTCTAAGAATGGGTTGGTTAATACGGCCAATCTATAAATGAGCCGCGTCGTGGGAAAACCGGTCTTAATGCATGTGCATAAAGTGTCATCCCGGATTAGCCTGTGCAGTCCGCACAGGCTAATCCAGCACGGTACTTTCCGCCTACAGTAAATTTATGTTTAGAAGAGACTTCCTTGAAACAGAAAATACCACAAAAGCGGAAAGTGCCGTCCCAGATTAGCCTGTGCGGACTGCACAGGCTAATTCGGGACGACACTTTACGCACATGCATTAAGTCCGGTTTTCCCACGACGCCCCTCAAATGTTCTTCACAACTTTAGTTTCTTCGTTAACCAATATACATGTTTTAGATATGGCACAGCAACCATCCTCACCACAAATGTACGATATGTACACAATCAAATGTACAATTATATCTCTTCAGTGACAAAGTAAATGCACAACCTAAATTCTTACATAATTTATCAGTTTTAATACATGTTATGTACTCTTCTGTGACAGTAAATTCACAACCTAAATTCTAACATAATAATTGATCAATTTGAATTCTCAATAGTCTTACAGAACATTCAATTAAAGTGTCACAATAGTTACAAAACACAATTGTTTGAACACTGACAAGCAGTCCTATCATTTATGTTAATAGTTAAGTTTTTACATGTATTTTTAATCACGTTTTCCCATTAAATTGAATTCTAGACATGGAAGTAGTATAGCTCAAACTAATTGACCCAACATTCATGAACTCTAATTGCATAATTTAAATGGACTTGAACAATTTCAGTATTTGGACTGACCAAAAAGAAATATATTATCAAAAACAATTCCTTTGTCAGGACTCGAACCACATCCGCCACTGTAACCACTCGTCTATTCTGACTGACCATCACTGTGGTGAATTTTTTAACACTATATAAGTGATACACATGTTCTCCAAAATACTGACACAGAGCGCTACAAACACTTTATAATTTTATCCATTTCAGTTCATGAATTTTCAATAAACGACACTATATTTCCAATATATTTCTTTGTCAGTAGTGTTATATTGCATGTTTATATAAATTGTATTTTTCTTTTTGGGATCTATGACAAAAAATTGAAAATTGTTAATTTTGGCAATCCGTGAACAGGTTCCTTAAACACTTTAATTATTTCCTACATTTTGTTTATTTATACCCTGCTTAGTTTGTGCATGTGTTTCAAACATTGATAAATAACTGCATTAAGAGTGAAATAAAACTAGATTTATTGAACATGATATCAATATGGGAACAAATTTATTTATCAACTTGTAATATATACATTCATGAAGGGTACTATAAATTGTGTTAGCAGTAGTTACTTCCCCTTCAAAAAACACTGACTCGACCAAGTTATAATGATTATAATTTGTGTTTGATTAAAAACAATTTTCTTTTCACATCTTTTGTAATTTTGGGTAGATTTAACTTTCTTTAAATAGACAGAAATCACAAAGCAAATTACACTAAATCAACAGATAATGCATATATATAAATACATGCATGTACATAGACAGAAATATATATATATATGTGGAAATCTATACTGTATACAGCTTCAGACCTTTTCTACACTGATGATTGGAACAGTGAGTATTCAAAAATGAAGAAAACAATGCCTTTTCTAAATACCAATGTACATGATTATGGACTTTGAAACTGACAACAATACAGCACAGTGTAAACTTTTGTCGTGGAAATAAAATGTAGCACAGTGTAAGCATTTCTCATGGAAATAAAATTTAGCACACAGTGTAAGCATTTCTCAGTGTAAGCATTTCTCATGAAAATAAAATGTAGCACAGTGTAAGCATTTCTCATGGAAATAAAATGTAGCACAGTGTAAGTATTTTTCATGGAAATAAAATGTAGCACAGTGTAAGCATTTCTCATGGAAATAAAATGTAGCACAGTGTAAGCATTTCTCGTGGAAATTATACTATCAGACAATTCGATATATTTCAGCTATTCAAGAAGTTGATTGTCATTCTAATTTCTGTGGTGCAGATATTTGTTATTTACAGGTAAAAACCAGGTTTTGCAAAAACTCGTAAGGAATTTGGTTTTCAAATTTGATCAAACAATATCATACATGTTTTACGATAATGTGAAATAGGTACATATCACAAGGTATTCCAGCTCACATTCAGGTACACTTGGTCCCTGCAAGTGTTTTTTTCAATCATCATGTGTATATAAAAAAAAATTGTCAAACTATATCCCTTATTTCAACAGTAGCTTAACACTGTTTTGACCAACGATATATTGGGCAATGATGTCACTGTGATGACATTTATGGCATCATGCTACTTCATGTTTGTTTTTTTTGGTACTGTATATTATTAACTTTAATGAAATATGTCGTAAAACAATAAGACAAACAGAATACTAGGGTTGGGTACTGAAACTGATAAATTTATCTTCTCAGCCTGCTGGATAAACTTATCTTCAATACAATTCATCCAGTATTCTCTATGTACCGTACGAGCACATAGTTTTTGTCGTGGTAGGATTACTTCAGAAACCGAGCATTGTATAACTGCTAAGTGACTTTCATTTCAAACTGTAACTGTTTGTCTGCTGAGCATATCTCAAGTATAAGATACTTCTTGTCATTTTTAGCTGCCGGCACCAAGCACTTTCCACTTGTTGGATTGTAAAGTTGGTAAATCATATTCTGAAAAGTTGAAGAAGCAGTTTATATTTCTTATCACATTCTGACAACTTATACCGTTAATGTTGAGTGTTAGCGTTCATAAAATTCAAACAAAGTCGTGAAAATACATCAATCTTAACAGCAACAAATTTAACTGCTTGTTTCCGAACATTTTTGGGGGTAAGGATTTTATATTTACACAGTAAATGAAGCAAGTTATAAATTGTACCCATGAAATTTATTACTATATTGAGCAAAAAACAACAGTTTACAAACAACTGTTTATGCTGCATACATTAAACTTCACGCAGCCCTAGTGGACCCTGATCTTTTACGTTTTACACACATTACAGATGGACTTCATTTTCAATATACCATTCATTGAAAAACAACAAAACATCAATTTTACATTTGAAGGCAGCAAAACAATAATTTCATTCATTGTTTCCAAATTTTAACACAGCTAATTTTTGGAAAATGCATTAATTAATTTTTTATCAAAGGAAAAAAGTCAAAATACACAATGTAAGATAATCTACCATGTGACTGTGAAACTATGATGTTTAAATACACTTAAATGTTACCCGTATCGACCATATCCACGCTTGTTTGACTTTCAAGCCATTGCATTTGCCGAGCTTCACGTATCCACTCTCGCCCGCTTTGTCCGTGGCATCAAGGCAGAACTTCTGTGACATCATGAGCTCCTGATTCGAAGTTTCATACCAGTCCTAGGAAGTCAATTTATGTAAGGTTAACCCAAACTTTGTTTACAGAATTCAAACAAATGTTATCTTGCCTCGTAATAGCTGTTCCTCTAGCATATTCATTTGTAGTTGAGTAAATTCAAGCGTTATTGCTTTTTTGTTAGTTTTAAGAATCACACGTTAGTTATACCATTTTTTTCTATAACTGAATTTATCATGTGTTGTAAACTTCTGTGTTTTAACTTAAATAATCTATCTATCTAAACAGACAATTATACTAAGAAATAACAACCAATTGTAATACTTAACAATAAAATAATTTGTACAACTAGGAGTATCCATATTTCCAAACATTTATCATAGTTACTAGAGATAAAAAAAAACATGTTTCAATACATTCAAAATTAGGATCTATTCAACAGTGATCAAGCAAGAGGCCCCATGTCTACAAAAGATCTTAATCTAAAACTTAGTTTAGATTTAAAATATTAGCCAATGAAATTCAAGGCTGTTATGTAACAACCATTTCTATTGGTCAATATTTTAAATTGAGACTAAGATCTTACTTTTTCGAGGGGCCTGAAATGCTTGCTTTTCATGTTGACTCAACAGTGTGGGTATCATAAGCGATATGCTTACCATTTTGCTACTGACACATTCTCCAAGGATAATATTAACATCTCTCGCAGCAGTACCTCCCTCAGGCACAAGGCACAGCAGGCTGGATTTATGTACAATCTGCCCAAAAAATTGAGATTAAATGAACAGACATTACTCACACAAACAACCATGTCCATTATTGCTAGATAAACACAGTCTTGCTGGATACAGGAAAGTAAACCCTGGGAATGCCTGATACAGACTAGTAGAAATTCCTGACCATTGTTGATATCAACTTGTAAACCTACCTGGTTTTGTTTGATATACACTTGTAAACCCAACAGTCCATGTTTCATATAGACCAGTTAACTTGCCATGACATGTTTGATATCAATTTGTAAACTTACCTGGCCAAGCTCGATACAGACATGTAAACCTACCTATAAATGCTTGATATACTTTTATCATACCACTATGCTGATATCGGCCTGATACAAAGGTGCCTGATATATTTTTTTATATCAGGTCACTAGCGTTTATATCAGTCAATGTTAGGAGGTACGTCATATTATTCGGAATCAACTATAAAGTCAACTGTTTCAGTAAAAATGAATCAGATTCAACAAAACAAACAATTTGATACCAAGAACGTATATATATTATTATTTTGAATCTTCATAAATCACAAAAACTTTATTTTTTAAATATTCACATTAACCCGCACTTTGGTAGTGAGATGACGTCATCTATGGAACACAATAAATCATCCATACAAATTTATTTCAATACATTCATAATCAATGCTCTAAAAGTCACTACAAAGCATCAGTTTATGTTGAACCAAAAACATTATTACCAAAAATTGAACACACAATAGTCAAATACTGTCAATATTGACAAGATCTTGGAAATGTCAATTTCAATACACAACTCCAAAATGGCGTCTCCAAACAATTCGGCGTTATGTGTTCTCCGATGAAATTCATCATTGCAATCCATTTCAATTCGCATTTCAGTATTTTATGAATGAGCATGCGTGTAATCTATGTGTTCGTAGTGAAAACAGTTCACTTATCATTACGAAATGTTAATAATAAGGTATTATTCAGTCAACTTTTAGACATCCATAACTACATGTATGTGAGCGTGTAAAAGTAGGCTCAGCAAAATCAGCGCCGCCCTTAGTTTTTAAATATAAAAATACGCTCGTTTGGTGATATTTTACGAAAAATGTGGTATGATAAATAGAAAAACAGGTTACTGCCTGGTCTTGTGTAATATATCAGGTTCGGCACAAATAAAATTAACGGCTCGGCAAGCCTCGCCGTTATATTATTCTAAGCCTCACATGATATATTACACAAGACCAGACGGTAACCTGTTATTCTCTATATATACTAGCTGACCATGACTAATAGATACTGAATTTTAAATGAACTTGGCCATGCTTTATACACATACAGTTATATTTACCTTCCAATGTGTTTAAAATGATTATCATACACTTACCTGACCATGTTTTGATATAGACTGGCAAAAAATGACTGATACAGAACAGACTTACTACTACATTCTGACACTCGATATAATTAATAAATAATGTTCTATCTATCGTTCTTTATCGGCCAATAAACAACGTTTAGAGTTCTGATGCATAGGAATGGGTTTAACTGACATGCATTAGAACGACAAAGAGTTGTTCATTGGCCGTTAATGCGAAAATTATTTTGATTCTAACATGATCTGACAAATATTTTTGCACTTGTAATGAGGACTACATTTTACTACACTGCATTCAGAATCGGAACTACTTTCTGCATTGTTTATTGGGTAGTAAAACAACGATAATTTTGTTCTTTGTCTCAAATTCAGCGAGTATCATGTTAGAATTATCATTAACTAACCTGAACATACTTGATACAGACATAAAATCTTACCTGGCCATGTTTAACATAGACCGGCTCATCTTTCATGTTTATTACAGGATGTTTGCCATTGTTTGATTCGCCCGGCACTTGCTGAAATTATTTTGAAATAATAAAATATACATTTAATGGTTTTTTGTTATCTCAGATGATTCACATCTTCATGATTTTGTAAATATATTATTATTATGGGTGTTACACCAGGGTAACCAATTTATTTCACTTTATTTCACAGTATCGTGCCGATTCATACTTGCTATACTCTATATTTGGCAGAATATAGAAAACAAAACAAGAGCTGTCTCTAATATTCATACCGCTTTGTCAGAGTTATGGGCCTTGGTCAGTGACCTTACATAATGACCCCGAAGTCATGTGTGAAGTTCCAGCTGAATATCTGTAGCAGTTCCTGAGATATGTACTTGCACTTGAATTTTCTAAGTACAAAAAAGGGGCATAATTCTGCTAAAATGCTGGTCACAGTTATGGGCTTTGGCTAGATACCTTATATAATGACACTGAAGACATGGTGAAGGTTTAATTGAATATCTTAGTAGACATAGAGATATGAAGTTGTGGCACACAAACTTTAAACTGAATTTATTGGTACAAATAGGGGCATAATTCTACTAAATTGCTGGTCAGAGTTATGGGCCTTCGTGGTAACCTCACACAATGACCTCGAAGACATGTGTGAGGTTTCAAATATCTGCAGTAGTTACTGAGTTATGAACTTGTTGCACCCAAACATTAACAAGAGCGTTATGCCGACACCAACGAACGAGTGAGTAAAATAGCTTGTACTATTCGGTGAATAGTCGAGCTAATGACTCACAAATTTTACTAATTACACATTTATGTACTTCAAATACCCTTGCAGATTCTTTAGCTTAAGTTACATTTTTTTCATGTCTAATACAGTGTTACATTTTATACTTAATTCAGTGTCTATGTATTTCAAATACCCCTACAATCTCTAAAACTTATGTAAGCTATAACGATGATGTTCACACTTACCAATTCAGGGTACATGTGTTTCAAATACCACTTAAAAGGTTTGCACTTCAACCTCTGCCTGAGAGCAACTCTGTCGGAAATATCACCATACTCGACGCTTGCAGCAAAGCTTTTTGTAGCATAGAAATGTTGCTGAAGTTAAAATGAGGCCTGTTGTGGGAAAACCAGGCTTAATGCATGTGCATAAAGTGTCGTTCCGGATTAGCCTGTGCAGTCCTTCTGCCTACAGTGTATTTATGTTTAAAAGAGACTTCCTTGAAACAGAAAATACAATAAAAGCGGAAAGTGCCGTCCTAGATTAGCCTGTGCGGACTGCACAGGCTAATCCGGGATGACACTTTACACACATGCACTAAGCCCGTTTTTCCCACGACACGCCACAAATAAAGAATTAAAAGTAGTTTTTACATACAGTAACCATCGGAATACAATGTTTGCACATTTTACCTGGAAATGTTAAGTAGAGTGTGCTTATTATACTTGAATGTTACCGTGACTATAAAAATATTTTCTTAAAATACGCATTTTAAAATTAATAAGAAGCAGCTTTGAATTTTAACAAGAATAAAAACAATTTAGACAAACTAAACTTTAAATGAACTAGCCACAGACTTAAGGAATTTTAGGATTTTAACAAATTTCCTTAAGATTGTTACTTATGAACTATGTGGAAATAAACCCTGAACCTACTATGTACTCATCCATCCAGACTTTAGCTACCCGGACAGAATTTCGTAACATGGCATCTTCACCGTTTGGAGACCCGTATGGTCGGCGTTGGCGGAAAATGTGACCTACTCGAGAACACGGCATGATCTCCAACTTGCCCCCACACTGCCAGAACTGATGTGGAAAGTACAGGATAATGTCCTTTTTTTAAATATGATCATATACCCCACACTGCCTACACTGATAATATCCGTTCTGTTTTTAATTTTTATAAACAAGGTTATATCCACAAACAGTAACAAAACTGATGTGGAAAACTACAGCATATTTTTTTTTTTTTTTCCAATTTTCTAATGAAATCATAGCTCCAGTACTAACAAAATTGATCTGGACAAGTACAGTTTATTTTCTTTCCATTTTCTAAACATTCTAATGAGATTATAGTCAACAATATTTCAAGAGTGAGCAGATAATCATAACAAGAGCTGTCAGAGGACAGCGCGCTCGACTAATGGAAGTATTCAGTTGGTATATATTTTGGATAGTGGAAGGGGCATACAGTTGTTAAAATACAAAACTTTTAAGTGAAGCCTTATATAGTTTATACATTTTTAGAACAAAAACTTGAACCACAATATCTAAGTAAAAAAGGGGCATAACACTGTCAAAATACAAAACAGAGTTATTAGTAATGTTGCCCCTGATATTAGAGTTGATGACAAAGGTTAGTTCCAAGTTTCAGGTGAATAGTTTTGAAGATACCAAACTTTTGAATATAATCTTTAAACAGAAAATCTAAGAGAAAAGGGTGCAAAACTGTCAAAATACAAAACAGAGTTATGAGTAATGTTTCTCCTGATACTGGAGTTGATGACAAAGGTTAGTTTCAAAATTCAAGTAAAAAGCTTATGTAGTATTGAAGTTACAAAACTTTTGAATATAAACTTTTATCAGAAAATCTATGTGAAAAAGGGGCATAACTCTGTCAAAATACAAAAAGAGTTACGGGGAATGTTGCCCTTGATACTGGAGTTGATAACAAAGATTAGTTCCAAGTTTCAAGTGAATAACTTATGTAGTTTTGAAGTTACAAAACTTTTGAATATTAACTTTAACCAGAAAATCTAGGTGAAAAAGGGGCATAACTCTGTCAAAATACAAAACAGAGTTATGGGGCATGTTGCCCCTGATACTGGAGTTGATGACAAAGGTATATTCCAAGTTTCAAGTGAATAACTTATGTAGTTTTGAAGTTACAAGACTTTTGAATAAAAACTTCAACCAAATTCAGACGTCGACGCCGACGCCGGGGGTAGTAGGATAGCTCACCTATTCTTCGAATAGTAGAGCTAAAAATGTAAGCATAAGGGTATGTTTTAAGAATTTACAATAGTTTCAATTTGATACAAAATTATCAGAATTTCACTATGGGGACTGAAGATGAAAGATGCTAATACAATGTCATATTAATCAATGACCTAGCGTCAGAGGTTGGATGGGATCAAACTTAATTTGGTAAGTGGGGCAAAAAATGCCGATGTAGTTAACTTTTGGGCAAAAAATGCACGCTTTTAAAATTTTGCTATGGGATGATTGGGATCGTGGATGACACCTATATATGGCCAAATATGCAAGGTAAACTAGCCTTATAGGGAGACCCATATACCAGCCTTTCATTATTTGCTAAGGTTGCAGACTATTACCCGAAATGATATCTCCAGGTTTTCTCCACCCCATGTGTCGAGGCCTGCGTCATACTCGCCCATATCCCTGAAGACCTGCCTGTACACTGCAAACAATCCACCTGCCATTGTAGCTGTCTCGATCGGCTGGATAAAGTTTTTCTCGTCTGCAAGAAACAGAAGAACACTAAAAACGTGCAAAAGCAAAAACTTAGAATTTAATATATTAATTTTAGTACATCACCACAAGGCAAGAAGTCTGCCAAACTAGCAACTGCCTCTCCTGTGACACTTGTGGAATTATTATTTAACAAAATTATTTGCTTGGATTCAAATACATGTGGCATTATATTTAATTTTAAACTCAGAAGTAGCCATATGCTTCTGTTCATTGAAAAAAGTAATACTATGATTTATACCATAACAATAACATCTAATATGATATCAGTAAATATCTTTCAGACTTATATTAATGGAATAGGTGGACCAGCTCTATAGATTAATACATGTTGTTTTATATAAATTTATATTTATTAGATCTCTGACATCATAAATTAGTTGTTTAGAATAGTTTGAATACGGGCCACATAACCTCTGACATACTTTTGAAATAATCTGGTGACAACTGCTCCCATTGAAAATGCAAACCCCAGTTAAATCCGCCTTTAACCAGAGGCGATTCCTTGTATTCAAATGTTCCGGAGTTGATGACATCGATCACGGGTACGGCGATTGTCGGCTTCTTGGTGCTTGCTAGAGATGTCAGAAGTGGCTCCAACCATTGCACATTCACTTCACAGTGACTGTCTAAGAATACAAGAACCTGGAAACAAAAGAATGAATAAGAACAAGAGACTCGAGGTGACCCTGTGGTGCTCATCTGATACAGAGCGCTTCATGCAAGGTAAATCCATGCCCAAAAGTAATGTGTGTGTGTGTGTGTGGTACATTTTTAGCGGGTGCACCGGGATTCTCTCCCAAATGCCCATTTCCCCCAGAAGACTTGTTAATTGGGTTACAGGGGATAGTGCAAGATACAGGAGATGACCCGTTCCAGAGGCAACCCTGGGTCTTTTAGTGCTCCGTGTGAAGCACCTAGTAGACTGCATTTCTGTTTAACGTCTCATGCAAAAGACGAGTTAGTAGCTAAGGGTGTGGGGGGACCCAAACCTGTGACCCCTGGGTTGTGAAGCCTGTGCGTTACCACTAGAACACAGATTCGCCACAAGTAATGTACATGTATCTAGATACCAAATAATATAACAGTAACCCACACCTACAGTAGAAACTTTTTGTCTACATGTATTTTTATAAACACTGACATTGCCCTTGGTTGTACAGACCCTTATGCTGTCCTAACAAAGTCATGAGTAATGTGTATTACATGGCAAAATTATATATTACATGTACCATGTTATTGGAGATAACGAGACATTTTATTAAATTCTCAGAAAAAAAGAGAAAACATTTCACACAACCAAGGGAGACAATTCAGTTTGACACAGAGAGTAAGAGTTGCTCCCATTTGCTAACATGGACAAATTTATGTATTGAATAAATTAAACATGAAGATGTTTTCCCTTGGTGAACTTCCTTTAAAAAAAGTTGCCTGCATGTGTAGATGTTTGGTTTCCATTTACCTTTTTTTCTTTGTGATATTTTTTTACAAAAACCCCTTCCCCAGCCTTTGAAATCGAGATCTTCTGTTCAAACATATCATGCACTTTAATGAGATCCCTCATAAGTCCCCTAAAATTTAATGCACAATACCTCTCCAGTGGCAACATGGGCCCCATAAATTCTTGCTCGTATCAAGCCCTGTCGTGCTGGGGTTCGAACCAAGGTGACATTGGGGTGAAGCTCCCATATGTATATTGCCAGTTTTTCTTGTAGATGTGCTGTTAAAAGAAGCTCTTTTGAGATAGATTAAATGAAGCTCTTTTTAAAAATTTTGCAGAAACATTTTGCAATTGCCAGTATATCTTGCATATGATCAACAGTATAAAAGTATAAATGTGTCCTATACAATTAAAAACTAGAGCTTTGTCACAGGAGTGGCAGCGGGCTCCGAATGATAGCATGTTTGAAGGTGAGGAACCGTTTTTATATTTTTAGTAACGGTGACCTTGACCTTGATCCCACCCACCCCCTATGCAATCCCAAGCGATGTCTTGAAAAAAAGTATCTTTGTATGAAGTTGAATTAGAATGGCTCAATTAGTTCTTGAGTAATTGAGCGGAAAACCGTTTTTCTATTTTTTGTAACGGTGACCTTGACAGTGACTCCATCCACCCCCTATGTAATTCTAAGCCAGGTCTCGATATAAGGTATCTATGGATGAAGTTTCATCAAAATATTTCAATTCATTCTCAAGTTAGAGAGCTGAAACCAAAAGTTGACTCCGCCTGAAAATCAAAAATTAACAAAGGGCAATAACTCCAGAATTATGAAGTGCAGAGTAACAGTTCTTGAGCACTGCACTTCTCCTCAATGAGATCTATCCACCTATGAAGTTTTAAGTTAATATCTCGCATAGTCTAAGCGTTATGCTCCAGGCAAGAAAAGTTAACAAAGGGCAATAACTCCAAAATTATGAAGTGCAGAGTAACGGTTCTTGTGCACTGCACTTCTCCTCAATGAGATCTATCCACCTATGAAGTTTCAAGTTAATACCTCTTATAGTCTAAGAGTTATGCTCCAGGCAAAACCGAAGTATGAAAAATTTACAAAGGGCAATAACTCCAGAACCATGAAGTGCAGAGTAATGGTTCTTGTGCACTTCACTTCTCCTTAATGAGATCTATCCACCCATGAAGTTTCAAATTAAATCGCTGAAACGGTTTTGAAGTTATGAAGAAAAAACATGAAAAATGTGGACGGACAAACGGACGTCCGGATGGACAGACGGACAGAAAGGGTGATTACTATAGGGCACCCGCCAAAAATTTGCGGGGCCCTAATAAGACATTTTCCATTCAAGTAACTAGACTGTGGTTTTTAATTAAAACTCAAAACATAAAAGATGTCCATAGCTCACTTTACAATGTTGTTATTTTTCAGCCTATGGGTTTGCTTGTGCTAGATTTCTTTCACATATCTTATGTTACAATGCTAAATCCTTAAAAAGGAAACCTGGTAGAATAGTGCAGTATTCCATTCTTAAAGGCTTAGTTTAAAAAATGTCTGGTGTCTCTGTGGGGTATTCCACTCTGTGTATTGGTCCACAATAAATCTCTTATCATTATCTGCAATCTTTTCTCGCAGCTGACCGAGCAATGGCAGCAAGTGCACTGTTTCTTCTGCAGCCATCTATTGATATCACACTGTGTCTACACTGTGACCACAGCAGGGTGCCAATACAAAGGGGTACAATACCCCAGATTTTTTTTTTTGGGGGGGGGGGGTCAAATAATGAAGGATTCAACTAGGCCTTTCAATTGGCTTTTGCAAAAAATTGTGAATACTTACACAGGTTTAAATCACTAGCGTCATCTACAAGAACTATTTCATGTAAAAATCTTGTTGGTGTCCTGTTTATAACAGAGTGCACAGTTCTCAGAAGAGTTGACCAGGCTTCGTTGTAGAAACAAATTATCACGCTGGTCTTCGGGAGATCATCTCTGTAGGTCTGGCTATGACAGCTGGAAATACAATTTAACACCAGTGATTTTTTTCTTTCTGTTTGAGTTCCCAGTCTGAAAAAGCTGTATTTTTCCTATAAGGTTATAACAATTTCAAACAGTGTTATTTTTTCCTTATATAACAGGGTCCGGTAAAAATTATGGTATATTTTTCCTAATTGGAAAGAAAAATTTCCCAAATCAGAAGTGACAAAATCCTAAATACATAGGAAATGTGATTCTATGTTGTACATCATGAACTTACTTGTATGTTCATAGATAAACACAGTAAACACCATTAAAATATCAAATTCAACCAATAATAAACCAGTTTAAGAAGTTTATTTATTAAATTTCTTTCTTACATTTTCCCCAATTGCAAGTTTTCGCATAACGAAATTCCCAATTCTATGGGTACTGGACCCAGTCCCAAAGCTGTGAAAAAAATCACTGTCAAAATACATAGGATGTGTAGGATGTGATTTTTTATTTATTTTCTTTTTGAGGAAGGGGGCAGGGGGGAGGTTGAATCATGACATGACCTCTGTTAATGGAGAAAACGATCAAAATAATATGAACCACAATGACACTAATTACAAACAAAAATTTGAACTTAACTAGAACAAATAGATGAAATTATCTGTGCAACATATCACAATAAAACCTGCAGTGTTCAAACAAAATACAAAAGGAACTCAAATGTTTACTTACAGCTGATGTCTCGTGTCTGGAATGGCTCTGTTCAAACTCAATCGGCTGCTTAGCAGTTCATTAAAAGCATAAATACTTTCACCTGTTACAAACACAAATATTTTTTATTTTAGCTCGATTACGCCAAAAGTCATAGGCCTTTTAAGACACTTTTCGAACACTCCCTGAGTAGGGATTGAACTCACGACCTCCCAATCACAAGGCAGACACCATATCCACTACCAGGGTTGTCATAATCAAATGAAACCAGCGATTTTAATCTAAATCTAAGTGATTTGGCCAGGTGTCTAAGGGACCCCTTTCTAATATTACTGATTAGCAATTTTAAAGTTCCTGAAAAAACAACTGATGTTCTCATGATAATAAACGATGAATTTGAGCGGCAATCGGTTAATAATGACAACCCTGCAAAAACTCCACTGCAACAAACAAAATAAACAAAACATGAAGCAATTTACTTCAGATGACAGTAGAACCAAAAGACAATTATTTCTTCATGATGATGTATTAATGTAATAATTTCAGACTACTTCAAAATTGTTTCCAATAAATCTTAACCTTCGCCATATTATACACTGTATGATTGAAAATGGTAGGTATTTGTATCAGTGTGATCTTCTAGTTCTAAGTTTGTTTATCATTACAGGACAGAAAATACAAACAAGTATGTGGATTGCAAAGGACTGGTACTAATGCACCAGTTGGCTGATATAAATATACCCTGATCCTTTTCTTTTTGATCTTCTTCATTATTCACCATTCCCAGCATTGACAGTTTTTCAGCATCATACACCAGATCAGAGGGCTGAGACATCCTCAAACGCTCTGGTTTAAATCTGTCCGCAGGTCGCTGAGAATGAGCATGCACAAGTCTTAATTTCCTTTGGTTTGTGTAGTCTCCAGTTGTCGATGACAGAAGCTTCGAATTCAAAACCAATATGGTTATGAAGAAAATTACTGGAACCCCCAAAACACCAACCTTTTGGTAACGTTTCAAACGTGAAAACTGCATTTTCGTTATTTCGTACATACGTACAGTCAACAACATAAAACTGAAACTACTCGTATTAATTTCAAGTATTTGTATTACGAAATTGTCTGTCAACAGTCGCGAAAATACATTGCAAACAAATATATTTTCATGCACAACTAATGACAATTAAAAATCGAAATCAAATCACCAATTATTAATCAAAATGTATCTAGATGTGTCATTGTTATTTCACTGTGTTGGTAACAAAGAGAAATAAACTCATCAACATAAAAAGTCTTTTCCGGTTATAAACCATTGTAGTTTACGTTTTTTCTAAACACCGTATATTGGCGCTCTGGATTTCAGTGTAATTAATCCGTATTAAGAATATATAATTAATCCTAGTTTGTCAGCTGTTTTATAAATATCATACTTATGTATTAAATATATTTGTATTCTGTATTTACATAACAAATATGTGGAAATCATATTATATTTGGTAATACAAATAGGACGGGGAGTAGAAAGTGTTAGTAATAAAGAAAGATTCGTCTCCCTTGATTTGGGAATTCTGGGATGGGAATTCGCCATCAATCAGGAAAAGGGTGTTTATAGCACGAAAATCGATTTCCTTAATCATTATGGAAAGACTAAAGCCTGAACGCAAAAAGTGATTTGCAATCATTTTAGTGCATTAATTTAATTGAAATACACAATTCATTGTCGACACTGAATCAAAGTGCAATATAGTGCAGATATGGCGAGCGTTCAAACTGTGCAAGAAAAGCAAAAATCTCTGAAAGTGAAGAAAGCAAAAAGAAAACTGTTCAGAGCCAATGAGCCTTTGCTGAGTGTGTTCATGTGGGGAATTAACCACTCGGTATATATGCATTTAACTTATTAAATATCATTTAATTAACAATATCGTAAAATCATATTTGCAGACGAGACCGTGCATATTACAACAGCTTTAACTTCATTGACCAAATTTAGATCCAGAAATATTTAAATACTTGGCAGTTTAACCATACAACTGAAGGCTAAAAGAGTCGAAACTAGTAACTAAGTTAGTCCCACCACTGCGATTTTGTAAATGCCATTTTTGTGGTTTTTGCAGTACGAAACTGCCCATGTTCTGGGACAATTCTGACCATGTTCTTGGGGCAATACTGACCATGTTCAGTTACATACTGACCATGTTTTGAGAAAATTCTGACCATATTTTTTAACAGTGCAAGCAATGTTCCTGGGACAAAACTGCCCATTTTTTAAGACAATACTGCCCATGTTTTTGGGAAATACTGACCATGTTCAGTTTCTGGTCAGTGGTGCAATACTGGTAATGTCCTGGGATAATACATATCATGTTATAGGATAATAGCATTAATACTGACCATGTTCAGGGACAATACAGATCATTTTCTGGGACTATAAAATAGGGTTTGCATTAAGGGAAGCCTGGGAGTTATTTACTCCCACTTTTTACCACAGTACTTCCAAAATTGCAGTCTGACATGGAAGTCCCATGTTAGGATGAAAAAATTATGTTTTATATAAATGTAACCTCTGTCATGTTCAAAACAATACAGATTGTGTTCTGGAAAAATACAGATCATATCATGTGAAAATTACAGACCATGTTCATGTACAATACATCTATCATGTTCTGTAACAATACAGGTCATGTTGTGTGACAATACAGATCATGTTCTGCAGACATTCCGCTGTCGATCGCCACTGTTGCCAAATGCGACAAATTCGTGAATGTGGCGACAGTTTTTTCAAAGTGGCAAAGTGACAATACATATCATGTTCTGTAAAAATATCGGCTATTTTCAGGGACAATACTGAACATGTTCTGGGACAATATAGACCATGTTCAGGGACTATACAGACCATATTCTGTCAATACAGACCATGTTCTGGGACAATTCAAACCATGTTCAGGGACAATACAGACAATGTTCTGAGATAATACAGACCATGCTGAAGAACAGTACAGACCATGTTCTGGGGCCCTACAGGTCATTTTCTTGGGCAATACTGGCGATGTCCTGGGACAATACATGTCATGTTATGTGTTAATACAGACTATGTTCTGTTACAAAACATACAATGTTCTGAGACAATGCAGGCTGTGTTTAGAGACAATGCATGTTCAGAGACAATGCAGTCCATATTTAGAGACAAAAAAGACATGTTTTGGAACAGTGCTGTCACCGTTAAGTCTTACTGTGCCATTCTTTAAATTAGTCATCAATTACAAATATGATTGTTTATCAATAGAAATTCTGTTTTACCTTCAACTTTTTTTTCATTAAAATACCCCAAAATAAGCATGATTTTAATGCAGTAGCACAAATGAAGAAAATTTATAGCCAGACTGTGCCAAACATTTATTGAAATAATACAGACTGTTGCTAAAAAATGTATTATTTGCAAATATTATCTAACATAACAAAATGATGATATTTTGTCTGTTTTTAAGAAGTAACATGCAGTCAATGTTATTCCATAAAATCTAAGAAATTCTAAATGCAAAAAAACACCCAAAGTGAAAGGATGGCACTATGACATCAATTTCTTGTGTTAGACATGTAATAACTAATTAACTGTTAAACAGTTGTCTAATTGTAGGTAATGGAGCTAAATCATGTCACGATTCCGGTGATGTTGATGCCTGATGATTTCAAAGCCTACACAAAAGTTCGGGTAGACAATCATCTGTACAACAAGTAAGTATATTGTCCCCATTCCAGACCTTTTGCTGTATGTTGACAGTGATTTTGTCGTGCATTTGCGACAGGTTCATGTGCCTATCAGATTGAAAACTTTTGAATTGTAAATCCTGCCAATTTAATGATTAATTTGCACAAGGACCCTTTTATGGGACCAAAGTAGAGACGGAAAAATATCACTGGTTGGTGTTATAGATTATTGGTGTACAATGATTATGTTTATCAGCATTTTATGTTTTTATGCTCCTGGCATCTTGATGCAGGAGGCATATAGTGATCGTCCTGTCCATCCTTCCAACAGTCCATCCTTCCAACCGTGACAAGGTTACGTAGATTTTACCGTTTTGTCTAGCACCAACACCTCTTACTATAACACTTTGATACTTACACAGTTGTTGCTTATGACCATTCCCTATCCACCCATATCACCCAACCTTACTTTGACCTTGACCTAATTTGGACTTGTAATAATTCAAAAGTGCCCAGGGCTTTCCTTTGACCCGAGCTCCCGGGTTTTGACGTGTGAAAATTTCAAAATATGCTTGTTTGACGCGCAATGTTATTACTTCATGCGCCACCTTTGACCCGGGGCAATATCCGGACTTGCGTCATACAGTGTATCTTGGCTGGCTGATTATCCCAATCAGTCGAATATTGAAGTCAAAGTTGATAAAACACTCTGCGATTATTGGTTGGAGGCAGAGTCAACTTTAAATAGACGCTGCCCATCAGCGGTCAAGTTACCGTGTAGCTCCGCCCATTAGGCGGAGTTTTGTCGCTCAGAAAAATCTATATTGACCAACTAAAATGCACAATTATATACGCTTCCAATGAACAATCGACCTATCGGCGTATTGAATTCCCGACCATTCAACGTTTAAAACACAGTTTACTCACCGCTTCCGTTGTTGATAATATCCACATTTAGTTTAGTTCCTATATATAACGGCATTGTTTTAAATTACTTTCCTTTATATCTCGGATAAAATTATTAATATATTTCCAAAACTCTCTATGAAAGAGGTATTCGTTTTGTGAGAGACATTATGATAGAAAGAGATTGTTTTATTTCCAAAGAATCTTTGGATTTACATGTCGGAACAAACGTAAATTTCCTATTGTACCAAGGATTAATTAACATAATAAGTAAATATATTGAAAATTTTGAAGATATGTCAAGTTTTGACAATAAAACTCAAGGACCTATATTACCAACTTACATAAAGAAAATAGTAACCACTCCTAAAGAAGAAAAACATACTTATAAAATATTAATCCAAAATAGCGACATTCCAACTAGTCAAACAAAATGGAACTCAGAATTTTTTAATATTGACTGGAAAAACGTACATGCACTTGTGTTCAATATAACTAAGGATACATATATTAGATGGTTCCAGTGTAGAATAGTCCACAGAATCTTGGGAACAAAATCAATTATGTTCAAGATGAAAATGGCTGCTGACAATCTATGTACATTCTGTAACAATGAAGTAGAAAACATTACGCACTTGTTCTGGTACTGTCCATATACCCAAGAAATTGTGAAATTTGCTGTTGAGATTATTCATAGAAGTAGACCAAACTCACCTATTCAGCTGACATGTCAGGACCTAATACTTACAAATCCAAAAATGAATGATTTAAACATTCTGTGCCTCGAAATTAAATGGTATATCTTTCAGTGTCAGAGGAAAAACAGAAGTCCTTCAAAATTTGGGCTTGTGAATAGTATGAAGCAAACGTTTGATATATATATAACTACAATAAAAACAGACGAAGAATTGAGAGACTGGTCCCTTGTCAAAATATTTACAGACATCTCTTATAACGACACTATTCATCATAACACATAATACATATATTGTTTACCACACCAGTATTTTGTTAAGTCTGCATTATCAATGTATTATACGCAATGCAATTTAGCACTTAGGTTATCCTGCTTATGTACAGTATTATATAGATAGAAGATATGCATGCTCACATCTATAACTTTATATAGAATGTTTGTGCAAGTTAGTATTTGCGTAAAATGTTTTGAAATATTAAACAGTATATATTGTATATGATTGTATGTTTACAACTGAATTTATATACACCTTTGCAATACAATTACACGAACTACTCTGTATATAACATGCATGTATGTATTATTCTATGAATAAAATAAAATTTAAAAAAAAAAATATATATATATATTTCCAAAATTTGAAATCCTATTTCAGCGAAAAATCTGACTTGCATAACATTTCTTATATCCGAAATATCTAACATCCAATTTTCGTGTTGGAGTGTCATGATTACATTTTTTGTGTGTTTCATGTAAATCCTTTGTTTTCTAGAAAAGCGCGCGAACGTTATGCTGACACAAACGACGTCACGTTCCATGCATGGAAAGCGTGCGTGTATCGACCAAATATACACATGTCATCTGAGAATAAAAACTTCGTAGTGCAAGAACTTTGAAATCTTTTATTTTTTTATAAAACTTTCTTAGTGCAAAAACGTTGCGATCTTTAGCATTTGAATAATTATTTTATGGCAGTTTATTAATATACTTTGTAACAGTAAAACAATATTTGCGGACCGTAACTACGTATATTTTTTTAGGAAGGAAAACCTGTTTCATTGTTGTACATGATATGCACTTCGTAAAAAAAAAATTATTGGTATTTTTAGTATGTAAAGAATATTCTAAAATCGTCTCAATAATTATAATTACAATAAATAATAATAATATATCTAATAATAATAATAATAGATCTAATAATAATAATAATAAAAGTATAACAATAATAAGAAGAAAATAAAATTAAATAAATTAAAAAAGAAAATAATAAGTTAATAAAAAAAATATTTATATAATAAATTAAAATAATATTATTAAATTATAAAATAAAAATAATTAATTAAAACAAAAAATAATAAAAAGATAGAAAACGAATCGAAACTACCCACAAAGCATCGACTCTTGAAGGTTTATATCTGACTCTTGGGGAATTTGATTTTGACTCTTGAAATTCGAAGTATAAGGAAAGCCCTGGTGCCATTTCTTGGTTTACTAGATTTTACCATTTCGTCTAGCACCAACACCGCTTACTACAACACTTAGATATTTACACAGTTGTTTCTTATGACCGTTCCCAATCCACCTCCACCCATATCACCCAACCTTACTTTAACCTTGACCTTGATGTAATTTGCACTTAGAATAATTCAAATGGGCTGTTTCTTAGTTGAACTAGATTTTGCCGTTTCGTATAGCACCAACACAGCTTGCTACAACACTTGGATACTTACACAGTTGTTGCTTATGACCGTCCCCAATCCACCCATATCACCCAACTTTACTTTGACCTTGACCTTGAACTAATTTGGACTGTTACACTGTTGACCATTTACAAATTAAAGCATTCTCTCTCTGTTCATTTCTTTCAAATGGATGCCATAGTTTTGTGACAAGGCCATATTGTGGGGGTATATCCGTCACTCATGTGACAATTTTTGTATTGAGACCTCGCTTGGGATTGCATATGGGGTGGGTGGGGTCAAGGGCACCATTACTAAAAATTAAACAAACGATTTACGCTCAACAGCTCAAGTATGAATTAAGGTAGTGTAATGTTACTTCAAATGTAGATATCTTATGTTGAAACCTCACATGGGATTGCATATGGGATAGGTGGGGGGGTCAAGGTTACTGTTCCTCTTTCACTTACATGAACATACTTCAGGGTCAGTATTCTTAAATGTCCTAATGAATGACTAAAAATGCTATTTTTATGCCCCCGGCATCTTGATGCAGGAGGCATATAGTGATCGTCCTGTCCTTTGTCTTTCTGTCCTTCCGTCTGTGACGAGGTTAAGTAGATTTTACCGTTTCGTCTAGCACCAACACCGCTTACTACAACACTTTGATACTTACACAGTTGTTGCTTATGACCATTTCCCTATCCACCCATATCACCCAACCTCACTTTGACCTTGACCTAATTTGGACTTATAATAATTCAAAAGTGCCATTTCTTGGTTATGTAGATTTTACCGTTTCATCTAGCACCAACACCGCTTACTACAACACTTGGATATTCACCCAACCTCACTTTGACCTTGACCTAATTTGGACTAAGAAATTGGCTACCCAGCACCAACCGGGGTCATGTGTATCAAACACAGAATCTTGTTCATGTTGATTTTGAGCCTAAAATGTAGGTGGTTAAAATATGTTTTCATGGCATGCATTTGCAATGCTAAGTGCGGGCATTAATGAGGCATGGAAGGTTGGGCATTATTAAAAGGTGTGGGGGACATTAATTAGGGTGGGGGCGTTTATTTGAGAATAAACAGTAGTTCTTGTGCTTTGCAGTATAAACTTTGTAACAAGGTATACTCCAAGACTTAAAGATCTGTTTTAAGTTCATGTTCTTGTTTGTTGTTCAAATGACTTGTAGTGGGAAAACCGGGCTTAATGCATGTGCTTAAAGTGTCGTCCCGGATTAGCCTGTGCAGTCTGCACAGGCTAATGGGGGAGGGCTCTTTCCACCTACAGTGGATTTATGTTTAGAAGAGACTTCCTTGAAACAGAAAATACCATAAAAGCGGAAAGTGACTGCACAGGCTAATCCGGGATGACACTACGCACATACATTAAGCCCAGTTTTCCAACGACTAGCCTCAAATACAGAAATGTTGTTTAATAGTTCAATTGACTTTCATTAAGTGTTGTCTTTTTTGTTACAGTAGTAATAAGTTACTGAATGTCATCCATTCACACAGACCATTGAGCCGTGTCGTGGGTAAAACTGGTCTTAATAGATGTGCATAAAGTGTCGTCCCGGATTAGCCTGTGCAGTTCGCACAGGCTAACGGGACAGAAATTTTTGCTTTTATGATGTCCCGTATTAGCCTGTGCACACTGCTAATCCGGGATGACACTTTATGCACATGCATTAAGACCGGTTTTCCCACGACACGACTCATTTTGTGTTGCATTTTGTTTGATTTTCATGGAAACATTTACATGTTGACAGCATTTATAATACTTGTTCTTTGTTCCATTTATTGTTTTTTCCATTAATTTTGATCAATGTGATGTCATATTTGTTTGATGTGCAGACAATAATCTGCTAAATTAACTCTTAGAACTGAAAGATTTTTACTTGAGTCTTAAAGGCTTGAACTTGATGGCTTAATTGTCATATATGGATGTGCTGGGCCCTGTATTTGTTGTATACATGTGCAAACATAAGATGTTACATAATCGTTTTCACTTGTATCGTTATTTTCAGGGATAACATGCCAAGTCATTTCAAAGTAAAGGAGTACTGCCCAATTGTGTTCAGAAATCTACGGGAGCGCTTCGGTATCGATGATCAGGATTATATGGTGAGTTTATTCCTGCTAAGTAGCATCCTATACTGTTTCCTTGTCGGTGATCATTCCTTATTTGTATACCCAGTGGGCGAAATTAGCAAAAGCCTGTAAGCCCTCCATTGGTAAATTTTGAATGGGACTTGCTCAGGTTTTTATAGGCGGGTTGCACACATTTTCTTGCTCTTAAATGTATATCAGAATTCAAGCGTGCTTGGCAAAACTGCTAATTTTTCTAGGACTGCTATTACAATGTGTACATGTACATCGTTAACTACACTGTTTCAGGTCGGGTTGAGGCATGAGACAACGTTTGTTATCAAAACAGCTTATTTCGATGATTGTATTCCACATTATTTTGAATTCCCGGAATGTATACAGTCAGCCCTCGTTACGACACAATCTGTTTCCGTTTAGTGTTTGTTACATATATTGAATTTCCGTTACAACGAAGTCCTGCAATATAATTTTAGAATTTTATAACATAAAAAGATCTTTTATAAATATTCCGATTTTTTGGACATGTATTACTATTATTTGTACCATAAACAAGCATTTCTTATTATTTTCATGGGGGTGAGATGCAACAAAAATTGCTTTTTCTTAAAATTAATTCCATTTAATTAAAAAATGTCAACGAGACCAACTTTTAAAACAAACAATCTTTTATGGTAATCATGCTGCATTCACTATTATGTCAAATAACTTTACGCCGTAGAACAGATTGTCACACCTTAATTGTATATCTGGCTAATCGTGTAACACCTGCTGCTAACAATTTATTAAAAACAATAGGACCTGCGACAAATTAACACATTTTGACCACGGTCGGTTCGGAATGTCGTTATAACGAATCGCATAAGTGCACATTCTTTTGATTGGTTCCCACATATGTTGCATTGGAGTCGGAAACTGAATATTCCGTTATGACGGGTACCAGTTTAAAATAAAATAAAAAAAATGCATTCCCAACAAAATTGTGTTGGAAGTAGAATATTCCGTTATAACGAATGTCGTTGTAAAGAGGGTCGACTGTGTATTCAACGAAATGTTGCAAATGTTCAACATTAAACACATCATGAACATGTTTTTACTGGCATATTGATCAATCAAATTGCCTACTATCTGCAATGTTCACATGTTGTTAAGCAGATGCCTCTCCCACGGACCTGTTATTAGTTTAGGATGACTGTCGAGACACTTTGTTTGCTGCCATGGCCAGAATTTACAGATCTCACATAACCATTCCCCAAATTAGTGGATGGTTTCACATTTTAACATTCGTCTAAAGAACAGTCTACTTGGGTACAATTTGCAGAGCTCCAGATAAGGTTTTAGTCTAAAGGGTATTTTACCGCCTGATTTTTTTGTTAAAGGGTATTTTACCCCCCTGTCCATCAGCTTTAAAGGGTACTTGAAACATTTAAAGGGTATTTTCTTTTTTTATACAAGATCAAAAGAGTATCTTATGTGCTTGTTATAT
Organism: Congeria kusceri; assembly: GCA_027627225.1. Lineage (NCBI taxonomy): Eukaryota > Metazoa > Mollusca > Bivalvia > Myida > Dreissenidae > Congeria > Congeria kusceri. The sequence continues at coordinate 12,514,522 of CM051038.1, forward strand.
AAGAATACATTAACTTTGGCAAATGGAACAAATTGAATGTAGGCAATCAAGTGTAGGTCTTTCAAAACATAACATTTACTTAGCAAAGTAGTGCAGTCATTAGCCCAGATACTTTGTACTTGTTTTCAGTGCAAATCCTACAAGACAATGTGCTTTCTGGCCCTTTTTGGTTGACAATTAGCCAATGATAATTTGTTTCATGATTACAGCGTGTTTTTTTTCACATTGCTCCTGGCATTTCAAGGGACCCTAACTTGATAGACCACCGGGCCAGTAAGCTTACAAATTTTGATGGACCAAGCAAAAATTTGGTGGACTCGGTCCATGGTCCACTGGTTTGTTGTGAAGACTGTCCAGGGGGGCGGGGCAGTTTCCCTTATATGGCTATATTGAAAACTTTAAAAATCTTCTAGTCTGAAACCACTGGCTGGAATTCACAATAATTTCACAGAAATGCTCCTTGGGTGACCCTCTACCAAATTCCTTCCAATCATTTTGATATGTTAACAGATATGGCTGCCAGGGGGCGGTGCAGTTTTCCTTATACACTACGTCTAGCGTGATTTCTGCCTTCTGCGACGCACCACCGTGATTCAGCCCAGCGTGACACACTACTATAGTCACCGCGATACACCGTGGAACACTGTGGAACGCGGTGATGTCGCCGTGGCGAATCGCGGTGACAGTCTCAATAAAAAATGTTGATAAGAAATCGCCGTGGATCGCGGTGATTTTAGAGAGTCATAATTTCACATTGAGCTTTTTAAAAAATATTTTACGTTTTATTTCAGGTACGACGAAGAACATGGTTTTCGGAAAATACGGAACATTATGACAAAACTGGAAAATGAAAATATGTGTCAGTCAAATCACAAAGACCTCATCAAATTCGTTGTCCGATTCTATGACAAATCTTTGCATTTTTAATATGACTATCAAAACAATTGATTAACATGTCGGTAAAAAACGTGATTTTATAACAATGATTGACATAACCAACACCTTTGTTCTCTGTAAAAGTTCGAAAGGCGGAGCTATGCACGTGCTCTTTCATAATAGGACGATTGCCACTGAGTAACAAACACGCGATTGGTTAAGCATGTCGCTTCTCTAAACAAAAGAAGCCAATTTTATCGCCGAGAAAGGTGTTATTTTATGGTTTCTTGTCGGCTTTACTTTGAAGACGTCAAACTGTCAATTCACGCAGATTGCGAATTTTCGCGAGACTTGTATTAATGCCCTTGACTCTTTGTTTACGATTTCACAACACAACTGCGAACATGGAACTTCGGAATAAATTATCAAAATAAAAAAGAGATCAAAATAAAAAAGATTAAAGTTGCAAACTGTGATTATATTAATTGGTAAGTATCGGTTAATAGAAGACGATTTGTACTTTGCGAATAGTATACGGTCTGAAATATCGAACTGTACTTGTTCATTCACATGTACCTGTATTTCACCGCGACCCACCGCGACCGCAGTGGTCCACCGTGAGATTGATTTCCCGATAACGCCCGCGGTGCTCACCCACTATCACCGCGATTCTATCGCGATGGAACCACCTTTTAATCGCGGTGATTTTCCACGCTGACGAAAAATTGTCCACGGTGGGTCTGTGTTTTAGGCAGAAATCACGCTAGACGTAGTGTATGGCTATATTGAAAACATAAAATCTTTAAGTCTGAACCACTGGCTGGATTTCAAAATAGTTTCACTTACATGTTCCTTGGGTGACCCTCTACCAAACTCCTTGAAATCATTTTGATTTGTTAAAAAACATGGCCTCCAGGGTGTGGGGCAGTTTTCCTTATATGGCTATATATTGAAAACTTTAAAAATCTTCTTGTCTGAAACCACTGGCTTAATTTCATAATAATTTCAAAAAAATGTTCCTTGGGTGGCCCTCTATCAAATTCTTTGAAATCATTTTGATTTGTTAAAAAACATGGCCGCCAGGGTCCAGGGCAGTTTTCCTTATATGGCTATATTGAAAACTTTTAAAATCTTGTCTGAAACCACTGGCGAAATTTCAAAATAATTTCTCATACATGTTCCTTGGGTGACCGTCTACTAAATTCGTGGAAATCCTTTTGATTCGTTAAAAATAATAGCTGCCGGGGGGCGGGATAGTTTTCTTATATGGCTATATTGAAATCTTAAACAATCTTTTTGTTAAAAGCCATTATGATGCTTTACACTCAGGTGAGCAACCAGGGCCATCTTGGTCCTCTTGTTATTAAATTCAAGTGTAAGCATAATTTGTTCATGAAAAAAATAAAAAATATTATGGGAAATGCTGTGACAATGATCGAAAACATGACCTCAAGCTAGGGAACATCCTCATTGCATGTAAATTTGGCATAAGTTACCACATTAGGCACATCAGATATCAAGATTACTGTCAGGGAAGTTATATTGAACACACACATGTAGAAGTTATGGCCGTAACTTTAAAATATGGTAATATTCGACTTCATGTAGTCTTTCACAGACAAGTTACATGTACTTATTTTCCTGTTTTAGGTTTAATGTTATTGTTTGGCTGCAGACTGTATGTATAATGTGCATGTATGATTGTATAGGTTCATAAGCACTTAAACTATATCGGTCACAGTGGGGTAAGGTATATGGTGTCCGTCCAATCGGGAGGTCGTTTGTTTGTTCCCTAACAGGGTTTTTTAGGGCCAGTTTGGAGCCGTAATTCACCGCCATTCCTCTGCTTAAAAAGTTAATATTTTTCCAGGTATATATTAACTTAAAATTCCCCTCAGAATATAAGCTTTGTTACAAAAAAAATTTGACCAAAATCGGACAAATATGAAAGATAGAGAATTTTTTTGTAAACAATCCCAGCAATTTTTCATCACACCAGTTAGTGCATAATCTCATGGGTAAAAGTTTTCCGGCATATGCCGGAATTTCCTTTTTTTCAGAGTTTCCGAGGGTCATTTTCCAATCGTGTAAATCCGTTGAGATTTTCAGAGGGGGTAGGGAGTATAGGCCTACCCCTGCTCCGACATATTTCCTATTTTTGTCCATATACTCCGTGTAAACAACAGTTAAGTACGAAATCGCGCTCATCTATTTTAAGAATAAGCGCGCACCTGCTTACCCGAGGTCTACATTTTAGTATGCGCCTTCCAAAACATTCTATTTCATTGGTACACGAACATTATCGAATTGTATCCTAGTTGCGAAATTCGAGATCGACTTCTGACAAAAATAACCTTATACAGTCATCTGACCTTCAAAAAGCACGTGATCGGTTTGTTCGTTTAGAACGAGCATTTTGATTCATTTGCCTGTCTTTGCCAACCAATGAAATAGCATGTTGTGAAACACGTTTGGCGTTCTTTTCAATATGGACAAAGCAATAACAAATGATCAACAACAAAACAAAAAGCTGTTAAAGTTTATACCCGCAGGCTTTAACACAAAAGAACTTGAAAATGGTGCGAAGAACAAATGGCGAAATGGAGGTGGGAGTGATTATCAGAAGTCGATAAAATCGGGGATAAATGGGGAAAATGGCTAAAGAAACCTGATATTGCCGGCGTAGCCTTTTGCGAGTGTTGTGCAAAAACTATTAAGTACGGATCGAGTTGTAAGAAAGGTTTGAAAACCCATGCTGATGATTCGAATCACCTCAAGTTAGTTAAACAGTGTACATTATGTTAACCTTTGACTTGAAACTTACCCATTTTGTTGGTTGTTGTACATAATTATATAACTTGTATGACTTTGAAAATTATTATCAAAATCATAAACAATCTTGTACTTATTATTTTGTTGTTAATTGCATGTTTTTTACATTCAATGGCAGCCACATTTTAACCCAGGAAAGAGCATTTCTTGACCCTTAAATTAGCTAGATTCCAGGAGCTTCCGGGGGGGCCCACCGCCCCCCCCTGGTTCCCTGGCCAGGGCTTTGCCCTGGACCCACCGGGGGCCCGGTGGCCCCCAGCTAAATTGTTCAGGTTTTTCAAAATTACCAACTTTCACCCATGTAATCTAAGTTATCATTTGTAGCAAAACAATTCATTGATGTTTGATAACAAATTAGAATATAAACTAGCTAATAATGATTTTCAAAAAAAAAATCCCCTTTGCCATAATATTCCCAATCTGAGGGCCTCGCCACCTTTCCCCTAGAGATGAAATAAAACACTGCCTAATCAGGGAGTGTTCAAGAGACCTTTATCAAAGTACTAGTTCTACCCAGAAAGTGTCTCAAAAAGCGTCTGGCTTTCAACACAATCAGGAACTGTATCACTTGAAATATGTACATTTTATTACTAGCCAGGCCTTTTTTATGCCACTGTGGCCCAATTCCCCTAATGAGATAGTATATATATTTCCCCTATTTTAACCTAAATATTCGCTTCAGAATTGTTACTTTTGTGTAGAACAAAATGTGACCAAAATCGGGCAAAAATTGGGCCTGATTTTTCGTGAACAATGTAATTTGTTTTTCAAGAAACCCAGTTGGATGCATTTAATTAATGTATTGCATAAGAATTTATGTATGGTTATATTACAAAGTAGATGTATAATAATAATCTATAATTAATAATTTTGATTTTACAAAATTCTCGAAAATTCCCCTTTTACCGTTAAATTCCCCTGTTAAAATGACTTGCAACCTTCCCTTAAAATCCCAAAAAGGGGCTGCTAACTATGGTATAGTGTAATCTACAGTATGAAATATTGTGACTAGTATTACTTTCATCTAGGCTTTTGCAATCTTTCACAATATATTTATGCAGTATTACTCTTAGTTGTTAAAAATAGTAAAACATGTAACAATGTAACAAGTAACAAGTCAAAAGTAACGATTTTAGCATAGCTCGTCTTATATTTGCCAGGAGATATTCATTTTGGAAAACTGTTCATAGGATTATAATTTCTGGAACCACGCCAGAAGTTTCTATGCTAACATCATAATTCGTCCATACAATTGCTGTGCACGGCCTCATGGCAGACTCGTTCACATGTAGCATTTGATAAAATCACATACAAAATGTGAAGTATAACATTGACTGACTATGAACTTGGCTTTGTTTAGCAGCAGGGAATAGATTAGATCTAGAGCATGTGGAGCCTGGGGTGAGGGGATATCTGCTTAAAAGGGCACAACAGTTATATCTTCTCTCTCGTATTCTGTAGGGGATATAATATTTATAAGATCTAAAATAGTATTGCCTAGGTGGATATCTGCTGAAGCACAGAAGTTATCATAATTTTCTCTCGTATTCCCTAAAAAAGCTCAGACAACTTGTTATAAATAGTTTTCTCTCTTATTAGTTTAAACCTATTTATTTTGGCTTGATTGTGTCGAAAGCCATAATCTTATTCAGACATTTTCGAAAAGTCTGATTCCTGGGAAGAACCAATACTTGGTGTCTTATGAGAAAAATTATAAGACGCTCTTCGAACGCTCTCCGAGTAGGGGTTCTCTTTGGTGTTGGGTACAGGTCGCAGAAATTATAGTTTCCTCACTTTTTCTGTAAGATCGGTTAACAGAAGTTATTATAAATGATTTCCTCTCTTATTCTGTTACATATAGACAAAACAAGAAGCCAGACACATTAATATTAATTACCCAAGCAGTTTTTTCAATACTGAATATCTTTTCAGCTCACATTGTATTTGTGTTGATAAATCAGTATAAATGGGTCCTCTATGTGAAGACTTTATGTCAAAGAAAACTAGGAAGAAAAGATATAATAATTATGCTAATGCACATCTTTTCCTACTCCACTCTATAGAACTTGACTTCTTTTGTTGTGATCTGATGAAAAAGTGTTCGTGTACTAGACTGAGAGTGTATACCAGTATTCGGACAAACTGAAAGAATATGTGAAGAAAAAACACAAGTTTTTTTTTTTAATTCCTCCCCTGTACAGTATTTATTTATACCTGTGAGAGAATAAATGAAAAGAAGAAAGATTTGATTTCCAGCTTTCAGCAGTTATTGTTCACCACATAACATTGATAACTGGTTTTGTAAACAAAAAAGATTTAATGAATATTTATACCGAGCCATTCTGTCATTTACAAATGAGCACTAAAGCATTCATAAGAGCTCTTGACCTAAATTATAGTAAAAACAATACGGCGATTACAATAACTGGCAAATGGTGTTTGAATATTTGCTGCAAGTAATAGAGTCCATCCATAGAAGCTTTGACTGACTTTAAACAGAGACATCAATATTAAATTTCAACAATTTTGTGCTGTCTACATCGATTCATTTCCCTTTTGATGATATCATTTCTTTTCATGATTGGCTAATTAAGTTTCTATCCTGAATATCTGCTTTGTATCGTAAATCAGTATAAATCATGGGTCCTCCCCCCCCCCCTATACCGTATTTATTTTCACCACGTAACTATGATAAATTGTTTCGTAAAAAACAAATTTAATGAAGATGTAGACCGAGCCGTTTTCTGTTATATACAAATGGGCACTAGAGCAGTCATAACAGCTCTTGACCAAAATTGTAGTAATAATAATAACAATACTGCAATTAAAATGGTATTTAAATATTTGCTGCGTAATACAGGGTCCATAGAAGCTTTGACTGACTTTTACCAGAGATTTCAATACTGTATTGCGAGATTGTTGTGCTGTGTACATCGATTTGTTTCCCTTGTGATAACATCATTGGGTAATTGGGTGTCTGGTCCTATATTGGTTTGATGCTTCTCCACACATCTATGTTATCTCGTTGCGTAAAAATAAGCTTTAATAAAGATTTACACTGAGCCATCTCCTGTTGTATACAAATGAGTACAAGAGCAGTCATAAGAGCTCTTGACCTAAATTGTTAATAACAATACTGCGATTACAATAACTGGCAAATGGTATTTGAATATTTGCAGCTTGCTGCCCTATAGGGTCCCTAGAAGCTTTGACTTGCTTTTATAGAGACTTCAATATAAAATTGCAACACTGTTGTGATGTGTACTTCCATTCATTTCCGTTTTGATTACATCATTTCTGTTTTTAATTTGCTATTTAAAATCAGGTTCCTGTTTTGTTTGATGCTCTGATACAAATTATGTTAAATTTCGTAAACTAATATGATTTGTCTGTCATACCTTTCACATAAAGACGTTTTTTTGTCAAGAAACTATAAATAGGCAATTCTCCACAATTATTGAAAACAGAACCGGTGCCCTTTAGATTCTGGTAAATGAAGCAGGTTTTATTTCTTGGCAATTTGTTGCTCTTGGAAATCAATAACCTGGTAATTAGGTGGCATAAAACAGTGAGAGGGAGAGAGATTGAGAATCATTAAAATTGCTGCATTAGTACGGTTAATAAAGACATATAGGTTTAAAGAATCATATGATTTTAGAATTGATTTTGGTTTATTAAAATTATATATTTTGTTGGTTCCACAAAAAAGAAAAGCCAGGCTTTGTCAGATTTTGTTTTTCATTTTGCAAGACTGCCTGCCAATTTAAAATACTTTTCTCATGAAACATTTGAAAAGACACCGATTACCTCTGTCAAATAACAAAACAAATAGATTTTGGTGGTGATCTGGATCACCGTTGGGATCTAGGAAACAGGAAATTGTCATAGGATTCGTTATTATTGGGAGAGCAAATTGTCACATTATGCTGTATAATGCACCTATCAGTATTTTTCCCCGGGGGGGGGAGCTGCGGCATATACAGGACTTAAGACTGAAAGCAATTCCCGATAGGTGGGAATTAGACACGCCGAATGATTCCGGGTCCCAGGAAATCTACTTTGTTTGGATTTTAGATCCTGGTTATATAGGCCCTTGGAACATTTGATACACCAATTAGGCATCCCCCATTGAGGGGATTTAGACAAAAATGCTTGGCTCTAGAGTGGGGACTTAAACCTCCCAAAGTACAATAATTCTAATCCCCCTGGCTTTGCCCGCCGCTCCCCCCCCGGGGGAAAATATTGATAGGTGCATAACACACTAGTTGTGTAACAAATAGAGGGGGGGGGTTGCCTTGGCGGGGTCTGCTCTCTTTGAGTGCTTTCTAGTTCGTGAATAATTTCAGAAATACTTGTAGCGATAAACTATATTGGGAGTGTACAAGACATTCATTCGACATGTTCACATGTACGTGCTGAATGTGTGTTTACTATGGGTGTAAGTGTATGCTGACCTTATGATACTTTATGTATCACAGTATTTATGTGGCAACTATACAGCAAATAGTGCAAAACATGTTTTAGCATGTCAAAAGAAACTAAATATGTCTATTTGTAGACGTCATTAACCAAAGCTGTGTCTTCTATTATAAGAACAAGTGTTGTATTTTGGAACTCATTAACCAAAGCCTATGTGTTCTATTTTCAGAACACATAGGCTATAGGAGTTATGTGTTCAATTTCTATGATCAGAGATGTGTTATATTTTTTTATAATTCATGGAAACAAAGCTACGTCTTATATTTTAAGAACTCATTAACCAAAGCCTGTGTGTTCTATTTTTAGAGTGCATTAACCATAGAAGTTAGCGTTCTATTTCTATGATCAAAGATGTACACTACGTCTAGCGTGATTTCTGCCTTCTGCGACGCACCACCGTGCTTCAGCCCAGCGTGACACACTACTATAGTCACCGCGATACACCGTGGAACACTGTGGAACGCGGTGATGTCGCCGTGGCGAATCGCGGTGACAGTCTCAATCAAAAATGTTGATAAGAAATCGCCGTGGATCGCGGTGATTTTAGCGAGTCATAATTTCACATTGACCTTTTTAAAAAATATTTTACATTTTATTTCAGGTACGACCAAGAACATGGTTTTCGGAAAATACGGAACATTATGACAAAACGGGAAAATGAAAATATGCGTCAGTCAAATCACAAAGACCTCATCAAATTCGTTGTCCGATTCTATGACAAATCTTTGCATTTTTAATATGACTATCAAAACAATTGATTAACATGTCGGTAAAAAACGTGATTTTATAACAATGATTGACATAACCAACACCTTTGTTCTCTGTAAAAGTTCGAAAGGCGGAGCTATGCACGTGCTCTTTCATAATAGGACGATTGCCACTGAGTAACAAACACGCGATTGGTTAAGCATGTCGCTTCTCTAAACAAAAGAAGCCAATTTTATCGCCGAGAAAGGTGTTATTTTATGGTTTCTTGTCGGCTTTACTTTGAAGACTTCAAACTGTCAATTCACGCAGATTGCGAATTTTCGCGAGACTTGTATTAATGCCCTTGACTCTTTGTTTACGATTTCACAACACAACTGCGAACATGGAACTTCGGAATAAATTATCAAAATAAAAAAGAGATCAAAATAAAAAAGATTAAAGTTGCAAACTGTGATTATATTAATTGGTAAGTATCGGTTAATAGAAGACGATTTGTACTTTGCGAATAGTATACGGTCTGAAATATCGAACTGTACTTGTTCATTCACATGTGCCTGTATTTCACCGCGACCCACCGCGACCGCAGTGGTCCACCGTGAGATTGATTTCCCGATAACGCCCGCGGTGCTCACCCACTATCACCGCGATTCTATCGCGATGGAACCACCTTTTAATCGCGGTGATTTTCCACGCTGACGAAAAATTGTCCACCGTGGGTCTGTGTTTTAGGCAGAAATCACGCTAGACGTAGTGTATTATATCTTTTAGAACTCATTGAAACAAAGCTATGTCCTGTATTTTAAGAACTCATTAACAAAAACCTATGTATTCTATTTTTAGAACTCATTAACCAAGCAGCCACATGGCAGTGATTCACCGGGCCGTAGCGGGGCGCGCCTGTTGCTGTCTCATGACAAACAGTATTTCATGAAAACTCTAGTCAGCGAGGAGGTGGAACAGATGCATCACCTTCTAAAGCAGTATCATCAGGTGAGAACATTGGTGACAGTGGGTTTATGCCCACACAAAGTGGGAGGCATTAAGCATCACACTTGTCCGTATGTACGTACGTACGTCCTGAAATTTTGTGGACTCAAATCCTCTTTGACTGCTTGGGGATTCGGATCAAACTTTCACAGGTGAAGAACTGTAATGTGTAGGTGATCGTAAAAGAAGAAACTTTGGCTGCGACCAATTTCGGCAGAATTATGGCCCTTTGTGATTTTCTCCACTGTAAAATATCTATGCAAATAATTTTTTGGAGGCAAAAATTAGTGTTGGTGACATGCCCTTTGTTTGTGTCCAAACATGTGTTGTCGGGGGCATCCGTGTCTGTGACACATCGAGTTTTAACTGCAATTTAGGACCAAAATAGGGCCTTATTCCCCCATCTCTGAAGTATATATGAGGCGGGTCGTGGTAAAGCCGGCCTTAATGCATGTGCGTATAGTGTCGTCCCGGATCAGCATGTTCAGTCCGCACAGGCTAATCCAGGATGGCACTGTCCGCTTTTATAGTATTTTCTGTGTCAATGAAGTCCCTTCTAAACATAAATCCACTGTAGGCGGAGAGTGCCGTCCTGGATCAGCCTGTGCGGACTGCACAGGCTGATCCAGGACGACACTTTACGCACATGCATTAAGTATGGTTTTCCCTCGACGTGTCTCATATTTTTTCCAAAAATTCTAAAATGTTTGCCTCTTGATGTCTTGAGTGGTTGCATGATCAGGAAACTAACACAATCATCATTACTTGGACTACTTTCAAGTTAAAACTTTGAAAAAAGCTGTAATGGGAGATAAACGAAACTTATATGAAATACATCTTGGTACAATAAATGTTTTCTTGTATTTCTGTCTTTTCATTATTTCCCATACATGTACGACATTTTTAATCCCCCGCTGCGAAGCCGGAGGGTGGTTATAGTAATGCCCTTCGTCTGTTCGTCTGTCCGTCCGTCTGTCCGTAACATTTTCGCGTCCGCACCATATCCCCTATACCCTTTGAAGGATTTGCTCATTGAGACCATGTGCAGAAGGCATAAGCCAGTCACGCCAACTCAAGGTCACACTTGAAGGTTGAATGTTTGAGCCTGTATTTTCATGTCCGTTCTATATCTCCTGTGCCCTTTAAAGGATTTTCATGAAACTTGCCTCAAATGTTTATCACATTGAGGCAATGTGCAGAAGGCACGAGGCAGTCATGCCACCTCAAGGTCAAGTTCACACTTGAAGGTCAAATGTTTGAGCCTCCATTTTTGTGTCTGCTCCATATCTCCTTTGCCATTTGAAGGATTCTCATAAAACTTGGCTCAAATGTTTATCACATTGAGGCGATGTGCAGAAGGCATGGAGCAGTCTTGCCACCTCAAGGTCAAGGTCACACTTAAAGGTAAAATGTTTGAGCCTCCATTTTTGTTTCAGCTCCATATCTCCTATGCCCTTTAAGGAATTTTCATGAAACTGATTAAGGTCAGTGTGATATTTCAGTCACCTTTAAAATCGAATAAAGGATCACCGGACTGCCTTGTCCCCTTTCAATCGACCCTGATGTCATCCTCCGAACCACTGAAAAAAAAATTGGCGATCAGTATTGTCCTAGAATATGAACATGGTCTGTATTCAGGGCTCACATTTCGTTATTTTATGGGGCCGAATAGATGTCCCCATTCCCTCTGCATGAGATTATGCTACTTTCCCCTTTTTCAGTAAACATTCGGATTGCATTTAGTATTTCATGTTTATTCATATTTCTTTTGTACAAACTTTAAGTAAATGTATTTTAACCATAAAGTTCCTGAACATTCGGGCTTTTTAGCTCACTTGAGCACAACATGTTCTTGGGTGAGCTATTGTGGTCAGTCACCATTCTATGCCCATTGTTTGCCATCATCTTCACATAACTTATTATCTGAAACCGATGCACCATCTTAAGCAAAATCATGAGGTTCCATTTCATTGTTTATGGCGCCGAATACAGGTCCCATTTCCCTGGCTAGGGATTATGCTATTGTCCCGTGTTTTCTTAGTAGAAAAAGATGCATAAACAAATAAAACCATCAACAGATGCTACTTTCCTTAAATTTGCTTTTGACAGTTCTTAAATATGCACTAAAGGGTCATTTCATGTTCTTAAATATGCACTAAAGGGGCCATTTCATGTTCTTAAATATGCACTAAAGGGGCCATTTCATGTTCTTAAATATGCACTAAAGGGGCCATTTCATGTTCTTAATATGCACTAAAGGGTCCATTTCATGTTCTTAAATATGCACTAAAGGGGCGATTTCATGTTCTTAAATATGCACTAAAGGGGCGATTTCATGTTCTTAAATATGCACTAACGGGGTCATTTCATGTTCTTAAATATGCACTTAAGGGGCAGTTTCATGTTCTTGAATATGCACTAAAGGGGCCATTTCATGTTCTTAAATATGCACTAAAGGGGCCATTTCATGTTCTTAAATATGCACTAAAGGGGCCATTTCATGTTCTTAAATATGCACTAAAGGGGCCATTTCATGTTCTTAAATATGCACTAAAGGGGTCATTTCATGTTCTTAAATATGCACTAAAGGGGCCATTTCATGTTCTTAAATATGCACTAAAGGGGCCATTTCATGTTCTTAAATATGCATTAAAGGGGCCATTTCATGTTCTTAAATATGCACTAAAGGGGCCATTTCATGTTCTTAAATATGCACTAAAGGGGCCATTTCATGTTCTTAAATATGCACTAAAGGGGCCATTTCATGTTCTTAAATATGCACTAAAGGGGTCATTTCATGTTATTAAATATGCACTAAAGGGGCCATTTCATGTTCTTAAATATGCACTAAAGGGGCCATTTAATGTTCTTAAATATGCATTAAAGGGGCCATTTCATGTTCTTAAATATGCAATAAAGGGGCCATTTCATGTTCGTAAATATGCAATAAAGGGGTTATTTCATGTTCTTAAATATGCAATAAAGGGGCCATTTCATGTTCTTAAATATTCACTAAAGGGGCCATTTCATGTTCTTAAAATTGCACTTAAGGGGCCATTTCATGTTCTTAAATATGCACTAAAGGGGCGATTTCAATTCTTAAATATGCACTTAAGGGGTCATTTCATGTTCTTAAATATGCACTAAAGGGGCGATTTCAAGTCTTAAATATGCACTTAAGGGGTCATTTCATGTTCTTAAATATGCACTAAAGGGGCGATTTCAAGTCTTAAATATGCACTTAAGGAGTCATTTCATGTTCTTAAATATGCACTATGGGGGCCATTTCATGTTCTTAAATATGCACTAAAGGGGCCATTTCATGTTCTTAAATATGCACTAAGGGGCCATTTCATGTTCTTAAATATGCACTAAAGGGGCCATTTCATGTTCTTAAATATGCATTAAAGGGGTCATTTCATGTTCTTAAATATGCACTAAAGGGGCATTTCATGTTGTTAAAATTGCTCTAAAGTGGCCACACTAACAGGAAAAATATTCACAGAATTTGAAGTATGAATGCACCCAGAATTGAAGTGATTTTGGTTGCAAAGTGAATCACTTTATGTGTTACTTCACCAAGACTGATGTCAAACATGTCACCTACTTCAACCAAACGCTGGCTAATTAACTCAGCATCTTGTCTCGGCTCCCCAACAATTCAGTCTGAACAACTGATATAATCTGATATTAGTTGCCAGTTTGAAGTACCAGGAGTAAATGTCTGGAATATTGACCTAGTTCTGCCTGTATCTGTCCCAGTAATGTCTGTTTTTGCTCATCAGTTTGTTTTTCAGTTATAAATTGCACTAATTCAAAGATCAGCCATCCCCCATACTCTAAAAAAATACTTCCTACTGGATTTAGTTTTCTCCTCTTTTGCAAATGTATTGCAATGTTGTTATGTTTATTAAAACATTTTGGCCTAAGCCCTATCCCCGGCCTCTGAAAAAAAGCCCTGTAAGGAGAATTTTGTTTGAAAAATGTTAACAAATATAGTCCCTGTCTTATCTTCTAGAAACAATCCTCTCTGTTTACAAATACTATTGCAGTTTACTGTGGTCTGTTGCCAATTTTCCTCATTAGCACCATCTAAGAATTCATCAGCAAACAAACCATGTAATTGCATTTGCTGCTTTGTTTGAAACAAATTGCTTGAGGCAGGCTTTGTGATCAATTATTGATGAATGCAGAATCAATTGTTGACATCCATTTTATCAGTAACTTAATTAGGGCAAATACTGTGAAGACAATAATATTATCTGTTACATCCTGAAAGGATGCAAGTACTAATATTGTTTGTTCAAGTTGGTGTTCTTCTGATTCTACTTTGATATTAAAGGGACTATGTCAACGAAAATTGGTTTTCTATTGCACTATAAAATGATATTAGATGATAGGAATGCGCTATACTAAGACATGGACATTCAATAAAGGATAAATAATATAATATATAATGAGATATTCAGAGCTCCAGATTAGATGCGTATCTGTGTATTTACGCATTGAAATATAAAGAAAAACGCATTTAAAATCGGCCCAGTGCGTAACCTTACGCATTGCAAATCTCAGTACGTATTTTTAATCGCGTAAACTGCGTACCCGGTTTTACCAATTATCCAGCTCAGCTGATGGTGTAAGTTAGCCTTTGAATCAATTTAAAAGTGAATTAAGCGAACCTTTCTGCTCAAAATGGCTTGGCATTGTGTATGTGGGTCTAAAAAAGAATGTGTTAAGCTCAATCAGCCAGCTCCAGTGGGCAATATCTTCAAAAATGTTTATCCGAATGAGTTATATGATGCTTCTCCTTTTTAAAAGGTGGTAAGTGGCGATCTCTGTGTCAACAATTGAAAAGTGGGGTCAAGGTCATTGTTACTAAAAATAGAAAAACGGTTTCCGCTCAATAACTTGAGAACGCATCGAGATATTTTAATGAAACTTCATACATAGATACCTTATATTGAGACCTCGCTTGGGATTGCATATGGGGTGGGTGGGGTCAAGGTCACCATTACTAAAAATAGAAAAACGGTCTCAGCTCAATAACTTGAGAACGCATTGAAATATTTTAATGAAACTTCATACATAGATACCTTATATTGAGACCTCGCTTGGGATTGCATATTGGGTGGGTGGGGTCAAGGTCACTGTTACTTAAAATAGAAAAAACGGTTTCAGCACAATAACTCGAGAACGTATCGAAATATTTAAATGAAACTTCATACATAAATACCTTATATCGAGACCTCGCTTGGGATTCCTATGGAGGGGTGGGGTCAAAAGGTCACCATTGCTAAAAATAGAAAAACGGTTTCCGCTCAATAACTTGAGAACGCATCCAGATATTTTGATGAAACTTCATACATATATACCTTTCATATTTAACAAGCACATAAAATACTCCTATAAAAAATGAAAATACCCTTTAAACTTCTCAAATGCCGTTTAAAGCTGATGGCCAGGGGTAAAATACCCTTTAACCAAAAAATCAGGAGGTAAAATACCGTTTAGGCCAAAACCTTATCTGGAGCTCTGGATATTTGATAAAAATTAATCAGCATAAGTGTTTGAAGAAAACTAAAATCCCAGGCAGGTATCAAACTCACGAAGCATACAAAGAAATGACAGTTGACAGCGCTTTAACCAACTGCGCTATTCTGCTTTAAAAGGAAACATGCGTTAACTATGATTATACAAAATAATCAAAATTCTGATGTCAAAATGAAAACATGAAAAGGTCCAAACAAACACATATTATCAATTGATTTTATCTCAGAATGCGAAAACTCGTCATTTTATTTACGTTATTTTAACTTTTACCTTATATAATAGTTTTAATATCTTAATTTCATATTTTTTGCAGAAATAACCCCATCGAGGCCCTTTTCTTTTACATAGACCCTTTAATTAGTTGTATTGAAGTTCCTTTCTGTTAAAGTCATTACATTTAGTGAGTACCTGCATTCCAGCCTGCTTTCCCATTTTGAAATGTTTGCAACTGGTGTTAAACTTGTACAGTTTTATTGCCATGTAATGTTCGCATTTTAACTTGAAGGAAAACTAGAAAATAAGGTCTTACAAAGAAAATAAAATGATTCTGGTACATAGACTTTGGTAAGATTTTAGATCCCAGTAATACTGTCTCCAGGGCGATTTGATACCCCTAGCATCTCCCACTGAAGGGATTTAGACAAAAATTCCTGGCTCTTTGAGAAGCAAGCACAAAATTAATGATCTTGAAAACCATAACTTATTTCTAAGTTTGCAAAAAGTATAAAAGATTGTGAGCAAATAATAGGGTGCTGCACCATGCTTCTTTTGATGCCCCTTGCATCTTGATGTGGGAGGCATATAGTCATTGCCCTGTCCGCCTATCTGTGCGTCCGTCCATCCGTGATTCCGTACAAGGTTTACTAGATTTTACCATTTCCTATAGCCCCAACGCTGCTTACTACAACATTTGGATACTTACACAGTTGTTGCTTATGACCATTCCCAATCCATCCATATCACCTAACATCATTTTGACCTTGACCTTGACCTTATTTGCACTTAGAATAATTAAAATTGGCTGTCCAGCACCAACCGGCGGCGTCTGTGTTTATCAAACACAGTGTCTTGTTCCCTGACTGCTGCACCTCAGGAATAGTTAACAGAAGATTGTTCAATATCATTAACATTTGAATACAATCTTTTCCCACCAGTCTGGTGGAAATTGTCATATACCTTATTTGAAGAATAGTGAGGACAAAAAACAAACAAACTTCAATTGTCTAATTACTGACTGATGCCATTTTCTAAAATGAACACATTAGAAATGATCCAAATTTTAATTAAACCATGTACTTTGATCTGCAGCCATTTCTCGAGTGAAACCCTGCACTTAATAGCTATTGAAAAACTTCTAGCATTTATTCCTTTTTTGCAGCACATAGTGGAGTGTCACACATACATCAAAAAAGTAAAAACTAGACAAATTCTGGTTTTAGCCAAATACTTCTAACATACATACATTTTGCATTTTCTTTTTTTTTCTAACTTTAATGCATTGTTGCAGCACATAGTGGAGTGTCACGCCAACACGTTGTTGCCGCACTACTTGGGGATGTACCGCATCACGGTGAACGACGTGGAGACGTACTTGTGCGTGATGAGAAACGTGTTCAGTCCACGCCTGCCCATACACAAAAAATACGATTTGAAGGTTTGTGCCATGTTTGTAAAGCATCTTTAGTTTATTAGCTCGACTATTCGCAGAAAAGTTCAAGCTATACTACTCACCCGTTCGTCGGCGTCGCTGTCGGTGTAATTCTCTGGTTAAGGCTTGCGTGCAACAAGTACATACCTCTTAAACTACTACAGATATTCAACTGAAACTTCACACATGTTTTCGGGGTCATTATGTGAGGTCACTGACCAAGGCCTATAACAATGTCCTGCAATTTAGCAGAATTATGCCCCCTTTTTTGTGTGCAACAACTTCATATCTCTATATCTACTACAGATATTCATTTAAAACTTCACACATGTCTTCGGGGTCATTATATAAGGTCACTGACCAAGCTCTATAATTGTTACCAGCATTTGAGCAGAATTATGCCCCTTTTTGTACTTAGATAAGTCAGGTTAAGGTTTGCGTGCAAGAGAAAATTCAAGGTAAGGTTTACATGCAAGAAGTACATATCTCTCTAACCACTACAGATATTCAATTCAACCTTAACACATGTCTTCGGGGTCATTATGTAAGGTCACTGACCATGGCCAATAACTCTGACCTGCAATTTAGTAGAATTATGCCCCGTTTTGTACTTAGAAAATACAGGTTAATGTTTGCGTGCAACAACTTCATAATTTCAACATCTGTGCCTGCCCATCAACAAGAAATACCATCTGAAGGTGGTGCAGTGTCTAGGGGCCATGTTTGTGGAGCATTTTAAGTCGATTTAAAAATGAACTAATTGGCCAGGTGTCACATTTTTGTAGTAGCTTAAGTTATTTATAAAACTATGTCAGTTACCAGGGTTATCTGTAGACATTTTTAATTGTAAAACTAATTCTATAGATATTTTTTTAAGCAATGATGGTGTTCAGGGGCCATTTTTATTAATTTTTGATTGGTTGTTTCGAAGAATTATGTTCTGTGCATGTCCAAGGCCCATATACATGAAGCATCCTAAGATATTTTTAAAGTCGATGTCCACGGGCCATGTTCTGGAAGCATCTGTAATTGAAAACCTTAGAAGACCTTAGTCAAAGTTTCATTACTGATTAGAAATGTTGTGTTTGTGTCATATCCAGGGGCCATATTTATTAACCATCTTCCGATAATTTAACAGCTTTTTACTCAAGGTTTCATTGCTTGTTTTTAAAATTTGAAATGGCGTGTTTATGCATTCATTATGCACTCTTCTCCATTTGTTAGAATTCATTTATTTTTTGTTGCAGGGCTCTACCGTTGACCGATGTGCCAGTGACAAGGAAAAGGTAGTACTGCCAGCGCTTTTCTCACTGCTTTAGGAATGGGTCTGATACCCATCAAATTGGGAATGTCATGTCGTGAAATCTTGGTGATTGGGAAACATTTTAAGAAAGTAATTTAATTAATGAATAACATAAACTTGTGTGATATTGGTTGAACTTGGTTTTTAGCACGAAACGCTCTGTGAGCTATTGGTATAGGGAACCTCTCCTGCGTTGTCCGTGTGCCGTCAACAATTTGGTTCGTTCTCACGCTAGATACTTCACTTTTTATCCGATCTTAACCAAACTTGCACAGTTTGTGTATGACCATAAAATCTCCAACGGGATTGTTATTGCTCCAGATTACACCAATAACACTAGAGTTATTGCCTCTTTTACATGCAACATATAGACTTTATTTACATCCAGTCTTAACCAAACTTTCAAAGTTTGTGTAAGTCCATTAGATCTCAGCAGACGCCAAAAATGGGCCAGATCTTGATTCAAACACCATCGTTATTGCCCTTTGTTTATGATAAAATAATCATTTGAAGGTCGCGGTGGCGTAGTGGATATGGTGTCCGCCTAGCGATCGGGAGGTCCTGGGTTCGATCCACACTCTGGGAGCATTCTCAAGATCTCCCCCAAAGACACCAAGTACTGGTTATACCCAGGAAATATGCAATAAAGTGGCCATCTGAGTATGAAGATCTGGGCCTTGTGGTTTCAGAAAAAATTTAAAGTTATTTTGCTATTTAAGTCTATATAAACCATGTGATCCTCAGGGCCTGGCCACTTTTTACCCCAGGGGCATAATTTGACCAATCTTTGTAGAGAACCACTGTACTTTGTTACATATCAAATTCTAAACCTCTGGGCCTTGCAGTTGCAGAGATTTTGAAAGCCATTTTGCTATTTAAGTCTATAAATCATGTGACCCCCAGGGTGTGGCCACTTATTGCCCAATAATTTAAACATGGCATTGCGGTTTCGAAGAAGTTTTTTAAAGCCATTTCGCTATTTAAGTTTATATAAACCATGTGACCCCCAGGGCGTGGCCACTTTTTACCCCAGGGGCATAAATTTGAACAATCTTTTTAGAGGACCACTATACCATGTTACATACCAAATACCAAACATCTGGGCCTTGCGGTTACAGAGGAGATGTTTTTAAAGTCATTTTGCTATGTAAGTCTATATAAACCCAGGACTCGAGAGTGTCTCTATAAGCCTTAGGCTTTCGATGCAATCGAGCTAAAATAAATAGGTTTAAACTAAAATAAATAATCAAAAATGGACATTATTCAGGATAGAGGCTTCATTTTTCATCCAATCTTCACCAATCTTGCAGTTTGTCTATTACCATGAGATTACAGTTGAAGTCAAATATAAGCAAGATCGGACTAGAAACACCGGAGTTATTGCCCTTTGTTTGTAAAAAAAATATGCAAAAATGGACATTATTCAGGATAGAGACTTCATTTTTAGCTCGACTATTCGAAGAATTGGTGAGCTTTCCTACTACCCCCGGCATCGTCGTCCGTATCTGAATTTGGTTCAAGTTTTTATTCAAAAGTCTTGTAACTTCAAAACTACATAAGTTATTCACTTGAAACTTTGAATATACCTTTGTCATCAACTCCAGTGTCAGGGGCAACATTCCCCATAACTCTTTTTTGTATTTTGACAGAGTTATGCCCCTTTTCACTTAGATTTTCTGGTTTAAGTTTATATTCAAAAGTTTTGTAACTTCAAAACTACATAAGTTATTCACTTGAAACTTGGAACTAACCTTTGTCATCAACTCCAGTATCAAGGGCAACATTCGCTATACCTCTGTTTTGTATTTTGACAGAGTTATGCCCCTTTTTCACATAGATTTTCTGGTTCAAGTTTATATTCAAAAGTTTTGTAACTTCAATACTACAAAAGCTATTCACTTGAAACTTGGAATATACCTTTGTCATCAACTCCAGTATCAGGGTGAACATTCTTCATCACTCTATTTTGTATTTTGACAGAGTTATGTCCCCTTTTCACATAGATTTTCTGGTTCAAGTTTATATTCAAAATTTTTGTAACTTCAAAACTACAAAAGCATTGTCAACAGTTCCTTTTACCAGACCCTGTTATATAAGGAAAAAAGCGCTGACTGTAAACAAGAACATATTTTGGATGTTCTTTGTCTTGACCACATCATTTGATGTAAAAAAAATCGCCATAATAAATTTGCTAATTATACTGCATATTAAGTTCGGTTTGGCCCTTAGATTTCATAGACTTCTGGCCCCGTGTTCACAAAGGAGTAACCGCAGGATCAAGATCAGACTTAGCAGATCTTGATATTCAAGCTGAAATATCAAGATCGGAATCTCAAAATATTTGATTTTTTAAATAAGTTTTCTTCTAGACAAAATAACGTGATCTTTTGTTTGATTTTAACAATAATCTTTATATCAGACAGCAAATCTAAGCCGAGAAGAGTTTATAATTTGACCCAGATTTGTCGTGAATGCCATTTTTGAAAATTCAGGATCAGGCTCAACTTAAACCTGAAAATCAGGCTCAACTTGTTTTGTGAACATGGGGCTTGATGTGTATCCTTAAATACTGAAAAGTTACATTGTGCCTGATCCACAGTTGAATTTCATTCATGAGAACACCAATTTTATAAACACTTAGAATGCTCCAGTTTTTATGCTCAAATTGGATATGCTGAGTTTTAAGCTCAATTTTAGCATGGATGTGACAAGTCATATTGTTTTACTGTATATGATACAAAAAGAGTAGTTTAAATCTCAACTTTATTATGATTGACTCATATTTAATTTAAACCTATTTATTTTACCTGAAATGTGTAGAAAGCCTGAGGCTTATTGAGGCAATCTTGAGTCAGTTTCCTGGGTAGAACCAGTTCCTGACGCCTTTTGAGAAAGATCATTCAAACACTCCCCGAATAGGGATCGAACTTACAACCTCCGGATCGTAAGGCGGACACCATATCCATTACACCACTGCGACGTCTGATTCATATTTAATAACCAGGGTGGCATAGTTTTCACTAAATTGAAATGAGGCCTGTTGTGGGAAAACTGGTTTAATGCATGTGCGTAAAGTGAAGTCCCGGATTAACCTGTGCAGTCCGCACAGGCTAATCGGCACAGGCTAATCGGGGACAGCACTAAACGCCTATAGTGAATTTATGTTTAGAAGAGAATTCCTTGAAACAGAAAATACCATAAAGTGGAAAGTGCCCTCCCAGATTAGACTGTGCAGACTACACAGGCTAATCCGGGATGACACTTAACGCACATGCATTAAGCCAGATTTTCCCTCGACACGCCTCAAATGTAATTTCTACAGGCAAAAGAGCTGCCGACCTTCAAGGACAATGATTTCTTGGAAGACGAGGCTAAAGTCAATATCGGGGCAGAGGCCAAAGCAGAACTAATGAGTAAATTGACACGGGATGTAAACGTAAGTTTCGAGTGTTTTTATACCCCCACAGACAAATTTTGGGGGGCTATATAGGAGTGTACTTGTCTGTTTAGGTTTTCATGGTTTCCGGACGATTACTCAAGAAAGGCTTGACATATTCAAATAACTTTTGGTACACATGTGTAAAATTATACAATACAGGTCAAGTTCGACTTTGTTTACAATCCACTGAATTTTGACAGAGTTATGGCTATTTGTTTCCAAATACACTGTTAAACATTCACAAAAATTAAAGCATTTTCTTTGGGTCCAGTTCTTTTAAATGGATGCCATAGTTTTGTGACGAGGGCAAATTGTAGGGGTTTATTTGTCGCTCGTGACAATTCTAGTTTTCACTGTTTTGAGAACAGGGTCAGGGCCTTTCTGATTGGGGAAAAGTGTGACATAATACCATTACATTGGGAATATGGTTTCCTTAAACAATAGCATTAACAATAGTAAAAAAGACAAATAATTCAAATTTAAATTTCAACATGGTCTGTATCATCTGTATCTGTATCTTGTAGTACATATGAGATACATGAATGGCCAAGAGGCCGTTTGAAGCATGATGAATCTGAAAAAAGTAAAATAAATTTGATTTTGGAAATTGTGTCCTCCAATTGGGAAATATATATACTTTTGGCTTTGGGAATGGGGCCCAATATTGGCCCCAAAAGCGCCGTAAAAAAACAACAACACAGGTTTCTGACAGGGGAAAAAATCAGGGATTCTTCCTTCTTTCATCTGAACTCCACCCTTTGAATGCCAGGCTGTGTATACAAATAGTGTTTAAATGAGCTGGATCTGTGTAAAAATGCTGTTTAATGAATAGTTTTAGGTGGTAGAAAAGTTAATTCCCCTTAAATGTTTCTGAAATCATACCACAGTTAAATGTAAAGTAAATCGTGACATAGTATGTAAATGTAAGTTAATAAAAGGCATAAGTGGTAGTTCATTCTACCACGGCACGCGGCTAGTGGTCCATAGATAAAGAAGGAAAATAACTGTGGGTTATTCTGCAACAAATTATGGGCGGAGCCTAATGTTTTGAAAATAGTTCCGGAAATTCAAAGAAATTGTTCCGTAAAATGCATGTGCTTGAACGCGCGATAGCAAGTTGTGACAAACAAATAATTTCTGCATTATGTAGCGCAATAAAACCACATTTGTAGTACATATTTTTATACTTCAGTTTACAAAAATGTTCACGTTTTGTTAATATGCCTTTAATTTGCGCTGGTTAGCATATATTTTCATTGTATTTATCAATAAGTATGACTTCATTCGCTCAATGTTTATCAATAAAGCTGACGTCATTTTGAATTGTTATGATTTATTGACGTCACTGAAACGCACGTGTGAATGCACTTCTCGGAAAATGGGCGGAATGTAGATAAATATAGTTCTCATTCATAATCTTTACACATACGATTTTTATATAAGATCGTGTTAAAATCGAAATAATTGACAGGTAACTGTTGGTTATTGCAGTAATAACCAACGGTTTGTCGTTCCGATGTTTGTTATCAAACCACTCGGGCTACCGCCCTCGTGGTTTAATTCCTACGCATCGGAACTCCAAACAGTTGGTTATTACCACAATAACAAACAGTTACCCGTCAATTATTTCTTAAATAACCAACAGTTACCAGTCAATTATTTCTTAATTATATGATGTAAATTGTGATGCGGGATGTAGAAGTAAGTTAATGAAAGGGTTAAAAGGTGAGTTAATTATATCATGTAAATTGTGATGCAGATGTAAAAGTAAGTTAATGAAAGGGTTAAATGGTAGTTAACTTTATCTTGTAAATTGTGATGCTGGACGTATAGGGGATAAATAGGACATAGCGAATATCAAGTTCAGCTTGGAAAAACTGTATATTTTCTTTAAGTTCTTGGCAAGCCTTTACCTGATGGACTACAGCCTCCTTGTGGGGATCCACGACTGTGACAGAATAGAGCCCGAGGGGACGGACACAAACACCCAGAACAGCGAGTCTGACGGGGAGCCCTTAAGCGGGGAAGACGAGAATGGGCTCGAGGACCAGGTGCCCGACATTGGGGGATTCGCACCCACGCCGCCTGACAGCCCGCAGCCATACGCGCCCATGCCCGTGTTCAACGGGGACATCGATCCAAACATTGAGAAGTTTGGGGTGAAGTACTTGGAAGGTTAGTAGTGTTAATGCTGAAGATTGGGAATTTAGTGTCCTGGGCTGGTATTTATAAAGAATCCTTGTTGAAATTTAGGAAAAATCTCAAATTTCTGAAATTTATCATTGGATTTTCTGACACACAAATGTGCTGATGTTGTTGGAAGATTCTTACACAGAAGCTGCATTATAAATACATGTACAATTGGTATTTGGTATTTGTCATGCACATGTTCAAAAGCATGGTGTTTCAAAAACAAGTTCAAATTTTGACATATTAAAAGTTTAAGTTTAGAATAATTTAAGGCTAAATAAAATGATCCCCCATGGTTTTTCAAATAATTATTGCCCAGTTGTGCATTAAAATGTTAATTAGTAGCAATGAAGAAGGACACTTGCGCATGTTTTTTGTAGTATCCAAATAGTGTTTTAAGTGCTTGATCTGTTTAGAAATAAGAATTTTTGGTAAACCCTTCTGATAGGTAGGGTAGTTGCCTCCCCTGAGGTGTTTCTGAATTAACACCCATTTAAAAATAGTGGTGGTTAACTAACTGCCTTCTCTTGATTGCATATTGTTTTAAAGATGCATTTCAAGATTTTAATGCGCTTTCCGCTTTTGTATGCCGGGCTGTACATCAGAATGCTTGAATTTGCACCTGGAATTTCGTCTGTTAGATTATAATAGTAGCTTCCTGTCAGACTGACTGAACTGCACCAGTATATTTGCTTAGGTATATGAATTTCAACAACAGTTCCATGTTTGCTTGAAATGAACGATGCATGCCTGTTTTGAAAACAAATCGCACTGGATATTTAATAACCAAAATATCCTTGTTCAATTCCTTCATTGTGAAATGCTTATTCGTAACATTTTATAAACCAGTTTTCCCAAAGAAGAATATCTTCCACGTAGTGTTAATAATTCTCTCGTCTTCATTGTAGGTGGACCAAAAAAGGAGATTTACTTTCTTGCTCTGATAGACATTCTTACTCGGTACGGAATGAAAAAGCGCACTGCACTTGCCGCGAAGACAATGAAGCACGGAGTTGGGGCGGAGATATCCACAATGCATCCAGAGCAATATGCAAAACGATTCCTAGAGTTTATCGACAAGTGCATAGAGTGATGGCGCAGGCTTATAAAGTGATATTTGTTACATGTTATAACTGTTCGTATGTGTTTGTTGGGTTACTAGTTTGGTTACCAGTCTACGGTGTTCTACACATGAGCAGACACCAGTCGTTGATGACCAGTCGGGGCATTTTGCACCAAAACTTCACAATTAAACTTCGATTTTTTTTTCTGCTGTCTGTTGCTTTTATGCATAAACTGTATAAAATTGTAATTAATCGAATTAAACAAATTGCTAGCTTTGAAATATTTAGATCTATTTAATGTTAAAAATGCTGATCATTTTGTTATGAAGTACCAGTGATTTTTTTTACAATTTCGAAGCCATGAGTCCTATGACTCGCTGGACTAAAATCTTTGAGTCCCAAAGTTAAATGTGTGAGTTCAAAAATTTCATTTATTCAAACGGGAATATAAGCAGTCAGTTAATAAGATGAGTAAGGCAATAATGCAATTAACTCTTTATTATATATAATAACACAAGTAATTTTAACTTTGTGTTTTTTGAGAAGCATGTCTAGCTAGAGTAAGTAGAATGTTGAAAATTTGTTCAGTGTGCATTTTTTACCATACCATTGCACCTTTTAGCGACCGTACACAAAGTGCAGTACATGTTATTAAATTGTTTAGTTCCATTGTATATGCTCTCCAACTAAACAACTTCTCCCAATTTTTATTCTATTAACATATTTTTTTCGGACGATTTTTGGTAGAACCTGACCAGAATTAACTTAAGGAGTATTGCGTTTAGTTATGTGTAATTTTTCTTTTCGGAACCATGTTGCAGACGAACTTTAAAAAAACTTTCCCAAAAATAAAATATTATTTTACCTTCACACCATTACGTTTAGAAACGTCATGACTATTGCCATTGGTTATTCGCAGATCTATTATCCAATGAGAATGGTTGTAATAAAAATAGACGGAACGGTGCGGTGGTAAATTTTACCCTCTATTATGACAGTACTCGTACACAAAATGCTTCGAAACTGCCGGACAGGACTCGCCATTTACAACGTATGCATCCCGCGAACGCACATAAACTGAAACTTTGCGTCTACGGCAATATTACTGCATCCTGGACGCAGGACGCAGAGGTAAAAAATCACTGAGTACATGGACAAGAATTTTTTTTTTTAGGAACTATATCGTTCCAAGTTACTGTGAAAAGAAATCTATAGTTTTTTTTTAATATTTTCAAAAATACATATTTCTTATTTAACAGTCTTTGTCGTAACTGGGTTGCCCGATGCCCGGGACAAGTAGATTTTATTTCGGGCTAGCAGAAAATGACAGACGCTTGCCCAATCGGGCAAGTGTTTTCGTAGGCTTTCTTTGAAGAAAATATATACAAAACCCGTTGTTTTATTGGCACATAAAGTATTTACACATAAACATATTACGTCGTCATGCTGTGCGGTCTTTATTAATGTGTAGACGCTTATTGAAATATATAGAGAATTGATCATAGTCGAGCAAACGCTTCTCTGTTAAAAGCTTAAGATGCAGACTACCTAAGTTGAGTTGGAGTACATGCTAGTTCGACTGAAATTGAAGTGTGCACATACTTGCATTGTTTGCGGTAATTAACAAATATATAAATAAATAGCGGGTTGTTGCACCCTGCTCCTTGTTTAGCTTCGCTCTGCTGCCCCTCTGGAATGGTTCACAGAGAAATGTTGAATATATATCTTTTGAAATACAACAAATTTGTGCAAATATGATTATCCAATAAATATACTTTGTATGAAAACCTTAATTAGAAGCATTTAGGTGAGTTATCCAGTTATTAGAGAATATCAACGAATTGATCACGCTTTCCACCCCTCCTTTTGAGCAGAGCCACATACCTGTTTGACCCTAGATATTTCCTTGTTTATCTTTTAAATCACATTTGACACATGACATACAAAATATGATGAACCTTACAGGTATGTATTTACCTTTTTGAGGGAGAACAACAAAAACAAGATGACAAACATGACTATGAAATAAAATATGTATAAATAAAATTATAGAACACATCATTTACTTATATTGCTCTAGAGTACCATTTGAAGTTCGGACAAGTTAAACAGATTTCGGGCAAGTGGTTTCGCTAGCAAGCTTGCCGGAACTGGCAAGTGCTTAGAAAAAATTAGGGTGAAGACTGATTTAATATTAATATAAATTGATTGGTGTTTGAATACCAGTATTAACAAGAATTACCATTTTTTGGTACAAAATATCTGGGCTCCAATTTGTTGATGTATGTTTACATATATAGTATTTATCTGCCTTATTGGAGACTAAAACACAGTAGAAACTGCATTTATTCATGAATGTATTGAGGTAAAACGAACTTTACTCAGTTTCAATTAAGCAGACGATTTATTACATGCTTGTTGGAAAAACTGAGCATTGTTATAATTAGTGTTACAAATCATTAAGTATATGTGATATATGTAGAGCACATGGATTTTCAGAGGATGTTTCAATGTCTTAAGAAATATAACCATGTTTCATAAAATATACAATACAAAAGTTGTTCTCTTGGAAATTTTTCAGTAAGTTTTTGTATTAAGCTCACATAAAATTTATGTAGTTAATTCTGAAACTGAGAAAACATTGGAACAAAATACATTTTCATCTAGCACAGAATACCGTGTGTGAGTATAGGTTTAAGTGAAGTTATAAGAAGTTATAATACCGTAAAATATCTATATTTTCGGACACTGTAAATTTTCGGACACCTTCTTTTGTAGCCAAAGTAATTATTTTTTGTGACTATATATTTTTGGACATCCTGATTTTAAACCATAATTAATTAATCTAAATTTTTGGACATTTTATATGACAGTGGCATTTTAGCAGAATTCTAACCTGTTTGCGTTAATCCGGTGACACATCGCACATGTGTTTTTTCAACCGGATGAAGGTCATAAAGCCTGGCAGATCAATGAGTGGAGGCGGTGGACCGTTACATTAGCGTTATTGGGTTAAGAGCCATGTGCCATAAATAATGGGTTTACCCGATTGTGTATACTGGTATTGATGTCATATATTAAATATGCTGTTGAAATTATCCTATTAAGGAACCAGTCTAAACCAGTCTTAATTATTTACCAATAAATTCTGCTTAATTTAATCATCTTTGAACTCAGTCGACAAAAATGCAGTATTTTCGTAATTTTCTGTAAAACAGAATCATACATATGAAATTATTTTAAATTAGTCGCAAACATCGCTAAAAATTAATAATGTTATACGGCGTGGTATTTAACAAGCATGCGAAATCATTAATAGATACTATCCATGTATATTCGGCAGAAAACGTTATACAATGGACATATCCGAACGTAATTGCAATATTGTCAGAGTGTCTATAAATTTTCGGACACCTGTAATTTGGAAATATTTTTGTGTATCCAAATTATCGGACACAAACAGTTTTAATTATTTTTAAGTGTCCGAAAATAGATATTTTACGGTACTGTGTAAGTATTTAATATTTCTATATGTTATGTCATCAGTGTGCCCATTTAAATATTTAACATTCATATAGCTCGTACACATTAATCTGACACTGACCGTTTGTTATGTGTGAATATATTACAAATCTGTTACGATAAATATTATTGGTTGCCGTACTGGAATTGAGTTAAATCAATGGAAGCATATTTCACTGAAAATACAGTAATACACGTGCACGAATGAAACCAAGTATTAATGTAGGAAATGATTCAAGCCCGTAATATATTCAAATAGAGTTCATGAGTGTCAGGTAAACGTGTCCGAGCTCATAGAATGGAGTTACCATGGTCATGCATCTTGCCCACATGTGTTTTTATATCATTTATTTGTAACGTAGCATTTAGTTATACTCATTGTGCTCCAATTATTATGACTGTAACCATTTCTATTTATACACTTGTATATAAATGCATGATAAAAGGACATATTTTCCCTTTGAAGCCAAAAGGTTTCATCATCGTTTGTGCA
Source organism: Congeria kusceri (assembly GCA_027627225.1). NCBI lineage: Eukaryota > Metazoa > Mollusca > Bivalvia > Myida > Dreissenidae > Congeria > Congeria kusceri. Next base: position 12,543,613 of record CM051038.1, read on the forward strand.
GAGAAGGCTGATAGCCCATGCAGTCTTCAGCCATACACTTTGTCTCCATGTTAGCAAATCAAAACAGTTGTTATAAAATTATGGAGGCGTGTCGTGGGAAAACCGGGCTTAATGCATGTGCGTAAAGTGGCATCCCAGATCAGCCTGTGCAGTTCGCACAGGCTGCTCCGGGACGACACTTTCCGCTTTTATGGTATTTTCTGTTTCAAGGAAGTCTCCTCTAAACATCAATCCACTGTAGGCAGAAAACGTCGTCCTGGATTAGTCCTGATCCGGGACGATACTATACGCACATGCATTAAGCCCGTTTTTCCTACGACACGCCTCTATGTTGGATTTCTATAAATAGCAGTTGGGTCATAGACACAGACCTATCCCATATAAATGGATAACAAGCATATTTTGGCTTTTTCTGTTCATACACAATTGTAAAGAGGCAAAATATACCGGTAGTTCATATAGTAAATAAAGATACTATTAAAGTTAATGTTATTCATCCAAAGAACCTGGGGTAAAGGTATACATGCAGATTTAAAGGGTATTCTTTCTTACCACATTTGTTGTTGTTCCTTACGTTGACAGCTCTTGCGTTTAAATGTTGAGCAAAAAATGAATAGTGACAACTGAAATCAATCACTGAATACATTACTTTAGAGATTTTCATAAATGTATAATTATTCGTATATATTATTCATACTCACTTATATGTTGTTCTTACATAATATATAAAAATCTTAGAATTTTGTTTTCATTTTTCTTAAGTATTTTAAGTTGTTAAATTGTAAATTTTTGTATATCACATTTCATAGTACATCATGTTATTATAAAACATTGAAATAAGTGCTATTTTCTTCAAGCAAGTTGATATTTAGTACCCCAATACTTAACAAACAACATGTGAGGCGCGTCGTGATAAAATCGGTCTTAATGCATGTGCCTAAAGTGTCATCCCGGATTAGCCTGTGCAGTCTGCACAGGCTAATCCAGGACGGCAATTTCTGCTTTAATGGTATTTTCTGTTTCAAGGAAGTATCTTCTAAACATAAAACCACTGTAAGCGGACACTTTAAGCACATGCATTAAGCCCGGTTTTCCCCACGATGCGCCTCATATATTTGTGTTGATTCAGAATTTATAGTAAAATTCAATTTTTTCATAAGACAAGTATTCATACCAGACACTTTATTATTTGATTTCCTTGTAATATTGAAATCCTTTTATGTTTAATGCATTAAATCATAAATGGTCATTGATTTTTTGTATCATTTGTCATAGAGCACATGGTTGAAACTTGCCATCTTACATCTACTAATATATGTCGTGATGATGTTAGAAAGTTTTGTTTATAGAAATTTAATATGTGTGGCTAAGAGCCTGAAATACGCAATAATCATATCGCCCACCCAGTAACATATTGTTTGTGTCAGCAGATGCTTTTGAAATATTCATTATAAACAGTATAACAAGAACACACATTGATGTAAACATCAAAGGTTCTTCATACATTAGTGGAGATTTACGATAAACAAAGTATCGAATTGTAAGGTTTATTCACATCACATGACGATTCGAATAAGTCGATTTAATAAGATACTGCAGCAAACAAAACGTGATTAAATGGTGCGAATCTATTGGCTAGTAAAGACACGTTAGGCGGGAAATTGTGTCATTTTCTAAATTTAGTGACAATTTTACTGCGTTGTTGTACGCAAGTTTAGTCTAGTTACACGACTATCATTACAAAACAAGAAAGAAAAAAGACAGAGAAATCTCAATTCTCAATCAAAAGTTTTCAGAACAAACTTCATTTGCAGTAAAAATACAATTCATACTTCGTGGAATACTTAATAAATAATAAATTAATAATAATAAGTAGACAGCTTTTATGGAAAAATTTTCATGAGTGAATACGCTGTAGTGACCAGTGTAAAATTATGGAGACATAATTTGACATAAAAAAAGTTCATTATAATAATGAGTAATAAAAAAGAAATACACAAACATTGCAACAAAAAAACTTTATTATTGAATATTGTTTGTTGAGGCTTCATTGATGGTCAATAACGTTTTGAATAATCAAGGAAATAATCAGCGCTCCTACCATAAGCTTCCGGTCAGAGTCATCACATATCGACGCCGCGCAAAGACTAAGCATATAGTAGGATCAAAACCATAATTTCTTTGGATGCTACTAGCTTTTACACAGCATTATATATATGACCTAATTCTTTTAATTTCATGTTTTTTACTTCATGTTTGTATTTTATCCCCAATGTTGAAAACAGTTCCGACATGTGATTTATTTCTGATATCTCCAGCGCTTGGTAAATAATTTGCTGCCTAGCTAAGCTTGAATTGAGTTATTTATAATATGAATTGCTTTCATATTTTGTTGGTTAAAGCATTAGCCACTTGTCTATGATTTTAAGTGCTAATATACAATTTGCATAATTTGTTGCTTTTTTTTCCTCGGTACATGTCAAACATTATGTTCATTGTGTGCGAGTATTATTTCAAATATGAATTGTCGGACACTTCTTTGATTGATTTAATCTCGTGGCAAGGCTTATTATCTTTTTGAAAATCAACCGTCTTGGTAGAATTTTGTAAGTGTTCAGTGAGAAATGCTCTCCAGTATAACATACTTTTCTTGTTGGATCTGACAAAAAAATTCGAAATTATCAATGTGTGAATATGTCCCTGCAACAGTGAAAAGCACATGGCAGTGCTTGTGTTTTAGTTTGTGAGCAATTTAACCCAGTAATGAATTTAAGAAAGCCCTACAACCAGGGCCCTTATCCACAAAGTTCTTAGGTAAAACTTTATTTTTATGCCCCCGGCATCTCGATGCAGGAAGCATATAGTGATCGTCCTGTCCGTTCGTCCGTCCGTCCATGACAAGGTTAAGTAGATTTTACCGTTTCGTCTAGCACCAACACCGCTTACTACAACACTTTGATACTTACACAGTTGTTGCTTATGACCATTCTCTTTCCACCCATATCACCCAACCTTACTTTGACCTTGACCTAATTTGACTTATAATAATTCAAAAGTGCCATTTCTTGGTTAACTAGATTTTACTGTTTCGTCTAGCACTAACACCACTTACTACAACACTTAGATATATACACAGTTGTTACTTATGACTGTTCCCAATCCACACATACCACCCAACCTTACTTTGACCTTGACCTAATTTGCAATTAGAATAAGGCCAAAATAAAAATAACTTTGTTTGCCATTGCCTACCTACCCGACGAAAAGGTCCCTATTGAATTTTTTTTCTTTGTTAAATCAAACCAGTTTGTTTTTTTAATTCCGAATATTCAATTTTTTCTTTGGTGTAAATAAAAGCTCACTCTTCTTTCATTTCGGTAGTTTTCCATTGGGTTAATAAATTGACTGTATCAGCTTAACCCTTGCTTGTAATTGGCCATATCAAAATGCAATTCTAATAATATTTTATCAACTCGTGAAAACAATTTAAGTTTGTCAGCATTCATTGTCTAATTAAAGATGATTGCTAGCAAGCTCTCGTTATATTAGACACTTGATTATATTATTAAAAGCAATGTCTGTGTTATATGTTATGTTTTGATGCTAAATGGATCATTCATAAACTTACTTTCCCCCCCCAAAAAAAAAAAATGCCTATCTACCTACCCATTACCAGCAACCTTGGGTAGGCAATGGCAAACAAACAATTTTTTAAGGTTTGCCTAATTCAAATGGGCTGTTTCTTGGTTAACTAGATTTTACCATTTCGTCTAGCACCAACACTGCTTGCTACAACTTTTGGATACTTACACAGTTGTTGCTTATGGCCATTCCCTATCCACCCATATCACCCAACTTTACTTTGACTTTGACCTTGACCTAATTTGGACTAAGAAATGGGCTATCCAGCACCAACCAGGGGCATGTGTGTTGTAGCAAATACAGAATCTTGTTTTAATTCATAAAATTCCTTAAGTCTGTGGCTGTTTCATGTATACATATTGTTACATTAAAATGTTTCAAACTAGTAAAGATTGCTTAGATGTTTAGTATTTCACCGTTTTGTAAACAGAAATCACTGGATTTTGCATAGAAAATTTGATCTGAAATTTTCATCCAAGTACACCTTATGGTAGATATTTCCCTACCGGAAGTGTTTCTAACTTCTCATCTCCGTGTAAAAGAAGGCAATGTTTTCAGTGGCAAAATATGTTACATTCCAGAAAAAACTGTGCCTGTTGAACTGTGTGTTCAAGTAGGTTTTAACCGTTTTAAGTTTATGATTATTTATTTGAAAGTATTAAAATAACAAGGGCATTATGGTGAACCTTTTCTAATAGGTTTTTGTCTTTGTAGATTTATATTATGTTGACAAAATATTGCAGTTGATGCAATTGCATTCAAGGATAAATATAGGGTGTTTTATATGAGGCGCATCATGGGAAAACCGGACTTGATTCATGTGCGTAATGTGTCGTCCCGGATTAGCCTGTGCAGTCCGCACAGGCTAATCCAGGACAACACTTTCTGCCTATAGTGGATTTATGTTTAAAAAAGACTTCCTTGAAACAGAAAATACCATAAAAGCGGAAAGTGCCGTCCTGGATTAGCCTGTGCGTACTGCACAGGCTAAGGGGGGACGACACTTTATGCACATGCATTAAGCACGGTTTTCCCATGACGCGCTTCATATAGGGAAATGTAAGTGGAAGAGTAGCTACTGGAAGTCTGTTGATGTTTCCATGCTTTATATTTGAATGATTTATTTAGTTTTCATTGATGTTTTGTTAATTGTTTTTTCTCAAATATTGTCTCTTTTATGTTTATAAGTATTTGTGCTTTGTGTTATGTTTAAAAAGTGGGTATATATATATATATATATATACAATTTAGTTTGATCACTCCCAAATATGCTTCCATGGTTAAAGGTATTCAGAGTATTGCACCTACCAATATTTTCCTCTTTTAGCGGCAAGCATAAAATCGGAATGATTTTTACCAGGAAATAGACTGGTTGGATTTTTGATACCAGGTTATTTCCCCCCCCCCCCACCGCCCCCTGCCCGCCTGCTCACCTACCGGGCCATTTGATACACCAATCGTGTCGCATTTACGGGATTGAGACAAAAATTCTTGGCTCTAGGGTAGGGGATTAGACCCCAAAAAATAAAAATAGTCAAAATGCCCTGGATTAGCACGCTGCTCCCACCCCACTTGGGGATAATATTTATAGGTGCATATTAAAGTTGAAACTCGTATATGAAGTGTTCTACAGATTGGTGTTCATCAGATTACTCATACATTATAGATTATGTGTATTCGAATATTCGAATAGTAACCAATTAGTTCTTATGTGGTCAAAAATTAATACTGTACATCGAAGTGCAAAAGTTTTGTTATATGAAAATATGATTTCATAATTAAATTTTGGATTTGTGGATATATAAAATTAATACAAACATATCCCAAATTTAATGGTGAAAAGCATTAGTATGGTAACACATATTAGTCTCCATGGCCTAGTGGTTAGGGCTTTCGCCTACAGATCAAGAGGTTTAACGTTTGAGTCTCACACAGGGCTTGTTCTGATATGGCCGGTTGCCTACCCAGCAGCTAGTTAAATTGAAGGGTACTGATAGCCTTCCTGCCGAGCATTCGGCATATAGGATAGGAATCGAGAGTAAAAGATGTTCATCAGTAAAGGTGTCTCATAGGTAAGAACTGGCTGGCCCTCAATCACGAGGGTGACACTATAATAAACAAACACTTCTATTAGGCGTAAAAAAAAAGCTTGTTTCAGGTAACATGCCCAAAAGAAATAGGGTAGGTAGGTCGGGATTTAATTTTATTTTTTTATTTTTTTTTGGGGGGGGGGGGGTAAATGGTCAACTTGAAGATTCTAAAACTGAATAAATATTCAAAACGTATCAGTAATATCCTTAAACATCGTTTATAAGTGGATACTATAAAAAAAAACACTTATTTATCCAAAAACACATTTAATTATTGAAAAAGGTAAATAAACCAAAAATCAATATGACAAACCCAATAAAATGTTCTAGGGTCGGGGCATTTTTTTAGGGTAGGTCGGGGTACCTGAAACAAACATATTTTTTTTTTATGCCTTAGTATCTTTAAACAGTTTAATGAAGGACACCGTTTGTTCAAGTGTATGTACATGTAAACGTATTTATATGCATGTTTTATTTAGCAATTAATTCGTATATACCCCTTTTCTTTGTTAGATATTTTAAATGTTTATGGCATTATTAATTTGTATATGTGTAGAATTGTCATTGTTTTGATGTTTGTATCCAATGTTTTGATGTTTGTATCCAAATTTTCCACATATGAAGTTGTTTTATGTCAAGGCTTAACAATAAATCACTATAATTAACTACAGTTTATTGAATGTTCTTTAAATTACAAGTTTTAGTTCACTGGATTTTTAATCTGACTGAAGTGCACCACTTTCCGGCAGATCTTAACCAGACAGTGAACAGGGGCGATATATTCTGTTATTTCACACATTGCTTTGTAGGAATTTCTAAAATCTTAATTTCCCTTCAGACTTGATAATTTCATGTTTGATTTCTTGAAAGTGGCCTATTTGCACAAATTATTAACTTATGCATCTATCAATATTTTTCCCAGGGGGGGAGCGGCGGGCATATACGGGACTTTAGACTGAAAGCAATTCCCGATCCTGATCTGGATGGATTTTTTTATACGATGTCTGAATTATTTTATAAAACTTGCTCAGGCATATTACGTAATTGGTTAGTTATATAACAGTTAAATTAAAATAAATGTCAAAATAACAATGCAAGTATTTAATGGTGTCCATTTTGTTTTCATAGGCATGTCCATCATTCAAATCAACACCATGTGCTGTGACTATAGTCACATCGAGGATTGAATACCAGAAGGTACCCACTGTCATTGAAATCAATAGCAGTTAGTAGCTTCTGGTTTTCAACCCTCGATATGAAAGTGGTGGCAGGTATTTGATTTTAGCTATGCTTGGAACCAGTCAAATATCTGCACCAGGGCTTTTTTTCCTTCTATAGTAGGGGCCGTTATAAGGCATCATCCCCTCAGAACTTTCAAATCATGCAGTTTTCCCCTAAAGTTGATCTTACCCCAGGATTTTTCATTCCCCTGCTATAAAAATTGTTCCCCAAAATGTCAACAGTAGTGATATTTTTCCCAAGAATGAGGGCAAAGGGCCCCATCCACAAGAGGTAAAAAAAGCCCTGTGCACACAGGTTTGGAGTTTGTGGTCAAACAGGTGCACCACATGCAAGGTTACAGACACTGCCTGTTGCTGATTATGTATACATTGCCATGTGCTCAGTTGGTTAAACTAGGTTAACAATTAATCCAACATATGATGTGCCCGGCTAGCTCAGTTGGTAGAGCGCTGGGCTCTCAAACCAGGGTTTTTTAGTTCGAGCCCCAGCCCGGTCACATGACTAGTGTGGGGATTGGTCATGACATAATTCCTACGGCCATTCTCCCCCTACTTTTGATTCAGGCAGGGCAGTTGTCAAGTACAGGCTATGTGCACTTGGTACTGGTACACCGCAATTCATTCTATGAACAATCATTTGATATCCCACATGTATTTTGAAATTGATTCACATCTGTGATAAGTATGATTAAGAACTTATATTTTCGCTAAAATGTAAATGTTTAAAGCTATAATGTTTTTTCATCATGATGAGTGTGATACTTGAATGTTGCATAGTAAAATCATCGAACAATGCCCATTATGCTTTTGTCAGATTAGTGCATTTGCTTTCCATATTTATGTTTTTATCTTTTAATTAGGGATGGGACCGAATATTCGAATATCGGATAATATTCGAATAAAAAAAAATGAATATTCGATTTTCTAATTTATTTAAAGAACCAAATTTCTTTAAAAAATCATGTTTTTCTCCAGTTTGATTGCAAAGTTAACATGAATTCCAGTCGTATTTTCTGCCTAGCAGGTGGGCGGGGGCAGTGTAATGTGTTTACAACACATGCCAAACATGTCCAATTAACGACAATTAATAATTGGCAGGGGGGCCACGTCTTTACAAGGGCCGCGAATTAACGGTTTGTAGGAGGCGCAAATATGACGCATTGTATCCACAAATAACAAAACTGGGCCATGTTGTGATAACGGTTTCACAGTTTGCACAAGGCGTTCGTTGTTGTTTATTTAACCTTAAGTGACATCTATACGGTTAACTTGTTTATAGTAAATTACAATTACTCTCTACGTAAACCAATCAAAATGAATCCATTATCAGCCAATCAATTTCTTTAACAAAATTAGCATGATCTGGTCAATCTTAATATACGTCACTTGTTAATTATTCTCCATTATATCAACACCGTATATTATATTACAAGAGTCTTTATTAATAAACAATGCCACCATCACGTGCTTGGAAGTACTTTACGCGGTCATTAGACAAAACCCAGGCAACGTGTAATCTGCACAGCAGAAACAAGCTTCATGGTTCTCAAAAAAAAACGGAACGATTAACAAATTAATTAACAATGCATTTAACAATATCTTGCATTTCTTTATATTTGCCTAACACTCACTAAGTTCATTTACCACTAAAACAAGGTAAAACAACTACGTACACGTAGTATACATATTTCGGATAGGTAAATATTTGAACAGAGTGCCGTATATAATAGTATATAGTAGTATTTACAAAACGAATATTCGAATATATTTGAATACCTAAAACGAATATTCGAATATTGATTTCAGTTTCGATCCCATCCCTACTTTTAATGTATTTTAAAGTAGCACAATCGTCCATGTTTAGTAAGAAAGTATTATTTTCAAAAGTTAAGCATACTAGCTCTGGGTCCTTATTCCAGAAACATCTTAAGTTTATCTTAAACTATTTTCACTTAAGTTCCAAGTTTTGTAATGTAAAATTTTTTATCTGCATATACATGTGTGAATCCCTTTATTGTTCAGTAAACACTAGTTAATAATAAGTTGATAATTAGTGCACACTTGCCACAATGCCATTTAAATATGAAATAAAATGTTAATGAAAAATATTGATTTTAAGGCTAAGGATAAGATTTTACTTAAGATTTTTATGGAATACGGCCTCTGTATTATTTGCCTGTAGCCACGTTTTAAACCAGATCTTGTCACAATTTCTAAAAAATCTTAAGTAGCTTATTACAGGATAACCTAACATTCACTATTTATTATATTGCAGTTAAATGTGCATATAGAAATATTGTGAAAACATAACATTTTCAATGAAAACTGAATGTCAGATAATCACAATAAATAATATTTTATGTTGTAACACGAGTTTTAAAATACGAGACTTAAGTCTGTTATTCTTACGAAAATTCGAGAAAATGGACCCAGGGTCTTTAAAATTGAGCATACCCTGTGATTGCAATTATTAAATATTATAAAGTAGTTAAGTACTTAAATATGTCAGAACAGGGCCATATTCCAGAAACATGATTAGTTTATCTTAAAATATTTTCACTTTTTAATGCTACATATAAATGAATGATTCCAATTACAATTAAGTAAATAGTAGTTAATAACAAGTTGATAATTAGTGAACATTTAGCAAAATTTCAGAATATAATGCTTAAGAAAACTGACGATTTTTACAGCTAAGGATAAGATTCACTTAAGATGTTTCTGGAATACGACCCCAGCAGATCATACAATTCTTCCAACTTGTTTTATATAAGCTGCTTACAATAGCATTTAACAGAATAGATGCAACGATAAGCTACCGGTATGTTCGCTTAATCAAACATAGACAAGATGCATAACACTGACTTAGGTCAGTAGCTTTAAATCTCTTGATTTTTGGTTCCCCATTTACAATTTTCTGTGTGTGATATTTTTTCACAAAAAACCAGCTAGCTCGGCAGAGTGCTGGACTGTCAATCCAGGGATCGTGAGTTTGAAGCCCAGCTCGGCCACATAATTTGTGGGGATTGGTCATAAAATTATTTATACGGCCATTCTCCCCCTACCTCTGATTCAAGTAGGGCAGTTGTCAGTTACTGGCATAGGTATGTGCACTTAGTACTGGTAAACCGCTTAGATAGGCTACGCTTGCCCAGGAAAAGTGTGAGTAGGTTAACTGACAGCCGTGATATGACTGAAATACTGTTAAAAATGGCGAAAAATCCAAACAAAACAACAACTACAAAAAACAATGAAATCTCTTAACAAGTTTTAGTATTGCATCAAAACAGCACCTTATAAATTATATACTGTATCTGCTGTGGCGCCCAATATGTTAACACTGTTGTACATCAGTTTGTCGTGTTCAGTTCCACTATTTATTTGTAAATGTGAACAATTATTGTGTATATATATTGACCTGAATGTTTAAGATTAAATGAAATTAAACCATGTGAAGAAATATAGAGTTTGTTGTCAAATTATGTCAGATGATAGTGCTGAAATTAGTTTAAACGTATTTATTTAGACAAGCAAGCATATTAAGACATGTCATTATATATAATACATTGTATCAACTGGATTATTATGTCAGATGATAGTGCTGAAATTAGTTGAAACGTATTTATTTAGACAAGCAAGCATATTATGACGTGTAATTATATATAATACATTGTATCAACTGGATTATTATGTCAGATGATAGTGCTGAAATTAGTTTAAACATATTTATTTAGACAAGCAAGCATATTATGACATGTCATTATATATAATACATTATATCAACTGGATTAGAAAACTGCTGAAGTTGTGTTTGGATCAACAAATTATTGGTTTTGTGGTTTATGCACCTATCAATATATTCCACCAGGGGTGGGGAAGGAGCTATGCACCTATCAATATATTCCACCGGGGTGGGGGAGGAGCTATGCACCTATCAATATATTCCACCAGGGGAGGGGGGAGGGAGGAGCGGCGGGTATATACGGGACTTTAGACTGAAAGTAACGAAATTGACACTCTGAATGATTCCGGGTCGGGGGAAATAGACTGTTTGGATTTTAGATCCCGGTAATATTGGCCCCAGGGCCATTCGATACACCAACTAAGCATCCCCCATTGAGGGGAATTAGACAGAATGCTTGACCTTAGGGTGAGGAATTAGATTCCCCAAAATACAATTAGTCAAATTCCCCTGGGTTTGCCCGCCGCTCTCCACCTGGGGTAAAATATTGATAGGTGCATTATAATTATGCGGTGCAAAACGTACATTTTGTTTCAAAAATGATTCAGCAAAAACATTTGTCATCTAAATTGAGTTTAAGTTATAATTAGAACACGTGATACTTGTCATCTGAATTCAGTATATTGCGTTGCATGGATGCACATAACAAATCATTTCGAAGTACCTCATGTTGTGTTTGGTACCTACACATTTGTGAGGGTTATGCTGTTTGAAATTATTTGGTGTATTATAATTGCATTAAAACAAGGAATAACTTGCCATCTGAATTGAGTATATTGAGTTGCATAGGTACACATAACATCTTTATTTGTAGCATGCAACAATTGTAATGTGACTTTGTCAACCCTGTCAACTCTCAGCAAACGTGAAAAAGTCACACATTTGTATTTTGCGTCCTGTACCGTACAGTTAGTTTAATACTACATACTCTCACCCAACATATACTCTCTACGTGTTTTTTCCATGATCGGGATGTCCATAGTTAAAACATTGTGGCTACATCTGTATTTCACACACTTCAACAGGAATTGGTCCCGATTGGGTGTAGAAGTAGTAACTTGTGTCCTTCATCCAATATGTTACCGGTCGTATTTGCCATAAGCGCCAATTGGTGTATGAATAGTAATACTGATAGTAACTTACTGTCCGTCTTCAAATGTGTACAGGTCATGTTTTCCGTAATCACCGAGTTTGGTATATGAGTAGTAGCAACCAATTGCCCATCGTTCAATACGTACAGGTCATATTTGCGGTAAGCGCAGATTGGGAGTAGGAATAGAAGTACATAAAGTATCTTATTGCCCATCGTCCAATACGTACAGGTCGTATTTGCTGTAAGCGCCGATTTGGAGTATTAATAAAAGTACATAAAGTGACTTTTGTCCACCAACTAATACATACAGGTCGTCTTTGCGGTAAGCGCCGATTGGGAGTAGGAATAGAAGTACATAAAGTGACTTATTGCCCATCGTCCAATACGTACAGGTCGTATTTGCTGTAAGCGCCGATTGGGAGTAGGAATAGAAGTACATAAAGTGACTTTTGTCCATCGTCCAGTACTTACAGGTCGTATTTGCTGTAAGCTCCGTTTGGGAGTAGGAATAGAAGTACATAAAGTGACTTATTGCCCATCGTCCAATACGTACAGGTCGTATTTGCTGTAAGCGCCGATTGGGAGTAGGAATAGAAGCACATAAAGTGACCTTTTGTCCGTCGTCCAATACGTACAGGTCGTATTTGCGGTAAGCGCCGATTGGGAGTAGGAATAGAAGTTCATAAAGTGACTTATTGCCCATCGTCCAATACGTACAGGTCGTATTTGCGTTAAGCGCCGATTGGGAGTAGGAATAGAAGTTCATAAAGTGACTTATTGTCCATCGTCCAGTACTTACAGGTCGTCTTTGCGGTAAGCGCCGATTGGGAGTAGGAATAGAAGCACATAAAGTGACCTTTTGTCCGTCGTCCCATACGTACAGGTCGTATTTGCGGTAAGCGCCGATTGGGAGTAGGAATAGAAGTTCATAAAGTGACTTATTGGCCATCATCCAATACGTACAGGTCGTATTTGCGTTAAGCGCCGATTGGGAGTAGGAATAGAAGTTCATAAAGTGACTTATTGGCCATCATCCAATACGTACAGGTCGTATTTGCGGTAAGCGCCGATTGGGAGTAGGAATAGAAGTTCATAAAGTGACTTATTTCCCATCGTCCCATACGTACAGGTCGTATTTGTGGTAAGCGCCGATTGGGAGTATGAATAGAAGTACATAAAGTGACTTATTGGCCATCATCCAATACGTACAGGTCGTATTTGCGTTAAGCGCCGATTGGGAGTAGGAATAGAAGTTCATAAAGTGACTTATTGGCCATCATCCAATACGTACAGGTCGTATTTGCGGTAAGCGCCGATTGGGAGTAGGAATAGAAGTTCATAAAGTGACTTATTTCCCATCGTCCAATACGTACAGGTCGTATTTGTGGTAAGCGCCGATTGGGAGTATGAATAGAAGTACATAAAGTGACTTATTGGCCATCATCCAATACGTACAGGTCGTATTTGCGTTAAGCGCCGCTTGGGAGTATGAATAGAAGTACATAGAGTGACTTATTGTCCATCGCCCAATACGTACAGGTCGTATTTGCAGTAAGCGCCGATTGGGAGTATGAATAGAAGTACATAAAGTGACTTATTGGCCATCATCCAATACGTACAGGTCGTATTTGCGTTAAGCGCCGCTTGGGAGTATGAATAGAAGTACATAGAGTGACTTATTGTCCATCGCCCAATACGTACAGGTCGTATTTGCAGTAAGCGCCGATTGGGAGTATGAATAGAAGTACATAAAGTGACTTATTGGCCATCATCCAATACGTACAGGTCGTATTTGCGTTAAGCGCCGCTTGGGAGTATGAATAGAAGTACATAGAGTGACTTATTGTCCATCGCCCAATACGTACAGGTCGTATTTGCAGTAAGCGCCGATTGGGAGTATGAATAGAAGTACATAAAGTGACTTATTTCCCATCATCCAATACGTACAGGTCGTATTTGCGTTAAGCGCCGCTTGGGAGTATGAATAGAAGTACATAGAGTGACTTATTGTCCATCGCCCAATACGTACAGGTCGTATTTGCAGTAAGCGCCGATTGGGAGTATGAATAGAAGTACATAAAGTGACTTATTGGCCATCATCCAATACGTACAGGTCGTATTTGCGTTAAGCGCCGCTTGGGAGTATGAATAGAAGTACATAGAGTGACTTATTGTCCATCGCCCAATACGTACAGGTCGTATTTGCAGTAAGCGCCGATTGGGAGTATGAATAGAAGTACGTAAAGTGACTTATTTCCCATCGTCCAATACGTACAGGTCGTATTTGTGGTAAGCGCCGATTGGGAGTATGAATAGAAGTTCATAAAGTGACTTATTGGCCATCATCCAATACGTACAGGTCGTATTTGCGTTAAGCGCCGCTTGGGAGTATGAATAGAAGTACATAAAGTGACTTATTGGCCATCATCCAATACGTACAGGTCGTATTTGCGTTAAGCGCCGATTGGGAGTATGAATAGAAGTACATAAAGTGACTTATTGGCCATCATCCAATACGTACAGGTCGTATTTGTGGTAAGCGCCGATTGGGAGTAGGAATAGAAGTACATAAAGTGACTTATTGGCCATCATCCAATACGTACAGGTCGTATTTGCGTTAAGCGCCGCTTGGGAGTATGAATAGAAGTACATAGAGTGACTTATTGCCCATCGTCCAATACGTACAGGTCGTATTTGCAGTAAGCGCCGATTGGGAGTATGAATAGAAGTACATAAAGTGACTTATTGTCCGTCGTCCAATACGTACAGGTCGTATTTGTGGTAAGCGCCGCTTGGGAGTATGAATAGAAGTTCATAAAGTGACTTATTTCCCATCGTCCAATACGTACAGGTCGTATTTGCGTTAAGCGCCGCTTGGGAGTATGAATAGAAGTTCATAAAGTGACTTATTGGCCATCATCCAATACGTACAGGTCGTATTTGTGGTAAGCGCCGATTGGGAGTATGAATAGAAGTACATAAAGTGACTTATTGCCCATCATCCAATACGTACAGGTCGTATTTGCGTTAAGCGCCGCTTGGGAGTATGAATAGAAGTACATAAAGTGACTTATTGCCCATCATCCAATACGTACAGGTCGTATTTGCGTTAAGCGCCGCTTGGGAGTATGAATAGAAGTACATAGAGTGACTTATTGTCCATCGCCCAACACGTACAGGTCGTATTTGCGGAAAGCGCCGATTGGGAGTAGGAATAGAAGTACATTAAAGTGACATTAAGCACCAAATAGGTTTATGAATAGGAGTAGTAACTTATTGTCCATCATCGAATATGTACGGTTTGTAGTTGCCGTAAGTACAGATGGTGTGGGTGTAGGGATAGTAGCAAATCCCTCACAGTGGTCTCCCCTGCTGTGCTGCTTTGCTCCCAAAAGGGGAGATCACTGTGAGAAGGTTGGAATAGTATTAACTTATTGCCCTTCGTCCAATATGTACAGATCGTATTTGCCGTACGCGCCGACGCGGTAGTTGGCGCGCCTCGTGTTGCCCATGTCCCAGGTGACCATAACCTGCTGATTGGTCCGACTCCCTCCATACCAGGAATCCACCGTGCCCGGGCCGCCGCCATCCTGGGGAATAAAACGTTACAATCGGTAATTATCTTCGCCAAGGAGTTTGTGTTTTCATCTGCTGTTGCTTTGTTTGTCTTTCTGTTAGTTAGCAACTTAACGCAAAAAAAGTATGACCAGATTTGAATGAAATTTTCTGGAAGGTTGGAAATGGGCCAATGGAAAACGCATAAATGACCAGGGGGGGGACGTATTCCAGAAACTCTTAAGTAAAATCTTATCCTTAACCTTAAAATCATCGTTTTTCATTTTTTAACACTTTATTTCGTATTCAAATGACAATGTGCTTCGTGTGTATTTATTATCAAATTATTAATAACTAGTGTTCACTTAACTGTAAATTTAAGGGATTACCAAAAGTTTACAAAGTTTAAAAAATATTGCATTAATACAAACATAGGTACTCAAGAGAAAAGATAAACTTATGTTTCTGGAATACAGACCAGAGCTTATTGGTGATCCAGATCTGGATCTAGGATTCTTTTGAAAGGATTCTTAATTATTGGGAAATCGGGCAAGGGAGGCAACTTTATCTTTGGACATATCATTTGTTAAGAATGGTTACCTATCTTGGCGGAGGTCTGCGCTCTGTTGAGTTCTTTCTAGTTTTATTTTCAGTGTAATCTCATTAAAATCAAATCTTAACCCTTGCGCTAAAGCAGTCCTCTACTCTGAAGATAATATAAAAGCTTCTGATTGGAAATGATTTTACTGAAATTACAACGTGTTCGTTGTTGATTCTGTATAGCTATGCATGTGATAAGGGGACATTATACCAAAATCACAATACAATTAAGAAATAAATTGACCATACTGAATAAGCAAATATAGTTGAACGTAATATAAGTCAAACTAATAGTTTAATATAGTGAAAACTATCACGCGTTAATTGTACATAACATAAACCCCAAATGTTGAAAGTGACTGTACTTTTTAACCTTTGTTTGCAATTGTATACATGTATACTTATTACAGTTTGTTTTTATTATTTCTAAGTTGTATTTTGTCGCCATATGCTCATTCATAATATTTTTTAGGAACTAGAGGGCGAATAGGGTAATACGGGATTTCCCGAGACCTACATTGTCTAAATGCGCCCAAACCTAGACTAAAACTGACGATTGGTTCCTCACATGAAATTGCTCATCTATACCTCTTCACATACTTTTAAAGTTTATTCATGTTGTTTTATTAAGACAAAGTTTTACATGACGATTATTCAGAAAGCCATGGTGTTCCGTAAATTCCATGCACCCGACGAACGCAAGATCGTAATATAATAAATTAGAATAATAGTTCAATTGAGACTACAAGAGTTTACCGAACATCTACACTAACGCAATAGTCTCCCTTGCTTGTTTTCGTTACTTTGATGTTTCAAAGGGCACATCCCCATACGAATAATACACAATTGTATGTGTCGATATTCGGTGACGTATCGGATATTATTTACACTTAGTCATGGAACAAATACATGTCTTTTTTTGTCCAATATGAAGGACAAAATGTAGAATAATTCCCGACATTCGATCCAAAATATACGATACAGTGTACGGTTTGTTAGACGTAGTCCATGCTGTTTACCGGGTACGGTAATACATTTTACTACCACGGGATATTTATCATTTACTTTAAGCTATTTAAATATTAAATGTACTTTAGTGTTTTTTTTTAATATTGAAAGAAATGAGCATAATTCAAAGAAAGTTTGATTTTTAAGCATTATCAATATTGCTAGAGACTTACTGGCAATCGCTATTTATAGACCATGCACCAACCCATTCTTAGACTTAAGAATAAAGAACAGACTTAGACTCAATAAAATGTACTTCTGCGTTTGCAAATATTCTGGGTACCGATGTTGCTTATCTCATTAACCAACCTTTCTAAATAAAAAGTGCTATGATTTGAATACCGATTAAGCTTCAAATTCACGGCCATTTTAAAACAAACCAGTTTTTCCTTATTCCTTATTCTTAAATCTTTACAATTGGTTGGCGAATAAGAGCCCAGGGCAATATCTACAAAGCTCCTAAGGGAAATCGTAACGTAAGTCATATTTAAGGGAAAATTTCAAATGTTTCCTTGTGAGAATCAATAGTTAACATCTGAAATTTGGTAAAATACTAGTAAGAGGCACCTGTTGATTCTTTACCCGTTTAAAACAAATAAAGAAATAATAAACTTGATATCAACCAGCCACGGACTTATGGAATGTTATGATTTTAAGAAATTAACTTAAGTTTTCACTAAGGAGCTTTGTGGATATGGAGTCTGGAAAATCACGCTCGAAAATACTGGTACCTGATCACCCCACGCCCAGTCTGCTCCGCGAACAACTCTGGTCCCGATATCGATGTACTTGGGCAGCTCGCTACCAAAAATCGTCTTAATGCGATATCCGTTGGGCAGAACCGTGGTCCCTAACAAAGGAACGGGTGTCGGCGAGACTCCGGGCCGGAAACCAGGCTGCTGTCCTGAAGATGGACCTTTGTACAGTCAAAGAGATCCGTTATATAAAGTAGCATTGGTGTAATAGATATGGTGTTCGCCATGCGATCGGGAGTTCGTGCGTTCGGTCACCAGTCGGGAAGCGTTCAAATGATCTTTCTCAAAAAGAAACCAAGTAGTGCATGGTTTTACGGACTCGAATGTGTCTCAATAAGCCTCTGGCTTTCGACACAGTCCAGCTTAAATAAATAGATTTTAAGTAATGACCTATAGATAAAATATATAGAAATGGAACTCACTTGATTGTTCCACGGTTGACAAAAAATTACTTCTACGTATTAATCTCTTGTACAATTTTTTTAATACTCGTACATGCATATGTATTTTATGTACAAATAGGATTCATATGAAGGAAACGTCTAAACTAAATAAATGAGCCGTACAAGACCGTTTTATATAGTAGAATGCTGTAAAAAAAAACCCACTAAGTATGATACTTGTCACAGAAGCTTTGATAACGTTGGATCTAATAGCAATGCTAAAAGTAATCACACTGACCTATGCAGCACTTGTCGGTTTTCGTTTTCAGCTCGTCAATCACTTTCACGGAAGCCTCCAGCTTGTTCACTGCACCATCAAGCCTGACTATCTTCGCATCTGCCTGGTCAATCCGTGCGCTTAGTTTGTTGTGTTCGGAGTGCATTGACTGAGAAAGGTTATTCATTTGATGGAACACGAAGATTTTCATTTCATTATTGTCTTCTGGTTTGGCATCCAATTTCGCTATACCGTTCACATGTGTTTTCAAGTCTTTGTACCCTTTCTGTATGACCATAGCAAATTCTTGAAATTTATCTTCCAGCGCATTCACTTTATCGCCACATTTTGTTTCAACGTCTTTGTTTAGCTGGAGCAGTTCAGCTTTTAACTTGTTGATGAATTCATCTTTATCTTCATCGTTTTCCTTTTCATTGACTAATTTGTCGACTGTAAGTTTTAGCGCGGCGTTTTCCTTCTTTAAATCGTTGACATTACCAAATAATATGTTCATGTGGTTTTCGTGTGCCTTAAGCTTGGTTTTGATGTCTGTAAGTTCTTTTTCATCAATCCCTGGCATTACCTGTCCTATAAAATATTATACATTAGCATTACATTTGCCAAATTATGGCGTACATCTTTCGTAGTTCGCGTCAGTCTTTCCTTACCACGATAAGATTGTTTCTTAAACTTCATGTCTTTATAAAACTTCATTTTTGTGGTATTTTACGAATTAAATTGTGTTTGTGTAGTTATCAAAATAATTTGTTTTTCCATACCGTATTAGACATAAATTCTATATGTACCCTTATCGTATATCGGACATTTTACCTACCACATTGAGCTTTGTCTTTACCATATTGCAATTTTTTTGCTATTTCCATTCTGGATTAGTATTTACCATATTCGATTTATCTTTTCATATAAATTTTCGTTGTGTTCTTACCATACGGAACTGTATCATCAGTTTAACACAGAACATTGCCCATACCATTTCATTACCGTTTTTTGCTCTTACCATAATCCAGAAATGGTCCAGCTACGATCGACCCATCGCTAGCGTTCCGCTGATTGACCATCTTGTCAACGATCATTCTTAGATCTGTGACCTGGAAACGGAGTTCGCTGATATCGCGGTCGATGGTAAGCTTCATCCGCTTCAGCGCGCTTACATCAATCGGCTGGCTGTTCGCGTGTTGTGACGTCATCAGGACGATGACCAAGCAGACGACATTGCCAGCATATCCAGACATGGCTGTTTTAAAGTTGCCTTTTGAATCAATCGAGTAATTTGCGTTGTACAAAACAAAGATCTATGAATTAAAACGCTTTGATAGATCTTTGTACAAGCTGAAAATTCGTAACGTTTCTCTCAAAGAAAACTTAGTTGTGTACGCACTGATAAGCCAAACGCACAAGAAATAGTCAAATACAACTTATTGTTCAAAATAAAGCTGATTTTATGCGCGTGCTCAGGATAATTTATTTAAATTATTCCACAGCAGAACTTTTGTTTCAACATAATCACAATACGGATCTAAATACCCTCTAGTCTAATATTCTAGTACTTAATAATGGTGGAAAAGTGTCTCCAATTTCCTTTTTGTACTTCAAAATGAAGTGTAGCTCTTAATTACAATGCCATATAACAAAAACAACTTCTTGTTTTGGTTATAAGTCTTGAAAACGGAATTGATAACAACACAAATTGACACGACATACTTGAACTTTCTAGCAAAGACGAATATTGTATGAAATACATTGAACAGGGGCACCAATGTGGAAATTAAAATTACGTCCTTGTTGTTAGTTGATGCTTTGGTTTTCATTAAAGGGACTTGTTGACAGATTTTCGTATTTAAAAAAAAAGTGCTTTCATGTCTTAACTGCAAAAATAAAGAAGTTGGACTGAACAAAAACAAATATTATATCAAGACAAAAACATTCTTCGCCGGGACTGGAACCACGTCCGCCAGGATAACAAATCTGTCGCAGTATGACTATGTCAACGAAACTTTGGCTTCCTGTTGGACTATAAATGATACTTTATTATAAAAATGCGCTATAATAAGACATGTGCAATAAATAATATAATACAAAATGAGATGTTCGATAAAAGCAATTAAGCAAACGAGTTTGAAAGAATTAAAACCTCAAGTAGGTATTGAACTCACGACTCAGGAGCCATACGAAGAAATAACAGTAGGCAGAGCTTTAACCAACTGCGCTACTCTGCTTGGTAATGAGTTGTGTGTAAATTATGGTTATCCAAAATACTCACAAATCTGCCGTTAAAATGTAAACATGGAAAGGGCCAAAAAAACACGACCCGTATTATCCATTGATTTTTATCTCAGAATGCGTGCACTCTTCCCATTATATGTACTCTGTTTTAACTGTCATTATGTGCCAGTCTAAATATCTTGAATTTCCGCTTTGTTTTAAGAAAGTGCCCCCTTGGGGCCCTGGTCGATGACATAGTCCCCTTAATGTTAGATTATTTCCCCCTATTCACTGTTGTTTTTTTGCGTGCAACAAAACATGGTCACAATTGTTTCCACTTGTTTTGTTCTATTAATGAACCTAGTAAGCAGTATCACGTGATAGTCTAATACAACGATTGGATGAACATTGTGTTCACTTGCAGATGATTGGCTAACTTAGAAATGCCAATTTCTGCACGTGCATTGCGTGCTTGTCACAGACGAAAAACCCGTGTACATGGTTTCGCTTTACACACGTTTTCAACTGCTACGTGTGTTTCGTTTATATACACAACTGAAAAAAAAATGTTTATACTAACTAATGGATAACTCCACTTGCCAGACAGAAATGTGCAAGATTTCCCTTGTGATTTAAAGGGATGCTGCATTGCATATTATGTTAGACCATTACATGGAAAAATGGCCACTGTGATTTGAAGGGACATTGCATCATTCATTATGCGAAGATTATGTATCCGACCAAAACATGCGCGATGTCCACTGTGATTTAAAGGGACATTGTATCATTAATTATGCGAAAATGATGTCTCCGACCGGAACATGCGCGATGTCCACTGTGATTTAAAGGAACATTGCATCATTCATTATGCGAAGATAATGTGTCCGACCGGAACATGCGCGATGTCCATTGTGATTTAAAGGGACATTTATCATTCATTATGCAAAGATAATGTGTCCGACCACAACATGTGCAATGACCACTGTAATTTAAAGGGACATTGTATCATTTATTATGCGAAGATAATGTGTACGACCGGAAGATGTGCGATGTCCACTGTGATTTAAAGAAATATTGCATCATTCATTATGCGAAGATAATGTGTCCGACCGGAACATGCGCGATGTCCACTGTGATTTAAAGGAACATTGCATCATTCATTATGCGAAAATAATGTGCCCGACCGGAACATGCGCGATGTCCACTGTGATTTAAAGGGACATTAGATCATTCATTATGCGAACATGTGTCCGACCGGAACATGCGCGATGTCCACTGTGATTTAAAGGGACATTGTATCATTCATTATGCGAAGATAATGTGTTCGACAGAAACATGCGCGATGTCCACTGTGATTTAAAGGAACACTACATCGCATATATCACGATATCTGACACAAAGACTATTGCGGTATGTTTATTCGCTTGTTTTGTCCACTTAATTGTAAGCGTAATGCACATATCAATATTTTCCCCCAGTCGGGAAGCGGTGGGCAAACTCAGGGGAATATGACTAATTGTATTTTGGGGGATTTAGTTCCCCACCCTAGAGCCAAGCATTTTTGTCTAAATTCCCTCAATGGGGGATGCTTAATTGGTGTATCAAATGGCCCGGGGCCAATATGACCGGGATCTAACATCCGTACAAAGTCTATCTCCCGGGACCCGGAATCATTCGGCGTGTCAAATTCCCGCCTGTCGAGAATTGCTTTCAGACTAAAGTCCCAATAATGCCCGCCGCTCCCCCCCCCCCCCACCCCTGGGGGAAATTATTGATAGGTGCGTAATGGTATAATACTCGAACATAAAGTTATGATATTTCCTCTTTCCTGTTTGTTTCAGGTTTCCCGACCTGCCCTAAAAAATGCCCCGATCCTAGAACATCTTATTTCGTTTGTTTTAATGATGTTTTCATAAATATATATTTATTTTATTTTATTTTATTTTTTTTATAGCATCCACTTATAAACAATGTTTATGGATATTACTGATACGTTTTGAGTATTTATTCAGTTTTATAATCTTCAAGTTGACCATTTACCAAAAAAAAAAATCCCAACCTACCTACACTAATTTTTGGGGGCATGTAACATGAAACAAACATATTTTTACGCTTTAGATCTTTACTTTTGGCTGGTTTCTTCCTTTTGAATGTTCACAAATTATCATTTTATTATTAACTACTATTTACTTAACCGTAATCTGCATCATTAATTAATATGTAGTTTACAAAAAATATTACCGAAAATTGGAACTTAAGTGAAAATATTTTAAGTTAAACTAAAGATGTTTCTGGAATACGGCCCCAGGCGCAGGTTTCGCAAACAAAACTTAAGTCGTTTATCCGGTTCAAAATGCACTAGCCTACTCAAATCTTTATTAAGACTGAGTTTATACGAGTTAAGTTCCACAAATATAGTGTTTTAGTAACACTAAGTCAGTATTCTGACACAACTTTGAGTTTGTTATCTCAGATTTTGAAATGAGTATGAATCTCGTTCTTAACTTCACGATCACAAAATGTTGTTGTTTTTGTTTTAAGTTGTGAAAACGACTCAAATTTTAGTTTGAGCATTAATTGTTGAGTCTGACTTAAAGCTGTCTCAAACATGGCCGATTTTGATTAGCGGCTTTCATCGTCTCCTCATGCAGGCGTCAACCGCTGACCGTACGAACCCACTGGAAGTTTTATTTTGCGAGGATGGGCGAGAAGATGCGGAATCCCCGCGTTCCTCATCTTACAAACAGCTGGTCCATACCCTGGCCGCTGTACGTCCCAGCCCCTGTCTCGCCTGCTAGGCATCTGAAGTGAAAATATGTTGGTTTTTAGGTCGGCTTTCTTAAAGGCACATTATTCGTTTGTGATGGGTGCGAATTAAAGTGACTTTGTAATCATGTTTGCTGATTGTTCGTTAACAGAGACATTTGTTTAAAGTAACTTTGCCATACTAACGAATTCCATGCGTTCTGTTTTACTATTTGTTAGACAGGTAACTTATTAATATACCAGTATCGTGTTTGTTCCGTGTTCCTTTATGACAGCTGCACTATTGTCCTTTGGTGATTGTTTTTTTATCAGAGGTCAAATTTAGAGTAATTAATGTGATACTTATTGTTTATTTATGTTAATGACTTTACCCACAGAATGTTGGACTTTCAAAGTGTGGATTACAAGTAAAAATGTTGTGTTTGTGCCATATTAAAGAACTATTACCTATAGATTGATCTATTATTAAGGTTCTGTAGTGAATCGGCGCTTTTTTCTTTGTTCGTTTATAACAATGGTGTAGCATTAAGTTAGCATTTTTGTCTTTTCGTTATCAAGCCGCTCATTGTTTGTTTTCGAAGCTTGTTTTTATTAAAGAACCAGTGTCGGTCATAGTTGTTATATCATAGCTTTTATTAAATTAGCAATATCGCTCAAAACTGGTTAATCATATAATGGCATATTTAAGGTGCAGTATCGCTCATTGCTAATTTATCGTATGGTGGCGTATTTCAGTAGTAGTGTCGCATACTGGCTTATCATATGTCGTATTTTAAGTAGCAGTATCGCTTAATGCTGGTTTATCATATATTGGCGTATTTACGGCGTCGCTCAATGCTGCATGTTTATCATATAATTGCGTATTTAAGCAGCAGCGTCGCTCATTGCTGCATTCTATCATAAAGTGGCGTAGTTTAGTTACTGTAATAGTGTCGCTCAATGCTGGTTTATCATATAGTGGCATATTTAAGTAGTAGTGTCGCTCCATGCTGCTTTATCATATACTAGTATTGGTGTATTTCCAGCGTCGCTCATTGCTGGTTAATTACAAATTGGCGTATTTAAGTAGCAGCGTCGCTTAATGTTGCCTGTTAATAATAAAGTGGCGTTTTTAACTATTAGTGTGGCATGTTGGTTAATCATATAGTGGAGTATTTAAGCAGCTGTATCGCTCAGTGCTGGTTTATCATCAAGGGACGTATTAAAGTAGCAGCGTCGCTCATTGTTAATCATATAGTGGCGTATTAAAGTAGCAACGTCGCTAAATGCTGGTTTGTCATATATAGTGACGTAGTTTAGTTGCAGTGTCGCTAATTGCTGGTTTATCATATAGTGGCTCATTTTTTATCATATAGTGGCGTATTTAAGTAGTGGTGTTGCTCATTGCTGGTTTATCATCAAGTGACGTATTAAAGTAGCAGCGGCGCTCATTGTTTATCATATAGTGGCGTATTTAAGTAGCAACGTCGCTAAATGCTGGTTTGTCATATATAGTGACGTATTTTAGTTGCAGTGTCGCTAATTGCCGGTTTATCATATAGTGGCATTTAGAGAGTAACAGCGTAGACTCATTGCTGGTTTTTCATATAGTGGATTATTTATGTAGCAGCGTCGCTCATTGCTGGTTTATCATATAGTGGCGTATTTATGTAGCAGCGTCGCTCATTGCTGGTTTATCATATAGTGGCATATTTATGTAGCAGCGTCGCTCATTGCTGGTTTATCATATAGTGGCGTATTTAAGTAGTAGTGTCGCTCATTGCTGGTTTATCGTATACGTATAGTGGCGTATTTATGTAGCAGCGTCGCTCATTGCTGGTTTATCATATAGTGACGTATTTAAGTAGAAGTGTCGCTCATTGTTGGTTTATCATATATTGACATATTTAAGTTGTAGTGTCGCTCAATTCAGGTTTATCATATAGTGGCGTATTTAAGTAGCAGCGTCGCTCATTGCAGATTTATCATATATTGGCGTATTTAAGTGGTAGTGTCGCGCATTGCTGGTTTATCATAAAGTGGCGTATATAAGTAGAAGTGTCGCTCATTGCTGGTTTATCATATAGGGGCGTATTTAAGTAGCAGCGTGGCTCATCGCTGGTTTATCATAAAGTGGCGTATTTAAGTGGCAGCGTTACTAATTGCTGGTTTATCATAAAGTGACGTATTTAAGTAGTAGCGTCGCACATGGCTGGTTTGTCATATAGTGACGTATTTAAGTAGTGGTGTCGCTCATTGCTGGTTTATCATAAAGTGGCGTATGTAAGTAGCAGCGTCGCACATGGCTGGTTTATCATATAGTGGCATATTTAAGTATTAGTGTCGCTCATTGCTGGTTTATCATATTGAGGCGTATTTATGTAGCAGCGTTGCTCATTGCTGGTTTATCATATATTGGCGTATTTAAGTAGTAGTGTCGCTCATTGCTGGTTTATCATAAATGACATATTTAAGTACTGTCGTTCCTTGCTGGTTTATCATATAGTGGCGTATTTAAGTAGTAATGTCGCTCATTGCTGGTTTATCATAAAGTAATGTATTTAAGTAGCGGCGTTGCTCATTGCTGGTTTTTTATCATAAAGTGGCATATTTAAGTAGCAACGTCGCTCATTGCAGGTTTATCATAAAGTGACATATTTTAATAGCGGCGCTGCTCATTGCTGGTTTGTCATATAGTGGCGTATTTAAGTAGTGGTGTCGCTCATTGCAGGTTTATCATAAAGTGGCGTATATAAGTAGCAGCGTTTCTCATTGCTGGTTTGTCATATAGTGGCGTATTTACGTAGCAACGTCACTCATTGCAGGTTTATTATGAAGTGACATACTTAAGTAGCAGCGTTTCTCATTGCTGGTTTGTCATATAGTGGCGTACTTAAGTAGCAACGTCACTCATTGCAGGTTTATTATGAAGTGACGTATTTAAGTAGTGGTGTCGCTCATTGCAGGTTTATTATGAAGTGACGTATTTAAATAGTGGTGTCGCTCATTGCAGGTTTATCACGTAGTGGCTTATTTAAGTAGCAACGTCGCTCATTGCAGGTTTATTATGAAGTGACGTATTTAAGTAGTGGTGTCGCTCATTGCAGGTTTATTATAAAGTGACGTATTTAAGTAGTGGTGTCGCTCATTGCAGGTTTATCACATAGTGGCGTATTTAAGTAGCAGTGTCGCTCATTGCTGGTTCATCACATAGTGGCGTATTTTTAGTAGCAGCGTCGCTCATTGTGGGTTTATAAATATAAACATAGTGCATGTATATCTACGAAAGTATAAAACAACAGCATATATTGTGTTATATTAAATATGGTACATGTAAATATGGTACATGTCAATATACAGCCAATGCATTTCTTAAGCTGTTCATAATTATTGAAAGAAATAACTATTAATCATTGTACACTATTGATCCTTTGCTGTTGCGAATGTCTTCATTGGAGGAACATGTGAACTATGGACCTTTTGTTTTCTGATGAGGGAAAGATAACTCTCTTTATGACATCCCATCTTAACTCCTTGATTAAAAGTTCTCCGGAAAAGGCACTTGTAATATATGATTTACATGTGGAAAATGCCGTCTGAAAGCTTTTGCAGATGCTTAGGACGTGACCTAGGCCCTGTGTGTTAAGGAATACATGTATTATGAAAAAATTAATTCTGTAGATGGGAACAAAAATCCAGATGTAAAAATGACTTTTTTTTAAGGAAAACAATGGTTATAAAGGCCGTTTCTAGGGCAAAACACCAATACGCGGTCCATGCTTCATGAGGCTAAACGTCCTAAGTATTCATAACACTTATAGCAATTTGGTTAATTAACCCGATTTCGCAGTTATTGGCAGGGGCGTAGCACGTGCCTATTCATTTATTTCAGAGATAAACAATTTAAATATGCCAAAAATGCAATAAAACAAGCGGGGGTTGGGGGTGAGGGGATCTTTCTTGGTTGTGTTGATACTTCATTGTTTAACGAGTGGATTATGTCAATATGAAATAAATTTCACGAAACACACGCTTATTTTACGATGATTTTGTAGAATTGGGGTTTAGCTGAAGTTAGTTATTTGTAGCCACATATGAGTATAAACACTCCTGGCCAAATTATCGCTTGCAGCGTCATTTTGTAGATTCCGCCTATTGTGCCTATACATTTTTTTTAAACCCAAGCTACGCCCCTGAATGTTGTTGATACCTCATTTAGACAATATTTTCCGCATCATCTAAAGTATTCGTGTCCAGTAAAACAACTTAAATTACCGGTAAATTAGGGGGTTCCTTAGGAGATTTGTGAATACGCGCCCACGTGTTAATTAGAAACGCATGATTAGACATCTTATAGCTACCATAAATGTCGAACTTTTACGGTTGGTTATTTATAAACAGGGTATTGTTATCCACTTGGTGATATGCAAATGACGTAATATTAAAACATGTGTTTATTTCGTCAAACAAAATAAGTACAAAGAGATCAATGAGTATAGTATTTTAATTTGCATACATATATAATAAAATGTAGTTTAGTAGATAATACATAATCTAATTCAGTACAAAATGCATGTTGATACATAATACATAGTCTAATTCAGTACAAAATGCATGTTGATACATAATACATAGTCTAATTCAGTACAAAATGCATGTTGATACATAATACATAGTCTAATTCAGTACAAAATGCATGTTGATACATAATACATAGTCTTATTCAATACAAAATGCATGTTGATACATAATACATAGTCTAATTCAGTACAAAATGCATGTTGATACATAATACATTCTCTAATATACATATTCCTGTAGATCTCTAGTACGAAATACAGTTTGATGATCGCATTTAGTATACAATTTACATTGGATTGAAAACGTATACATGTATTTCAAACATGTGTATACCAGTGACTACAATACACGATTGCTATGTATAAATACAATGTAGAACTAATACATATGTAAATTGTGAATGTTCGATTGGATGACTTGCCATTATAAGAAAAACAACGTTTTTTCCCAATTCAAAAACATTGCTATAGGTGTATTACAATATTATAATCATTCACTATATCCAGTAACGCATCGGATACAATTCAAAATTAAGGCACAAATTAAACACCAAGCATGTTCGATTTAGTGACTTGCAATTATAAGAAAAACAACGTGTTTTTCCCAATTCAAAAACATTGCTATAGGTGTTTTACAATATTATAATCATTTACTATATCCAGTAACGCATCGGGCACAATTTAAGGCACAAATTAAACAACAAGCGGTTTATCTCGGCTTGCCGGGATAGGCCGAGTGGTTACGATTATTTATCTCCGCTTGCCGAAATAGGCCGAGTGGTTACGATTGTTTATCTCGGCTTGCGGAGTGGGTACGATTGAAATAGATGTAGAAACTCAAGGCGACGATAATGAAATGTCTGCGTTTCAATTACGACTATATTTTTAAGTATGCAAATTGTGGTCTATACTTCCATAGAACTACGTAAATCGTATTCTGCGTTAAGTCGATAGTTTCGGTATTTACTTACAGCCGACGGGATTCATCTTTTCTATATAAATTTAACGAACCTTTTTTGTCATGTTTTCCTTACAACAGATAGACGGGGTTCGCTTTTGTAAACATTTTACATGGTCAAATATTACAAAAACAAAACCGGCCTACTCACTCTTCGTCCTTCCGGCCGCTTCCGTCATCCACGTACCTCGAAAACGACCGGAACACGAATCTACACGTCATAGCCATCAATATCACTATGACAATGCATAGCACTATAGCTTTCAACAGCCTCACGTCCACTGTTGTTTCGTTTGAGTGTTCTAACACCGAAAAAGTACTGTTTTCAGCACTGTTGTTGTTAAACGATGCTTCAAAGGTGTACAGGCTCTCATTTGCCATCGACATGAGCATTTTTCTTGTAGCGAGGATGAATAGTTCCCAGTAGCAAGAATAAGTAGTTCCCAGTGGCAAGAATAAGTACCGTACTTCCCAAAAGCAAGAAAAAATAGTTCCCAGTAGCAATAAAATATATTTCCCAGTAGCAACAATAAGTAGTTCCCAGTAACAAGAATAATTACCGTACTTCCCAATATCAAGAAAGAATAGTTAACTTTAGCAATAAAAAATTACCAAACGCACTGACGTACTGTGTCTTTCTTATGTCAGTAACGATTTTTTGTTATAACCGTTGTATTCCAAACTAGCCTCGTTATAACCGTTGTACTCCAAACTAGCCTCGTTACAACCGTTGTATTCCAAACTAGCCTCGTTACAACCGTTGTATTCCAAACTAGCCTCGTTATAACCGTTGTATTCCAAACTAGCCTCGTTCTGGCGCATATTTATGTTATGTTACATGTTTATTTTGTAAATTGCGATTTGGAAGCTGTCTTACATGTAATAATTTCTAAGCAAAATAAATACTGACACATACGTCAATAAAATGTAAATGTATGTTAAAATATATATACTAGCTCTTTTTATATAACTAAACCCGAACAAATTAAAGCACGATTATATATAAGTATAGTAGTGTCCTTTGATGTTATGTACAATATATCTTCGTAAACTTATGTCCAACAATTACATGCATCATCTTCAGGTCGCAATTGCGAAGTTCAAGAAACTGATATGGTTATTTATTTCACCTGAGCTCCGTATAAAGACTCAACAAAGATGACATTTCCATCTAAAGTTCTTCATATAAAGCTCGTGAGATCCTATTCGATATTGCCTCATTAACTCCGCGTAAAGAAACTAACATCTGATTAGCAGCAATTTCAAACTCTTGTCCGATTGTTACGGTACTTTTCATGTTGCTGATTGCATGTTACGGTGCTAATGATTATAAAAAGGCAGGGAAGATCATGATATCACGCATGGAATGATGACAGTGCATTCCCTTCGCAAAAAGTCGTCCTCAAAATTTTAATTATACTTTTATCTTAAGTATAGCGCAAACGGATATTGTTGGCTGATTTCCTCGTGTGTAGTTCTTTTTGGTGTGTGGACTCGTGGATGGTAATAGATGACAGTGGAAAATAGAACAACACGCATAATAAAATATATTAAACTAATCCCAATGGAAAAATATAACAAAATTGTATTCATCCAGTTGTCAATGTTAAGTAGAACATAATTCATTAAACTATACTCCAAAGAAAAAAGAACGAACACTGTTGTCAATGTGAAGTAGAACACACTTCATTGAACTACATTCCAATGGAAAAAAAGAACAAACATCAATTATCTGGATACCAATGGAAAACAGAACAAACATCAATTATCTGGATACCAATGGAAAACAGAACATCCATCAGCAGCCTATATTCCTATGCAAAAATGCTAATGGAAAAAATGAACACAATTCATTAAATACAATGGCAATGGAAAATAACACACTTAATGTAAGTAGATGCTAATGAAAACTATAACATTTTCGTATATGGATGTAGCTAAAAACGACATGAATAGAGATTACATGGTAAATATATCAGAATACTTGTACGTTACAGCCATATGGCAATTGCAAATAGAACTAAATGCATGAGTTTGGAAACTAATGTGTGCTGTAGTTTAATGTTGTATCACATGACTTCACTTTACGATAATACAATTCTATAATCAATATATCGATCATATATTAAAAATAAACTGCATACGGTATTTTATGTATATATTTTGTCTATCAATTTATAAAAATTAAAATTCACAAGTTACCAAAAATGTAATTGTAAACATTTGTGTTACCTTTTGTTTTCAGTTCACTATTTTCGAAATATACCACACGTTAGTAGTACCACTTTCAAATAAAATGTTCAGTGTTTTCACGAGCAGTTAAATATTTATGGCGTTAATTGCATGAAATTTCACTTTTAGAGTTTGTTTCTGCCTTCTTTTTCGTCCGAACTAGTTGTTGCTGCGAGTGAATTTAATCAGCCCTCAAAATATAGGCCCACAAAGGTCATCTGTTTCTTAGCACTGTGGTATTGTCAATATATATCCTTGGTCGTGCTGAGTACTATACAGCTTGCAACATGCGACAAAAATTCCTGTTTCAGCTCCAACGTTCAGTGGCATTCAATAGGCGCCAGTTGAGGAATATAGTATTTTCTGTAGTTGATTTAGCAGAAGGAGTTATGGCCCTTGCCGCTATGATGAGCTCGTAGACTGCAACGAAGAGTGAAGGACCGTTGCGTCACCCCTGTCGGCTGGATATGTTTGCAGATTCAGGCCATTGATGCCTGACTTTTGCTTTGTATATGACACTTTGAAAAACATTTCTGTTGTAAGATTTAAACGTCCGTTCTAAGCCACTTGAAATGTGGGGCCTTTGATAATTTGTAGATGGCAGGGATTTCACTTAAACGTACTCGACGTTTTAAGCACTTCAATTGTTCACTGCTGTAACAACACTTGGGAAAGTCTGCAGACCTGCAATACGCGTTGGAAACCGTGTCAAACAAGCTCATGAGCACAAAAACACCAAATATCAGAAAAGAGAGATCGTAACTTTTCGGTTGTCACCAAAATCTGAAATTCTGAACGGAATGCCCGAAGACTCACAGTTTGTTACGCGAAGTTTCTACGGTCAATGACGCAGTCCCTGGCGTCTCTAACGCCTAGGCAACAATTTAATACTAGAGCATTGAATTTTCCACCACACCGATGTCATGTAAACTGAGTTTCTCGAAGTCAATTAACCTTGCAAGAAATAATTCCACGCTACTCGCTATATAATGAATGACATGTAATACAATCTCATATCACGACATTCATTAATACATTATTCCATTAATCAATTAGTTATCATAATTTTACGATACATGCATATGATGGCATGAGAAGCAAGCTGTCATCTAAGACTGAAACAAAATTAACAACAGATTATTCATACTCTCATAGTTGTTATAATATGCCACATTATTGCACGCGCGTGAACACAAGTGTCCATGCCCACAAAATTAACCACTTTCATTTTAGAACCCCACTGCACGTTAAACGTATATACGCGTTATACTTAAAGAGAATCCAAACATGTAACTTATTTTTTTTAATCTTTCAAAAGTTCACCTATTTGAGTAAAAGTTAAAAGATTTGTTCATTTACAACTGACGTCCGAAGTCCTGAATGAGCATTTGTAAAAGATAACGCGCGATTTTCGACGGAACGAAATTTCTCATGTCTGACAATATGATAATCGTCCTTTGTGTCTGCGGCGTGCGTGGTTGTTCCTCTTGTTTTATTCCCCCAAAACATCTGCCTTTATGTAAAATGTAAACGTGCTCATGCTCATGTAACCAATTTGTTCACAGTACGCGATGTTGTGTTTTTCAACGGAGTGTCTTTTCTGGCCTTTGTTATCATCTTACCACAGGTGTTTCTGAACTGAAATTAATTGAACCGCGTGTAAGGTGCATGTTGTTTTGTGTGTTGTTGTTTTGGGGTCCATCGCGCGATTCACGTCTTCATCTTCTGGTATTTACTTGAAAATTAATAATGTTGCACTACGTTTTGAAATTACCGACGTCAAGTAGGAACTAGTATATTGCGTGATGTGAAATGATGTCTACTTGGGGAGCGTTCGAATGATCTTTCTCAAAAAGAAATAAAATGTCTGACAGTCTGTCTGTCTCTAAAACACATCAAGTACTGGTTCTACCCAGTAAACGGACTCTATAGTATTGCAATACGCCTCAGGCTATCGACACAATCGAGCTTAAATAAATAGGTTTGAACTAAATTACCAGAACAAAACATATCTTTAGTATGTTTCACGGGTCACTGAATTACCAGTTTCTGTTACAATTCGTGACATTATTATAATATAAAATAATATAAAAAGACAGAGAAAAAATATACACGTTGGTTTATTGACTAAAGGGACGTTTGCACATATGTTAATATCGAAAGAATTAAGTTTTCAATGGAAATGATCAATATATTTATCAATAACTTAACAGTTACTGAATACAATTGGTAATAAAAATAGTTTCATAAAGAACTGTGCGTTAATTACATGTAACATAATTATAAACCTTTACATGCATACATGTTGAGTTTATTGGCTAAATCTTAGAGAACGATCTAGGATCAAGAAAGATACAGGGTGCTGCTCTAAAGGAACAGGGTGGAAAGCTGGACCAGTTCTTTGGTTTTTTTGTAATAAATTGGTTAAATCCAAGGTGTTTATCAGTTAGATGCTATAATTAAGGGTGTTAAACATAGCATATTCATTTGCCATTCAATATGTGCCAAATTATATTGAAATTTTACAGATATTAAACATTTCTGTGTTGACCAGACGACCAAAGGGGCAGCGGGGGGGGGGGGGGGGGGGGGCAAAAAGGAGCAGGGCGCAGCACCCTGCTATTTTTGCTCTGGATCTTTACCTACTAAATCTTGTATCATAAACACTGCTTTGATATGTATTATTGACGAACATAAATTATTCCAGATGATTTATTATAAGTTAAGAATAACAGTGTACATGCACGTATAAACTGTGCCTCCATTTTATCGAAACGAACTTATTCATACTTATTATGTTAAATTGTTTTTATCTTATTTGTTTACTTAACAAATGCATAAATTACAATATTCCAAATATCTAACCGTAAATATCAGTGTATAACTGTTCCTCAATTAAACGACTGAACTAAATAGAAAATCATAGGAAGAGACAGTAGCAAATCATTAAGCTCCATGATGTTTGTGGTTCAAAGCCTGGTTAAGCTCCGCGATGGTTTGTGGTTCGAACACTGGTTAAGCTCTATGATGGTTTGTGGTTCGAACCCTGGTTAAGCTCCACGATGGTTTGTGGTTCGAACCCTGGTTAAGCTCTATGATGGTTTGTGGTTCAAACCCTGGTTCAGCTCCATGATGGTTTGTGGTTCGATCCCTGGTTCAGCTCTATGATGGTTTGTCGTTCAAACCCTGTTAAGCTCCACGATGTTTTGTGGTTCAAAACCCTGGTTCAGCTCTATGATGGTTTATGGTTCAAACCCTGGTTCAGCTCCATAATGGTTTGTGGTTCAAACCCTGGCTCAGCTCTATGATGGTCTGTGGTTCAAACCCTGGTTAAGCTCCATGATGGTTTGTGGTTCGAACACTGGTTAGAAAACGTTGAACTTTGTGCAGTGATCTCCGGACAGTCTAAAATGATTGGCCTAAAAATCCCGGTTGGGTACGTGAAGTTGCAATGGTCACTGAGCCAACGAGTAAATCGCAGGAAGAGATATCAGCAAAGCTATTAAGTTCCATGATGGTTTGTGGTTCGAAGTCTGGTTACAAAACGGTGTTGTTCCGTGATCTCCGGACAGTCTAAAATGATTGGCCTATAATTATAAGAATCATAGTTGGGTACGTGAAGTTGCAATATTCAATGAGTCACAGAGGAAATCGCAGGGATCGATATCAGCAAAGCTATTAAGTTCCATGATGGTTTGTGGTTCGAACCCTGGTTGCAAAACGTTGTGGTGCAGGTACAGCGTCCGTAGCCCAGAATGTCGGTACACGAATCGATAGTTTCTTGGCTGCAGCTCCTGCTGATTGTCGACCAAACTGAAAAGCATTTGTGACATTTGTATTTTTTCATTTTTTTTCTTTTGGCCGTGGGTAAATGGGTAAGCTAAATCAGTGTATTTTACTTAAAACGCTGTTATAGTTTTGCACTGGGCCACTAAATATGTTAATTACATGTTTCTCTGTATACAAGTACATACAACGAATATTTGCATCGTTCACATATTTACCTTAGCGATTTGCAATAGAAACAAACTGTCCAAATCCATTTGTACTTTTCTGACAACGAAGGGGAAGTTTATTATTTTATGCGATAAAGTTGAAAATGCACCATATTTCCGACCGAGGTTCTATTGATTTCAATAGGAAATAGAGTGATGTTACAAAAGTGCAAATTGCCCCGCCTAAATTTTAAAATAGAGTAAAATAAATGGTACCATGTGAAAGAGCATCAAATTCTCTTTTCAAAACCGTGTGTACTTTTCTGAGAGTAAGCAAAAACAGGAAGTTACAGCAAATAATATTTAAAGCTCCCTATCCAATCAATGTAAATTTTACGCGAGAAGTATCGATTTTAGCGCCGCTCTGAGAAGCGAGATCTTATATAACTGACCCGAAACTTGAAAAGAGCATATTATCAAAGTTCTCCAGCTACTTCTTATGCATCGTAGGTAAATACGCACCTGTCCCTAGCGACTTGAATTCTTTAACACACGACTTGCAACCGGAAGCGACCTTCTGATCCAAAATCAGCTGCTCTTCGTTGACGTTAACGCTGCAGTTGGGTTCGTCCGACGTACAAACGTAACAATCGATTGCCGTCACTGAAAACAGTATAATATAACTGAGGCGTCTCGTGGGAAACTAGGGCTTAATGCATGTGCGTCAAGTGTTTGGACTGCACAGGCTAATCCAGGACGACACTTTCCGCTTTTATGGTATTTTCTGTTTAAAGGAAGTCTCTTCTAATCAACATAAACCCACTGTAAGCGGGAAGTGTCGTCCCGGATTAGCCTGTGCGGACTGCATAAGCTAATCCGGGACGACATTTTACGCACATGCATTAAGCCTGGTTTTCACACGACACACCTTAATTATTATATACACTCCACGAAAGTTATAACGCGCCAAATGGAAATTGGTTTACAATGAATTTTCTTTACTTTTAAGAATTTCAGCTGCGCCATGGTAAACACGAAATTATTTCGTATTTTTCCAATGGTTTGGTATGAACACATGCATGTATAACCCAAATAATAATAGCTTACATTTCAAGCTGAAATGCTTGTAAATAATGAAAATACAACAATTTCCATTTATTTCCATATGGTACGTTATAACATTTGTTGAGTGTATTTACACAATACATATCATTTTTAATACTACATATAGCCGTTGTATATTATTTAGTACAACTTATTTGCTATTTTCGGGGCTTGAAGCGTTTAGTTTAATAAGCTAAGGCGTAAAAAAATATGTTTGTTTCAGGTTACCCGACGTACCCTAAAACAATGCCCCGACCCTAGAACAGTTTATCGGGATTGTCGGATATTTTTTTGTTTTATTTGCTTTTTCAATAATTAAATTTATTTTTGGATAAATAATTGTTTTGTTTTGATAGCATCCACTTATAAACAATGCTTAAGGATACTTCTGATACGTTTTGAATATTTATTCAGTTTTATAATTTTCAAGTTGAACATTTACCAAATAAATAAACATTAAAAAATTATTCCCGACCTACCTACTCTAATTCTTTGAGGCATGTAACCTGAAACAAACATATTTTTGCGCCTAATCGATAAATTTTCGTAGGTTCAAGCAGTCACAGTCTCGGTGGCAGTTTTCACGGGTTAAATCGGTGCTCCAGACATGCTTTTGTGTAAAAGGTACGTGTAACTCTGGTTTAAATCTTGATGAAATTGTGTTGATTTTACTATTATTTGCCGATGACATGGCTATTTTAGGCAAAACACCGGAAGAAATTAAATCGCATTTAGATAAATTATATTTATATTGTAATTCTTGGGGTCTAAATGTTAACACCACAAAAACAAAAATAATGGTTTTTAGAAAGAGAGGGGGGTTAAAACGAGGTGAGAAATGGACATACAATGGCAACGAAATTGAAGTAGTTGATAGTTTTAACTATCTAGGTACAGTAATAAGCTATACTGGGAGTTTTAAACTGAACCAGGAACATTTAGTTGGTAAAGCCCTTAAGGCAATGAATACTTTATTGTATAAATGCAAGGAATTTGACATAAAACCAAAAATATTTTGCCAGTTATTTGACTCTTTCGTAGGTTCTATATTGAATTATACATCTGAAATATGGGGTTTCATAAAATCAAACGATATAGAACGTATTCATTTGAAATTTTGTAAAAGATTGCTACATGTTAGGATAAACACATGCAATGTTGCTGTATATGGAGAATTAGGTAGATATCCTTTGTATATAAACAGGTTTGTGAAAATTATTAAGTATTGGTTTAAAATTCTTGGCAGTAAAAATATCATCGTCCAGGTTATTTATAAACAAGCTCTGAGTGATTGTTATAAAGGTTATACAAACTGGGTATCGAATGTTAGAAAGTTGTTAAATGATTATGGTTTTAGTTTTGTATTTGATAATCCCAATGCTGTACAAAGTAGCAGTTTTATTAATGAATTCAAATGTAGACTAGTTGACAATTTTAAACAAGACTGGTACGGTAAAATTAGCAACAGCTCTGTGTTATATATGTATAAACACGTTAAAACTACTTTAGAGTATGAAGCATACTTAGATTTACTTCCAAGACGTTTGCGCTTATTTTTTGTCCGACTAAGGGTTTCAGTACATCCTTTAAGAATACAAACTGGCAGATACTCTAGAAATAACATAACAAGGAATCAACGTTATTGTTTGTGTTGTAATGATATGGACATAGAAGATGAATATCATTTTATTTGCGTATGCAGTTGTTACACCGTACTAAGGAAGAAATACATTAACCGAATTTTATATGTTAATCCATCTGTATATAAATTCCATCAGTTATTAGCTTCATGTGACAAATCCATCTTATTAAATGTATGTAAATACATCAAAGAAGCATTAGTTATTAGAAATTCGATCATAAATGAAACTGTGTAGTTAATTGTCCTTACCACCTTTGCTTTCTTTGTTTGTTGTTTATTTTGTTGTTTTGTGTTGCTTGTTTTTTGTTGTAATATTGCATTACTTGACCGATTGTGTGTGTCTGACCTTGTTTGGTTATATACATTTTTGCTCGTTCTACCTAATAACGTGACAGAAAAGAATATTTGTATTAATGTATGAAGACGATGTACTATTGTATAAGTCTGAATAAACTGTCTGTCTGTCTGTCTGTCTGTCTGTCTGTAAATGCACACTCAAACCAGAAAGTATGGGGATGAATCAATATCATTGAAATCATCAACAGTCTGACGCTACTATATTATCCGCTGACTGGATAAGGATTTGTTTTTAATGAGATTTCGGAGGTGATTGTACACTCAGTCCAACATGCATGGGTGGTAAATGTACTTTCACTTCGAAATTCATTGATTTATGAAAAGAGCAAATAATTAAATAGATAAACTTAAATAATGTAGCTGAGGTTTCAAGAATACAAATGTTTAAAAAAACGAATGTCTACACATGCGCACCTTTATCAGTCAGATATCATTATTATGCCCCCCTTCGAAGAAGTGGGGGTATGTTGCTTTGCACCTGTTTCGTTTCCGCACGATATCTGGAGAACGCTTTGACCTACGATCATTTAAATTGGTATGCTGGTTTCTTGGGAGGAAAGGAAGACGCCTATTGATTTTGAAGCCAACAGGTCAAAGGTCAAGGTCACAGGGGCTTGTAACATGAAATTCGCTTCCGCACGATATCTAGAGAACGCTTTAACATACGATCATTTAAGTTGGTATGCTGGTTACTTGGGAGGAAAGGAAGACGCCTATCAATTTTGAGGTCAACAGGTTAAAGGTCAAGGTGACAGAGGCTTGTAACATGAAAAAAAAATTCCTCTGTAGACCATTTCGTTTCCGCATGATATGTAGAATACGCTTTGACTACGATAATCCAAGTTGGTATGTTGGTTATTCGGGAGGAAAGGAAGACGCCTATACATTTTGAGGTCAACAGGTCAAAGGTCAAGGTCACAGGGGCTTGTAACATGAAAACTGTTTTCTCCGTAGACCATTTTGTTTCCGCAGGATGTCTAGAGATGTTTTGGCCTAGTTGATGTTTAAATCAAACAGAAAACAGGTATCCTTATATAATAGACTGTAAAAATAAATCCATAATTATACTCTATCTTTCTTTCAGCTTTATATTTACTTTCTAAAGCATCAACTTTAATTTCCTCCCCATGTGTTAATGTGCACATACAATATTTAAAAAAATCTCTTAACAATTGCATACATTTACGACTTGGCTGCAAGTCGGGGGCATACATGTTACAAACATCTTTTGTTATGAGTATATTTTCATTTCCATGTTGACAAAACGACGAAACTGTAACTTGGTACGTAAATGTACCGTGAACCAGATTTGGTTTTATGTGCGTATCTTAAGATTTTAATGCGTAAATTACGCATATTCGCTCCTTATAATATGGTCCTCCTGAAACTTGTTTCGTCGTATAAGCTCATTGGTGGCACAGACAGTACGGTAACTCGTCGTATAAGCTCATTGGCGGCAAAGACAATACGGTAACCCGTCGTATAAGCTCATTGGCGGCACAGACAATACGGTAACCCGTCGTATAAGCTCATTGGCGGCACAGACAATACGGTAACCCGTCGTATAAGCTCATTGGCGGCACAGATAATACGGTAACCCGTATTATAAGCTCATTGGCGGCACAGACAATACGGTAACCCGTCGCATAAGCTCATTGGCGGCACAGACAATACGGTAACCCGTCAATATGTTGATGTTGAAAACAAAAGTGTGTATTATACAAAAAATGATGTCGTTCACGTTGAAAAATAGAGTGTGTACAATATAAAACGTGATGTAGCATCGAATTCATAGAGTTGTGACGTGAATGCCAACACATAATTTGCATATTTGATGATCAGTACTAGCGAAACCGATGCAAAAAAGAGAATAACTTTCCGTCGTTTTAAACTTAAAATTTAAACAATGTAGATCAATATTTGCCGCGCCATTTAAGATATATTCACCAAATAAGCATTACTTACCAATTTCGCAAGTATCACTGATAATTACAAGAATCACCAAAATCGTATTTGTAACTGAAATCATTTCAAAACGTTTGTTTTATGTTTCTGGAGGTCTCTCACAGTAAAACAAATAACATTTGCGGCTACATTATTTACTTGCTCAGTCGCTGGTAATAAAGTAAGCTACAACAAAACAGCACATTATATTATTGAAATTTAATCAAATCCCGAATGCGTCGCGGTATTTAATTGTTTCTCATTGAATTACATATCGATTCCTTTTCAACACAATTCAATGAATGTATGGATGGACGCATTACAAAATCAATACTTATATTGTCGGCGCTTGTTGAAAAACGAAGTCGGAAATCTTTTCACGAATGGCAAGAGTATTGTTCACATAGAATCACGTAATACTGGGCATGATTTATTTAAGACATAATTTTCGATTTATCGTTGTTTATCTGCCGATAATAGGAATTAAAGCACGAGGGCGTTAGCCCGAATGGTTTAATAGCCACGCATCAGAACGACAAAGAGTTACTTATTGGCCAATAAACAACGATAATGCGAAAATTATTTAAATTCTAACATGATTTGACAAATATTTTTGCAATTGTAATTTTTGCATTTAACTATGTTGCGCTTACAATCGGGACAACTTTTTGCGTTGTTTATTGGGTATTTTAGCAACGATAATTGTGTTCTTTGTCTATAGAAAAATAGCGAGTACCAGCCTCAATTTTTCTTTCTTAACTGTTTAATAATGAACATTCAAAGGGTCAACACTGACGTTTCACTGATTTGATGAACAAAAAAAATAATAATGTAATAACAAATTTCTCTTTTTTTTAATAAATATTTTAACTTTAACGATTTAGGAACCATACGGACCGCGGACTATACGGACCCGATTTTCGGACCATACGGACAGCATTTTCAGACCGTACGGATAACGTGAAACTTTATTTGCAATAGTTTTCTTAATAAAATAACTTAAAGTGAAAACTTGATTATTGTAAAACATTACATTCATATTTTGATGTTGATAGCTAAAATTGATAAAGAACGTGTGTATGTTATTGTGAGAATGTATATGAAAACGGTCTATTCAAAGAAAATCATGTGTATTCTTACAAAACATCTGCAATGTTGGCGTGTTTCTAAAATAGTGTGTATTGTAACCCCAAAACTTCGTTCTTTTAATTTTCTTAAGGTGAGTTACAGAATTACGTGGCGTGTGAGCTCTTCAAAAAGAAGATTTACAGCTGTCACGATTCTCATACAATTCGTAGTATTTTTACATCTGTGATTATTGTGTCGTAAAACCATCACGTCATAGGTTAAGAATAAA
Organism: Congeria kusceri; assembly: GCA_027627225.1. Lineage (NCBI taxonomy): Eukaryota > Metazoa > Mollusca > Bivalvia > Myida > Dreissenidae > Congeria > Congeria kusceri. Next base: position 12,585,076 of record CM051038.1, read on the forward strand.
CAGTATTTTGCTCAAAATATATTTCCTCCAACCATTATGGCTACTAATGGTCATTTTGGCATCACGAAATCCGTTATTGTCGCATGTGTAATTGGTGCTTGTTTTGGTTCAGTGTTGACATATTTCTATTTAACGGTATCGACGTCTGCGCCGAAGCCAGTGCCATTTTCCCCACAGATATCGTCGTCTTTCATTCAACAAACAGCGTTTGACCATGACCAGCTTCCATCAGAAGGCACTCCAACCAAAGGATTGAGTTGGGAAGATGAAATGTCACATAGCCATATAGGTTATTTTTAAAGGATGATTTAGACTTAGTACCACTACAACCTGTTTAAATAATTGTCTAGACTTTCAGTTTAAAGCCACTATTGTTTTTCGGTAGAATTTAATTATGACTGATTACGTTTTGTTACTTATGACCACACAATTGTGTCCATTAGAATTTAGTGTTAGGAATGTATTTGTTTATTGTCAATAAATAGTTACAATAATTAATTAGTAACTTTGTATGTGGTCAATTCTAAAATAGCAGAAAAAATATTTGAATAATGCTAAAAAAATTTAATAAAAAATCACATACTACTTATTGCTCAATTCAATTGTACAAATAAAAAATGTATAACTGACTAATTGTTTCTGTTTCAGTGGAGTCAAATGAAGTAGCTCGCATCTTGCATGAGAAGGTGCATGTCCTCTGCTGGGTGATGACCAATCCCTCAAATCATGCTCTGAAAGCTCAGCATGTGAAAGCAACATGGGGCAAACGTTGCAACATTCTTTGTAAGTAATTTGGTTAGCGATGAGAATTAAAAAAGTGGCCAACAATTTTCATTTTACCAGACCGTTTAATGAATTTTCGCCTGGCATCTCTCGTCACCATGACATTAATCACTGGTGAAATAATAATAATAAAATATTTTGTTTGTTTCCTCTCCCGCGGCCCATGCCTATTAAGGGTGGGTAGGTTGGAAGGAGAATTATATTTGTTGCTTTTCACATATTTAAACCATTCCAATTTTGACAGAAGAAAAAAAAGCCAAGTATGTCCATTTTAGCATAGTCTACAATGATTTGTTTTATTTGACAAGGAACAAAATCATAATTATCACTACTTTCAAACAACATAAAAAGCGTCTGTAGAAAGGCAAAATCATACCTATTTCGAAATTTTGTATCCAAAATTTGGAAGTTAATAAAATATTTTTGACTTAATAAATATTTTGGGGTAGGGCAATTTTTACTGGAAGCGGAAACAAATCAAATAATATTTTATTTTAGGCCTTAGCAGGGCTCGACGTTAACTTTTGAAACCACTTGTCCTGGCCTTCAAATGTACTTATACAATATTTCACAACAACAATTAAGTGTTTAAAATTTTATAGACACAAAAACTGACTAGAAGGGGGGGGGGGGCCACCTGAGACTGTCCCCAGAATCATTCACTATAATTAACACAAACTAATGATGCGAATGGTAAATTGTAAGCTATCATTTACTACTATAGTTCACAATAATTTCACCACCGATAGAGTAATATAATTAAGTGTTTAAACAATAATTTACTGAACAGACATAATAGGCACAAAATCGTGTTTTCTGTTTTTCATAATTACATTTTGTTTCTTTTCGACCTTAACCAATTTTGTTACAAGGTAATAAGAGATAAAGAACACTTGTCCCGTCGGACTAGCAGATTCTTTTTTAACTTGTCGAGACCAACAATTTGGTTGTCCCGGACAGTCGGACTACCGTTAATTTCGAGTCCTGCAGCCTTAGGTTGATAACTAACTACAATACATTATGATCACTGGTAAATTTGCACCAAATTTGACTGTTAGGGACAGGCATTTTTTTTTTAATGACTTAATTAAATAAGTAATAAATTAAATACCACAAAATGTTAATGCCACTTTTTTTATTTTAGTGTTTATGAGCTCCAGCGCTGATTCATCATTGCCTACAGTTGTTCTGCCAGTCACAGAAAGCAGGGATACACTTTGGGCAAAAACAAAACTAGCTTTCAAGCATGTTTACGAAAACTACCACGACAAAGCAGATTGGTTTATGAAATCTGATGACGATACTTATGTGGTAGTAGAGAACTTAAGGTAAACTTTTGTGTGTTACTGCATATTACGATAATTTTCTATGATGATTCTTCTGATTCATGCAATTAATCTACATTTAGGGTCCTTAAAAAAACATTAATTGGTTTGTAGATAAGCATATCACAGGCTGTCAACCAATTCCTATATTTTCCTATATTTTGGTAAGAAATCCTATATTTGGAAAAACCTCCTATATTTTCCCATATTTTAAAAATTATTCCTATATTTTTTAAAATAAATTTGGTCATTCACGCATCTGAAATTGGTCTGTGAACATCACGAACCTTTACTTTTTTTCATCAAACTCAAATTATTTTAAGGCTAAGGCATACATGTTTCACTTGCAAATTGATTACCATGAATATGTTTAGCACATGTTTTTTTTATTTAAACACCGCTGTGTGACTTATCAGGCTAGAATAAGATCCCATATCATCCTTATAATGAAGTTTTGTAGTAAATTTTTACTATAAAATTCCTATATTTTCTCGAAAAAATGGACAAAAAGTCCTATATTTTTGGTGAAAATATTCCTATATTGTTCTTTTCTTGGTAACTTGGTTGACAGCCTAATTTCAATCTGTCTATCTAGATACCACTGTGTGAATTGGACTTCATTTTTTACACTAACTACTTGAACTTGAATGTGTAGTAATAATCCAATAAATAATCGAAGCTATAGTGCAAATTATTAACCTGACACTAATATTTGTGACAAACTGTAAGTGTGTTCGGTTGTTGTGATGTTTTGGACGAGTTTCTGTTATTGGAATTTATGTTGTTTTTTGTTCATACAGATTTAAATATGGGGTTGCGAGAGTGGTATTTAATGATCGAGTGGTATAAGTGCTAGCGCCACATGCCATCGGACTAAGCTCAGCTCTGTCTGCGATCTTTTGTTAAATGTTAATAATTATTGAAATGAGCAGATCATGAAATATTAATAAAAAATGTAGAATATTTTATTGTGTTACTATCATTTTTTAATTATTGTTTATTGTACATTTAGCAAGGTTTCAATTACAGTCACACATTCAATGGATAAATCGTGAAAAACCTGGGTACTTAACCGCAACATTATGCGTGTAAAAATGTTTATAAAAAGTCACCGCCGAGACTCAAACTCAAAACTTCACATCGCCAGCGCGGCATCTGTTCCACTACACCATTTACGCTTTGCAATATGTGAACAAATACGATGTCAGTTCACATTGTATTGCATAATTTTCTGTTACGTTCGATACTTGTCGTGGTATCTATAAATAAATCCCGATTGCATAAGGAATATTCATCAGTGTCTGGTTAATAATTTCGCACTATAATACAATGTACAAATGTATATGCAAATATTTTAATTAGTAAACAATTTACAATAAAACCTACTTTGAGATTAAATAAAAGCTATATTTTAAAGAATTTGTCATCACGGAGCTGGGTCATGCTCCAACAGTATGTTTTCTAGCTAATAATTTATTGACATATTTATTTTAATTTTCATATTTATAATTTTTTTGATATTGTGTTTATTGACATTTCATGTAAACTTTGTCATTCATCCTTTTGTAGGTATTTTCTTCAGGATAAGAACGCAACTAAACCAATCTACTTTGGCCGTCAGTTCAAGCCATATGTCAAGAACGGATACATGTCTGGTGGTGCAGGCTATGTTCTGAGCAAGGAGTCTTTAAAAGTTAGTGGCATCACTTTCATTGGTGTAAACCGGTGATTTGTATTTCCAGAGTTATCTGCCCATGTTTGGACTTAAACTTAGCATATTTTGACAATTTTTTGGTAAAGATAGAATTTCTCAATAACTATCAAAGACATTTAATTGAAATCCAAGGTACTTGTTTATGGCGCATACACCATTCTGCAAGAGGAGGTAACTCGTTCAAGGATTTTTGTTGGAGTTATTACCATTTTTTCAACTTATAATTTTCCTTTTAGGTCAAATTTCTCAATACCTATATGAGAAATTGGCTTGAAACTCGGAGTACTTTATTACAGTGATGAACTTATTCTGTAGACAATAGGAGTTAACTATCAAGGATTTTGGTTGAGTAATTGCTCTTTTTTCAACTTATAAATTTCGCTTTAGGTCACATTTCACATCATATATAAGAGGAATTGACTTGAAACACAATCTACTTGTTCACAGTTATGAACCCAATCTGTAGACAAGATGAGGTAACTATATCAAGGATTTTTTTCAACTTAGATTTTTTGCGTTAGGTCAAATTTCTCTATATCTATAAGAGGTATTGACTTGAAATTAAAAATACTTCATGACAGTGATAACCGTTTTCTATAAACAAAAGCCTAGAGTACTATCAAATATGAAAAAGTCGAGCCTCCAGCACCCGTAGGCGGTGCTCTTGTTGTGTGTATAGATTTTATCTGATTCTTATTATGTGTTTCATTCTGTTCACTCACAGAGGTTCTATAATGCTTTGGGAGATGCCAGCAAATGTCGCCAAGATGACGGAGGGGCAGAAGATTTGGAAATGGGCAAATGTCTACAGGTATGTATAGGTTTATATGAAATCCATAATATAACATGCAAGCTATTGTGCAGAAATTATTGTATAAAGTATAAATTATATGTGGGAATTGATGTTAGGTGTAAGGAAGGAAATTGTTATTAATGTCATAAGCAGCATATATGTTAACTGCATTTCCTTTTAGTTTTGTTCTTTGGATGCAAATAGTTTGAATGAATGTAGGGTTATTATCAGTTTATGTTGGAGGTAAACATCAAAAGCAGACAGAGACTGCTGTCAGATAAATTATAATTCATTTATATAATTATAGTAATATAGCAGTAAAATCCAGTCTTCATTAATAAATTATATAAAATCAGTGGACCTTTGGTCCACCAAGCCAACTAAAAAGACTTAACCGGAATTAAATAAAGGGGACCATAGTTTGGAATTTTTCTGTCGCTTTTTGTATTCAATATGTTATATAAATAACTAAAAACAATAATGTTGTTTAAGCTTTTTCATTAAATGAGAAATGCATTTTCTCTACCACATTGCTCCTAATCGGGTGGAGTAAATCAGGTATTCAGCTTGATGGACCGCAGATCCAGTAAGCTTACAAATTTTGCTGGACCAAGCAAGAACTTGGTGGACTCGATCCATGGTCCACTGGTTTGTGGTGAAGACTGAAATCATTATTATTTTGTGGTTTTGAAAACATAAATGTGTTCTGTTTACTTCATTGTGGAACAATATCTGTTTAGTTTTGAGATGTTATTTATTCACTTTTTTTTAGCTCACCTGATCTTTTTTTGTGATCGCCCGTTGTCCGTGTGTACGTGTGTCCGTCGTCAACTTTTCATTCAAACAACATCTCCTCCTAAACCACTAGGCATTTTTTCACCAAACTTCACAGGAATGATCATTGGGTGACCCTCTTTCAAAGTTGTTCAAATCGTTACGGTCTGCTGCGTATGTAGGTCTTCAGAGCTAAAAATAGATTTAAAAAGTGTAAACTTGAAAAATCTTCTTCTCTGAAACCGCAGGGCCCAGAGGTTTCATATTTGGTATGCAACATCCTATAGTGGTCCACTACAAAGATTGTTCAAATTATGCCCCTGGGGTCAGAACTGGCCACGCCCTGGGGGTCACATGGTTTATATAGAATATATAGCAAAATGACTTTAAAAATCTTCTTCTCTGAAACTGAAAGGACCAGAGGTTTCATATTTGGTATGTAACATCCTTTAGTGGTCCTCTACAAGGATACATGACTGGGGATCACATGGTTATAAAAACTTAAATAACAAAATGTCTTTAAAAATCGTCTACTCTGAAACCGCAAGGCCCACAGGTTTCATATTCAGTATGTAACATCCTATAGTTCTCCTCTACAAATATTGTTCAATTTATGCCCCTGGGGTCAAATCTTGTCACGCCTCAGGTATCACATGATTTATATAGACTTAAATAGCAAAATGACTTTTAAAATGTTCTCTTCAGAAACCGCAAGGCCCAGAGGTTTCTTATTTGGTATGTAACATCATATAGTAGTCCTCTACAAAGATTGTTCAAGTTATGCCCTTGGGGTCAAAACTTGTCACGCCCCGGGGGTCACATGGTTTATATAAACTTAAATAGCAAAATGTCTTTAAAAAAATTTCTCCTCTGAAACCGCAAGGCCCAGAGGTTGCATATTTAGTATGTAACATACTATAGTGGTCCTCTACAAAGATTGTTCAAGTTATACCCTATGGGTCAAAAAATGACCACTGCACAGGGGTCACATGGTTTATATGGACTTAAATACCAAAAAACTTTAAATTTCTTCTCCTCTGAAACCGCAAGACCTAGAGGTTTCATATTTGGTATGTAACAATTTATTGTGGTCCTCTACAAATAATGTTCCAATTATGCCCCTGGGGTCAAAACTGGTCATGCACCGGGGGTCACATGGTTTATATAGACTTAGATTGCAAAATGACTTTAAAAATCTCCTCCTCTGAAACGGCAAGGTCCATAGCTTTTCTGTATTTGGTAAGTGACATTGCATAGTGGTTCTCTCCAAAGATTGTTTAAATTATGCTCCTGGGGTCAAATCTGGCCACAGCCCGAGGGGTCTTTTAGAGACTTATAGAGACTTAAATAGCAAAATGACTTTAAAAATATTTACCTGAAACTGCAAGGCCCAGAGGTTTGTTCAAATTATGCCCCTGGGAAAAAAATAGCCACACCTCACGGATGCAAATTCCTATTGGGTTACAAGGTCTCAGGTGAGCGTCCTAGGGCCCTCAGGGCCCTCTTGTTTGCATTTTTATTGGTAAGATGCCCATTAGAAACGATTTCTGCAAAGTTTTATTTTGTAAACATATTTCTGGACTGCTGCTTTAAAGAAGACATACATATTTCATGTGCTTGTAAATAACTATCAATAATCAGAGATCTGTCAAACATGCAGGAGGCTGGGGTGGTTCCAGTCGACTCCAGGGACGAGCTCGAACGCGAGAGGTTTCACCCGTTTATTCCTGAGCATCACCTCATCCCCGACATTCTGCCGAAGGACATGTGGTACTGGTCCTACAATAAATACCCTGCCAAACAGGTGAGCTTTTGGGGTAAAGCAGAATTTGGGTATGGTTTGGCAGCAAGGCATACGGTACTATTTATTTAAGCCTGCCAAACAGGTGAGGTTTTGGCGTAAAGCAGAACGTCCATTGATTGCCAATAGAGCCAATCAGCTGCAAAGAAGGCTGATAGGCCCATCCGGCTTTCAATGGACGAGAATTTGGGTATGTTTTGGAAGCGAGGTATATGGTACTATTTATATAGCTTCTAACTAAGAATAATATTATAAGAGTGTAATATTATACTGCAGTTGTATACTCAAAGATATTAAGGATAATCTTTTTTTTAAGTCATATTTAAGGTTTTAATTCAAAAAATAGTTTTCTTTGATAATCAGTATTTTATATTTGAAATATGATACATTAAGAAGCATCTGTAAAACCATTTAAGATGAAATATTTACATTGCATAGGCATTGTAATATGGAAGGGGTATGCATTCATAATCGTATTAACGCAATGCCTAATCACCAGCGTAGTTATATCTGTGTGTCCTATTTTTATGCAAATTTTATTTCGACAAGAATATTTACATGAACTAAGATGTCTTATACTGTTCAATGTTACTATTTTTTTGCATTTATTGTTGACGCTTGATTAAATGTTTTTATAATTAATATACATGAACATTTCGATCCAGTTCTTCTACAAAAATCAATTTGACATTTTTGTTCACTTTTGATTAATAGTATTCTATCATGCAAGGTCTACAAGTGTTATTATTAAACAAAGCCAAGTTATATGTACATGTTATGGTATTTTAGGTAAACATTACTTTTCTAAGAAGCGACCACAGAAAATCTCCGTGACGTAACATCGGTTCAGGAACATAGCTTTAAAATGGATTTGATTTCACATTGATGTGTCTATTTGCTAGATGCATTTAGATCGTTCTATTTATTGTGCATTTATACCACAGTTAATAATGATGAATTGTTTAACATGTACAATAAGAAAAAAAAAACATTTTGTGATTTATATTAAAATGTTATCCTTTCTAATACAAGTTATGCCCAGGCAAAAAAAAGAGCTTAGATACGCCCGTGTGGATGCTATTGATCGATGACCTAGCTCACACGTCATCACTTGTTTAGTGATGTCATTTGTAGATTGTTTTGCATTTTTCTCCCCGAGTGAAAATTTGGATATATGGGGTGGATTTAAAGCATTTAAAAGCATTTAAGGCTCCATCTGTTGTGTTACTATTAAAACAGGATTATCCAGGATCTGTTAAATTCTCAGCCTAGGAATTGTGTGATTTTAAGATGTCAGAACCCAACTGTGGTATAGAAGTATTCATCATGTGGATTTACTGTCTTACTAACAAAGCAACTCTTATTTTATATTAATATTTCTAAAGCATTAATAATGTTTGGTGCTTGTTGGCTATACCGGCCGAAATAGCATTTCTTCTTGATGTCACAGGTATTTTTGCATTTGTTTAAGTTACTTTTTTAGTTTTGTAGCGATATGATTTATGCAAGGAAAATACAAATGTTATGACTCATAATGTTTACATTAAATTTCATTTGTCGCAGAAAAGTGCATGTAAAATAAGGAGAAAATGACATTTTTGTAGGGAATGCTATGAAATCATCCCAAATATAATGTAAATATAAGGATTGAAATTAATTTTGGTTGCGTTCATGCGATTATGAACGCAATGATCAAACTGGCAAATTATCCATGAAGCGCTAGCGCACATCATGGATTTGCAAGTTTGACCATTGCGTTCATAATCGCATGAACGCAACCAACATTAAATTCAATCGTTAAATAATTCTTAAATTAGCCAGTCACAGATTAAAGGATTTTTTTTTTTTAATTAGTTTTCACTAAGGAGCCTTGTGGGTGTTGGCTCTTGTCCTACAATACCAAAAACAGTGAGTCTTCAGGGTTGAGTTTAGTTTGTGGATGCTTTGGAAACAGTGAAATGTGGTGGTCTAGGAGTTGGTGGAAAGTTATTGTTAAGTAAATAATTTTTATTTTATGTCACTGTTTGTGAAATTGCAGATAAAAGACTGATTCATTGTGTGTATTTCTGACCTTAAAAGAATATGATAATGTGATGGTGTTTTGCAAGTATTTTCAGTTGGTTGTATAATGTGAGCATTATGGTTAAGATTCTTTCATGTACTTGGCCTTTCTTTCCCCTATTTTAACCTAAAGATTTCCCTCAGAATTTTTACTTAGTGTAGAAAATAATTTGACAAAAAATTGGACAAAAAATTACAAATAAGAATTTTCATACACAATGTAACTTTTTTTAAGAAACCCAGTTGGATGCATTTAATAAATGTATTACAATACAATTTATTTATGTTTATATTACATAGTAGATGTTTAATAATAATATTTAATGTATATTAATGATTTTACAAAAATCACGAAAATTCCCCTGTTACTGTTAAATTCCCAACTTGAAGTACTCACCACCTTCCCCTAATACCCCCAAAAAGGGCTGTGTACATGTAATCGCACATTTTAACCAGCGAGATAAAAAACTTTTGGAGCAAGCAACTGACAAACATGTCTGCTCGTATTGAAAAATCACATTTAGCATTTGTGTCTTTTCTTTCACAACATTTTGTATAGATATTTATTAACCATGTGCCTGTTTTCTCACAGGGGCCCGACTGTTGCAGTGATTATGCCATAAGCTTCCACTACGTCAACCCAAACATGATGTACGTGTTGGAATACATGGTGTACCACCTTAAGGCCTTTGGCCATGACACCATACTGAAGCTAGAATGTGATACTGCAAGTGCCGAACAAAAGAGTAGAAAGTCTTTGGAGATGGAAAACCCAGCTGAGGAGAACATATCTTCTAGTCTTCTACCTCCGAAAGTATTTCGTGAAGAGTCTTCAAATGGCAGTAACTCTGAAGTGTCAGAGCAAGGATATCACAACAGTCCAAACACAGAGAAAAATGAAAATGTTGCTGAAACAAATGTAAAGGCTGAAATCCAGAATGAAGATATTATGATAGATGAACTTATTCATAATGATAAAGATTCTGGGTTAAGAAAACATTTGACACCAATCCCAACAATTACTGGTAATAACAAATTGCCAATGGGCAGTCCATAAGGGTTCTGTTTTGGCCACTCATCATAAAACCTCTGGGCATCAGATAATAATAAAGCATACTACATGTCACATAATAAAAATATCTATGCATCTGCACATAACATAATAAAGATGTCTTCTGCTTGTTACGTAACAAAGACATCAACCCACCACATAATCAAGATGTCCACTCATCACATATAATATGTCTGCTCACCACAGATGTCAGCCTGAAATCTAATACATATGTCTACTCATAACTCATCACATGATATTTTCAACTCACCACATAATAAAGATATCAAACCACCACATAATTTTGATTTCCACTCATCACATTTTGATGTTCATTCACCTTAAAAAAAGAAGCATATCTAATGTCTACTAAGCACAAAGATGTCCACTAATCACATAATAAAGGTGTCCATTCATCACATAACAATGGCGTCCACTCATCACATAATTAAGATGTACACTCACCAATTAAAAATGATGTCACCTTACCACATAATAATGATGCCCACTCACCACCTAATTAAGATGTCTTCTCACCACATAACAATGATATCCATTCACAACATTATTAAGATGTGCATTCACCGCATAATAAAGATGTTCACTCAGCACATAATAAATATGTCTACTCACCACATAAAAATGATGTCCACTCACCACATAATAATGATGTCAACTCACCACTTTATAATGATGTTCACTGATTACACAATTAAGATGTGTATTCATCACATAATTAAGATGTCCACTCACCACATAACAATAATGTTCACTCATCACACAATTAAAATGCCCGGTCCCCACATAATAATAATGTCCACTCACCACATAACAACGATGTCCACTCACCACATAATGATGATGTCCACTCATCACATATTTCAGATGTGTATTCATCACATACATAATATGTCTTCTAATCACATAATTAAGATGTCCACTGAAAAATATTTGAATATGTTTTAGGTATTCGAATACTTACCTGACCGATTAATTTAATTTTAACTAGCATACAAAATACAGTATATGTCAATGTTAGCTTCTAAATATCAAGCATTCACGTCTTACTTAGCTTCTCTAGTACGCAGGTCAGGTGTTGAAGTCGACCTAGCACCCTATTGTTAAGTAGATGATAGTTTGTTTTTACTGCATATTAATCCCGTTATACGGACCATTGTCTCTTTATCAGTAGTAGGAGATTAAAGCGTCTTGTGGATGCAAATTGGTGTTACTGCGTGCGTGTGCTCTGCAATAACGCATCGCCTCCCTAGATATATCCGATGGTTTGTGGTACTCTAAACACATGGTTGAAAGTCTCGGGCACGGGCAGCTTAGTTGTCATCAAAGCATGTGATTAATCAAGGGCTAAGTATTACTCAAATGTAATATACAACATAGTTATATATAATATGTAGCACTTTGTCAGTGTATTGGCCAGGGTTTTCTAGCTGTACGTTTGTAGTAACTACATATTGCACAATTAAGTCTTTTTAACATTGCCATAATGATAATTACTGCATGCGTGGATCGAATATTTGAATATTCAAATACTTCATTTATCAATCGAATATTCGAATATCAATTTTGGCATTTGTTGCCATCCCTAATAATGATGTCCACTCATCACATAATTATTAAGATGTGTATTCATTACATAATTAAGATGTCCACTCACCACATAACAATGATGTCCACTCATTACATAATTAAGATGTCCACTCAGAACATAACAATGATGTCCACTCATTACATAATTAAGATGTCCACTCACCACATAACAATGATGCCCACTCGTTACATAATTAAGATGTCCACTCACCACATAACAATGATGCCCACTCGTTACATAATTAAGATATCCACTCACCACATAACAATGATGTCCACTCATTACATAATTAAGATGTCCACTCACCACATAACAATGATGCCCACTCGTTACATAATTAAGATGTCCTCTCACCACATAACAATGATGTCCACTCGTTACATAATTAAGATGTCCACTCACCACATAACAATGATGTCCACTCATTACATAATTAAGATGTCCACTCACCACATAACAACGATGTCCACTCATTACATAATTAAGATGTCCTCTCACCACATAACAATGATGCCCACTCGTTACATAATTAAGATGTCCACTCACCACATAACAATGATGTCCACTCGTTACATAATTAAGATATCCACACTCCACATAGTAATTATGTTCACTCATCACAAAATGAAGATATGTACTCACCACATAATAATAATGTCTACTCGCCACATAATAATGATGTCCACTCACCACATAATCATTCCAAAATAATAATATTCTTCAACGACATAGCTCCACATTTACTCAATCACTATCAATCACTATCAATCACTATCAATCACTGTTTTGATGTTTGGCTTGCATATCTGCAATTCTACATTTTAAAATGAATATCTGTTCCAAATATATTTGCTACTAGTATATTTGCTAATTATTTTATTGTTAGATTTTTGACTATTTCATAGTTTGTGTTAAACCCACCCTCTAATAGTATGCCATTATAAACAAAAATTGTTTGTATAATTTTATATGCACTGTTTTCCATGTATAATGACTTTTACCTTAGAAGTATGTAAGTGATACATTGCTTTAGCATTTGTTATTTCTCTTTACTGGTGTCAAGTTGTATGGTATACATTTTTTGAAATTTTTGTACAAATTTTTATTAGCTTTTGCTTTCTGATACCTCACTTGATTATTTCTCTATCTAATGCATATAAACTGCAGCGGGCAACAATTTGATATGTCGCCCGGCAATGTCATCCGCTACCACTATGTCGCCCGGTACGCAAATGATACGGGATTCATATGTTTTATATGTGTATTGTCTTCCACCACTATATGAGATTACTTTCACGTAATTGGAAGGTTGAGCGTGAAACTGTTGTATCTAATTAGAAATATTAAGCAGATATACAACATTTTTACACTTGACTCTCGATATGGCCTGATGTGTTCAGAAAAGTCTGTGGCTTTAAAAAGAAAGAACCTGTTAATGCTTCACATAGCATATGGCATATACATAAAGTCTGAAATATTTGTTATTCTTGGATGGGTTATGGCCTCTTGATTCTTTTGCATATAGATTATTTGAAGTATAGAATGTATTTATGCGAAGCTAGTCGTGAAGCCATTACACCGATTTGTTAAATGTCATTTATATTCATTATGGTCAATTACACCGATTGTTAAATGCCATTTATATTTGTTATGGTCAATTATACCGATTGTTAAATGTCATTTATATTCGTTATGGTCAATTACACCGATTGTTAAATGTCATTTATATTTGTTATGATGTATTGTGAAAACTACTGTATGGAGCTTTCACAAATTGCCAGACTGTATATCTATTGCACTTTTGATTTTTGAAAATGGTGCATTTCAATTATGCTTTAAGCCACTATCTTATCAAATTTTATGTACAGTAGTTTCTTTTCCAAAAATATTATTACCGTGAACTAGTTACATTTTTAGCTCGACTATTCACCGAATAGTTCGAGCTATACTGCTCACCCATTTGTTGGCGACGGTGTAATTCTCCGGTTAAGGTTTGCGTGCAATAAGTCCATATCTCTGTAACTACTATAGATATTCAATTGAAACTTCACATGTGCCTTCAGGGTCATTATGTAAGGTCACTGGCCAAGACCAATAACTGTGACCAGCATTTTAGCAGAATTATGCCCCTTTTTGTGCTTTGAAATTTCAGGTGAAGGTTTGCGTGCAAGAAGTACATATCTCTGTATATTCAAAAGTTTTGTAACTTCAAAACTACATAAGTTATTCAATTGAATCTTGGAGCTAACCTTTATCATCAACTCTAGTACCAGGGGCAACATTACCCATAACTCTGTTTTGTATTTTGACAGAGTTATGCCCCCTTTTCACTTAGATTTCCTGTTTAAAGTTTATATTCAAAGTTTGGTAACTTCAAAACTACAAAAGTTATTCACTTTGAACTTGGAACTAACCTTTGTCATCAACTCTAGTATCATGGGCAACATTACCCATAACTATGTTTTGTATTTTGACAGAGTTATGCCCCTTTTTCACATAGATTTTCTGGTTAAAGTTTATATTCAAAAGTTTTGTTATTTCAAAACTACATAAGCTATTCACTTGAAACTTTGAACTAACCTTTGTTATCAACTCAAGTATCAGGGGCAACATTACCCATAACTGTGTTTTGTATTTTGACAGAGTTAGCCCACTTTTTACATAGCCTTTGTGGTGAAAGTTTTTGTTCCAAAAATTTATAAACTATACAAGGCTTCACTGAAAAATATTGTATTTTAACAAATGCATGCCCCTTTCACTATCCAAAATATGTACCAACTGAAATACTTCGAATAGTCCATTGACAGCTCTTGTTATTACAGACAACTTCTTACACATAGCTTTAAGATCAAATAAGAAACCAAATGTTTAGAAGGAAAATGCAATTTAGTGTTTTGCAACCTTTTGTAACCGTTTAGGACGGAATTTAGGAAATACTGTTTATTAATAATTGTTGTTTACAATGAGTATTTTTCTATGATAATATTATTATATATCTATGTTTCAAGAGAATCATTAGAACTATTTATTTGAATTAGTTTGTTAAGCGAGATGAAAAAGTTTATTAGGTTGTGGTTGTTGTAATCGATTCGGATGCAGGAAGTACGTAATTTTCGTAAAATCATGTTGCAGAAAATATGAAAAATTGAAAATAAAACTAGTAGCATCGAACATTTATTAATTAGAAACATTAGAATCTCCGAAACACCAAACAAATCCATTATTGATATATATCCTTGATTTCTAAGAATACGTTTGAACTATGCATATCTAACTTGTGCTGTTATTGTGTTCTTTTTTAAAAGTATTGCTTTCAATGTGTTCACCTTGTCAACTATTTTGTTGTGAACTTTGATTTTAAGTACCGGTGTATGTGCAATATGTAGCGAATGGGTGGCCCAGCGGTAACACACTGGCTTCACAACCTAGGGGTTGCAGGTTCAAGCTCCTGCTACAGTCTAACCTACTTATTCTGGAACGGGGGCGTGTCCAGTATCTTGCACTATACCCTCTGGCCATACGGGAGAGAATCTTGGTGCACTCGATAAAAATTCGCCACAAACATAGTGGAGCTGCAATAATTCAGCCATAGAACGATTTGATTCGATTTCAATTTCAAATATGATTTCGTTGAATATTTTGATTCGGTTTCTGTTTGCTTTCTGCAGGCTTGTTTTTGCGCGTAATGAAAGAAACACACTATTATGTGAAGTTAGAATAAGACATCAAACATAGAAAGTGTTTTTTTTATAATACCAATGTTTAATATGCAGTAAACCATTTGTAATTTTAAAATGTGCAGTAATAAGTGTAACAGACACCTGCATATATAGTTGCATCAATAAAATTCATTTTATCAAAAACTGTATACTTTAATGCATTTCCAATATTTTCAAAGTAAAATAGAACCGTGTCCGTGCATGCATGAACACAGTTTTTAAATACAATAAAAATGATCGAAGATACAATCAGTTTTAATGCAATAGTTAATGAAAATGCATATAATACCATGAATATTGACAAAATATAACAACATACTTAAACAACCACTAACTGCACAGTTTTATGTGAAAAAAGAAACATTTCATGTCCCTTCTATGTTTGGTGTCTTATTCTAGCTTCACATAATACAGTGTTAAGACGTGATGTTCTATTAACAGCATTATAGACAACAAATTACATGTTTTGGGCATATAACGTGATTCAAGTATTATGTTTACTATCCACTGGTGATAATGTTTCACAACTAGTTCATTGTAACAGTATTCATGATGACACGATCGATTTACGTGATAAGTCAACATAAAATCCATAATATAAATAATGATTTTATGACAAATAATATGTAAATAAAAAAGAGAATAAAATCAAAATGGTTGGTTTAGTTTCGACAGTGGAATCGGGTCATTTACAATCTTTTTGTTGATCCATCGTTTAACAGGTAGCTGTTGGGAAAGTAGGGGTGCAAATAATGTTATTTTGAATATGGAACAAAAATGGCCATTTACTAGCTAGTGTTGTAAAATTAAATAAATCCTGATATTTTTATATCTCCACTTCTTGAATTGGAATATTGGTGCAAGTGACTGTTTTTGGCATTGGGTATTTAAATTTAAAGGGACAGGTACACTGTTTGGGGTTGGAAAATCATTTCTCTATTAATGTAATTTTAAAACAGGAGTTTGTGCAATATATATAACTTTTTGTCTGTTAAGCTGTTTTGGTTGCAAAACTTAATAATTTTTATACGCCCGTTTCAAAAACGGCCGTATTATGGGAACACCCAAGCAGGCGGCGGGAGATCTTTGTCCGGAGCATAACTTTGTCCAGCCTGGATGGATTTTCAAATAACTTGGCAGAAGTGACAAGCATGGTGAGACGGTGTCGCGCGCAAGAATCAGGTCCCTAGGTCCAAGGTCAAGGTCACAATTGAAGGTCAGAGGTCAAATTTAAGAAATCAATCCTAAACACTTTGTCCGGAGCATATCTTTGTTCAGCATGGATGGATATTAAAATAACCTGGGAGAAGTGACAAGCATGGTGAGACGCAGTGTCATGCTTAAGAACCAGGTCCTTATGTCAAAGGTCAAGGTCACAATTCAAGGTAATATTGAAAGCAATCCTTAACACTTAATCCAGAGCATATCTTCATCCAGCATGGATTGATTTTCAAATAACTTGGCAGAAGTGACAAGCATGGTGAGTATTGCTTGCAATAACCAGGTCCCTAGGTCCTAGGTCAAGGTCACAATTCAAGGTCAAAGGCGTAGTGGCAGTGTCATCTTTTCGTTTCCGCTCTCTAACTCGAGAACGCATTAAGATATTTTAATGAAACTTAATACTTGCATACCTTATGCCGAGACCTCACTTGGGATTGCATATGGGGTGGTTGGGGTCAAGGTCAAGGTCACTGTTACTAAAAATAGAAAAACGGTTTCTGCTCAACAACTTGAGAACGCATTGAAATATTTTGATGAAACATAATACATAGATACCTTTTATAAAGACCTCCCTTGGGATTGCATATGAGGTGGGTGGGTAAAGGTCAAGGTCATTGTAACTAAAAATAGAAAAACAGTTTCTGCTCAATAACTTGAGCATGCATTGAGGTATTTTAATGAAACTTAATACATAGATACTTTCTATTGAGACCTTGCTTGGGGTTGGGTGGGGTCAAGGTCACTGTTACTAAAATAGAAAAACAGTTTCTGCTCAATCACTTGAGCATGCATTGAGATATTTTAATGAAACTTAATACATAGATACTTTATATTGAGACCTTGCTTGGGATTGCATATGTGGTGGATGTTGTCATGGTCACCATTTCTTAAAATAACAATTAAGTTTCTGCTCAATAGCTTAAGAAGACATTGAGATATTTTAATGAAACTTTATATGTATATACCTTATAACTAGACTTCATTTGAGATTGCATATTGGCCGGGTGGATATATGTATATGGAATAGTTTCGATACCTCAACTCACCACACAGAGAGAGGCTTAAGAGCTGAATGAGATGCACAAATACTATGACTCTACCTTGTTAGTTTTTTTTATTTTTTTCTCTTTAGTTGTTGAATCTTAACCCCTATTCGTTGAATCTTAACCCCCAAAAAGCTTCTTTGATGGGCGTATCTTTGTGACAATGGCACTCTTTTTATATTTACTATACCTTTATGTGTACAAAAGTAGCAAATGTTTCATATTTGTCAAAAATTTAACTATGCATAAGCAATGTGCATTTCAAACCTTAAAATATGAACAGTAAATGTATTATAGAACAGGAAAAGGTCCATTATAGAAAATTATTTTTCACAGCCAAAAATTGTTAAACTGCATCTTTAAGACAATTTCAGTTATCTATAATGCCCCCGATATTATGGTTGTTGACCGACTGAAATGCAAAGTAGAAGTATTTTCCCCAAAATATACAAATGAGGTGTGTCGTGGGAAACCCGGGCTTAATGCATGTGCGTAAAGTGTCGTCCCAGATTAGCCTGTGCAGTCCGCACAGGCTAATCCAGGGTGGCACTTTCAACCTACAGTCAATTTATGTTTAATACAGACTTCCTTGAAACAGAAAATACCATAAAGGCGGAAAGTGCCGTACTGGACATAAAAGCAGAAAGTGCCGTCCTGGACATAAAAGCAGAAAGTGCCATCCTGGACATAAAAGCAGAAAGTGCCATCCTGGACATAAAAGCAGAAAGTGCCGTCCTGGACATAAAAGCAGAAAGTGCCGTCCTGGACATAAAAGCAGAAAGTGCAGTCCTGGACATAAAAGCAGAAAGTGCCGTCCTGGACATAAAAGCAGAAAGTGCCGTCCTGGACATAAAAGCAGAAAGTGCCGTCCTGGTCGGCACTTTACGCACATGCATTAAACCCGGTTTTCCCACGACCCACCTCAAATGTATTCTTCTAATAAACACATAATTTTTAGTTTGTAGGTTTTCTGGTGTGATAATTGTACTAATTGATTTATTAAAAATAGTAAAATTATGATCAGATATGTTTTCTAGAACACAGTCTATAAATTGTTGATTTCTGAATGTTAGTTGTTAGACTGAAATAGATCATATAATAACTTTCTTAAACATTATCAACAAAAAGTAAATTTTGTGTTCATTTGTAAATCTCAGATACATATTTGATAGAAGTTGTGCAAGCGCCAATATGTCTATTTTCTTGTTGTGGTTATCAGTTTATTTTAGTTCTTTTTTGCATTTTGTACATTTGCACATTATTAAAATATTGCCAAACAATTTCCATGAATTTTTGATTAGTTGTCAAAGCACATATATTTAAAAGCTCCTTGGCCTTGTCAATTTGCATTTTATTGCCTTATATTCTGTTACACAATGTATATGTTTTGTTTGATAAGCAATTGGGCTTCAATAGTATAGTTTTGCTTTAATGTGATCGAGATACCATAGTATATACTATCTTTGAAGTTGTATGGTAACTAGGTAATATCTATTTGTTTGTACTATTAATGGATACATATTTTACAACAGTATTTGTTTAGTTTTTAGCTCACCTGAGCACAAAGTGCTCGGTGAGCTATTGGTAGAGGGGACCTCTCCAGCGTCGTCAGTCGTCAAGCATCCGTCATCCGTCAACAATTTGGACAGTTATCGCGATATAGACTACATTTTGAATTCAATCTTGACCTAACTTGCACAGTTTGTGTTTGACCATCCAATCTTGGTTTGTGTTGATAATGGGCCAAATCGGACCAGAAAGCTTAGAGTTATGTCCCCTTGTTTGTGGGAATAAATGCAAAAAATGCCATTTTCATTCATTGATACTTCATTTTTCTTCCAATCTTGACCAAACTTCCAGAGTTTGTGTGTTATCAAAAGATCACAGCATAACTCAACAGTGGGCCGATTTGGGCCACAAACACTAGAGTTATGCCCCCTTTTTTGTTGAAAAAATAGGCAAAAATTGTCTTTCTTGTTCATAGAGACTTTTATTTTCTTCCAATCTTGACAAACCTTCCACAGTTTGTGTGTGACCAAAAGATTTCAGCAGAAACCCAAAATGGGTACGGTTAGATCACAGACACTGGAGATAAGGCCCCTTGTGTGTGGAAAAAAATGAAAAAATTGCCTTTTTTGTTCATAGAGACTTATATTTTCTTCCAATCTTGACCAAACTTGAAGAGTTTGTATGCAATCATACAATCGCAGCCACAAACATCGGAGTTATGGCCCCTTTGTAAGTAGAAAAAATGCAAAAATTGCCGTTTTCATGCATGAAGATTTCATTTTTCATTCAATCTTGATAAAGTTTTCACAGGTTTTGTATGGCCATTAGATCTCAGCACAAGCAGCAAATGAGACAGATCTGGTCATGAATACTGGAGTTATTTCCCCTTGATTGTGAAAATTAATGCAAAATGGATTTGAAGCAAGACAGGGACTTCATTTGCAAACCATCTGGACCAAACTTGCACGATTTGTCTATGACCATAACATCTAAAGCGAATTTGAATACAGGAAGGGTAAATGGCAATGCACTCAACTCTTTGAAACATACTGGCAAGCATGACATAATCTGTGCGCAGTTGTCGCCATTATAATTCAGAACTGAATTATCTAAGTCCTTACTTGTTATATGTATTAGAGTTTATCAGCTAGACACATTATTTAAGGACATTGTGGCGTACATTCCCACATTTGTTCAAGCCTGTCACAACATTAAGGCCTTCATCTTTGCCAGTACTCAGGTCAGCGCTTTGGGCCATCATGGCCCTCTTGTTATTCTTTTGCCAAAGTATTTCTATTATTTCTTCCATTTTAAATAACGTGCATATTTTTGTTGGACTTCAGACATATCAATAATTTTATTGTAATAATAATAAATTGTCCTAGATTACTCCAGTACAAAAACATTGTAATAACATATCATTTATAATAGTCATCAGCTAAAATAAAATAAAAAATGAAGCCTTTATAATGCAAAACATGTTTAAGTAAATATTGAGTACTTCTGTTCTGATATTTTCAGTTTGAATACTAGATACGTTTCATTTGTATAGCCTTTAAAGTACATAGTCTATACAAATTAAATAGCTGTTTAAATACATTGCCTATAAATTGAATATCCATTTAAAAACATAGCCCTTACAATACATAGGCTTTAAATTAATTCACCACTTAAATTTGAGTGTATAATAGCCTATAAAATACATAGCCTATAAATTAAATATCCATCTGAATACATAGCCTATAAAATAGCCTATACAATACACAGCCTGTAAAATTTAATTCACTCCCTTCAAAAACCACAGAAATATGTTAGTAAATCCATTAAATCAGAAAATACATGTATTTTAAATTTGATTTTTGTCCTCAAAATATGAAAAGCATGCTGTGCTAGATAAGAAAAATGTAGGCGATGCAATTTTTTTTGGTGCAAATGTTTCAGAAAGCGTTAAATTTCTGTGTAAGTTCCTCGTCTATGATAGATTCCTGCTTTTCATTATGAAATAAAAGCGTGAGTACCAGGAACTGTTATAAAAGCATTGTTTAATTTGGACATATTATATTTTATGATGTATATAATCATTGTATAAGAGGATTTTTAATGCATTTGGCAGTTGGCTTTTGTGTTGGCCTAGAATTTAGTCACAGTCTAAGTGTCGCTTTTGCATTTGGAATTCATATCACATTAGTTATCTGGTTTAATGAATTGTGCATTGTCCATGATTTTTGTTGATCATTTTTGTTGTCATATATTATTATGGGCTGACTTTATGTGGCTGGGCTTTGTAGATTTGGTTAATGCCAATAATAATAATAATAATACTTTTATCAATGATTATATTGTTATAATTAAAGCAATGCATGATTATCCACTATTCTGAAAATAAAATAATAAATTCACATGTGTTGTTTGTTACTTAATTATTTCGTACATATAAATCTTACACAGCAACATTTATGATGCTGGTTAATTCCGTACGCGCTATCTACCTACTCTAGCATTTGACAATTTTAAAGCTGAAAATGACACAAAGTGGTTGATATAGGGGTACCATCCTCCTGTTGAAGCTGGAAAGGACACGAAGTGGTTGATAAAGAGGGTACCATCCTCCTGTTGAAGCTGGAAAGGACACGAAGTGGTTGATATAGGGGGTACCATCCTCCTGTTGAAGCTGGAAAGGACATGAAGTGGTTGATATACGGGGTACCATCCTCATGTTGAAGCTGGAAAGGACACGAAGTGGTTGATAAAGGGGTACCATCCTCATGTTGAAGCTGGACAGGACACGAAGTGGTTGATATAGGGGGTACCATCCTCCTGTTGAGGCTGGAAAGGACACAAAGTGGTTGATATAGGGGTACCATCCTCATGTTGAAGCTGGAAAGGACACAAAGTGGTTGATATATGGGGTACCATCCTCATGTTGAAGCTGGAAATGACACTAAGTGAATTATATAGGGGTACCATCCTCATGTTGAAGCTGGAAAGGACACAAAGTGGTTGATATAGGGGGTACCATCCTCCTGTTGAAGCTGGAAAGGACACAAAGTGGTTGATATAGGGGTACCATCCTCATGTTGAAGCTGGAAAGGACACAAAGTGGTTGATATAGGGGGTACCATCCTCAAGTTGAAGCTGGAAAGGACACAGTGGTTTATATAGGGGTACCATCCTCCTGTTGAAGCTGGAAAGGACACAAAGTGGTTGATATAGGGGTACCATCCTCCTGTTGAAGCTGGAAAGGACACAAAGTGGTTGATATAGGGGGTACCATCCTCAAGTTGAAGCTGGAAAGGACACAAAGTGGTTGATATAGGGGGTACCATCCTCATGTTGAAGCTGGAAAGGACACGAAGTGGTTGATATAGGGGGTACCATCCTCATGTTGAAGCTGGAAAGGACACAAAGTGGTTGATATAGGGGGTACCATCCTCCTGTTGAAGCTGGAAAGGACACACAACGGTTGATATAGGGGGTACCATCATAATGTAGAAGCTGGAATTTTAAAAGCATTTGCATGTCTTGTGAATGTTCCAATCTGGAGGGTAAGTCGTCCTATGTTTCCTTTCTTCTCACTCCATGTACCATTTGTAGCAGCCTCGCAATGCATTTTGCTCCGATTTGTGACGGTTAGCCCATTGCAGTAAAAATTTCTTTCACTTAGCTCAATGGGTTCGCCACAAATCATGTCCTCTTCCAGGTGTATTTTTTTCCATGGCCAGTCTTCCATATCCTCTTTGCTCTTAACGTCTATTTTTATTTGAATAAAAATTTCGACTGTTAAAACACTACTTGCCACATCCACAACGCTGTTACAATACAACTTGCACCATATGTAGTTTCTTACGCCGTTTTGCACATCCCGCTGCATGCTGTGACATTTTCACAATCACAATAGCTACCGCTAAACATCTTGCAGGTATTTCATTCAAGTTCATGTCGTGGAAAATGGAACTACATTGTACTATTAAATATGAATCGTGTGATTCTGGACACCAAAGTGTATGCTTTCATTTTGTTTTCCCAAGATCTCAACAGGGATTGTCGGAATGTGTTATGTGTGATTTCTAGTTTATTCGTTTCAATAACTAACCCAACCTCCTTCGAGCTTTGAACAAACATTTTCTTCCATCTGATGTTTCTTAACTAAAAGCTTTAAGGGTGGGTATAAAACACAGCTTTTAGCGCTGACAATATAGACGGATAGGTAAAACGCAGCTTTTAGCGCAGCCAATATAGACGTATAGGTAAAACGCAGCTTTTAGCGCAGCCAATATAGACGTATAGGTAAAACGCAGCTTTTAGCGCAGCCAATATAGACGTATCGGTAAAACGCAGCTTTTAGCGCAGCCAATATAGACGTATAGGTAAAACGCAGCTTTTAGCGCAGCCAATATAGACGTATAGGTAAAACGCAGCTTTTAGCGCAGCCAATATAGACGTATAGGTAAAACGCTGCTTTTAACGCAGCCAATATAGACGTAT
This sequence comes from Congeria kusceri, assembly GCA_027627225.1. Lineage (NCBI taxonomy): Eukaryota > Metazoa > Mollusca > Bivalvia > Myida > Dreissenidae > Congeria > Congeria kusceri. The sequence goes on from CM051038.1 coordinate 12,608,964, forward strand.
AGGTAAAACGCTGCTTTTAGCGCAACCAATATAGACGTATAGGTAAAACGCAGCTTTTAGCGCAGCCAATATAGACGTATAGGTAAAACGCTGCTTTTAGCGCAGCCAATATAGACCTATAGGTAAAACGCTGCTTTTAGCGCAGCCAATATGCACCAAGAAGGAAAATGATTCGAATGGGATTTTGTATTAGTTAGGCGTAAGCAAAATGTTTGTTTCAGGTAACATGCCCCAAAAAATTAGGGTAGGTAGGTCGGCATTTTTGTGTGTGTGGGGGGGGGGGGGTAAATGGTGGTCAACTTGAACATTCTAAAACTGAATAAATATTCAAAACGTATCAGTAATATCCTTAAACATTGTTTATAAGTGGATACTATCAAAACAAAACACTTATTTATCCAAGAACACATTTAATTATTGAAAAAGGTAAATATTCTAGGGTCAGGGCATTTTTTTTACGCCTTAACGTGGATTCATTCAGAAATATCTTACTGAACATTGCTGAATGATTTAAATCATATATTTATTAGTTACAAATTAAAGGATGAGGGTCACTTAAATATGTAATTAAACATATTAACGAATAGAAGAGAATTTAGCAAATGTTTTAGAATTTGGAAGTATTTTGGTTTCAAAAATTAAAGCTTATACATGTATATGAAAATTATTATTCATTAAGCATATTTATACACTTAATATTGTCCAGATTACTGTTTTAAAAAAATCTAATTGAATTAGTTGAGAATAAATTATTTAGTAAAAAATATCGAATTGTACTTTATTGAAAAATGCAACCTTCATATGCACTGATGAAAACGTTGTTTAAACTGCAATTTAACTATGATTTGTGTAACCATGCAGTAATAAGAATAACGAATATACAAAACTTGAATAATCATTATAAATACTAAAATTAAACCAGAACAAAGAAAAAATAAATTAAGGGACAATAAACGGAACTAAATATTTAATGCTTTATTTCTGCAAATAATTAACAATATTATAATATAATTATATCATATAAAGATAAAATTTACACAATAAAAAATGCAGCATAATAAAGCTTACATTAATACTTTGTAAATATAAACACACAAATGAATGTGTGTGTTCAAGTTGATGTTACAGTGATTCTGCTCCGAACTGAATGTGTGTACAGTAATTGTGTAATAACAGTTGGTTAAATTAAATCCAAATATAGCATTATACGAAGATAGATAAATGTAGTTTGTTTAAAACACACACTACAATAATATACAACTAAACAATATAATAAAGACATGTTAAAGGAATAATAACCAGTGCACAATTTACACTCGGTGGCAATACATATTATTTAGTGAAATGTAGTCAATCGAATGAGAGTTAAATTTGAAAGAAAAAAAACAAACAACATCGATTAACATAAAATGATATTCATCTTCTATATATTGCAAATTAATTTAAATCCATTATAACAGTCTATAATAGCTTGTTCGCACGTGCCCTTTTAATAATTATATTATTAGTGCTAGTAATGTTGCACTACTGTTTAATAATTCGAACATATTATGTTAAGCAGAAAGTGACACAATTCACCAAATGCACTGGTCAAGCATTTTATTCATAGACCTTCGCACGAGTAATTGATGACGTTGGTAGCGTCGGCAATGATATAGTTGGTGTCGTCAGCGATGATGAAGTTGGTGTAGTCGGGGTCGGCGATGATATAGTTGGTGTCGTCAGCGATGACGAAGTTCGTGTCGTCATAGTCGGCGATGTTAAAAAAGGTTTTAAAAAGTGTAGTTGGAGTCGGCGATGATGTCGATTTCGTCGGATTCGGTGATGATGATGTTCATATCACGTTCGTTATTGTCAACGTTAGGGTCATATAGGATCGTTAGATATATTCATTATTTCATGCAGTTGCAGTTAGTATTTTGTATGTTTATAATATATTTCACATTATAAGTTAATAAACAAAGTATTATGTACTAATTGACAACCAAACTCTCAATGAATTTACATGTAACACCATCATGTGGTTCACGAATTCGTCCGTCTTAACACACAACTTAAAGATTTTAAATATGTAAAAATCTTAACTCGTGTTTACATTAAATCTATCATGTTTGTTTAATAATTACTCTCTACTTTTGACTGAAATTTCATTTCGTACAATTAGCAGGATACGTGAAAAAATTAATTCAGTGTATTGCTATCACGTAGAGATAAGTGACGATAACACACGTGCACTGCCCCCACGGGAGATTAACATGATAAACTGACATATTTTTGATAACAAAATTAATTAATCGTTTGTGTGACATTACACAAGTGTACTATAAGCATAAGGCGTCACAGTAGTAAAGCAGCTACCAGCTACCACAATCGCTATAAAAACGCTACTGACTTTGATAATGCTATATGAACTGGTAGGCACTTAATTATTGATATGATTGCATTATGATTGAATTCATTAGGTTTGAATTAATTGTATTTAAATTGTATTTATTTATAATAAAAAGTTATAAAAATATAATAATGAAACTTAAATAATATGCGTATTCTTAGTTTTACGAAAACACAATACAAATAATAATTTTAAATGACTCGCTTTCGCCTCCAAAATTAATTCTTTAGACATAGTTGTCATATAAAACTTTGATGACCATAACAGAACGTGTGTTTTGTTTCATATCGGGAAAAAATCGTAAATATTAAGGTCGATGATTTCTGGAAATGAACAAAACAAGAATTACAAAAAAACCGTCCCAATAAGAAATATTGTAACATCTGAAAATATCTGCACATAGCTACTATTTTATCATTTTATCATTTTAAGTCACTTAATTTAAGTTTCCCTAGGTCGCGGCCGAAGAGTGTGACGAAAATAGCATAACATTGTTGAGAGGATTTGTTTAACTTAACTACCATAAGAAGTATTCCAGTAATTGGATTTTATTCCATAGAAGTGAACGTTAACAGTTTGCCAAACGAAGTGGTCCTGCACAAACTAAAAGATACGCATCATAACATGTACATAAAATGTTACGTTGAACTAAGAAAGAACTATTTACATCGAAGCATTTATAATAGCACATCATTATATGACTCAACAATTTTTTGCACTTGTTATAAGAAAATCAATAATGAATATAATATTTAAACTTAAAATAATATTATTCATTACTTCAGATGTACTATTCTTACTATATATGTATACATTTGGTATATTATTATGAAACCATTGAGATATTAAAATGCAAATGCTTGTTAATGTAAAAAAAAGTAGGGTGACACTTAATTGGGGCATAATTACGAACCTGTATACAATTACACGATTTCAAAATCAAAATAAACAATATAATGATATAAAATACCAGCAATATTAAAAGTAATTAAGTTATCCATGTAAATGATATCAATTTGTGCAATTGATGTTTTTTATTATGAAAACGATTTGTTTATTCAAAATACACTTCCCTTCAAAAATATGAATATACCTTTTGAAACAATTACGCAATGAATGTAATAATTATAATAATTATCGTAAATGTATATTAAAATAATACAACGCTATAACTTAGACAAATTAAAGCAAGCCAATTTACCTATATACAAAATAATAGATCTTTTAATTGATAATAATATTTATTTATTCTGCAATGTGGTACGACTATTAAATATAATATAAAATATTAATTTTCCCAACTACTGAATTAAAAGTAATTAATAATATTAAATGATAGGTTATAGACTTTGCTTTGCGTTATGTCTCCCCCGTATATGCCCCGGTTTCCTATTATATCTATATTGGCTGCGTTTTCCAACGATATCTATATTGGTTGCACTAAAAGCTGCGTTTTATACCCCTAAAACGCAGCCTGCATAGTGCATGCTGCGCTTAAAGCTGCGTTTTATACCTACCCAGCTTTCAAGACTTTTTAGCCAATCAAGAAATGTATTCGTTAGATGGCTGTCATATTATTTAAAGTTTGCTTTCATATTCACCTCAAAATATGGCTTTCGTGTAACAACATTACTCGAGGTGAATCGTTTCAAAACGGTGATATACAGATTATTGAATAATACAGTAGGCAATATGCCCATAAGTATTCATAAAAGTTAAATAGTTATGCATAAAATCAAAGTGAAAGGGAAACCGTAATATCGATACTATACATGTTAGGTTTTACATTGGCCAACATTTATCATCACAAATATAAAACATATTCAGCATACATGTATAATAATCAGCATTTCGGATTTAGAAAAAAGATACAAGGCATATCTGGTTCTGTATAGTCCACAGCATAAAATGTTAATGATTTGTATCGTAAGAATTTCTGATTTGCAATGCGTTATAAATAAACATTGCCAATATTGCATACACATTGTCATATTCAGAGGTGGCTAATTCTATAAGTTTAATTATATTTGGTCTAAGATAATAATAGTAAGCTAGGTTACGTATATCTAGTTTGCAAATGTTTACCTATCCTTGCCATGTTCTACAGAAAGGTCGTTAAAATGAAACAATATTTCAAGCAAGTGCATTGACCGAGCCGATTACATCACGTATTTTTATGACGTAAATTAAGTATTCATTTGTTGCGCATCGAAAGGCACAGTTTTATAATATATGGGTAGTTGTAGGCAGTCTCTTGTACACCTATTTTCATGATTAAAATGGATAACCATGACTTTGTACAGGTGCAATTTCAGGATTTGGAGTTGGGGGGGGGGGGGGGGGGTAATGTCAGTACCTACCAACCTGTACATGTATGAATTAAATTATTTGCAAAACAAGGACAGTAAAATTGTGCGATATCATAGACAATGTTTCATATTATCATGCAACATGCAGAGTTTTATATTGTCATGCAATAACCAAAACAGCAATATAAAACTTTTCGGATTTGTCATACACTAAGCAATGTTTCGTATGGCCATGCTTAAGGTAATGTTTCATATTGTCATGCAGTGGGCAATGTTTTGGATTGCAATGAAAGAGAAAATGTTTTATATTGTCATGCAGTAGGCAGTGTTTCGTATTGTCATGCAGTGGGCAGTGTTTCTTATTGTCATGCAGTAGGCAGTGTTTCATATTGTCATGCAGAAGGTAATGTTTCATATTGTCAGGCAGTAGGCACTGTTTCATATTGTCATGCAGTAGGCAATGTTTCATATTGTCAAGCAGTAGGCAATGTTTCATATTGTCATGTAATAGGCAATGTTTAATATTGTCATGTAATAGGCAATGTTTCATATTGTCATGCAGTAGGCAATGTTTCGTAGCATCGGACAATAGGCAATGATTCATATTGTAATGTAATATACAATGTATCGCATTGTATATCGCATCGCAATATACACTGTTTCGTATTGTCGCGCAGAAGGCAGCATCTCGTATTATTATCCGCAATAGGTTACGTTTCGGATTTCATGCAATAACCAATGGTTCTGATTTTGAGGCCATATGCATTGTTTCGGATAGTACTTAAAAAAGTCTTTCTTATTCAACTCGGTTCAAATATAAGTATATATCGACGGCATTGCGAAAAACTATTATAACTGCAACAATTTTGCATTGAGCCATCGAGAAGCTTTAATATAAATGGCGTGTTGATACCATTATTATCGAATACAACAAGTATTTAAAACGTGTCAACATTATGCAGATAGGAGCATGTTTCTTGGCGTCGATCACGAACAATGCCATGTAAGTGCATGCCCTGTACCTCCTCCTCTTATGAGAACACTGTTTGTATGTCCAGTCGTAAACAACAAACTGACGTTATCAAACTCCATTGGAAAGTCACGTACACTCAAAGAAAGCGAAGTGCGTTTATTTTCGCTTTAGAATTCGCATAAGTGTTCAATTTATGACCACGAATGACGGCATTGTTTTCCAATTGCAATATTAATATTTCAAATATTTACACTTTAAAAGAAGATGTTCGAAAACGATTTTTGTCAGACGTAACGAGTTTTACTAACGAATTCATAAAAGTGCCTATGTTGTTGCAAAATGTTAGTGCGTTCCTGATGGAAATCCGGTTAACAGGAACCGAATTCGGTTGGTTTAATTTGAGGTTAAATCGAGCAATCACTCGATGAAATCGTGATAAATAATGCGGTCTATTGGTGATCGTCGGGTATGACTTTTTATGTTTTGAGCTGAAACCTGGACATAAAATATTTTAACGCCACACCAAACACGGGTCCAAGACGTGTTGCTGTTATTAATATTTAAAAGCAGTATATTTTCTAATGGCATATCGTTTAAAGATATACTGTGTTTGTTTATATACCATGCAAACACAATAAAAAGGCAACCGTAATATCACCGGGGCTCGGAGGTTATTATTAATACACATTTATCAGTACTAAGTACTTACTACCATTATTTACTGACATAATTAGCAAAATTCAGGTACACTCAGACGATCAGATAAGGCGCGTACACGCGTAATTTACTTATGGCAAATCTCAAGTTAAGCACAGAAAAAAGTCAGGGTGTACATTTACGCACACAATTTCAAACGTCTGCGCACACATAGAAATGAAAAAAAAGTCCCAATCATAATAGCCGATATTAAAAAGTGTCATATGTAGAATTTCATTATTTAATATCTTTTTACAATCTTCTTGTTACGTCTGCTACATTATTTGAGTTTACTACATAGCATTGTTTAGAACTGACCATTAAAAATTTGATTGAAATGCATGTGTTTTGCCCCCACATAATTTTAAACTGAACCCAAATATTCTGGGTAGAGTGAACATTTACCCACACTGGTCTGGAGCAATGGGTATTCAACAGTCGTTTATCTAATGTGGAATTGAGTACCGTTTCCATTTCAAAAGTACTATGTTAGTAGAGTTCTTCGGTAATTAAAGAACTGTATTGCTTTTGTATGAACACAGCAAAATAAATCACTCTCATAAGAATGTCATTATTGCAAATATGTAATTGTTTTTCAACACACATCGGTGCACCTTACATACCACGGTAAGGTGTTTTCGGAGGAAAAGACATAATTATGTCGAACAGCTATGTTTATTTTATCTTATTTCATGGTGGACATTAGTGGTAGTTAATTAAATGCGGTGTTTTCCTCAAACAGAACACTGGGTATCATGTTAATGTTACATATAGTACCGAATTGGACAACCTCCCTTGACAGTCAGAGGTCAGCCTTCTTTGCACATATGCTGATGACACCTTCTGGCTTTTATTTAAAATTACCAGACGATTACATATATAGGACAGGGTGTCGTTATCCACAGGTGTCGTTGATGACAGATTTCTCTGTTACGTGCACATCCAAACGTATGGAGCGGAATGTAATGTAATGTATGTAATGTAATGGTATGTAATGCTACATTGAAATATCGAGAAAAAAAAAACGATTTCAGTGAAGACAGTTTGGTTCTATGTCTTCAAAATGCACCACGAATACTTACCGCTTTATCTAATATTTGCATCTGTTATTTCATTTCTATGGAATTGTATATTACAAAGGATAATCATATAACTCTGTAAATGCATTTATGTGCATGATATTGGCAGTACAGTTCGTATTGAATTATTATAAAAGCAACACGCCTGTGAGAAATATTAATATTGTTCATATGTCCGTCTATTTTCGACTATTATCCTGTTTAAGTCTTCGACGACCGTAACAGTTTTCGATTATTGTGTTAATTATCACTTTGAACAATAAAAATCCAGTTGTAAGTGTCCAGATTATGCCCAGGATTTTCTTTCTGCGTATCTTTACAACCGTCACCAGTTTTTCTGTTAACACAGTACCACGTGACCGTAAATATCGTGTGTTTTTCGAAAAGCCATGTTCTACAAAACATTGGCAAATAAGAGCTTCAAAGATTTCTTTCACAGAATCAACGGTTCAAGCGTTGAAATCGGATATTAGTAACATTAGTACGGCTTTTGGGGGATAATCAAAGGACTCGAGGATCAACAATCATTATTAATTAAACTAGTACTATCATACCAGCCACCCCCTCCGTTTTCCACAATCTGTTGTTCTTGGGAACTGTTGTAAGCAAGTTGTTGTCGTGCTCATTTTGTTGCCATCAACTTACTTTTTCCTTCCGCAAAAGCCGGATGACCGTCACACTATTTGTAAACAATGGTGACACCACCACGGAAGCTGGCAGGAAATGCAGCAACAATTTGACGTCAAGCTCATCAATAATGTATCAGCTGCGAAAACAAAATTAAAGTGAAATTACCCATCATATATAAACTACAATTACGCAGTAAACATAATATTTAAAGAGCTAATATGGATATAATATATTACCGTTGAGTACACAAAGTCCAAATAATAATTAAATGTAAAATATAGCTTAAACTACTCGTATGCATTATATGCAAATGGTACGTAAACAGACCTGGATTGATAGTGTAAACAAGTATCAGATTTCACGCATCACATTGCAAACAAAGTAAAACAGTACATGCAAAATACAAAACAAAATTATAAGTAACGTTTTTTTAATTAATTACTATATAGAAAGTTTATTGATATAACTTGAACAATTACAGTTCATCGTTACACATACAAAATAATAATTAATAGATAGGCACATGCATAGCAATGCGAAAGTGAACATTACACAACATTTAAAGTTGTTATGATTATACAGGCCATGCTCAAAATAAACGTGTGCATTTAAAGCATCAAATCTAATTTTAAATGCATTTTTACAGTATAAGGCAAGTTTCAAAAGAACTTTAGAATTTGTACTTTTTAATAAAAGTATAAATTTATGCATACTAGGTCGGCTATAGAATATTTGTTACTATATTTTTTCTAATATTAATATAACTATAACAAAGTGATACTCGTCTTCTATATCATTTGTGTTGCATTTAATACATTTACGTTTATTTTTAGGAATATTTGCATGTCTACCAGATTCAATTTTTAACATATGAGATGAAACTCTTATTTTTGATATATAAATTCTTAACTGATAGCTATTAACAATGTCTAGATAATCAGATAATTCAAATCTTTGTTTCAATACTTTATATAATATTAGTGAACTCTTTATATTCAAATCATTTCGCCACACACCTATGTACATGTCAATAAGTCTGGTTTTAAAAATGGGAATACATACATTAATATTTACTGATTCCGGATACATCTATACATCATAAAACACAGTATTATGAAGAAAGTTTCGCACCTTTGATAACCAATTGTTACATCGAATTACATTTTCTGCATCGCATCTCATATATAATAGTGTACTATACAATATTCAATTTGTTTGTTTAACAGTATACAACTTTATAAAATATTTTAAGATTCTTACATATATAACGGGTAGCGTCCTAATTCCCCATACGCTGCTGAATTAGAAGTACTCATTTTAACACCAAGTATTCTTTTCAAAAATCTTCTATGAACTCTTTCAATATCCTCAGCATTCGAAAAACCACAAACTTCACAAACATAACAAAGTATAGACGTGACATAAGAATCAAACAGTTTGAACATTATTTAACTGGAACATGCATTTCTTTTGTAATTGAAAAAAGTGACCCCATAGCCTTTAAACCCTTATCTGATAGAGTTTGAGTAGTTTAAGTGTATAAACGATCCACCACTTGATAATACAATTCCAAGATAATTAAACGATTGAACGTTAAAATGACTCATTATGTGAATTATTTCCGCCCTTTTTATATATAACGACTTTAGTTTTGTCTACGTTGACTTTTAGCTTCCATCGCCCGCAGTATTCGTATAAATTATCTAATGAATATTGCAGACCTGTCGGTGTTTCTGAAAAAGTTACAGCATCATATGCAAACAGTAATAAATAATTAGACAACTGGTCTAAGGTTATCGTTGCTTCATTATTATTACTCAAAAAGTGTTCAACATCATTAACGAACAATGAAAATAGTATGGGTGAGATTATCTCCCCTTGCAACAAACCGACGTCACAATTAAAGAAATCTGATAACGAGCCCATATGTTTAACACATAATTTAACTTCATCGTACATCGATTGAATAATTTTTAACAATCTGCAGTTTATTCCACTCTTAATCAGCTTATACCATAATCCGTTTCTATATATTGAGTCAAAGGATTTCATTAGGTCAATATAGCAACAATATATTTTCTTTTTACAACTAAGTTGTTTATCTATAAAAGCTTTTAGTAAAAAAATTGCATCTACCGTACATTGAAGAATGTAGCGCTGTTAAGCATGCAGATTGGTTTGATGTTGAATGTAAAATGGCACATGCTCATTATGGATCTTTGTTGAATATTTTTAATTGTGATAAGTCGGACAATAATAGAATTCAATTGCTGCATTATAAAAAAGAGTATAAAAAATTAATAAATACGAAGAAAAATACATATTTGAGAATTAAGGTTAATGAAATCGAAGGATTAAAAAATCATAGACCCAGAGATTTTTTGGAAATATTTTAAATCAAATACTAAAACGAAAATTGATAATATTTCATTAGAAGACTTCAGCAATTTTTTCTCTAATATAAGTAGTGGTTTGTTTGATTGTGTAAACGATGATGCCGAAACTTTTTGTTCAACACATAATTTTGATTTACCAAATTCACGTTTCCCTGAATTAGATCAGCCTTTTACCGTTGACGAGATAAAAGCTTCAGTTAAACTGTTAAAGCGTAATAAACCCCATGGAAGTGATTGTATTTTGAACGAATATTTAATTGAATGTATTGATATTTTAGCTTTGCATATATGCGATTTGTTTAATGCGGTATTGAACTCTGATCATTATCCTGAGAAATGGACGGAAGGTATTATAATCCCATTACATAAGAAAGGCGATACTACAAATGTTAATAATTATAGAGGAATTACCCTACTTAGTTGTTTATCTAAGCTATTTACTTCAGTTATTAATAGTAGATTAGAAACGTTTTGTAATAATTTTAACATCATTTCGGATGCCCAAATCGGATTTAGAAAAGCGCGCTCAAGAATTGACGCAATATACATCCTTATGTCCTTAGTTCAAAAATATGTTAACGAAAATAAAAGATTATATGTCATTTACGTTGATATGATGAATTGTTTTGATACTGTATATAGAAATGCATTGTGGCTAAAAATGTTCAAATGTGGCATCGAAGGTAAATTATTAAGAATAATAAAAAATATGTACCAAAATTTTAAGTCATGTGTTAAGCATTGTTCATCATATTTCAGATTATTTTAATTATGCTGTAGGTCTACGCCAAGGCGAAGTTATGTCCCCATTGTTATTTTCTTTATTTATAGAGGATTTAGAAATATTTTTGCAGAATGAGGCTACTTCCGGTTTAAGTATTGATGATATTGTACTGATATTGTTACTATTTGCCGACGATATGGCAATCATAGGTAAATCTCCAGAAGAAGTGCAAAACCATTTAAATCTTTTATCTAATAATTGTAATTGTTGGGGATTAAAGGTAAATACTAATAAAACTAAAATAATGGTGTTCCGCAAACGAGGAAGACTATTGCCATCTGAAAAATGGACATATGACGGTCAGCAAATTGAAGTAGTAAACGATTTTAACTATTTGGGAACTGTTTTTAATTATACTGGAAAGTTTAATTTGAACCAAGAACATTTATGTGGTAAAGCACTAAAAGCAATGAATATTTTATTTAACAAATGTAAAGAGTTTGACCTTAAGCCCAAAACACAATGCCAACTGTTCGATGCTTTTGTTGGGTCTATTCTGAATTACGCATGTGAGGTATGGGGTAATACAAAGTCAAAATAATTGGAAAGGGTGCACTTAAAGTTCTGTAAACGACTGTTAAACGTTAAACAAAATGTTTGTAATGCTACAGTCTATGGCGAATTAGGTAGATACCCACTTTTTGTTCATCGATACGTAAGGATTGTTAAATACTGGTTTAAAATTACCCAAACTGAAAATATTATTATAAAATCCATATATTTGCAAGCTTTACACGATTGCCACAACGGACGTTCAAACTGGGTTTTAAATCTTAAAAAGCTGTTAGACAATTAAGGTTTGTCTTACGTGTTTAATAATCCAAGCTCTGTTGATGTTAATACATTTATAACGCACTTTAAAAATGTTGTAATTGATACATATAAACAAGAGTGGTTTAGATCTGTTGTTAATAGTTCTGTTTTATATGTATCGTGTATTTAAGCCTATTTTCAATTATGAATACTATTTAGATTTGCTACCTAAAAAAACTAAGATATTATGTCACAAAGCTTAGAACTTCGGCTCTGCCACTGAGAATTCAAACTGGAAGATATGCTGGTCAGAATATCCCAAGAAACGAACGCTATTGTCTTTGTTGCAATGAATTAGATGTGGAAGATGAGTTCCACTTTGTCTGTAAATGTTCTTCATACTCTGTTCTTAGGCGAAACTATTTAAAGCACTGTTATTACAATAGACCTTCTGTTTACAAATTCCACCAATTGTTAAATACAACTAATACATGCGAACTTATTAAGTTAGCAAAATTTGTAAAAGAAGCACTAATTATAAGAAATAATTGTCTTAATGTTGTGACATAACTATAAGTAGTTATCTTCCATAGAAATTACGAATGTACATTATACTTATTTATATTAAGCTTTTTACCAAAAAATATATATGTACATGACTGTTAATTTGATTGTATTTGTTATTATTGTATTCATTATAACGTGACCAAATGTATGTAAAACATTTTAGTGTTTAGACGATGTACACTGTACAAGTCTTAATAAATATTTGTCTTGTCTTGTCTTGCTATAATTAGATTTAAAACCGAACTGAGCGTCCGTGAGCATATCGTTTGCAGTAGCCCATTTTTTTAAGCCTTTCTTTTATAACGACAGTAAATAATTTTGCGAAGCAGCTCACTAATGTTATGCCTCGATAATTATTGGGATCGAGTGAGTTGCCTTTCTTATAAATAGGTATAATAACCGCATTTGACCATGATTTTGGAAATACCTGTTTTTCAAGTTTATAGTTAAATAATATTTCCAGTGGTGTATCAAGGACATCCTTTCCCACTTTAAAATATTCGTATATAATATAATCTATTGAGTGTGATTTGTTAGTTCCCAGTAGTTGTATTGCCTTTCGTATCTCTTCTTTTGTGAATAAATCGTCTAATTCTTGGAATGTAGCTGACGCCATGTTATTCGTGTTTTGATTTGTTACGTATTCGTTAATGTCTTCTTCTTCGACAATGAAATTTGACGAGGTCAAGTGTTTAAAATGGTCAAAAACGAATCGATGTCAACATTATCGCCTGTATTATTAACTGATTTTTTTCTTGAATAGTTTCCAAATTATTATTTTTTCAATCTCATATCATTCATTTTAAAATACTGGTTCCTGTTATAATAATGTTTAGATTGTCTTCATTGGTACTTGTAATCCTTTTTCGCTATTAACATCATATTTCTATTATCACTATCTTTATACAAATTGTATTTGTTCAACTTATTAATATATATATTACGTTTTTGTTCACATGTATTATCAAACCATTTATTGTGTGCGTTTGAAAATTGTGCACATTTATTTTGTTTATAATGTTTTTTAAAATACTTATTGCCACTATTATTTAGATACATTGTGAATCTCTTGACCATTTCATCAGTATCTAAATTATTTTCTTTACAATGATATAAGTCTTGACATAGCTGATTAACTCCTGTGGTGATATCTAATAAAAACTGATCACCATAATTGTTATCCCATTTAACGTAATTGCGATCTGTGTTGACGTGGGAAACAAATAATTTCGTTTTTATTTTCATATCAAACGTTAACGGTGCGTGATTGGAAAATTGAGTAAAATGTACGCAGAAATTCATTATATTGTCAAAGTTTTTGCCCAACCCTCGAATTAAAATCACCACAAGCGTATACTAATCCTTTCAATGTTTCAATATAAACAAAGCGAAACTCCAGTTGCGACAGCAGGAGAGAACTCTTATTAGCAGCCCGAGGTCTTTTATTTATGGCAAAGTGACCAATTGCCAAAAACAATACACAGGACATTACAAAAACACATAGCAAACTCAAAACACACATGAATAAAACTAGCGTCACCGCCTTGGAACGGTCAATGCAAAGCATTGGGGGTTTAAACCGGTTTATGTGCGCACGAACATCGTCATTTTGTTATATTATATATTAACGAAGGGAAACATGCTACAAAACTGTAAATATAATAAACGGCTCAAACCCGGGCTAACCAATTTAAGACAAGGGCAAAGACGGTCAAAGGTATTTATCAGGACACCATAGCCTAAAACAAATTATTAAATGCACATTGTATTTATGAAATGACCGGAAGTAACTTCACAACGTAAACCAACGCAGATTAATTCAAATCGTTTAAAAAAAACTGATTTAAACATTAATTATGGAATGCGTAATGCCACACACAGATAATGAAGAAAGAAGACAAAACATAACATTTACAAAATTAATGTGTACCATGTACTCATTGCATGGACAAGTATGCCCTCAATTGACTTTACGACGAGATTTGATTGACAATGTGTTTAGCCATTCAGAAAGCTAGGACTTAATTGTTTGACGGACATGGCTTGTAAAAACATTCGTTCACTCTCAACGGTGTTTAGCCATTCAGAAAGCTAGGACTTAATTGTTTGACGGACATTGCTTGTAAAAACATTCGTTCACTCTCAACGGTGTGTGACGGACTTAATCCTAGGTAGGCGTGGTTATAAATACCGTAGCGTATCGTCATGGCATCAATGGAAACTTAGTTGATTGGCGTAGAAAGTGACACTACCACGGAAGCTGGCAGAAAATGCAGCAACAATCTGACGTCAAGCTGATCAATAATGTATTAGCTGCGAAAACAAAATTAAAGTGAAATTACCCATCGTTTATAATATTCTACAATAACGCAGTAAACACAATATTTAAAGAGCTAATATGGATACAAAATATTACGATTGAGTACACAAATTCCAAATAATAATTTAATATAAAATATAGCTAAAACTACTTTTATGCATTATATGCAAAGGGTACATAAACAGACCTGGATTGATAGTGTAAGCAAGTATCAGATTTCACGCATCACATTGCAAACAAAGTAAAACAGTACATGCAAAATACAAAACAAAATTGTATTTAACGTTTCAAACAACATCGTTACTTTGTTATATTATATATTAACGAAGGGAAGCATGCTACAAAACTGTCAATATAATAAACGGCTCAAACCCTATCTAACGAATTGAAGACAAGGGCAAAGACGGTCAAAGGTATTTATCAGGATACCATAGCCTAAAACAAATTATTAAATGCACATTGTATTTATGAAATGACCGGTAGTAACTTCACAACATAAACCAATGCAGTTTAATTCAAATCGTTTACAAAAACTGATTGAAACATTAATTATGGATTGGGTAATAACACACACAGATAATGAAGAAATAAGACAAACATATGTACAAAAAATGTTAAAATATTCACGAAATTAATGTGTACCATATACTCCCCGCATGGACAAGTATGTCCTCAATTGGCATCAATGGAAACTTAGTTGATTGGCGTAGAAATTTTGCGTCATGAGGTCAACCACTGACGCGTCTGCTGTTTGCGTGCGACATTTTTTATAAGTATTTTTGCGCGCGACCCATTTTCGTGATACGAGGTAATAGTGTAGAACAAATAACCGATAAAGACTGCTACTTTGGTTGCAAACAGTACGCTCCCGAACTCGTCCGCTGCAGACTCCGAGACAATATATATGACTCGGATGTGATTCGGTATTTATTGGTGCCGCGACGAGCTAAAGGCTGCTGGCGCGTCTGTGATATTAGGCGATGGTCATTGGAAGAGCTGACTGTTAACAGATGAAATCGGTGTTAAGCAATATCATGAAGAGGTATGGACTATCTTTTGTTACCTTATTAATATTATTAAAATTCTTTGTTGTTTTTGTGAAATGATGTTTTCAGCAGTATCACGAATGAAAATGTATGGAGTACTATATATGTTATAAATATGTAATCAGATGATTGTAAACGATTTTTAGCCCTGTCATGAAAATATATGGGACACTTTTTTGTTACTTTAATATTAATAATAAGAATAATAATAATAATAATAACAATAGCATAAAGTACATTTGTAAATTTTACTTAGTGATTGTATTTAATTAAATGTCATTGGTTATGGTACATGAAATGAATCCGTCTATTTAACACACTAAATAACATTATTTGAATGACATAAATACATGTATACAAGAGATATGTATAAATTACAATACTATCAGTTACTGTTTTTTATTTCATTTTCACATACTAGTAATAGACTTTCTTAAATTGACATCATGTTTACAAGAATTACATTTATATTGTGGTTATCCATGGTTTTTTTCTTTCAAATACGTATAATGTATTGCGTTGAATTGGCATCATATTTGTAAGTTCAGTATATTAAATAGAAACTTATTTGTCTGTTCACCTTGTATCAGTTTTGCAAAAGTGTTGGAACATTTGTTTATGTTCGCATGTTGTTTTTTTTTTTTAATATTTCTGTTTTAGAATTTCTCTGTTGTTGTTCTTTTAAAAATCACACTTGTTGTTTAACATAACAAACTTTTCTCATTTTGGTTAGTTCTAAAAAGGTTTTTAGAAGTATGGAAGGTAACAGTAACACTGAATTAGAATCATATTTAAACAAACATGAGCTAAATATGCCTTAAAATTATTTCCAATAGGTAATCGGTTCTAAGTAGCTATCAGTCATACTTGACCATTCATTGACATTTGAGTTACTTTGGGCGCTAAAAGAATGACAATTTCTAGGAAAGCAATTAATACACAACTCTTGGTTAGTTCTTGTTATTGGAATATTCATACTTTGCTTATGCATGTGACTTATTTCCTCATCCTGGCATGGAAATTTTATCAACATGTTCCATGGCTATGGAAATTTGCAGTCCTAATCCTAGTAAATTAACTTTAAAGACGTTCGCAACAATAAGAAAATAATTGGGTTAATTTCTCCTTTTGCTTCATTGTTTCTTGATTGTACATAGGTTACAATATACTAATTTCAATTCATAAATATGAATCTTTGTAAGTCATTAAGTTCCAGTCAATGGTTAAAAGTTCATAAAGCATTATAATAATCACAAACAAACGTATACAATGTATTGCCATACAAATGAGTTAAAGAAAGATCCATTAAATATCTCCATTCTATTTTGGCAATTCATACGTTGTTTACGTAAACACGAAACATGAAAAAGGCTACACAGATACCCTATTTATAGTCCAATATTTCCAAAACAAGTTCGGTGACCCATTCGTTTTATTAATGTTTTGGTGCAAGTATTCATTGGTGCATGTGTGTGCGAAAATTTAAGAAAATCTGTCGTTCGGAACACAATATATTGATGCATAATAAATGACGTTTCAGAAAGTATATTTAGTACCCATTTGACCTACTTATTTTAACAGTAATTAAAGGTAAAGCGTTTTTTATTACCAAAATACACTTGTATATTGCCAAACAAGACATGTGAAAACATTTCAGTTGAAAGAACCATAACCTTGTTTGAAAAAAGCTCGCCTATATAATTAAAACGTTGATAAAAAAATCCAGATTGAAAAAAGGGGCTTCGACAGGTACTGTATTCAAAACCCAATATTTCCGGAAAAAGGCCGGTGACCCCTATTTTTAACACTGTTTCAGTTTCAGTAGACAATGGCACATGTATATGGAATTTTTTAACAAAATCTGTCGTTTAAAACAAAAGATGTTCGTATATTTGATTCTTTTATTGATGTTTTCAAGGCATATTAAATGCATTATTAACCTCATAAAAGTCATTTGTTTAAATGCTAACTATAGATAAAGCGCGTTTTATCATTAAACTCCATTTGTATATAGCAAAACGAAACATTAAAAACAGATGCATTTAAAAATCTCCGTCCTTGTTTGAATATGAACGCTTTATATAATTGAACATTACTAGTCACACAAACTGAAAAAAAGGCTTCGACAGGTACCGTATTTAAACCCCAATATTTCCGGAACAATGCCGGTGACCCCTATTTTTTAAGACTGTTTTAGTTTTAGGATACATTGACACATGTTTGTGCAAATTGTAAAGAAAAACTGTCTTTGGAAAAAATATGGAAACAATTGTTGCGAACGTCTTTAAATGTTACCCAATGGAAATGTTTCTTACATTATGGGAGCTTTTGATATTACTGGCTAACATTTTAGAATAAAACTAATTTTTAGATTGAAAATTTGTGTAGTCATGAAGTCTGATCCCATCAATTATGAAAAAAAGGACGCGCTTTTTTAGCATTGTTATTTAATAAATGTACTTAGTTTACTTAGTTTATGTATAAGGCATTTCATAGTCATGTAGTAGGGTGATGTTTAATGGACACTTATACTGCTTTGCTATATGAGCTAGCTTTTATAGCGACGCGGTAGAGCGTTTGCCTAGGAACCGGGAGGTCCCGGGTTCGACTCACATTGTGGCTTGGGATTTTTTCATCTTGGTTACAGTCATGGTACCGGATATAATAAGTTCGTATGCATATGAGTAGTATAACAGACATTGACTTATAGCTTACATAAAGCTGATTGTCACTGACGCAAAAGTCTTAGGTTACGACTATTTTAAGGCAATTACGAAGAATCTGACATTATGTCAAAACAATGAGCTAAGTAGTCTAGTTATTACATAAACATGTCACAACACGTTCTTTTCACATAACTGTACTCCTGTGTTTTTTTATGTTGGGTTTGTTAAGCGATATGTAACTAAATTACGTACATGTACATTATTAAAAAATAGGAATGCAACTTTACTGTTATCAAAGTATCACCTTTGAAGTTTAATGAAGCAAACGCTATAACATAAAGTTCAGATTTCCAATTTTGTGGGACTACAATCAATGACAATTTCAATATGACGGGTATCAATTAACAAAAGTTGTTGTGTTTTTTTTTTCAAAATATTTCCCCAGTTGCAAAATTATTTTGAGCAAATTTAATAAGTCGGCTATAATATGTCTGCGAAATATAACGACAAAAGAAATAATTTACTTTATGTGCAACTGTTCGTTTAATAGCAGTGCAATTACTCTTTTTTTCAAAAGGATTTTTGTAATGTAAGTTTCCTCCCTTAAGTAATGCAAGATTCGAACAAAGAAATCTTAAGGTTCAAGAATCGCCGTGTCACAAGAAACTGATATTACAGGATATATATGCGGCGATGTGGAGAGGGCAGTATGACAATGAAATAAATCAGTTCTGTGGAAGAAATCAGACCAATGCTGGCGGTAAAATATGTCATAAATGAATTGAATTCAACTGTAAAAGCTAATGTCTGAAGTGCGTATTTAATATTTAGTAGCAAGTGGTCTTTGTAAACATAAATTATATGTAGGTAATGGTTATTAATTTATTAGCAATGGTCGGAATCTCGTTTTCCAAACGACTTTTTAAAAAGTTTCCTCTTTAAAAGTTATGCATGAGGAAAACTCAGACCCATAGTGGTGGTAAAACATGCCATATACAAATTCAGTTGTTGTAGTTAATGTCTGAAGAGCGTCTAGTAGGCAGTGGCCTTCAAAAGAAAGGCATTGGAATGTCAGTATTTTTCCTCGGTCTGGTATCTTTACATGACTTTTTGCATGTTTTAAAGGTTGACATAAATGTTTCCAGGCTTTACCTGTTTGGATGACTTTCGTGTAAATATGGCGATACAGTTTCAGTATTGGTGGACAGCAAAACTCCTTCCAGCATTTACATACCCCTGGCGGTTTACTGTAACCACTGCCACCACAAGTGAAATCCTTCCAGATTTAGAAGGATTTAGATTATTTATTTATTTTTATTATAACAGTTGTATAATACTCCCTCTGAAAAAAAGTATTGAGGGTTAAAACAAAAAGAGATAGCTATAAAAATAAACATAACAACGCAAGGATTTCACGGTGTCCGCGCTGTTTCTTCTGCTTGTCCAACATTTTATTTTACATCATGAGATTGTCTATGGTCACGTGGTAGTTGGTGATTGCAGGGATTTAATACGAGCAATTTTCGGGACCAGTTAAATTTATGTGTAGAGGTTGGGACCTCACGTTTGATGGAGTGAGTGGTATTTAATCATGGGTACACATATATCGAACTTTTAAAAATCGCAAAAGTGTCAGTTGGTTTAGATTTCCCCAAGGTTTCTTTTATCACCTGCATTTTATGTTTCCATATTGGCCATTTTTGCGATCACGAAAACATACTTTTATATTGATTTAAGAAAGAAATACAATGAAATAAAAACACAAATTACTGATAATATACTTACGATATAAAGTAACAGTTTATTAACATATTTATACAGCTTTTGTTTGCAAAAACCATTAAATGAAAAGTATTTTCTGGTTATATGTACTAACGATGTAACACGTTATTAACAAGTTAATACCGTATTTCTGAGCTTGTGTTTTCCTGTTGGAGACATCAGTTACCATAATTAACAATGTGCATTAATTTATTAGCAATGGGATATTTCTGTGAACATTTGCATCTTTCAAGCAGACAACGCAAGATGGGTTTGATTAATATAAAAACAAGGAAGTTATGCAACTGAAACAAGTTTATATGTATTTGTTCTAGTATTTACTATCAGAAAACCATGATGTCAAATTGCAAGTAATATTCGAATTGTTTAAATTGTTTACATATTTAAATGGTGTATGGTGGTTTTATTCTTCCCATCTGTTTTGGTCGTCTTTTTTTCTCGTTACAATGGCTTACTAAAGACTTTGTAATATTAACACTAGAAATCTATATATTATTTACACTACAATACACGTTATGTTGACAAACATATATAGTGTTATCACATAAAACTAATCATAAGAATTAACAGATTATTTGCACTCATGAATCATTTAAAAGAATAACCTTTAATAACATTTAAACGGAGTATTCTCCATTTACCACTTTTAAAATTTCATATAAATATAATTATGTATTTTGAAACAGTTAACATTACATTGTTTTGTACACACTGTATTGATTAATATAATGAATGTATTGATAGTTATGTAACTGGTGTTGCCATGAATTGTCATTATATTTTTTGTCTGTTTATATGCTTACTTGCTTTTGTCTTGCAAGTATGTCAAGATATGCTATATTTTATTATGAATAAATATGAAAACATCACAAAAGTAATATTCGATTTTAAAGTGTATTTAATGTGTGGTGCAAAATAATAAAATTTAAAATATGTATTATAATTTTATAACGAAGAACATTCATTATTATAAGTTTTAAAATAATAACAGCTTTGACAAATTATACTCGAGGACAATTATAATTGTTATAAACTGTATGCAAATACAAATTGCAATCATAGAATGATTGGCTGTTTTACACAGATAAAATATAAATACATAATTGTTGACATTTGAACATTTCTGTTTAAAGGCAATCGGAAAATAAGCAAATACGGTTGAGTTGTTATTTTGGCATCGACATCCACCGTAACAGTAAGTGAAAATATTCAAATAATTAGTTGAGATATTCAAATTCGGCGTACATACTTATTGTTTGTTTCCGCTTAGCCGACACCCTCCCCCCCCCCCCTATTTTTTTCTGCCGACCCTAAAAGTTTGTTTGGCCTGTCAATCATTAACTGTTTCTGACTTTCGGTAAAAAGAGCTTTTTTCGCTAATATGCGGCTTCTCGGCAATGAGCAAACATATCGAATTAATCTGCGTGAGTGATACAGGCGCTCTTAGTAATGACATACCGTAAGGTACAGTTTCTTTCATTGGAGGCGTTAAAAAACATTGTACATGAAGTCCAATATACATAAACTGTGTGGTGAATATGCCGCGAAGAAAAGAAAATTATAGAAAAAAAGTTTTTTTTATACCTCCCCTCCTAGATTTTTGTGGAGTTGTAAGCCGAAAACAACATTTTTTTGGCCTTATAATGACCACCTACTATCAATTGACATAGCTCTACACTATGAAAACATAGTATACATCTTTTCTCTTCAAAGTAAACCTGCTTTATTTCCATATATACATTTTAAAAGTGGACATGTGTAAAATATTGTGATATTATAACATTTAAACTCAATTATTTTTTTATATATAGGTCAAGTAATGGTCGACAGTTGTAAAGTTTAAGATAAACTAATAGAAACGAGAAAGTTTACAAATAGACATGACTTGTGTGAAAAACATATGACTGGAAAAAAAAAAAAAAATAAAAAAATAAAAAAATATATATAGTACAAAATGAATACAACATTAAATCATTTTGCGTAAAAACAAACAAAACAAAAAAAGAATTATAACATGACACGAGCAGAGATTACTATAGACAAAGAACAAAATTCACCCTGTTAAACTACCAATAAACAATCCGAAAAAAACGGTTCCAAAACTGTAAAATATACGCATTATCGTTGTTTATCGGCTCATAAACACCGGATTGTCGTTCTGATGCGGAATATTTATGCGCATCAGAACTGCAAATTGTTGTTTATGAGCTGCTAAACAAATCTAAATGGAAAGTTATTTCTTAAATATACAATGTACTTACTGTCACACCAAAATGAGTGTATAAAGCATTGTTGCTTAGGCGATGATAACTTTTTTAATTATTCATGAGTATAAATATTTTGTTCACGAATTAAAGGCGCAATTTCACAGGTTTTGGCTGTGAGGAATACTTTTTTTAAACTGACCTCTTTCCTCTTCAATAATTATTTATTGTTCATATTTCAAAAAAGCACATTGCTACCAGGTAGACATACCTGTACTAATTTTTACACAACAAAGTGATGCATAAACATCAAAATAATTATGTTTTGCAACTAAAACAGCATCACGGATATACAGTTTTGATAGATTCTACGAATTCCTATTTTAAAAATCGTTTTTACAGAAATGCTTTCCAACCCCAAACTGTGATGCTGTCCCTTTTAATGAAGAATATTGTACTTGTATATTGTGATGAACAAAATTACGCAGCTTTCACATTTGCCTTAGATCTATATCCTAGCTAGCACATTATATAAGAAGTTTATTTACACTGTCAATGAAACAAAAAAGAACGACCATGAAAAAAGTGAATGGTCGTACTAAAAGATAACATAGTTGACAATACTTACCGGTACTCATTTGATCTGTTTCTTATAAAGCACTTGTGAGAATACTCAGTTTTGAAACAAAACAAGTCTTCATATTGTAAAAGTATTTATTGATATTAATCATGCTATGGATAAAACATCGTTCCATTGATTTAAAACACCTTTCAAACACATCAAGACGTCACTCTAGCGAATGATAAACAAGCCAGTGTCTAAATTTGAAAAATTAATATCCTGTCGGCATGCCCAACTCTTGTTCACAAGCGAGTCGAGGTTCTTTTGTACCGTTCCGAAGCTCCTGGAACCGATTCTTCATTTCCTACACACTTGTCAAAGGGTTTAGGATTGGAAGCCATATCAAAGTCGTATTTAACGTACAGAATCAATTACATGTACAAAGGATGTCATTCCGACTTTTAAAATGTATGCCCTAGAAACAGTTGTGTTCAAAAGTGTCACGGTTAAGACACACTACTAATAACATATTTGTATGATGTTGGAATCCAAGCTCCGCGAAGTGATTAAACTGTGTCCCAGCATAGCTGGATTTAATCCCTTCCGGCATGACTTTCTACTAGATCTATAAATAAGACCAGACTCTCCACGTGACCATGGTCATATCACTTGACGCGAAACACAATCGTGAACAAGCACATGAAAAAAACGTGGACAACGTAAAATCCTTGCGTTGTTATGTTTACTTTTTTATGCATTTATTTTTGTTTTTCATTTTAATTCGTTAATAGCTGGACCAATAATGAAACACGTTTGTGCAATTATTATAAAATAATGACAAAATTAAAATTTGGTAAAAAATAAATCTTCAATCTCTTCATAATCGTATCCCCTGAAAACTTCAAAATCTTTAAAAAAAAAATTACTTCGTGGTGGCAGCGGTTACTGTGAGGAGTATCAATGGGGAAGTAACCGCTGTGAGGAGCCTGGTTGGAATCTGGTTTTGCTTGAATTTATTTAGCTAAGGTCATGTTCTGTTAGATTTAGGCTCGATATTACAAAACGACGAAACGATATAGTATAAATACAGATTGTAAAAATCCTTTGTTCGTATGACGGAAATGTAACATTATTTCACGTATATCGTACTTAATTATAATTAATTACATATTTGATATGGATATTAGAAGTTCCCTTGAAATCTAATATATCATTATCTGATGCAGCTATTTACATAGAGGTCAGGTGTTGGCCACAATCCAATTAATTTGATCTGATATCTCATAATGCGTCATAATACAAACCGTGTAAAACCTAGTGAATTATATCTGATATTTCCTGTTCAATATTTAACCCAAAACAAACCATTCTTGCACATAACGCTTGCATGGAATATTCTCTCCAATATGTAAATAACTTTCACGTGTTTGGAATCGTTACAATTGCAAATGTAAAGCCAAATACAGATCAGATATCCGTTATAAAAGAAATACGTTTAACGGTGATTTCTTTACAATAAAATAACATAAAGATGTTGAATATATTTGTGACATAAAGCTTCCAAACATGTTTAATCTCTGGCAACAGTCAGTTTTGTTCTGCGATACGTTTTGCCCAACAAAATCACTTACCCTCATAACATTTACATGTATACACTTCAAGACACTAACGTACCAAGTTATAAAGTATCTGGAATCATAACAATTGTTCTGTGTTAAACTCGACCGAAAACATGATGCTTCGCACAAAAGGTTGTAGATACCCAATGTCGCTATAGGCTGGATTACATACCGGTACATCTTTTCGTGTACATATATGTAATGTATCTGTGACATAGACGCACATGCGTTTAAAGGACTACAATCTTTTAAGGAGACAAAGATACATGTGGATTTTGTATTTTTATTTCCAGAGTACATAAAGTAATGGGGAGCTTTGCCGTGGCGGCGGTATACACATTCGTCTGGTCTCAGTGCATTTTATTCGTCCTCTCCAAGAACGGCAAGATATGCTCCATTCTCGACAAACCCCACCCAGAGGTAAGCGTTGAAGTCACGGTTTTCAAATTACACCCAAGTATTAAAATATCACCCTCCCCCGTGTTAAGGAAGCAGAAATTGACATAGATATTCAAAGTATAACACCATGCAATAGTGAACCGAACACCAGGAGCAAACGGAGCCTTGGTGTTGTTTTATACGTTTTGATTGGTCATAATTCAGGACCACGCTAAGAAATACACTTTCGATGAAATCTAGTGTTAATTTATCAGATATTGAGAAATTCAGTATTCGGTCATAAAACATAATCCGGCGCATCTACAGCACACTCCGTTTGATATACTATACGGCGTTATTTACCTCTCTTCTGTAGTACCTCTGGTTTTCAACTTTTAGAATCATTTTTTCCGAATTGATTAGTAGTTCTCAACTTTTACAATTCTTTATTCAAGGGTATTTGTGGTTCTCAGCTAGACGATGTCCTGGACACTTTGTGCGAATACGGCACAGCTTATCGGAAGTTGTTCAAACGCTCCGTTCCCGAACCGGAGCCACTTACAAATGTGATTGGAGGTATGCACCGCTAGTGTGATTAACATTGTTTATATATTTTGTTTTTGTCTCAACCAATGTCTTTTTTTTTAATTCTTCACATCATTTGTTATATTTTCGGACGATGATCATTACCAGATCAATATTATGGAAAAAAATGTTTTCACACGCACAACCATAAGGCATATGTGTTTGATACTAAAATACATATATACGACATACGATACCACAGCAAATTTTTCTTAATTACATCTTTCTTGTTTAGATAATATGAAGGTCTCCTTTTTAAATCCGTTTCGAATTACATGAAGTTTTATGAAATATTTCCTTAGTTAAATATTCTTAGTTACATCGACACGCGTGCATGAGAGAGTTACAGAAACTATAAATCATTATCGACATCATAAAAGGTCACATACATTGAATACGATACATGCTTGATGACAGAGCGTATTTTAAACTATAGCTGGTCTGAACATAGGGGAAATATTGAAATGTCATCTATCTTGTCCTTTCAGATATGACTGCGAAGCAGTTTTATGACGTTTATAAAATACACTCCCCCGGTGGTAAAGACGTGGCAACGGTTGATGCCTCTGACTTTGCCTTGTCTAAGAAGGAAGCCGTAAGCTTTTTCAACAAAAGAAGGGGCGTGTTTGATACCGGAATTGTGTGCGAATGCTGCAAGAACATATGCGCCATTTCGGAACTGACCATGTATTGTCAAAAACGTCCAGGTTTTCTAGGTCGCTAATCAGTGTTTCGATTGAAACAAACCATCGTGCATTATTTGTGTATTGGTGATTATGCAGGATTTAGTTTCAACTAACGGATGCATAGACTTTCATTTCGTGGACATACACATTCCTGCTTACGTTGAGCATTAACCAAACATCTGGTTGATTTGAATCTCATATAGATTAAGTAGACCATGCAGAAGTACACATATACTTAAAGTACACATTTAGCTCATCAAACATATGTGTCATATTTTCAGTATTGTCGTCAGCATGACATGTGATTTAAGAAACAAAAATCGAAAAGTTTCAGTCATATTAGATTTACATAAATGTGTGTGAGAATTTCATCTGGCGCAAAGTGCCTGAGAAAAAATTCTTTCAATATACATGTGTACTACCACATATCGTGTTTTCTGCTCTGTTTCACGTGATAGTGCTTAAAATAAAGGTGTTGAATCGTGTGTTCGTGTTGTTGTTTTCAATTTCGTATATCAAATTGATGCGTATTGTTGCAAAAACACTATTTAAAAAGGTCCATCATTTGGTTGTATTTTAACACATCGTCCTTCATTTTGATTTCTTAATCGGTGTTCAACCGCGAAGCCGGTATTAAAAAATGTATCATTTTTACCAAAATCGGAAGCCATTCTGATATTCCATTTAATACATTAATATTAATAACAATTCTCTTATTCCGTTGTTTTTCCAACATAACATGTATTCACTTATTATTGAAATCTTTTCGAACAGGTGTCTCATAACAATTCAGTTAATATACCGCTTCTTAAAAATAGTTTGACTCACCAAAGTTACTGATAGATACGAAACTGTGATTTTTAAAACGAAGAGTCTGTGGTCGTATCTGGCCGGAGAATAGGCAAGGGAACCAGACATTGGCCGATACAAATTTATTGGCATGTAACCTCGGGAAGATTTGAAAAATTACTCTCCCTTAGTTTCAATACATCACGAGCTTCAGTTGAAATGCGGGAAATCATGTATTCGTCAAAATACCCCTTATTGCATTAATATGCCACAAACAGTGCTTTAATCGCACAAATCGCTGCGTCCTTTTGGACGAAGACAGACGCGAGACGAAACATTTAGACAACAGTGACCACAGGTGCATAGAACTATAAAATACCCTATAGTCGGCATTTGTATTCTCGCGGTATCTCTGTTTCCGCGGTAATTGTTTATCTTTTGATTGTCGTGCTTAATTGTCAAAATCAAATCTAGTTTTGGCTTTCTTAAAGAAAACAATAAGTAACAAATGATTTTATTTTGAAACAATCAAGTTATATTACTTTAAATCATAAATCTTAATAACTTTCGTATCATCTTGCAGCGATCAGTAGACATTAGACGGTCAATGTCTACACTTTCGTCTGCTTAGGTTATAATGTTCATCTGTATTCTCATGGTACTTAACCTTTAAGTAAATATTTGGAGCAAAAAACAACTAACAAAACATTTTCTTTCAATAGCATGCTATAAATTGAACCTTTTCACGAAAATAACTGGATATTGTGTCTAAAAGTAAAGTATTCGTCCTTAAATTATTCTGTTTTTCAATGCATCATGCAGCCATCTTGAAAAATTACGTCATCGGTAATCTCGGGGTAAAACTTGTTTTGAAATAAGTTTGCTGTTAGTGTATAAACAAACACAAATACACTTTAAATTGTTGGATTGTAACCTTTAACAAATATAACAAAACAATAATTTGAGTTTTCATTTATATTTACTCAAGCAGACGAAAGTGTAGACATTGACCCCTAATGTCTACCGATAGCTACAAGCTGATACGAAAGTAATTTATATTTATGGTTTTAATCATATTACTTGTTTAAATTCGAATGAATGAATTTTTAGCTTATTATTTTCTTAAAGAAAACCAAAAATATGTTAGATGTTGACTATTAAGCATGAAAATCCGAAGATAAACAATTACCGCGAAAATAGAGATACCGCGAGAATACCGATGCCGAGTATAATATGTAAGACAACTCAAAATTTTGTTTCGTAATATTTATAAAAGGTTACAATCCAACCATTTTTAGTTAATTTGTGTTTGTTTATAAACTAACAGCAAACTTATTTAAAAACAAAAGCTCTACCGCGAGATTACCGATGATGTAATTTTTCAAGATGGCCGCATGTTGCATTGAAAAAGACAATAATTTAAGAACGAATAATGTGTTTTCTAACAAAATATTTGGTTAGTTGCTTTTGCTCAAATTATTTGTTTAAATGTTAACTACCGCGAGAGTACAGATGAACACGGTACAAGGGATACAACTGTCAAAATTTCTACATAACACCCTAGTCTGACTAAGAGCCCGAATTTCACACTAAAAGGCAATAAACATACCAAATAAACTATGACAACATTTATCTTTCAGAAAAACATACTGTTTACAGCAGTTAACATGTTTTTTGTTCGATTTCAACTAAGAGTTTCATGGAAAACAAGGAAAATTTCTAACTCGGACACAGGTGTGCACCTCGACTTTGGCACATTTTGCTCCATTTTATAATGTTTTTAGCACATTCAAGCACATTTTAGCATGTTTCCTTACCTGAACATAGTTATGAATTTTAATGTAGCCTATGATTTTAAATGTGTGCTACTGCAGATGTGTTACAATACCATAAACATTAAATTTGTTTGCATTATTGACTATCTTCTGGCAGCCATGTGCAATTTGTAATGTAATGTAACAAGCAACGTCATTGGCTGGATATTGATTGCAATTGGCAGGAACTAATGAAATCGCATTTTAGAAATGCATGTAGTAAATTGTCCAAAACAAAAGTGAAACCTTGTTATTGTAAATTGAACCAGTTTTCCACGAATTTTTATCAAATAATATGCACATTCAGTTGTGGTTTAGTTCTAATACAATATAAAATAAAACTATCCAACGAATCTATAATAATACAAGGGCTTGATTACACAGGAAGAAGGACATTTTGACCAGAAGTGTATATTGCAGAGTTGCAAACCTGTGTCCGAGTAAGAATTTTTGAGCATTTGATATGAAATTTTCGATCTAAATTCTATGAAAGCCAGTAGATTCTTGGCAAGTGCATGTTTTTCTGAAAGATAAATGTCTGGGCTGTTATCATACAGTTTATTTGATATGTTTATTGCTTATCAATGTGAAATTCGGGCTCTTAGTCGGACTGGGGTGTTATGTAGAAAATTTGACAGTTGTATCCCTTGTTTATATTTAAAGTATATATAGGGTATTTTATTGTTCTATGCTCCTGTGACAGTGACCACACCCACAATGCCACATCACATGTTTTAGCCCCAGGTTATCTAATTCCCTAGAATCTTCATTACTGTAAAAGCTCTATGTTTTCGGAACCTATAAATTTTCGGACACCCTCTTTTTTATCCAAAATAATAATTTTTTGTCACTATATATTTTCGGACATCCTGATTTTAACCCATAATTATTAATCTAAATGTTTGGGCATTTTATATGAAAGTGGTATTTTAGCAGAATTCTAACCTGTTTGCGTTAATCCGGTGACACATCGCACATGTGTTTTTACAACCAGATGAAGGTCATAAAACCTGGCAGATGAATGAGTGGAGGCGGTGGACCGTTACATAAGCGTTATTGGGTAAAGACCCATTTGCCATAAATAATGGGTTACCCAATTGTGTTTACCGGTAGTTATATCGTATATTAAATATGCCAATTCTGGTATATACAGTACTATGCCCCTACTCAACACGCTAAGTGTGACAAACAGGCTCCAGTTTTATCGCACCATATCACAAGTTGCACGAATGGTTGAAGGTGTTAAAGACAATCGTTTTAAGAGTTTTTGTTCAAAAACAAACAACAAAATCATAATTTGCATCTTTTATTGCATTAATTACATGTAAATGATATACGAGATGGTAATCTTTGAACTTGGTCGACTAAATTGCAGTCGTGGCGTAATTTTATGTAAAACAAAATCATACATATGAAATGATTTAAAATTCATTGCAAACATCGCTAAAAATTAATAATACTATACGGCGTGGTATTAAACAAGCACGTGCAATCATTAATCGATACTATCCGTGTATATTCGGCAAAAACGTTATACACAGGACAAATCAGAACGTAATTGCAATATTGTAATAGTGTCTATAAATTTTCGGACACCTGTAATTTGGGCATTTTTTTAGCCAAATTTTTGGAAACATTGAAATTTACGGTAACTATTGATTGATTTGCTAAAGTATCATGTTATTAGAACAAATATTTATCGCTTACTTTTTACAAAAAAATAGCTTGCAAGTTCTGTGAATAACTGTGGTATCTAAGGGAGGCAAATCTTGATTGCATAATCCATTATGCTTGTAGCAGTTGCTTCCCTTACCTTTTTTTTTTCATCAAAATAGTTGTTGCTATATTGCAAAATTATTAACCTGACGCTTGTGAATCCGTATGCTATCGGGATTTATGTATAGATACTACTACAAGTATCAAACGTATAATAGCCAATTCTGCAATGTAAATTGATATCTTATAGGTTTATATATAGTAAAGAAAATAGTGTTGTGGAACAGATGCCGCGCTTTTGCGAAGCAAAGTTTGGTGTTCGAGTCCCGGCGTCGACATTTTATGAACATGAGCATTTTACACATTATTATTATATTTATTAAACGAAACTGATACTTTACATTTATCATGACTAACTGCATGAATAATAATAAGAACACGAAACAATATTAATTACATCAAATAAAAATAATTAAAAAATGATGATGATTCATTTTTTATTAATATATAATGATCTGCTCATAATAATTGAATTTTTTTTACAAAAGGTCTCTGTGAGAAGGAGTTGAGCTTAGTCTGATAGAGTGGGTTGCTAGCACTTATACCACACGACCATTAAGTACCACTCTCGCAACCCCATATTTAAATCTGTATGAACAAAAATCAGCATAATGATAAATTCCAATAACAGAATCTTGTCCAAAACAACGCAAACAACCGAACACACTTTCGGGTTGTCATGAAGATT
This sequence comes from Congeria kusceri, assembly GCA_027627225.1. NCBI lineage: Eukaryota > Metazoa > Mollusca > Bivalvia > Myida > Dreissenidae > Congeria > Congeria kusceri. The sequence continues at coordinate 12,640,458 of CM051038.1, forward strand.
AATGAGTGTCAGTTAATAATTTGGCACTAGAGCATTTTCTCTTTTATATCGAATGAATATTTTACTTTTTTCGTAATTTTTTTTTTTTCAGAAATTTTCAAATGGTAAGGCACGTAGTATATAACTTTACGATCTTGAGTGGTTCCAGCCCATGATGGAATAATTGTTGCCTGCGTGATATTGCCTGATGTGTGAGGTAAATATGAAACTAACCAAATCTAATAGCAGTGTTTTGTATAATATATTGTCTAAGTAACAAGTTAAGTCGGAAGTGGGACTGTCCGAAAATGTCCAGAATGGAATGGTCTAGTTACATTAAGGCAGCTATTGGAACTGAGGTAATTATTGAATTATCACTAAGAGAGACCTTAAATATTGAGTGATAAAACATTATAAACATATTCATCAGTATGTCAACTTGTTGGCCTGGGTATTTTGGTGCAGATTTTTCATAGATCAGCGGAGTTATGGCCCTTTTTTTAGCCAAATATGTAATTTTTTAGTTTTGTCGCATGTAACTCAAAAGTTTAACTACTACAATAATAAAACTTTATAAACATATTCATCAGCATGTGAACTTGTGCACCTGGGTACTTTGGTGCAGATTTGTGGCAGTTTTTTTATAGCAAAAATTGACATCTTTGGACTTGTGCCGCATGTAACCCAAAAAGTATAACTGCTAGAGTGATTAAATTTTATAGACATAATTATCAGCCTGTGAACTTGTACAACTGGGTATAGTAATTGCATAGGGTTTTGTGACAACCAGCAGAATGTGGGGGCACCCGTGTCCTTTGGACACGGGTTTATTTTTTTGGTATAATTATTGCAACAAATGTGGTAAAGGGTAACAAATAATCCTGGTGTTTAGTCAACGTTTGGGAAAAAGTTAACAAAATTCTGATGATGCCTGTATTTGGCATCTACTGTTTAAGGTAGAAAAAGCCCTGTCAATTCATTTACCCGTTTGTATACCCCCACCATCAATGATGGGGGGGCATATAGAGTTTACCCTGTCCGTGGGTATGTATGTATGTAAGTGTGTATGTATGTTCAGATTATTGTCCAGACAATAACTCCAGAATTGGAGGATTTTAAAATAACTTGGCAGAAATGTTAAACATAATGAGACGGTGTGTCGCGCACAAGAACCAGGTCCCTAGGTCCAAGGTCAAGGTCACACAAAAGGAATTTAAAATAACTTAGCACAAGTGTTAAGCACGTTGAGACGGTCTGTTGTGTGCAAGAACCAGGTCACTAGGTCACTAAAAGGTCAAATATAAGAATTTAAGCCATAGACCCTGTTGGACATATGTTGAGCACAGTGAGACAGTGTGTCGCCCAAGAACCAGGTCCCAAGGTCAAGGTCACACAGGTCAAATGTCAAATATAAGACTTAAAGTCATAGACACTGTCCGGAGCATAATTTTGTCTAGCAGGAAAGGATTTTGCGAAAGAACGCGGTCCCTTGGTCCAAGGTCAAGGTCACACTTAAAGCTCAATGGTCAATACAAGAATTTTAGCCATAGATACTGTCCGAAGCATAATGTTGTCCAGCAGGGAAGGATTTTCAAACTGTCATAAGTGATAAGCATATGTGACAGTGTCATGTGCAAGAACCAGATGCCTTGGTCCAAGGTCAAGGTCACACTTAAAGGTCAAGTATAAGTATAGATGATAAGATTCTTTTCAAGGCAATAACTTTGTCCAGCATTGAAGTATTTTCAAATAACTTGGCAGAAGTGATAACCATTATAAGACAATGTGTCACCCGCAAGAACTAGGTCCAAGGTCAAGGTCACAGGTAAAATATAAGTATGAATACCATGGACTCTGTCTGGAGTATAATTTTGTCGGGACGTGGAAGAATTTTTAAATAACTTGACAGAAGTGATAAGAATTATGAGACAGCATGTAGTGTGCAACAACCAGGTCCTTTAGTCTAAGGTCAAGGTCAAACTTCGAAGGTAAATGGTCAAATATAAGAGTTTAAGCCATTGACATTGACTATAGTATAATTTTATCTGGGATGGAAGAATTTCCAAATTACTTGCAAGAAGTGATGCCGGGCCCGGCTAGCTCAGTTGGTAGAGCGCTGGACTGTCAATCCGGGGATTGTGAGTTCGAACCCCAGTCCGGCCACATAACTTGTGTGGGGATTGGTCATGAAATTATTTCTACAGCCATTCTCCCTGTACCTCTGACTCAAGTAGGGCAGTTGTCAGTTACTGGCATAAGTATGTGCTTTTAGTACTGGTAAGCTGATTAGATCAGCTAAGCTTGCCTAGGAAAAGTGTGAGTAGGTTAACTGACCGCCATGATATGATTGAAATACTGTTATATACGGTGAAAAATCTAAACAAACAAGCAAAAACAAACAACAAACATGAGATGGCATGTGGCGTTCAAGAACCAGGTCTGTAACTGAAAGGTCAAGGTCACTAATCAAGGTCAAAGGTCACATATTTTTTCAGAGCATAATATTGCCATGCATGCAGGGATTTTCAGATAAATTGGCAGAAATTATCATCATCACCAGATGGTGTGTTGCATGCAAGAACCTGACTTGTGAAGTTAGTGAATTACGTCCCTTTATTCATGAGTGTGCAAATCATAATTCAAATATGATAACAGGCATTTTGTTGATTCTTTAAGATAGCAAGAGTAAGTGAAGCATGCAAGAACCATAACTCATAATTGTCCAAAAGTCAGGACTAAAACTATTTTGTGATAACTCTATTAACTCCACAGAATTAGAGAATACATGAGCATAAAGTACAGTATAGAAGCTTGATTCTCCTTTTGCAAAATAATTTGTATGCATACAGACAAAGCGGCGCCATGTAGAAATGGCTGCATAGATGGGGGCATCCGTGTCTGTGGACACATTTCTAGTTAGACCTTTCTTTTAGGCGGGGATATTACATTTTCGAGCCAGAATATAATGTGCTTGCTTGGGAAAATTGAGGAAACAGACATTCCAGCTAATAAGTAGGTCTACAGTAAACTAATTTACCTTTTAGCATGCAAAAGCAGTAGTTAACAATTTAAGCATGAAAACTGCTGTTGACTTCTCGACTTTATTACAACTGACAGCTGTGTTGATACATGTCGCATATTTTGTTTGATAATGGTTGTTTAATTGCAATCTGATTAGGTCGTTTTTCTGAGCCCCAAGCAACCGCAGTGACACATTGGCCATCTGGCAGTAACTTGATGAACTTCATGTTTACAGGGTGAGTTTCAAAAACACTATTAATGTATTAAGGTGCATATATATATATATATACATGTATTACTCCTTGTTCGTTACCATGAATATTAAGATGCTTTGCTTCTTATGTAAATATTACCCTGATAGGACTGGCTTTTCAAATCGGGTTAGAAAGATTTAATTAATGAATTTATACTAGTTGTAGTGCTGCGACTTCAGCACAGAGACTTTAGGATTTAAATCAAATAAAAAGTAATTTACATGTATTTTTTTACGAGTCCATATGAACTTGCAATTTGTGGTATGATTCTGAAGTTTGCAAATAAATAAATATAACATAGCAAACCATGGCAAAGTAGGGACTTCTATTCTTGTTATTTTTCACATTTTAGCATAACACAAGTCCAGTTTGTTTTTTTAAGTGTACAAATAATGTTTGGTGTGGGCAGTAGATGTACATGTGAATGAGTTCCTATTTAAATAATAAAACATTAAATTGCATTTATTGTTGATGATAGTACATATGTATCCTACCTCTGCATCATTTATTTGGTAGTTGTCACTTTCTTTTTTGAACAGTTTAGCATTTTAAACAATTAAATCATTGGATTTTTATTCATTAGGGAAAACAGAACTAGTTTTCTCCACACATTTGATTGGATTATTCAGTAGGTGAAATGTTGGCTGACTGTGGACAGCAGAAAAACTACAAGAAATACCCATCACAGACTATGAGGTGTCATCGGTTTATTGTGTTGACATTCAAGAAATACTAAATATGTTATCTAGGTCGTTATCCCTAACAAATTGCGAATTTGTTGGCTCGGGGCCAAATTAGGGTCACTTTCAACTTTGATCTATGTCTATGTTATTTATTTTGACCAGTTAAGATCTGTGTTACCACAAGTTGCATAAATTTTCATTCGGCTAAGAAGCTTGATGTCTCAAAACTATAATTTGAGATGCATTTAATGATCATTTAGCCTCGTATGACTAGTAATGACATATTTGATGTAATTTGAATGTAATTTGACTTCTATGTCACATAATGTGATAATATAATAGGAAAATGATGTGTTTATCAAAATTTTATTTTATAAGCTGACTTTTTTAGCTTTTGCCCCATCATAATTATGTTCATGTTCTAAAAAAAATATTTGCAACACAATTTTGTGTCCTTAAAATGACATCAATGAGCCTTTCGGAAGCTAACTGTGGTTGGTTATTTTAACACTGAACTGACTGAAGTTGCAAGAAAAATGTGCGATAAATATCATTTGGATAACTAATACGGACATGGATGTTGATTTTGGATGTATTACCTGTTCGCAATAGCAGTGGAATATACTCTGTTCAGGAATTGATGACTTGGCTGTTGGAAAGACCTATTTAACTAAAAGGTGTGTTTGCTTAAATAGAATTTATTTTCTTTTGAGATTGCAAAATATTGGAATCTAATTTGGTATTGTCAAGTTATTGTACTTGGCCATAATTTTATATAATTAAATAATATACAGGTTGGTTTTAAAAGTTTTTATTCAGAACAGATGTGACAAATTATACATAGCTTTAGTTTAGTTTAAGGCTATATATTTTAGCTTGATTGTGTCGAAAGCCAAAGGCTTATTAAGAAGAACTAGTTCTTGGTGTCTTTAGTGATAGATCCTTCGATCGCTCCTCAAGTAGGGATCCAACTCACGATTTCCCGTTGGCAAGGTGGACACCATATCCATTAGACCACTGCCAACCTAAACAAGCTTTCAAACACTGATAACAGTGTATTATTTGAAGTTAGAATAAGACATCAAACATATATAACACGGCAATTCATTCTCTTTTATCATGTTTATTTAATAAACACAATATTAATGATATTATTTACATTTTTTTATTACTTAGTATTAATCCCACGTCGCTAAGCGGGAGGGGGGTTATAGGAATGCCCTTCATCCGTCTGTTCCGTCCGTCCGTCCGTCTGTCCGTAACATTTTCGTGTCCCCTCCATATCTCCTATACGCTTTGAAGGATTTTCATGAAACTTGGCTCAAATGTTAAGGTCATTGAGACGATGTGCAGAAGGCATGAGTCAGTCACGCCGGCTCAAGGTCAAGGTCACACTTGAAGGTCAAATATTCGAGCCTCCATTTCGTGTCTGCTCCATATCTCCTATGCCTTTTGAAGGATTTTCATAAAACTTGGCTGAAATGTTTAGGTCATTGAGACGATGTGCAGAAGGCATGGGCCTTTTACGCCAGCTCAAGGTCAAGGTCACACTTGAAGGTTAAATTTTTGAGCCTCCATTTTCTTGTCCGGTTTTTGTGTCCGCTCCATATCCCCTATACCCTTTGAAGGATTGTCATGAAACTTGGCTCGAATGTTTTGCTCATTGAGACCATGTGCAGAAGGAATAAGCCAGTCACGCCAGTCACGCCAAGGTCAAGGTCACACTTGAAGGTTGAATGTTTGAGCCTGTATTTTCATGTCCGTTCTATATCTCCTGTGCCCTTTAAAGGATTTTCATGAAACTTGCCTCAAATGTTTATCACAATGAGGCAATGTGCAGAAAGCATGAGGCAGTCACGCCTCCTCAAGGTCAAGGTCACACTTGAAGGTAAAATGTTTGAGTCTCGATTTTTGTGTCTGCTCCATATCTCCTATGACCTTTGAAGGATTTTCATAAAACTTGGCTCAAATGTTTATCACATTGGGGCGATGTGCAGAAGGCATGGAGCAGTCTAGCCACCTCAAGGTCAAGGTCACACTTAAAGGTCGAATGTTTGAGCCTCCATTTTCGTGTCAGCTCCATATCTCCTATGCCCTTTAAGGAATTTTCATGAAACTGATTAAGGTCAGTGTGATACTTCAAAGTCACCTTTAAAATCTAATGAAGGATCACGACTGGGGATATAGCTGTCCTTTGGACTGCCTTGTTTAAAACTGATTTTGTCTTCGATTGTTTTCACTGTCCCGGAAAACTGTGTTCATGCATGCATGGGCACAATTCTGTTTTCTTATCAGACTTTTCTTGACGTATACAAGTATACTGTTTTATGTTAAATTCAATTTTTCTAAAGCAATCATGACTGCATATGTTTATAGTAATAATTACTTTGCAAAACCTTTGACTTACACACTGCTCATTGCATGTAAAACATTGGGTTTGATAAAACAGTCTATTCTATGTTTGATGTCTTATCCTAACTTCACATAATAGTGTGTTTGATATAAATTCCTGTTCTAATTGGTCACTGAAGAATGTCTTAAACAAAGAAAAAACTGTGTTTTGCAGGTCAGAGCACAAAAAGAAAGAAGTTTGTAACAAGGGATCTGAAAGAGGACCTTCGAAGAAACACTAGCCCACAGTTGGTTTGGTTACATGGTGTATTTTTAGTGTGATGATTGTTTACAAATCTATCAGGACTATAATTTATAAATCTTACACATATTGCTTGAAAATTAGTTATTCCTAATAGTGTTCCTGTTGAAAATTTAGGTCTAGTAGCATAAAAGATCTATTTTATATAAACTCTTCTTCCCCTGTATAGTTCAGACAAATTTAACCTTGCACTGAACTTTATGCATGAATATATGAGGCGTATCGTGGGAAAACTGGACTTAATGCATGTGCGTAAAGTGTTGTCCCAGATTTTAGAATGTGCAGTCTGCACAGGCTAATCTGGGACGGCTCTTTCAGCTTTTATGGTATTTTCTGTTTCAAGAAAGTCTCTTGTAAACATAAATCCACTGTAGGCGGAAAGTGCTGTCCTGGATTAGCCTGTGCAGACTGCACAGGCTAATCCGGGACAACACTTTACGCACATGCACTAAGACCGATTTTCCAACGACGCGCCTCATTATAAATTTGTTAGCTAAATATATTCGTATCGGTATTGGAATCGATTTAAATTTAAATCGATAAAAAATAAGAGTTTTTTCACCGAAAGTAAAATTATGGAATAAAAAAACACATGATTCATGTACAAACAAAACCGAGTATAAATACAGGAACAAATTCAAGCGAGTACTTGTGTTAATGAAGTGCAGGAGTGTCAGATTAATTTTCTTGAGCTATATATAAAATGTGATGTTGCCAATCTGTAAACTCGTCCATGGAAAAGTGGAATAGTTTGACCAATGTTGATGCTTTTTGCAATCAGGAAATTAGAAATACAATTAATAAAGACACTAAGTACTGGTTCTACCCAGGTTGCAGAATCGAATGTGTGTCAGTAAGCCATACTTGTTCAGTATAATCAAAACAGAATATAAATAAACATAAATGTCATAATCTTCTTAAATTGTATATTAATATAAATGTATGGTATTGAATTACATGTATATACAGTAATGAATTTCCTTCGCAGTTTTCACAGTTTTATAACAAGATGGCACTTACTGAGCAGTAGACACAGCACAAAACGTTGTCTTCTAGGAAATAAAGGTATGAGCAGTGTGGTATGATTAAAAGAAATGCTGTAGAGGTAAACAGTATTTACATATTGTGGTCATCATTGTCTGGTAAAAATACCATCCGTTCGTTGTTTTTCTGTCGATCTACTAGCGTGAGAAAAAAAATGTGCGACGAGAAATAACAGTAACAACAGCGCAGCACAGCAATAACAAACCTTGACTTCAAGGGTAACGTGGCAGTGAGATAAAACAAGAACACAAACTCACAAAATAATAACTTTGACCATAAGCATACATTTGTGAATTCGTCTTATTTCGAGGAAAGCGTTGTGTTATATAATGTTCAGCTATATTGAGATATTGTCGCGAGTATTCAAAATGTTTAGCGAGATGTGCATTGGGGCTGCTGCCTTACTTTAAACGTATTTATTTTAGCTTGATTGTATCTAAAGACTGCACTTAATGAGACATTTTCAAGACTGTCCCCAGGGTAGAACCAGTACTTGATGTCCTTAGAGAAAGATGATTTGAGTAGTGTCGTGGGAAAACTGGGCTTAATGCAAGTGCGTAAAGTGTGGTCCCGGATCAGCCTGTGCAATCCGCACAGGCTGATCTGGGACAACATTTACCGCTTATATGGTATTTTCTGTTTCAAGGAAGTCTCTTCTAACCATAAATCCAATGTGGGCTGAAAGTGTCGTCCCGGATCAGCCTGTGCGGACTGCACAGGCTGATCCGGGACAAAACTACGCTTTTGCATTAAGCCCCATTTTCTCACCACACGCTTCATTTGTATTCTCCTTGATTAGAGATTAAATTGGTAACCTCCCGTTGGCAAGGTGGACACAATATCCATCACATTTCTGTGACTTTCCTGCTGATTTGTGCAGGTTAAATCACTTTTGAATTGAGCATGAAGTAATTTATGTTATTTAAAATATTTCTATCATAGTAGCTAACTTCATCTCTGAATTTTTTGTTTCGATTTAACAAATTCAAATATTTTCACTTTGATCGTACTACCCTGGCCCTGTGCATGTTGTCTAAAGTAAAACCTTGGAGCATGAAAATGTTTTATTTACAAGGCCAGTAAATAACTGTCACAAGTGTTGATTGTCGTTTCTCAGATAAAACATCTATACTTCATGTTTTAATGTAGCAGACATCGTAAAGGTGACTGTCTTATGTAAATCTGACATTATGGTCATAATAGGCTATACTAAACACATAACAGTTATGATTACATTCATAGTCATGTCAGTTATCGCCATATTTAGCAAAAAATGCTAGTTTATAGTGACCATTATACACATGTCCTACAATTTTTGTGGTATGCTGATTGAAGCTGAAGATTTCAGGGAATTGTGTTCGATTTGTTTCTTTTCTAAAACTTTGGTACAATATTTTACAGTTATAAAGAAGGATTTGGAAAAAATTTATAATCTTTTCTTAACCGTAGGAATATTTCAAACATATTTTAGGAATTAATGAAATTAATTAAATTCACATTTTATAACTACATGAATAGCTAATGAATTAGGTTGGTCACTTCTTAAAAACAAAAAAACTTGCATGTAATGTATATAGCTGGACTGTATTTTTTTGCCCTTTTTTGTGGATTTTCCACTTTTAAATTTGTAAAAACTGCACATTTGCAGATTGTGAATGGTACCTTATTGGATACCAATTACTTACAGGAAAAAACATATCGCTTGTACACATTAAGCCAAATATCACTGGTATGACGAAAACGTGATTGTAGGCCCAAAAGTAGCAATAACAAAACAATTAATTTCTTGGTCTTTCACATAATTGTGATAACCTAGCGAGAGTGTTTTGGACATAAACAAACATGGAGAGTTTAGGTAATTCAGGACTCCGGAAGAAAATGATTAATTGCATGGTGTTATGTTATCAGGCTAAATAAACAGAGTAGATACTAGTGGTCAATAGAATTCACACTTTCGGTTGAAGGATTCTTGTAGTTGGGTGTTTTTTGGCTGTATGTTGAGAGAAATTAAAGAGACTGTGGTATTTAAAATCTCAAGTGGATGGATTTAGTTGAGAACTTGAGAGCCTTAAGGCAGGATTACAATTACAATAGTTGACCACTCGTTGAGAAGTTAATGTTTGTTTTTGGAGCGTGTGTCTGTTAATCGAATTAAGCTTTGTTAACATTGTGAAGGAGTTGCGCAAGTAAACAAAAATGATCTGATAACAGCTGATGCTGAGACAGTACCTACTCATATTGGACTGAACAATAGTGGAAAATAAAACTTAACATACATTTTGTTCTCCTTTAAGACAGGATTTCTATTAGAATAGGTGACCACGTAGAAAAACTAATGTTTGTTATTAGTGTGCACTTGTTAATCGTATTAAGCTTTATTAACATTGAAAAAAAAAAAACTTGCTCATGTAAACAAAAAATAAAAACAGTAGGATGGGATAATTTATAATGAAGCAGTCGCATGGAACCAAAGTGGAATAAATACTTGACATGCATTTATAAAACAATAGCAAGTATTGAAAGTGTCAGTTTATATTTGGAGCTTTATCACTACCATTCAAAGACATACAAAAAAAAAAATACTTAATGAAAGGAATTTATGCTGAAACAATACAACAGCAAATATTGAATATGAAAACACTGAAATTGTATTCTGAGATGGTCAGTTGAACAAAAATTGTGGAGTACCAGTTTGACTGTGATTGGCTTATGCAGGGATATCTAGAAAATATTTGATATTGAATACTTTCCGACATGGGAGGTAGGCTGAGGTAAGACTGTTAGAATTCATGTATCATTACTGCATTGTAGAATAATTATATTAATCAATTTACGCCATTCCTAATCTGTAATACTGTTTAATCTTATTAAGAGGCTGGATGTGTTATACACACGTTACACATTATACTTTTATTCTCGAATTAATTACAATGTGCAGTGATATAGAGAAGCTATTATACTAGAATCAAGTGGTTCCTGTCAATAAAAGATGCTTAAATAATTACTACATGTATAGTAGAAATTGTACTTAGGGCTGTTCCACGAAAAAAGGTGATTTTGGAGGGGGGGGATACCACCAACGCAACTTAATTTTTTTTCAAGTCATTGATATCCCGTTTTCTCCCCTCTATCACCCCCCACCCACCAATTTTTAATACATTGGCGTTCCTCCCCCTCATCACCTTTTTGCCTGGAACAGCCCTTAACAGTTGAGATGGGTGATTTTGTATGAGGTGAATGGTCATGTTTTGTATTTTTCAGTTTTCCTTTTACATGCCAAATGTCTTGAAATACCAAGAAAAATAATGTATATGGCAATTGTAATGATTTTCTTTTACTTATACTTCTGTGTATTAAAAGAAGTAAGAAATAGGATATTTAGGAACAAATGGATGAGTTAGAAATATATGTCAACTGTTCAGGTTTAATGGTGTTGATTGTACAAATTTTAGTAATAAATGTTATTCATGCAAAAAGTACTTCAGTCATGTGAATAATGGTTTCAGTTACCAAACAGTTGAGATAAGACCGTGGACTGTTAGTAATTCCTAGTTAATGACGTTATTCCATGATAAAAATGCATATTGTGAAGACAGTTCAGGTCAGAGTTTATTGGTTCATTGGCAAATTTACCTCTGGACTGTTACAATATGGTGTGTGTTTTCACTGAAATAGATTTCAGTTATTCTCCATCGATTTGCATTTTACTGAAAGGGTTTTCAATTTTGTTGTAAAAGAATGTTTCTGTTCTTGTATGAATTAGGAGCTTTAAGATGTAACAGTATGTGTTATGTTTTATTAGTGTCGTTGATGAATGGTTTATGACTGTACAGCCATAATCCTTCCTGTAGCAGGCCAGTCTAAACATTGTGTTTGTTTAAAGAACTGGACTGTCGCATATTTTGTTTGATACAATGTTCTATTTGTTTATTGTTTTTGCAAGTTTTTGAATGTAGACAGAATATTTTGAATAAGAAATATGGAAGTACTTTGATGAAGAGCATGCATTGGTAATTCTAAAAATGTGCTAACTCTAAAATCTTTTATCGGTAAACAGTTCATGGATTGTCAAAATTGACTGGCACTTTGTTTAGCCATTCAGAATGTTGGGAGTTGATTCTATCGCCTGAATCATTATGAAACTTTAGGGAAGTATTAGTGGGCATAAAAGGAAGGTTAAGTTATGCCCAGTCAAGCCACACATCCGATTCACGGAGTTCTAGTCAGAGTTGTAAAAACAAGTACATGATATATTGTTGGGGCCTAGCTCTAGGCATCATCATTGTACTCAGTATGGTAGCGTGTTTATGGTACAATGGTCTAGGATGTACAGTAGAGATCTATATTCATAGTCAACATATAATTCAGCTTTCTATATTTTATTTAGTTTTGCCAAGTTCAACCAAGGTACACGTTCAATGATATTCAGCTCTTTAGTTTAATAAAGTTGTTATTTCAGAATATAGAAAATAAAAGTGAAAGTGTGCGTTTAGTTCTCTGAAGTTCTCCTCTGAGTTTAAAAATAGCATCTGCATGTGCGTGACGAAGTAGACACACGCGAAGTTTACACAGTCACTGGATTTAAATGAATGCACATGTGTTTTACGCAGATTTCTTTAAAGATAAACTAAATGCGTTTAAATGTCATCTGACGAATAAGCACCGTGAAATTGTGTTCAAAAGGATTTACTTTAACTTAAAAGTATTCTCTATACGTGTTATTCAGATTCCAAATTGGATTATAAATATATAGGATCTAAAAGTTTACATTATTCGGGAGCATGCTGATTTTGCGGCAATCCCCGTGAAAACGAATTTTAGGCTGACTATAGAATGATCGCATCCTGGCCGGACATTCGTTTTTGGGCCGATCGAACACAAAACGGCCAACCAAGAATCGAAAATTGTCCATGTGATAGATCATGCAGCATTGTCATAAACATGCACAGTTTGTTGACCACCAAGTGTCAGACAAAAATCGCTAATGGGTTATATAGACTTGGAAACATGTAGAGTTGTTGTCCTTTCTATCATGTAAAAAACTATAATATTCAATAAATACTTCATTCTTGTACAAATCTTTGCCAAACTTGATATGGTTGTGCATGACCGTGAGTTCTGAAATTGTTGTTCGATTAAATGTAAAAGACGAATGTAGGACAATTTTCCCCAGAGTTTTTGCCCATTGGTTGTTTTCAAATATGACAGTAATGTTTCCATCTTTGTCCATACACTTGTGAGTAATTTGGGTCATCTTTGTTTAACAATTTCTTACCATCAATAGTCATACACATCCGTCCTACATAGAGCTTTATGGCATGACTTCAGACTAGTCAGACAAGTAAGAGAGCTTTCAGGCTAGTGTCTTTGCTAAGCAATTTAGCCCGAATGACTAGTGCTCTGAAAAAAGAAGGCGAAGACTGGACTTGTTTCGTTGGGCATTAATGACAGCTTAGACTAATTTTAGTCCCTGAAAACAAACTGCTGAAACTGTGTATGAAATGCAAAGGTCGACAAATCCTGTTTCTTGTTTTATCTTACAAAGTTACATTTGCTTGGGACAGTTTTCAGCTTACTGTCTTGAGCAAGATCAAAATGGCAAGCACGTTATACAAGGAGCAAAGCAGGAGAAAAGTAACATTATATATGAAAAATTCTATATTTGACAGAAACTACTGCATCAGTCTAATGACAGCTTTGCTTGTCGAAATGACTGCGTAACTGGCCATTAGATGTGCATTCTTTTCATGTTGTATTAATTTTAATGTCTTTAACTGCAAATAGCTTGTCTGCTGAAATCAAATTATGGGCACACATTGGCATTTAAAACTGTAAATGATTTAAATGTTGGTGACAGTTGTTTTTCAATAATTGCGCATAAAGTAATGTATTGCATAATTAGGTACATGTTAGTTGGTTGGTGAGCTAATAGGAAAGTAGATTAGTTAATGAGGTTGTAGATAAGTTAACGAGTACGTTTGAATAAAAATGGTTAAGATACATGTTTATTTTGGTAGAAGGTAGGAACCACCAACAGTTGTTTGAGAGGGTAATTTTCAAAACAGGTATCGCGGAAAACTTCTTCTTTTCTTTGCAGGCTACTAGTCAGTAAATCGAAACCAGAAAGGGTCCTTTTTCAAAACAGCAAAATTTCACGCCAGTTTTCTTACATTTCAATAATGTACGATTATGTATGTTATATTCATGTATTATAATGTGTATATCATGTGATTTATTACAATTACAGTTTCTAAAAAAGTAAATTTATAAGAAATTTAAAATGAAACTAATGACACCCCTACTTTTGCTATTTACTTGGATGTAACCGAAATATTTACCTGAGTGTCATGGAATAAAACCACCAAATTAAGGCGCTGCTTCGGTTAGTTTTGATTAGTTGCGAAAGTTTTTTTCTTGTTACCGATTCTCATTCTGAATGTTTTGACAACACATTACTGCATTTTATTAATTTTAAACTGTAGTCTGGAAAATCAAAAAATTGCATCGTATGACCTACTTTTGACTCCGAAGGCTACAAAGCACTATCAATCGGTGCTCCTAACTACTACGCTTCACCGGTTATTCTGGCCCTTTGCAGATTGACTTGTTAACTGGCATGTATATAATTGTGTTCGCCTAAGATAATTAGCTAGACAACAATATGTGTTTGTTACTTACAAATTAGTTTATATTATGATATCGTATACTACTGAATAAGAAGCTACATTATAAAGTTCGAAGGTGGGAAATTTAGCTTCACTCAAACAAATATTTATTTTTTAGCAAAAAAGCACTCATAATTCACATGCTTTTAGTTTCTTTTGTCGCCAACACTCTTTCTACTCTCTCAGCGTTTTGATTTTCCATCTTTGTGGCAAAGGTGGGAGGGCCTTGCAGGTGAGGAATTTTACTGCAAAAGGAATTTTTTTTAAGACATTTGTAAATTCTACTTTGTTATAAAATATTAATGAATTGTATTGCTACAAATGATAACTAAGATTATGCACGAACTTGGTTCGATGAATAATTGCTGGGATTGTTTAAGAAAATTCCTTTATCTTAGTCAATTTTTGTCCGATTTTGGTCAAGTTTTTTTCAAAATAAAGCTTACATTCTGAGGGGAATTTCAAAATAAATAATAAATAAAAAAAAAAGTAATTATATACTTTTTAAGCAGGGAAATGGGGCTTTATTTTGGCCCGAGACTGGCCCTAAAAAACACTGGGAACGTGTGTTGGACGAGTATGTTTTGGTAAATTAGTAATTATAAGTCAGTAAGTAGGTGGTGGCAGTGGTGTAATGGATAGGGTGTCCGCCTTGCGATCGGGAGGGTCTTGTGTTTGATCCCGAGTCGAGGAGCGATCAAATGATCTTTTTCAAGACACTAAGTACTTGTTCTACCCAGGAAATGGAATAGATAGTGCCTCAATAAGCCTCTGGCTTTCGACTCAATCAAGCTTAAATACAAATGTTTAAACTAAGTTTTTAAGTTGAAAACGAGGTATGATTGTAAGTAAGTAAGTAGGTATTGGGTAAGTAATTTAGTTGTATGTTGTGTGTGATAAAGTCAATAGGTTTTCAAATCATATTCTTACATGATACTCACAGTTTTTTTTATAGACAAAGAACAAAATTATCGTTGTTAAACTACCCAATAGACAATGCAAAAAGAATCCAGATTCTGATAGGAGCATAGTAAAATGTAGTTCTCAGTACAGTTGCAAAAATATTTGTCAAATCATGTTAGAAACAGAAATAATTTTCGCATTATCATTGTTAACAACGATAAAATGAAAATTATTTCTTAATTAATGTATTGTTCACAAATCTTACAGGTTAGTCATTGAAAAACAACTACATGGAAATACTATGAAAGACTATTGTATAAAAGTCATGATGGTGAATCTAGTTTAGGAAAAAAAGGCCCTAATTTAGTACTGTAGTACTTTTGTGAGTCATTTTATTATCTCCTGGGCATGTTTTCCCAAGCCTGCAATCTTCAGTTGTCCAGATAAGTGGTATCCTTATTTTTAAATAATTTGCTCTGTGACTTCCTGTGTTTGAAAAAACATGGCAATTTATCTAATGTGTTTTGACCCCCTTAATTTAATTGTTTCATTAGTAGATTAAGAACCGTCTTTGCAGTTTCTATTGCATGTGTATGGAAATGTAATGTTAACCATAATTGTAACATCATACTCACTAATTTTTCTATAAACAAAGAACAAAATTATCGTTATTAAACTACAGCCAACCTCCAAATCATTGTTGATTGGCTGATAAACAATAATAAATCGAAAATTATTTCTTAAATAAATGTGTAAATTTAGATAAATTGCACATACTGGTAGTGAACATATAGCGTAGGCCATTTTCTATAAAAAATGTGAGACAACTTTTGGCAGTAATTACTTTATGTATGTGTCAACCCATGCACTGAGACAAATTTGTCACTAGGTAGGAATTTGCTATGTCACTTTACTATTGGAGGGGGTATGTGGAGAAAATGTTGGTTACGCTGCCTTTTTCAGGTTGTGTTTTTGGATATAAGTGATTATTGGTTTACTATATTTTCTTAAATTCCAATGTGGATGATATGTATTTGACAGGAGATTCAGAATTTAAAAGTTCGCAAAAATGTTTATAATAAAAGGAAAATAAGTTGTTTACTGAATTTATGCAAATGCTTTGTTTGCAAAAATTGTGTTCGTTGTAATATATTAGTATTTCTTGTCCAAAAAATTCTGGGATTGTAGGTAGTATGTTAGGAAGTGATTGTCCTGTCCGTCCGTCCTTCTGTCCGTCCGTGACAAGGTTAAGTAGATTTTACCGTTTTGTCTAGCACCAACACTGCTTACTACAACACATGGATACTTACACAGTTGTTGCTTATGACCATTCCCATTCCCATATCACCCAATCTTATTTTGACCTTGACCTAATTTGGACTTATTTTAATTCAAATGGACTGTTTCTTGGTTCACTAGATTTTACAGTTTTGTCTACTACCAACACGGCTTACTACAACATTTGGATACTTACACAGTTGTTGCTTATGACCATTTTGAATCCACCCATATCACCCAACCTCACTTTGACCTTGACTTAATTTTGACTTAGAATAATTCAAATTTGCTGTCCAGCACAACCGGGGGCATGTGTGTTTATCAAACAGCTCTTGTTTCAAAGTTCTTCTTGACTGGAGACTAAATCTTATTTTATTATCCTTATGATAACAAACACAACATTGTCAATAGCTAACCTAGTTAACATAATTTTGATGCCAGTTCATTTTGAGCATTTTTAAAGAACTTTTAAATGGAAAATCGGTTTATCTAGATTGTGCACAATGTTTAACACATTGTTTTTAGACTGGACTATTAAGGGTTAAATTATCTTACTGATAACATAATAACAATTTATTTCACCCAGTTGACACTATTTCAATGCCAGCTCTTTTAAATTGTTTTTTTTTTTTTTTACATAACAGTTAAAATGTCAAATAGGTCTGCCTATTGTGAAATTCACACAATACGTTATACAAGTGCATTTAGTACCTGTATCAACTTAATGATAACTTGTTCACAATGTTTTCATGCATGAGAGATCCACAAGAAAACTGGGACTGCTTAACATGGATCAATGGACATAGGCGATCGCTATCTAACGTAATGGGAGATAAAGCGACTGTGTGCTTGTTCAAATTTGGGATTTAGCGGCTTTATGACAAAAAATGAAGTCCGTTAAATGTAGTTCAGGCTGTGTAAACGATTATTGGAAACTTGTTTGTAAATTCTAGCCTTTCATAAATGGAATGTTTTTAAGTTTTGTTTAGTTGACAATCAATTTGGAATATTTAACATGGAGTGGAATTTTATTGAATTTAAAATGTGTTTTTCTTGAAATTGGATTATTCATTTGATTGCATGTATGGAAACGAATGATTTTGGCTTGTAAAAATATTTAAAGTTTGTAATGTATATGAAACTATTCAGTGGATTAGTTATTTGACAACGGGTTTTAAAGGAGCAGTCCAGAAATATGTTAATAAAAATAAAACTTTGCAGAAAGTGTTTCTAATGGGCATGTTACCAAATAAAATACAAAAACCACGCATTGAAATATGTGAATTATTAACATTTTGGTAACTTGCTATCGTCTATTTTCTGTATGCGATAACTGGTGATGACTCTGGAGTAAACCAGCATGTATTATAGTATATTCCGTTCGTACCAAGCGCTTTTGAACAATGCCTTTCGTAAATAAAATAAGAAACAGATTTTGATCGAACAAACACCATAAATGTTCATAAGAACTATTACTAAAATAACGATGTATTGAATTATATCCCCATGGACAGCGGCTTAAAATTTAACGAATCGGCATTTTAACATAGCGGAAGAAGAGTAACCCGGTAGAGATTTCGGAATTTCCAGCAACTTTTTTCCTGTCTGATTTAATTATATAAATCGGATATACACAAATTGTGAAATACTGTGTACAAAAGAAGAGTCATATTCGATCAGGAACCTTTATAAATATCGTCTGTTGATTTAAACTTTTGTTTCGTAGATGCTTCTGCTTGTATAATAGCATTCCATATTTTTTAAAGAAAATCTGTGTCAATATAAGTCCTATGGAAACAAACGAAAATGCCAGCTGCATTGATTTGTGTTGATTTTCCTTTCCAAAAATTATTGGTGATTCATTGCAAAAATAATTTCTATTTTTGGAAGTTATAAAAATATGAATTACGAAAAGTGAAATTCTAAAAATAAAAGTACTTTAATGCTGATGATATATCAATTTGAACGCACTTATGTTAATTATGAACATTCAAATTGATTGCCTTTTTACGTCATTTGCATAAATGACAGTTTGTGATTCATAAATCTATATTTAGAATTGTATAAAAAAAATGGATGCTTATGTTGTTATTAAAACTTAAAACTGTCTTTAATCTGTACTTATTTTCTTGTTTCAATAAGCCATTACATAGCGCCAATAGAAACGAGTAGGATAAAAAAAATACTTCAATAAAAAACAAATTTGCCCTCTCCTGAATTTTTGGAAAAAGCGTTTGAGAAATAAGTCAATAATTGTTTGTAGCCTAATTATTGTGGATGATATTTATAATCGTACCATATTTCTTAATATCAGTACCATAAGGATTGTTGGGGGAGGGATAAAGGTTATTTTGTTTAATTTTATTTTGTAATATTTGCATTTATATAATCAGCAAATACTAATACTATTACTGCTTCTGCTACTACTACTGCTACGGATAATAATAACATAATAATAAATAATAATAAAAAATATTTCACTTTGACATTTAATAAAATTCAATATAATATAACCTTCATTTCAGCAGGTAGTAAAATCTTTTTTATTCAAAATCTAACACAGTGCATTGATTTAAAGATTCCTTTACTTGTCATAAATAACTAAGACATTATATTTTAATCAAAGTCTGTTGGCAAATAAGTGTGACCAGTTAATAGGGTGATATGCATTGATATGTAGAATTGCTGGAGGGTACATGTAGGTCGTGACCATAGGTCAATTCTGGAGAGCACATCTTGACCAGTGGGCAGTTTGGTATTCTTACATTCCATGTACAGACATTGACTTAAGGGGAAATTACAAAACAATATGTGGGAAGAATAATTATTTTTTGTTGGTGACGTTTAGGAATGTTTTTGGCATTTTGGTTACAAGGTAACATTGCATTCAGTTTTAGCTGGATAATTATAGGATTTTGCAAATGATATTCATGAATGTTTACTGGTAATTAATATCAATGGATTTTGTCGATGGATATTTGCTTTCTATTTGAAGAGGACTTAATAAGGGTAGTTCATGGCTAATTGGAATTACAATCACTACAGAAGTTATTTATTTTGTGTTGAAAATTTAAAGTAACATGCAAGTAATAAGATATATATGGGAACTGCATTTTGGTTGTTAAGAAAATTTAATATGTGAATAATTACGCCTAATTTGTGACACTATCCCTTGTGAAACACACAGTATATTTATCTTCCATAAGCTCACTATCCATTGTGTGAAATTTCTAGTTTCTGTAGTTACAAAAATAAATGGTAAATTTATTCCTTGGGAACAGATGTTATTTCAAATGAAATGTAGCTTTAAGGGACATTTCCACAATTTTTTTGTATTTTTGAAAAATGTCACTAAATGTCTGAATTGAAAAACGACAGCATCTGGAATAATCCAAAACAAATATTTTTTTAAAGAAAAAGAGGTGAATAAAATTTTTTACCTTCGCCGGGACTCGAACACGGGAACTTTGAGATAAAAAATCTCATGCGCTTACCGCTCGGCCATTCAAACAAATACATTAGGTTGTGTGTTTTTAACGCCATGTAAGTGACACATGTGTTTTCCAAAATACCGATGACAAGCATTACAAACGCTTTATAATTTTATCCATTTTTATTGATGATTATCCATAAAAAAAAATATTTTGAATATATTTCTTAGTCATAAATGTTATTTTGCTTGTTTGTATATAATGTATAATTGCTTGTAGGAATCTAAGACAATTTTTTTTTTTTAATTGTCATTTTGCCAATCTGCGAGCAGGTCCCTTTAAGATTGCATGTGATAGGCAGGATTTCTATTATCAGTTAATTCATTAAATGTGGAAATGCCTCAAACTTAATGGTGCACACAAGTCTTCAGGGGAATTTTATAGAAAGTTTGAAGGAAATGAAAATAGTCTTTGATGTAAATTTTCAGTTGTTTTAGGCTAGGTTGCGGATAAGAAATGATTTAGTATCCAAACATTTTGATCTAGCAAAATCACCTGTTATTAAGAAATATTTTCCTCAGAAGTGTCAACATACGAGTAATGCTTCATGTTCAGACATTTTCTTAAATTTTAGTAGTCAATTAGAGATTTTAGTAGCCAGAGGTTCTTTTGTCTATTGGTAGCGCTAACATAGGTTTAAGGTCTTTCTCGTGCATTAAAACAGCTGATTGCATGCAAGGAAGAGGAATGTTTAAGTCTATAAATTGGTTGAGTGGGGTTTGCCACCTAATATTTGTCTTAAATACAATAATGTTAATCATTTTTTATTAACAAACAATAACCGTAATGTTATATTGTTCATATTATTAATGAAGCCCTCCTTGCTCGAAGACATGTAGCACTAGTTTTTAGACAGTTGGCGGAAGCCATTTCCGCCAACGGTGTTTTGAGAGGGTAATTTCAAAAACAGGTATCGCGGAAAACTACTTCTTTTCTTTGCAGACTACGAGTCAGTCAATCCAAACCTGAAAGGGTCCTTCAAAACAGCAAACATTCAGGCCTGTTTTCTTACCTTTTACTTACTTAAGATAATGTATGTCAAGTGTATTGTAATATGTATATCATGTGATTGATAACAATTACAGTTTCTAATTTGTTAAAAATGTTACGTCAAACTAATTACACCCCTATTTTCGCTATTTACTTGCATGTAACCAAATTATTGATCTGGGTTTTCTGGAATAAGACCACTAAATTAATGCGCTACATCAGTTATTTTCTACTTGTTGCATAAGCGTTATTTCTTGTTAGCGATTCTTATTCAGAATATTTTGACAGCAAATTACTGCAATGTATTAATTTCAAACTGTAGTATGGAAAATCGAGAGTACACATCGTATGACCTACTTTTTACTCAGTAGGCTACAAATCACTAACAATCGATGCTCCTAACTACCACGCTTCATCGGTTATTCTGCATGGCTCGTTGCCGATTGACTTGTTCACTGGCATGTATATAATTCCGTTTGCATTAGATAATTAGCTTGAAAAATATTTGTTCATTAGTTACAAATTAAATTTTATTATGATGTCATATACTATTGAAAGAAGCCATATTATAAAGTGTAAAGATTGATAATTGAACTTGCAATAATGCACTCATAATTCACATGATTTTAGTTTCTTTTGTGGCCAACAGTTTTTCTATACTGTCAGCGTTTTGATTATGCATCATTGTGAAAAAGATGAACTTATTAAAATCCAGGCCAAGTTTAGTACCCTGTGGGTTTGGAACACTGGGTCATTATTTCCAAAAATATCTGTATATAAATGAATTTTTGAAATCATTTTGTGCTACCATTGTCTTCATACTATATTGGTTTTATGAGTGTAAGCTATCATAATGCATAGTCCAATGTCTTTGCTGTTTAAGCACATCCAAGCTGACAAGAACTTTTGAAAGCATTTTGTGCTACCATTGTCTTCATACTATATTGGCTTTATGAGTGTAAGCTATCATAATGCTTAGTCCAATGTCTTTGCTGTTTAAGCACATCCAAGCTGACAAGAACTTTTGAAAAAAAAAACGAAGGAAGTTAAAAAAATCCCTGTGTATTGTAAATTAATTTGAATTTCAGTGAACAGACGGACATTTTCCCTGCTGATGCTTACATTTAAACTAATATAGCTGG
This sequence comes from Congeria kusceri, assembly GCA_027627225.1. Classification (NCBI taxonomy): domain Eukaryota; kingdom Metazoa; phylum Mollusca; class Bivalvia; order Myida; family Dreissenidae; genus Congeria; species Congeria kusceri. Next base: position 12,662,561 of record CM051038.1, read on the forward strand.
ATAATTGGTTGTTGGGACACACTGTGACTGGTTGACACATATGGTTTCTGTTGGATAATTTGAAGATCTAGAACGGTTGATAGGTCATTTGTTGTGTTTTGCAGATCTTAACAAGATGGTAAACTCGGATAACAAGCAACTGTGTATCATTTGCAATGAATACTTGTTTAATTAATTAGGCGATAACAAATTAATAACATTACAAATATGTAAAACTAATGTAAGAAGCGGAACAAAAATCAGCAACTTTTATCGACATTTTTACAGATATAATATCAATTTGTTATAAACATTTTTTGTGAAATGAGAAACAGTAAAATCGGACATTGGATTAAACAATTACAAATTGTACATTAATAGACATACACGGAATATTTGCGTTCATGAGTCACGGATACCATGGGAAACAAAAAAAGGTAAGTGATGTAAATTATTTTATACTTGAGCATTATTTTATAGAAATAATGTATTAATTTCAGAGCTCTGTATCTTCAACAAATATTGTTATTTCGAGGGTTGAGTGTGAACTGTTTTATCTGCTTAACATTTCTATATCAGATACAAACGTTCCACGCTCAACCCTTGATTTGTGTTCAGTAATTAATCTCCATTACCACAATATGTTTATATTTTTAACAGTCGTCATAAGTCATGGTTTCTTTGATATTTGTTGATGTCTGATATGAACACAGGGTAAATTTATGATTTCACATTACTGTGTGTCCATTAAAGTTAGTTGCATCTAATGGGCATAATTATTTAAATCTTTAAAGGGAGACAAATGTGTAACCATTTATGGCAAATATTAATGCAGTAGCTTCCCTTGGTTGTTTGCACATTTCTGTTCGTTTATATTGAGGGATATATTTTTGTCACAGTTTTTTCGGCGTAGCTGTCTAAGATCACTTTTGACCCAGATTTTCTTGCGATAATTATGCAGCGGGAAAATTGAATGCCAATAGAATTGGGCAAATTTTCTAATTCTAGGGAATGCAAACTTCAAACAATGGTTTAACGTATACCAATAACTGTTGCATACTTTTGGGGAATAAAAATTTACATAATTGTTTACATAAGCGGTTAAAATGAAGTTATAAACATATCCTCGCGTATACTCTAGAACTGAGGCTAATTATGAACGTATTTTCTAATTGTAGGCCATAAACAGAATGATATATTCATTCACGTAACGAAATAACTGTTTTGTTTAGCCTACATTTATGTAAGCGTTACGCTCTATAAATAGCAATTGTGCAATGTTCCCATGCATAAATCTCACTCACAGAGTTGCTGTTCCATGTAGCCCATTAAATTTAGCGAGTTCATCGCATTCCACAAAAAGTAGTGGCATTCTAAAAATACAGCGCGTATAGCTAGCAGCCGTTGTATAGCTGTGTTAATATACTCGTACATGCATCAATAATAGCGTTCATAGAATCATAAGCCTACAAATTTCTGTAAATGTGGAATTTATATTATAAACTTACTGTTTATTTGATTTAAAATTGTGGTTATGATTTATTAATGATTATTTATAATTGCATCTTTCTATCAACTTCTCCAGTAGATGTTATTTAATCTGTAAAAAGATGCTACATTTTCTAAAGATAAAATGTTATGAAAGAAGATTCGGAATATGTCGAATTGTTATTCGCGTAGCATGAATACACAATTTGCAATACTAATTATATACAGGAACCCTTGATATATCATATTTCTACTGATATAATTTAAAATCGTCATAGTCTGATGAATGTTTATGTTTGCGTTATCAAAAAATAAAGTCTTAACATTTCAAAAATCGCTGAATGTTTCCTGACTATTGCTTTTTATTGGGATACACAGTGTACATGCTTATTTGACTTCAAATCGTTATTATATTAGATAACTAACATGAATGGTATATTACCGGTACTATAAATAACTATATAGACTCGTCTGATACATAATAATTTAATTCATTCCCGAAATTATTTTCGTACATTTTTATTTTGCTAAATTGGCTTGACAAATACAGATAACAATTATGTAAACCAAAATTATTTTGGTTATTTATATATCACTGGTGGAAACATGGAGTTGTATGATTGGTTTATTCACGGCATAGATATTAATTATCATTCTATTTAATTTTTAAATATATAAATTTATCTCAAATTAACTTTTGGGTCCGAGAAGTTTTCTTATAGTGTCCGAAAAATCTGGGGTCCAATTAGTCCCCTAATATTGGTGGGGACCAACAAATCTGGGATCTGAGAAGTCACATAACAAATCATCTTGACATTTCTTGTTTGTACCTTCTCCAGTTGTATTGTCTGACCTGTTTGTTAAGGTCATGAGGTCAAAATGTAAGGTCATCAGACATTATTTTCTTTCTACAATTTTATTTGTAGATTTCTAGAGGGATGTTTGTATTTACCTTTGAAGTAGAAAAAGGCGCAATGAAATAAATCTGCACTGCATAACTAATATTAAAGAATTTAATGTTTATTCATTATTTACTGTAAAATTTCAAAAAATTTGTGAAACAGAACAGCTACTTATGGTATTAGAAAGGCAAAATGTTGGCCGTAAATGCAAATGAAATGCAAATCTGTGCAAAGCTTTGTTTTAAGTTTTGATTTAGTTATGCTAATGTAGTAACTTTGTACCTGCATAAGGAATTTATAGCACTTTTGTTAATTTTATGTTGCATAATTTGGTTTTCTTGATCTTTTACAAGATATGCTCTTACAAGGTATTTAGATGACCTGATATTCTGATAGTTGTGGCTGAATCATATTTTTGAAAGTCAAACAGTTATAAGAGTTGTGAATTGTATAAACAATGTTACATGCATATTTGTCTTTTAAAAGATGTTCTACTATAAGTTGTTCAAATTACGTTAATTTCTCAAAGTAAATAAAATTCTCTTTGTGTAAAACTATTTATTTTAGCTTGATTGGGTCGTAAGCCACATGCTTATTGAGACATTTTCGAGTCCATTCCTGGAAAGAACCAGTACTAGGTGTCTTATGAAAAAGATCCTTCAAAAGCTCCCCCGAGTAGTAATTAAACTCGCGACCTCCTAATTGCGTGGCGGACACCATATCCGTTACACGGCCTCTACATAATTCTCGTTTATATCTGGTTGTCAAAATTCAGTGTCAAAATAAGAATGTATGTACTCAAAGTTACTCTTTGTAGTTGAATTATGCTGGGTGCATGTGTGTGGGTCTTTAGGTAGGATAATGAGCTGATAAAATGTTTCAGAGTGTAGATGTTCATCTGTATTATGAAATGATTGTTTGCGAAAATATTTTAGATGTTTGTCAGGTGAACTTATTTCCTGTACCTAGTGACAGTAATTTCCCATCTTTTTTCCTCAATGAACAGTACTCTGCTGTATTTGACTGGCTGATACATTCATGTGGTATTAGCAGTGGAATTTACAGGGCCCATATTTATAAACATTCTTAAGCCATTCTTAACTTAAGTTGAACATAAGTCAAAATTAGAATTTGTGTTTAAAACACTATGCTTTGGAACATTTGCATGACTAATGCTATATATTAATACACTTTGAATTATATTGCAAATTAAGTGTCAAAATCTTCCAGAAATGCATTACTTTGTCAGAAAATCCAATAATTAAATTTGAGAATTTAAAGATTTTTCTTAATTTTCGACTAAGATTCTTTATAAATATCAGCCCTGCTGTTCTATATGTAGAGCAGCAACGATTTACCCATGACTCACGTTGATTGGATTTCGATTTCAAACACAATTAAGTTGAAAATTTAGAATTTTGATTCGTGCTTCCTTTTTACAGGCTTGTTTTTGCGTATTCATCAGCGATAAGTTGCAATGTAGTAAAGATTTGTATTTGTTGTTATAAATAACAGTGTATATATTAATGTCAACGTATGTGCCTTATATATCATATTAATAAGAACAGTGAACAAAATTGGTGATTGCGTTTCTCAGCTAGTTCCATGTAAAAGCAACAATGATGCCATGATCAATTTACAGGATTAATCTACCTAACACAATAATTTTAATTAACCGTTTTATGACAAATCATCTGTAAATATATTAAAGTGAATCAAATTGAAACTGGTTTGTTTAGTATCTACAATCAAATCGGGTCATTTACGATCGATTTATCGATGCTTCAAAAGTATCGTTGCTGTTCTACCTATATTACAAGTGTTTCAGGACTGTTTTTGACGTCTCTTTCTGGTACATTTAGATTTACCTTAATATCATGCACCCCAACATATAAAAACTTTACAAAAGCAAACAATTAAAAAAAAAACTATGATGACCAAGTATTTCTTCACTAAAAATTGTGCTATACTTATATTATTACAACATTCATTACCAAGATTTCTTGTCTTTTTCTTCATAGCAACCTGGTACCATAACTTTTGTTGTGTCCATGCATTGGCATACATGCTTAAACTTTCTGTCTCAAAGTCATTAGTAACATATTGTTTGTTGTGTTAAGTAGCTATAGAACGCAAATACCCAGCGATTAATAATTTGTATTTTATGCTTTCTAGTGGTTTATAGGGAAATATCAGTGAAATAAAATTGGTACTTCGCTGTTTTAAAACAGTTAAAATTATTTATTTGATAATGGATCAACTTTTTCACGGGAAAGTTGAAAAAAAAAAAAAATGTGTTGAAAGAAAAAATTTTTATATAGGTAGAATATTGATTTTTGATTCACGCTTGATCATAGAAAAAAATATATTTTTACTCATGGCTATGATCACTTGTGATGAAAATAGACATTCCTTCTAAACCAACAAATACCCTCTATATATTTTAATTACTGTATTATGCTCATTATGGCTCTGTTTTCAACATAATCTACTTGAGTCTCTGGAAATATACGAAGTTAATGCCAAACGTGGATTGTGTTTTCAATTTACAAATCATTTCGGTTTTCAAAGTGATAACCAGTACCAATTTGCTCAAAACGTCAAACTGTAATTAACGTAATTGCCTGTAAACATCAAAAGTAAATAACAAGAAATGTCTTTAAAAAAGACAATCGGTGTTGACATTAATATTGAGATATCATTTTTACCCTAAACATACTACAAGAGGGCCAAGATGATCGGTTACGTGGCTTCTCAGACTCCAGATTTTTCGGTCCCCACCTATATTAAAAGACTTCTCGGACTCCAGCTATTTCGGACACCATAAGACAACTTCTCGGATCCCAAAATTAATTTGTGATTCATTCAATAATTATTAATCCCCCGTAATTATTAATCCCCCGCCATGAAGTGGGAGGGGGGTTATAGGAATGCCCTTTGTCAGTCCCTCCGTCCGTCTGTCAGTCTGTCTGTCTGTCCGTAACATTTTCGTGTCCGCTCCATAGCTCCTATACCCTTTGAAGGGTTTTCATGAAACTTGGCTCAAATGTTTAGGTCATTGAGACGATGTGCAGAAGGCATGAGTCAGTCACGTCGGCTCAAGGTCAAGGTCACACTTGAAGGTCAAATATTCGAGCCTCCACGATGTGCAGAAGGCATGGGCCTTTCACGCAAGCTCAAGGTCAAGGTCACACTTGAAGGTGAAATGTTTAAGCCTCCATTTTTGTGTCCCTTTTTCGTGTCCGCTCCATATCCCCTATACCCTTTGAAGGATTTTCAGGAAACTTGGCTCAAATGTTTTGCTCATTGAGACCATGTGCAGAAGGCATAAGCCAGTCACGCCAACTCAAGCTCAAGGTCGCACTTGAATGTTGAATGTTTGAGCCTGTATTTTTATGTCCGTTCTATATCTCCTGTGTCCTTGAAAGGATTTTCATGAAACTTTCCTCAAATGTTTATCACATTGAGGTAATTTGCAGAGGGCATGACGCAGTCAAGGTCACACCTGAAGGTCAAATGTTTGAGCTTCCATTTTTGTGTCTGCTCCATATCTCCTATGCCCTTTGAAGGATTTTCATAAAACTTGGCTCAAATGTTTATCACATTGAGGCGATGTGCAGAAGGCATGGAGCAGTCAAGGTCACACTTAAAGGTAAAATGTTTGAGCATCCATTTTCGCGTCAGATCCATATCTAAATTTCAGAAACTGTACTTTCATATCTGGTCCAACTGTGCCAGATTACGGTCAGTGTGGTACTTCAGAGTCACCTTTAAAATCTAATGAAGGATCACGGCGGGGGATATAGCTGTCCTTTCGACTGCCTTGTTAAGATGTGTACCGTGGATAAACCGATCATACCGCCCCATGTTTTCACCAGTGATACATGAATAACCTAAATAATTTACGTTAACATCATTATTATATACATTTGTCAGCCAAATATAACAAATTAACAATGTACGAAGATAATTGTGGGAATGAATGAAAATTATTTTGTGTCAGACGCGTTAGTTATTCTTAAGTAATATGCCCTCCCTACCTTCATCTTAGTTATAGTCATAGAAGTTATCTATGCATATACACATTTCTATGCACATTTCGAAGTCAATTAATCATTTATACTTTGTATCCTAAGGAAAAGCAATCGTCAGAAAACATTCAGCGTATTTGAAATAATGATGACTTCCATTTTTGATAACACAAATATTACATTAGACTATGGCGATTTAAAATAATATTCGGTAGGAATATGATGTATCAGGGGTTTCTGTGCATAAACGGTATTGCAAATAATGTATTAATGATACACAAATGAAGTAAAAGTAACATGAATATCATTTTGACGTATTCCGGGCGAGACTTATTTCACAACATGTTATTTATTGAAATGTATCTTTTTATAGATTGATTAACATCTACTGGAGAAGTTGATAGAAATGTGCCATTCTTATTGTTTCTTTATTGAACACAACCGCCATTTAATTTCAAATTAACATGCACAGTATATGAACATAAATTCCCCATTTATTGAAATATTCGCTCTTATGATTCTCTGTACGCTAATTGATGCATGTATATTATAACAGCTATACACCGGCAGCTCAAGGCGCACTATTTTTAGAATTATTGCGTGTTGAACTTGTTATCTAGAATCAATTGTTATTAATAGAGCTAGGCTAAGCAAAATAGTGGATTAATTCTGGGAATAATATAATATTCTATTCATGACATACATTGAGAAAATATGTTCATACTTATGCTCAGTTCTAGAGTGTATATGGAGAATATGTTTATAAGTTTATTTTAACCGCTTATGTAAACAATTATGTTCATTTTAATCCCCAAAAGTATGCAACAGTTGTTGGTATACATTAAACCATTGTTGTGAGTTTGCATTCCCTTAAATTATAAAATTTGCCCAATTCTATTGGCATTCAATTTTCCCGCTGCATAATTATTGCAAGAAATCTTGGTCAACAGTGATATAAGACAGCTACGCTGAAAAAAGTTTGCAAATAAACAAGCAGCAGTTTATTTCCTTGATGGTTGTAGACTAGTTACCTTGTAGACTGTGGAAATTAAATTTTTCATGCTCTGTGTTAAAGCAGCAGTCCAGAAATATCTGGACATCTTACAGATCAAAATACAAAAAAACGCATTGAAATCAGTAAAATAATAACGTTTTGGTAACTTTATCGTATAGTTATCTGTATCCAAATAGCTGGTGATGCCTCTGGAGTAAATCAGCATGTACATTAGTGTATATTCTGTTCGTACCAAGCACAGTTTTTTTATTTACGAAAGACATTATACAATGTCTTTCATAAATAAGAAACAGTGTTCAGTGGAATAAACGTCATTAACATTCATTAGAACGAATGCCAATTTAAGATGTATTGAATTATATTCTATGGACTGCGGCTTTAATCTGTTTACTTGCTATACCCTATTATAACCAAAAATAAAGTTCATGTTTCTTTGGTATAATATGGCTCAGAGAAAGTATATACACTTTGCAAAACTATTTGCTTTGGTGATTTGTTATTTTTGTCGACCAGCTTATGAAAAGAAAACAGATTTTCAATTCATACTTTTCAATGTTGACATACAAATTTTATCTTTCACAAAAATCATCCACCATGAAATTCTGTTCTGAAAAGACATATCAGTTGCAGATCTCCAGAATGACTCGTTGTCATTTAAAGGTACAATATACGACATGCAATTATGTACATACGTCGACTCTACAGTTTTTTTTAGGTTATACTACACTAATAAATGATGCAAAAGTCGCCAATATTTTAGTGTTTCCTTCCTCATGTTGATGTTTATCTGTCGGATTTCAAGTTATATTGTCACTTTCAGCGGTTTATTTTGAAAGTAATTGATATGAAGGATCGTACACAATGTAAAACCTGATGTTTACTTGAATTACGAAGCAAAGGGTCTTTTGCATTGATGGTCATGTGACTATGATAATTCTTAGTCACAAACTATCATAAATCTTTTAATCACATGCTATACCTTGTTTTCTGTGTAATACGCCCATTACAAATATATTTATCTTTCACATGTGTAAGATAACATTTTGAGCATTTTCATTGGCTACAAATCCTTTGAATGACCAATCGCATGACGTTATTTTGGTGAAATGACATCGTCAACATGAAATGACGTCGTGTCAGTCAATACTTTTATGATTCATCAACATGGTTTGGCCAAATTAAGATGTTGTTTTGTTTTCGTTTAAAATCATGTGATAAAAAAGATCTGACACTCTTTATCATTTCATACCATATTTTATTAAACTCGTCCTGGAAATTCGTTAGTAAGCTCGCCAAAGGCTCGCTTACTAACAAAATTCCTGAAATCGTGTAATAAATTAAGTTATGAAATGACAACTCATGTCAGATCCTATATATCTTAATTATCAGCCTATGAAAATCCTAGCTAAAATGTAAAGACATATTTTAAATGGCTTATTTTTTTATTCGGAAATAAGATTTAGGATAGAGAACTTTCAGACTCTTACTGATTTGGGAATTTTTCTTTAAACAAAACCACGAACTTATTTTAGCCAAGTAAATTTTACTGAAATGATACGTATGCATTATTGTGTTACAGTTATTTATGGCGTTGTTTTAGGTTATACAATTAGATTCAGACCTTTTATGCAAGCGGCTTTGTACTTATAGAGTTACCATCTTTCCGAAAGTTTCTGTCCATTTTGTATAGCACATACTCAATAAAGTCGCCCAGATTGTTTTGATTGATGTAAAATATATTTATGGTGTTGATGTTACATGAAGTTAATGAAAAAGTGTGAATTCTACCACACCAGTTATAGGATTCCATTTGTAGGGTGTATATTTACATCTTTAGCCATATAGTCTGACTGTCTTTCTTTGATGGCAGTGTTTTATTAGATTATGAAGCATACACATAGATACTTTGTTACACATAATCTGTGACATTGAATTAATATGAGGTGTGTCGTGGGAAAACCGGGCTTTATGCATGTGCGTAAAGTGTCGTCCCGGATCAGCCTGTGCAGTTGGCACAGGCTGATCCATGATGACACATTCCGCCTACAGTGGATTTATGTTTAGAAGAGACTTCCTTGAAACAGAAAATACCATAATAGCTGCAAGTTTCGTCCCAGATCAGCCTGTGCGGACTGCACAGGCTGGTTCGGGAAGTCACTTTACGCACATGCATTAAGCCCAGATTTCCCACGACACGCCTCATATACTTTGAATACCGAATATCATTTACTATACCTAAAGCACTCAAGGCCCCATATGTTCACAAAGGATTAACTGCAGGATCAGGATCATCTGATCTTGATCTTACAGCTGGTTCGGGAAGTCACTTTACGCACATGCATTAAGCCCAGATTTCCCACGACACGCTTCACAAACTTTGAATACCGAATATCATTTACTATATATAAAGCACTCAAGGCCCCATATGTTCACAAACGATTAACTGCAGGATCAAGATATATATATCAGAGATATTGTTTTTGTGAAATAACTATTCTTATTGATAAATTACATGAGTTTTTGTAAGGTATTTACTAAAATCTTCATATTAGATAGAAATTGTACGCTGATAAGAGTTCATACTCGTATGTAGTATATATTTGACCAAAAATTAAATTTGATCCTGATTTTTAGTGAAAAAGCCATGTTTGAGCCTGATCCTGTGACATCTGTCTCAAGTTCATCTTGAACCTGAAAATCAGGCTCAACTTGTTTTGTGAATACTGGACCGGGAATGCAGACCTCCGTCAAGGCAGCGCATGCCCACCCCGTGCATTGTGCAACCCGTGCATTGATTTGTACAGCATAATGTGGCAATTAACCCAATCTCCCAATTGTAAAGAATCCTGTCAAAAATTCCTTCATCCAGTTAGTGATCCGGATCACCACCAAACTCTGGTCATTATTATTTCAAGAAAAAAGCTTCCTAGAAAAATTCATTCATAACTTTTTGGCAGTGAAGTTTTTAAGAGACAGACATTTCAAACAAAAGCAGAATAGCCTATGAAATAAAGAATATATTAAGTTTGATTTTAAATCTGGGCCCGTATTCACAAACCTCATTAGGGAAAACTTAAGTAAGTTTCTTAACTTCATGAAATTCCTTAAATCTCTGACTGTTTTATGTATAGGTCATTTTACATTAAAACGTTTCAAGTAGTAAATATTGCTCAGATGTTTCATATTTTACACAGTTGTTAATAAAAATCATTGGATTTTGCGTGGACATTTTGATATAAAAATTTTCACTTAAGCACAACTGAAGATTTTCCTTAGGAGCTTTGTGAATACCAGCCCTGAAATAAAAAAAACAACAACAACAAAACAGGTTAACTTAAAACATATTTTGCTATGCATGATACAGACCATTGAACATGTATTTCTTCCAATAATAAAAGTATCATTTTAGATTGGATTGTAAAGAAGGGTAGAGTGTCTTTGAAGTTCACTGTTCACATATTGATAGTACCAATACAAATGATCGAAAAACCTATTAGTTGCCTGCTGCTGTGAATTCTGTACTCATAAACATTGATCAGTTTTCCAAATGATCAGTTTTCCAAGAAGTTATGTAACTATGGAAACATAATTTTTTTTGTTATAGTCAGATAGGAAGATTTGTAAATTATGTGTCATATCAAGCAGATGTGTTAATTTTCCTGGAAACTATTTTAATGGAGAATATTTTATGCACTGTTACTACACCTTCATACTTTTGGGTGGAGATTATTTGATACACTGTTAATACGCTGTCACACTTTTGGGCGGACCTGATTTGCAGCTACTTAGAACTGGAAAGGTCATGATGTGTGGTGGTTGAGTGTTTATCACACTTTAGTTAATTGATTTCATGTAAAATTTGTTCCGTAAAGTTTAAGGGATCTCTTTAGCGATATGCATTATCACATTATATTAAATACCTGTGTATTTATTAAATTGTAAAGCAGATATTGATAGATTTCATTTGAATTTGTTAAATGTATAGCATTTCAAAATGGTTTCAAAATTTGCAGCTTTATGCTAGTTATTGAAACTGGTATATCTACTGCATTTTAATGTGTCTGTATGAAGATGTTCTATAAAATGTGTAGCCTTTTACAGATCTGCATCTTTAACCTTATAAGAGTATTCTTATTTATTTGTTCAATTTCAAAATGTCAGTCAATATATCTATACTGGTTTCTTTTATTCAACAAATTCCTCATAAGTTTGCTTAGTACATTTCCTCCAGATTTCCTTGTAAACCGAGTCAGTCATCTATATATGCAAATATGAGTTTTATATAAACTAATATTTAAGGTCAAAAGTGGACTTGATTTAAATCAAAGTGTTGCACTGATAATGTTAATTCATGACCAAACAAAGTAAGTTGTCTCTAATCAAGATTCCATTCATCTCTTGTGGCTTGGCAACTTTGGAATTTGGCATCTTGACGTTGATAGTTATTTTATGTGTTGATTGGGTGATTCATATATCAACATGACCATTTGGACACCTCTGCAGGATGGCCACGGACTCTGGAAAACAGGGAATAAGTGTGAAAAAAATTCCCTGCAGGGAAAAATCAGGGAATTTGAAAATTTGGCAAAAAACAGGGAAAATTCAGGGAATTTGACCAAAAGTGTTATAACAAATCCAAAATGAAGTAGTAAAAAGCTAGAATTTAATGAATATTTCAACAATAAACGAAACAAATTATCATATTTGTTTAGAATAAGAAGTTAAAAATAGTAAAAATGGCTAAAAATGGAAAATAGTGGTCATATATTTATGTACAGTATCACCACTTTGCACTAATTTTAATAGTTTGACAATAAATGTCATGGAAAATCACATTCCAGTGATGGAGAAATCATGGAAATGTCAGGGATTTTTTTTTTCGGAATTTCACTGGCCACCCTGCCTCTGTGTAAAAGGATCGTCAAACCAGCTTAACTATTAGGTTGAGAATCTGACTTACCACCATAACTGAATCTTTGTAAGAGAATTCATTTTGCAATTCTGATGTAACTAATTTGTCTTTGGTTTCTACAATTATCTATACAAATTATTAGCTTTTTTCAATGAAATTTAAATTGTCTACTAATGCTTAACTCGAAATTTTAATTGTCTACTAACGCTTAACTAGATTTTAATATCCATAGAGTCACAAAATTGTTGAGTCTTACATTTATATGTTAATATATACACTAAGGCACCCTTTGGTGCTTTGCAAATTGCTTTTCTTAGGCTTGGATTAGTGTTTAACGTTTATCCAGAAAACTTCTCGGGTATTTTAACTTATGTGTATCCAAAATGTAGCTGGAAACGAAGAAGAAAACAGACGTGCCGTGGGAAAACCGGGCTTAATGCATGTGCGTAGTGTCAACTTCGATAAGCCTGTGCAGTCCGCATAGGCTAATCCGGGACGGCACTTTCCGCCTACAAGTGGATTTATGTTTAGGGAAGACTTCCTTGAAACAGAAATACCATAGAAGCGGAACGACACTATACGCACATGCATTAAGCCTGGCTTTCCCACGACAAGCCACAAAAAGTTTTTAAAATCTTAGAAAAATTGTTTAAAAATCCTAGCCTCTTGCCCATCCTCTGAAAAAAAAGAGCAATGCTTCAGCAATGATTAATTTTTATAGAGCCATCATTTATTGCATCATGTCCTGTCATGGCAACTAAGTTATTTTTATGGTGTTGATATTCACTTGTTTATCAGCTTTCTGTATCACCATTCTCAAACTGTTGAGACATCGCCAAAATGTCTTTATTTTCTTTTTAAAAAATGGGCTTGCTGTTCATAGCGCAATGTCATTGCCTGTGGTGACAACACCTTCCATTGAAAGAATTACGATTTAGATTGAGGTCTGACTTTGTCGTAGAATTTTATGGCATAGGTATGTTAGAGGTGAGGTTAAATGGATATTGACATGTTAAAGCCAACAGAATAATTTATTCATCATTGTAAATATTCCATTATCTACACATTGTCTGAAAGAAATCACTGTGCATAATGTATTCATGTACATTTTTAGGTAGAAAACACAAAATCTAAAAAAAAATTAAAGATGTCTTAAATTGTATTATGTGCATCAATCTTTCTAAAATTCACAATTGTTCTTTTTGTGTCTGTTGTATTACACATAATAATAATTCATCTTCAATCTCTTCAATACCTGATGTACCCCAAATTTATTTAAACAGAAATGTCAATTTCACAGTATCTAGTTAAAAGATCACATACTGTGCACATTCAGATAGCATGTGTAAACTGTTATGGGTGTTTGATGGTTCTTGTTTGACCGAGTACAATTGTGTCATCTAAATATATATACGGTAATTAAGACCTCTGTGCGTCAGATAGCCATCAGTTGCGGGTGGTGTCGGTGGAGGGCAGGGGGTGAGGTGTGTTTTTCACTGACCAGGTGAATGGGTTGGTTCATCGTATGTTAGCTACCCATCTGATCCATTGTGACCATATGACTTGTCCACTTTTTACCATTATTTGGCATAGCTGTCTAAGATCACTTTTGACCTAGATTTTTGTAAGTAACTACCAATGAAAAGCTAGAAATAACCTAATTATGCAGGGGTAAAATTGAATATCATTATTCTATTGGGCAAATTTTCTTCTGTGGGAGACTTTTAGGGAATGCAAACTTACAAGACTGCTTTAATATCTACCAAAAAAATTTGGCATCATTTTTGGGATTAAAATTTACAGAATTGTTTACATAAGCAGTTTAAATAGTGTTATAAACATATCCTCAACATACACTCTGGAACTCTTAAGTATGAACATAATATATCATTGGTTGTCATAAACAGAATATTGCATTCATTCCCAGAATGAAATAACTATTTTGTTAAACCTTACGGCACACTATAAATAGCGATTGTACAATAGGCCCAAGTATCCTAGTGCGTTCAACACTGGAAGTTTCCAGATCATTCCAAAAATAGCGCGCATTTATAGCCGGTGTATAGCTGCATCAATTAGCTTCCAAAGAATCGTAAGCCGCCGGAATATTTAAATAAATGGGGAATTCATATTAATTAACTTACTGTGCATGTTAACTTGAATTTGGATTGCGGTTATGTTTTATTAAGAATTATTTAGAATTGCACTTTTCTGTCAGCTTCTCCGGTAGATGCTTTTCAATAACAACACTCGTCTGATACATGATAATGTTCATTCATTCCTGCTATTAATTTTCTTACATTGTTAAGTTGATAAATTTACCTGACAAATTTATATAACAATTATGTTAACGGAAATTATTTTGGTCATTTACGTATAACTGATGAAAACATGGGGTGGTATGATAGGTTTATTCAATCACGTTACAAATATAATAATGATTGAATTATTCTCAAATAAATTTGGGGGTGCGAGAAGTTAAGGTGGGGACCAAAAAATCAGGGGTCCTCTGTTGTAATATTTCAGGAGCTCAATTCATATGAAGTTCAATTACTCCTTTACTTGGGAAATTACTGTATGAATTCAATGTTTGAATTCTTGTACCTTCTGAAGCTTAAGCTCAATCTTGGTCTGTATCTTAAAACATTCAACCAATGGGAATGTAACGAGCATTTTCATTGGTCAATATTTTAAGTTGAGACTAACTTTCAGACCTAGCATTTTCATCGTTGTGGGGCCTGGGTCCTTAAAAACTTGCCTATTCAAGTTTTCAATAATTTCAGACCAAGCATTTTCATCGTTGTGGGGCCTGAGTCCTTATCAATTTTCCTATACAAGTTTTCAATAATCTTCCTCTCAGCCTGACGGTGTCACTGGTGATTTTGATTTTTAACTGATCAACGGCTGCAGGCTTAGTTTAAAAACATATTTATTGATCTTCAATTATAAAATCTCTTAAAGGGGCTATGTCATCAAAAAGGGGCCTCAAGGGCGCAATTTCTTTAAAAAATCTGAAATTTATATATTAATACTGGCATATAATAACTGTTAAATCAGGTTATATATGATGGGAAAAGAGTGTACGGATTCTGAGATAAAAATCAATTTATAATATGGGTTGTGTTTGTTTGGCCCTTTTCCTATTTACATTTTGACATCAGAATTGTGAGCGTTTTGTATAACCATAGTTTACAAACGACTCCTTACCAAGCATGATAGCGCAGTTGGTTAAAGCGCTGTCTACTGTCATTTCTTCGTATTGCAGTCATGAGTTTGATACCCGCTTGGAGTTTTAATTTTTTCAAGCTTTTTTGCTAATTTGTTTTATGAAATATCTTATTGTCACTATATTATTTTTATTTATTTAATGCAGATGTCTTAGTCAAGCGCATTTCTATCAAATAATATAATTTATAGTGCAATAGAAAGCCAATTTTTTGTTGACATAGTCCCTTTAAGATACAATCTACATGAATTAATATTTAAATGTTAGTTAATGTCTAAATTTTACCAGATCTTTTTAAATACATTTCTAAGATAATCTATATATTCTGGGTGTGTCCCCCCTTTTACTCGGATGGAAACCAATGTTTACCAATTGAGCTTGTCTTAGGAGGTGATTTTAAACACAAACGGAAGATCAATTTCCCATTTGTATTGATTTAAAATTGGTAGACATGAGTGAGTTAACATTCCATTGAATGCTGATTTTCCAATTTTGCCTTCCAAAACCTTATGTGTTTACTTACATGCAGTTTTGAGCATATTGTTATCTTGTTCGTTTGTCTACAAAAAGGTATGTAAATATAGGGCTGATTATATCAGAGTTTGGGTTTTTCACTTTAGTTTTGCTTTGAAAAATTCCATTTATTTATTTAATTGGACCTACTAACAATAAAAAACACTAAGAAAACGAAATAAAGTTTTGCATGCAATATATCCCTTGTAGATAGAAGAAATGGATTAGTTGAACACTTTGGTATGGACTTGTACATTAAAGCCAGGTATATCTTTCTAAGTGTTATTGACAATATTTCTGAGATTTTAATTAGTTTCTTCTGTGACAAACACCACAAACAACAATGTGATAACACTTACCTTTATTTCTGCTGTGAATATGTGCTAGACATTCTACTGGCATTATACTAACATTTTCAGCTCATGTATTTATTGAAAAAAATATAGCATATGTTCTAAATGTTTTTACTTTGTATGCATAGAAAATTGATATTTCCCTTAATGGAATTTGCAAATAATGGTATTTGCTCCTTTAGTTTAGTTTAAACCTATTTATTTAAGCTTGATTGCATAGAAAGCCTTAGGCTTTTAGAGACAGTCTTGAGTCCGTTTCCTGGGAAGAACCAGTACTTGGTGTCTTTGGAAGATCTTGAGTGGGGATCGAACCCGGGACCTCCCAGTCGCAAGGCGGACACCATATCCACTACACCATTGCGATCATTTGCTCCTTTAAGATTTGAAAGTAATGCGTCTTTTTGCTCAGATTGAAAGTTATGTTCCCTGGTCATATAGGATTGGAAAGTTATGTTTGAATATGGGAAATAATGGTCTTTGCTCCTTAAAAAAAGGAAATATAATGTTTTTTCTCCTATAAAATTGGAAACTTATGGTCTTTGATCCTAGAAAATCTGAGATTAACTTAATATATGTCCAGAAGATTGGAAAGTATAAATGTCTTTGCTCTTTGATTTCATATTTATAGGACCGAAAATAAAATATTGTTTGTTTCAAAACTCGTCCCATGCTAATAAAGGGTGGGTCGGTAGGTCGGAAAAATATTTTATTTTTATACACAATAGGTCATTTTCATTCATGTTTTTGTTATGTTCAAAATGTTACGTTATTGTATAAATTCTTAATATTTTCGTTGTAGTAGATTAATAACGTTCTGCTTATTTACGTAATACTATGTTCTAATTACTTTACAATAACTTATCAAAATTGAACAAATAATAACAGACGTTAAAAACAAGAGCGTTAATAATAAAAACCTGTTAAAACTAAGGAGTAATAGCGTGATGTTGCAATGTGCCGGGCATCCAAAACAGAACGCTGTTAGCAACAGCCATAGCAACGCTGACTGTCAAACTGCAGCTAGCAGTTTGTAGCTGAAAAGCGTTTTACACGCTTAGCACGTGGATAGTGTTTAAAAGCATCAATCTGTAATACTGTATCAGAACAACGCAAATGCTAGAGCATAAATGAATTAGCATTCTATGGAAATAAAAACAAATAGGACTTTGTTCATTAATAAAAAGAAAGCAACAGAACATTTTTGATAAATTAAAATAAAAAGAAAAGGCGCTGAAGTTTATTTACTTTCATTTTTGACAAGAACTTTAGTTCCTCTAACTTTCATTCAAATGTTGCCACAGCCAAAGTTTTTGCATAATTCTAATCCGTGTGCATTGATGAGTTTGATGAGTTTGAATAACACTTTCGTTAATTATTACTATATCTAGTAATTTGACGTTTGACGCGATCAGTTTGTTGAGTTACATGATGTCGTAATTCATATTCTTAGTAAACGGTTCCTTTCACCAAAATTCACCAAAATTATAATATTTATTTATAATTATTTATTTATTTACTGTTTTAATTTGTAGTAATTTATTACAAACGCGGCTGTTAAAAACACGCATATCTATAACAAAACACATACCTAACGCAACTGTGTAACAAATGACTAGCACCTTTACCAATTAAAATTAGAATGAGGGCGTGATAAACTTTCTAACGACGAAGCTCATTTGCATGTAGGAAATTTTATGCATTCTCATTGGCTGATTGTTTGGCTGTTGTTAAGCTGACACCCTCTGCGTAAAGATTTCATCGATAATGGACACTTGGTGCATAAAGGCGAGTTTGTTAATTGCCGGTGGGCGTTCTTTGTCTTTAAAAAAACATGCATATGCGAGCGGAATGGTTGCGCCCTAGAATCTGACACTGAATGTTATGGCGTCCTTTTCGTAAAAGCATGCGCCAAATATGCGGAATTACGCGTTACCGAGAACTGTCCGTTTAAAGTCAGTTTATAAGCATCTTTTGAAAGTAAGATTTGTACACGCTTTTGGATTCCTTTTAAGGTTTCCCACCCCGCATTTTCACACACAAATAAAATAAAATATTGTTTTATTTGGTCTATAAAATTGTTTAGGTCGCGGCAATTTTGCTGGGTCGGTCGCGGGAGGGGAAACAAACAATATTTTATTTTAGGCCTAGTCTGTGCTATCTTATGATCTACTTTATAAATAATTATATATTTATATGTAACAAATAAAACAAAAATGTGTTTTCTTTCAAAAGAAGCATCAACTTCCATCTCTGCAAACAATAGTCCATGACAAATTGGGGAAGTGCTGATTTTACATAAAATGTGTCGATATAGATGTTTTGTTTCACTACACTTTTTTGTGTCATAACTATTTGTAAACAAACTATTCAAACGATGTTGTGCTACTAACACATGAAGTATGAAGACAATACAGCCTACTTGCCAAATCCGGCAGAAACTTGCCAAAGGGTGTAAGTAACTTACCCTTTTAACCTTTTAATTAGTAGCTTGATTTATTACCAGGCCTTAAAATCTGTGTTTCAATTAAAGCGATGTATGTGTATACAGTAAATGTTACTTCCTTGATATTGCATTTATTATAAGTTGACATGTTTGATTAATTTTGTTACTAGTACATGTACAATGCTCGTTAGATTGGAGATAAAAGAAAGATAAAATCTGTCGACAAAAAGTTATTGTGTGAGGCAATTTGTTCAAAGGAGGAAATTAAATCTGGTGAAATACATGGGTGCATCAACTAATTGCAGATACTTTGCTGTATATTGTACCTGCATTCTTGGATTGATCTTTGGTTGAAAAATCCTTTTCAGAAGTACACAGTGCATGGACTAATTACAGATATTTTTCTGTACCATTTTCTTGCATTATTATTTGGTTGAAGAGGTTTTCAGAAATACATGAGTGCATGAAATAATTACGGATGTGTCGCTTGTACATTGTACATGGATTGATTTGTGGATTAACATGTAGTTGTTAGTGAAATATGTGAGTGTATCGAATAATTACATTGAATAATTACAGGTATTTTGCTGCAACAGTGATTGAAATGTGAATATTGAGGTTTGCTGAGTATTAATATCCATAGGTTTTTCATAGGTTTTGCCTCATACACAAGTGCGCTTTACATGTACACAAATATAAATTGAAGAAAAGTGGTTTCAAAAAGCATTTGGGAAGATCAAATAGTTACAGATTTATGCATATATATTAAAACTGTGCAATTAACAGTAGTGGCTGTTTAGAAACATTTTTGTTTTGCGTATAAAGGGTTACACAGCTGTTGCTGTAAATTGAACTGTTTGTGTTCGAAATTGGGAAATGAGTAATGAGTAATATAAACCTAAATAAGGGAATGACTCTTCAAGAATTTAATAGTTGTGGGTGTGCTTTATTTGAAAAATGAAATTATTATTTATTATTAAGATTCGGAATGCATAATGTGAAATGTATTTGAAATCAAGAGTTACCAAAGTGTGAAAAACTGAAATATGGAATTGAAAATATTTAGTTCTTGTTAAAAAATTTAATTTATCGGAAGGTTGTGTTATCAGATTGTAGTGTTCGGATGGGATGCTTTAATTTCATTTAATTGAATTAATTTGTAAGTGATAGTTAAAGATTGATGTGGATGACAGATATAGTGGAGTAATAATTGAAAATACCATTGAGCATAATTGTTACATGATTGAGTCAAATTTCAGTGTTAAAAAAAATATTTCTTTCAAATTTCTAACAAACTGTTGGACTAATAATGAAGAGTTTTAGACTAAGAATTAAATTAATTGATTGAAAGTTATGTTTTTTCAAGGGATATTATCAAACACTTATCTTTTTTTCAAATGTTGTTATCTTGTTAATTTTAAAACATTAAAACTTGTTTTGTTTTAGTTTTATGGTATGAAGTATTAATATTTTTTATGTGATGGTGACATTTCTAGGAATTTAGGCTTTATTTTGAAAGTGTAAATCAAATTAATACAAACAATCATTACTTTTCAAGGTCATGCTGTTTTGGAAGCATATTGCCATTTTACAGGTCATTTTAATGTTGTAAAATAAATGAGCATTTTCTTTTCACTCCATTTTGCATTGTTATTGACCAGTGTTCAATTCATAAATATCTTGAACCAGATTGATCATTGATAAGATTAATTATTTCAAATCACTCGTTTAGTTCGAGGCCAAGTTTGTGTGCATTTTATTGAAAGGCCACTTAAGTGTATTAAATTTCGCCACTAGTTAAAATATTAAAATTATATTTCTTCTGCTTTTATTGATTTCTTGTTAAAGATATACTAATCGAGCATTTTTCCCATAGATATTAAAGCATTAAATTTCAATGCAAGTTTTAAAGTAGTGGCCAACAAATGTGAGCTAGAAATATTGTATAAAAGGATTGATTGAACTTCTTTCAAAGGTCATTTTCGTGTATGAAAACGTGGTCGGACATGGTTTTATGGGAATAAAACTCGTGTATCTATTCAGTAGTGGACATTTCGAGACAATTCGCCGCTTGTATCATCGGTGAAAATTGTGATGAAAGAATTGATCGGGACAATTGCTTCGATAACTGCGAGATGTGTGGACCGATATTCATTTTTTTTTATATTGGGAGTTAATTTTGTGGCACTGCATGATTTAATCCAGAGATTTTGTAATTTACTTTATTAGAAAAGATGAAAAATGCATTTTCGGATACCATATGATATCTTTCAGCCTTCGCCATTGTAGGAATTTGAATTGATGTGTAGAAAAATACTGAAAGTGGAAGGTACGTGCGCTGAGTTTCAAATTGATGAATGAATTCATGCACCAGTAAGAATGTTGAAATGGACTAAGAATAGGTAAGTTGGCAGTCATTTACCTGCTGTAACCATCTTTGGGTGTGAAATTTTATTTTACTTCTGAAAGGTTCGTAATGCTTGTCTGATTTTTATGAAATGGTGTGATTGTGATAATAACAGTACTTACTTTCGAAAGTGGAATTCGTTGATTTTACTGCTTAACTTGAAACCTTTTTTTACAGTTTGTTTCCAACGATATTATGGTTATTTAATGCACCAGTACATTCAGATTTTGTGGTTAGGCAATCTTCTAAGTATGAAGGGGGTGTATATCTGTGCAATTGTGTCTGCGTTTGTGGTGATGAAGGATATTTTTGTCCATCATTGAAGAAAGTAAGCGAGAGGAAAGGTATTGTTTAGCAAATATTTTTTAGCAGATACTTTTGTTGCTGTTTCAATTTTTATTATACGCTGACTCTGTGAGTCTTACTGTGAGTTTTGCGCTCATGATATCGTTTTGTATTCTGGACTGTTATTCACAAAGCTCCTAAGGAAAATCTTAACTTAAGTTTCAGATCAAATTTTCAATGTGAAAACCAAAGATTTTTGTTTACAAAAAGTAAAATACTAAGCATCTAAGCAATATTTACTTGTTAAAGTCATTTAAAGGTAAACAGTCATGTACATAAAACATCCACAGACTTACGGAATTTGTGTGATTAAAAAAAATAATGTGGCGCATCGTGAGAAAACCGGTCTTAATGCATGTGCGTAAAGTGTCGTCCCGGATTAGCCTTTGCAGTCTGCACAGGCTAATCCGGGATGGCACTTTCCGCTTTTATGCTATTTTCTGTTTCAAGGAAATCTCTTCTAAACATATATTTACTGTAGGCGGAAAGTGCCGTCCCGGATTAGCCTGTGCAGACTGCACAGGCTAATCCGGGACGACACTTTACGCACATGCATTAAGTCCGGTTTTCCCACGACATGCCTCAAATTTAGTTTTCCCAAAGGAGCTTCGCCAATACGGGCCCTTGGCTGTTATTCATTCACAAAACTCCGAAGAAAAATCTTAAGTTACGTTGTACTATATTTGCTATTTGAAATATTACGATTTTTGTTTACAAAAGGGCAAAAGACATCTAAGCAATGTTTACTCGTTTAAAACATTTTAACGTAAAAACGATATCTGCATGAAATACACGTAGCCACAGACTTTCATTAAATTTATCCAATTTTTCTCTAAGGAGCTTTGTGAGTACGGACCCCGAGTTTTAAATCTTAAATCTTTGTACTTTCTTCTTTCTCCTTTTTTTTGGCAGCTTTCTGGAAAGCATTATTTAAAGTACTTTTACCTTCTTAATGTAAGTGAGCTCAGTGTTTTGAAAATGGTTAAATAGTTGCACCAGTTCTTTATTTGCAATGTACTCAGCCAAAATAGAAACCTTGCAGTGTATAGATTATAAATTTTGTTTGCAGTGGATAAAAAAATACAGCACAAAACGATGGTTGAATATTCAAAAACATGTTGTCATAATACAGATATGCATTTTAATGTTTTTCAGGCATGTAGTGATAAATCATTGTTTTTTTGACAAAGTGGTTGAAATTTAATCCACAAACAACAAAAAACTTGCGGTTGCATAGTTGATATGGTGTCCGCTTGGTGATCGGGAGGTCCCAGGTTGGATCTCCATTCTGGGAGCATTTTGAATATCTCTCCCAAAGACACCAAGTACTGGTTCTACCCAGGAAACGGACTCATTAGTGTCTTAATAAGCCGTAGCTAGGCTTTCAATGCAATCGAGCTAAATTAAATAGGTTTAAACTAAACAACAAAAACGATGACAGATTATAGTGTCAGGTTTTAACCTGAGCATACTTAATTGGGCAAGAGCATGTCGACAAAACCTTCCCTGATGATCGAGTGCTGTTCTTACTAATTAAATGACTTCTCTCTACAATTAAAATCTTTCTCTACAATTAAAATCTTTCTTACATAGAAACAACGTGAGTTATCATTTTGGTTCTTACTTTCTGTACAATGATTCATATAATTAACGTTTGATGCCTACTGACATAACAAATATTAGGTGACATGCAGACTGCGAATTGTGCCTAATTATTAAAGTGTAATGAAACAAAGTAACTGATTAGTAAGTACATTCTTAAATGCTTAACTACTGAGTACAAATAAAATTGTAGCTTTTGGACTTTAACTGATTTGTGAGAATAAAATCTTTAAATGATGTATATTAAAATTAAGTAAATGAAAGTTTCTTCAGAGATATTCCTGCATAAAGGATCTCTCTATGACTCCCTCATATCATAATGAAATTGTCCTTCAATATATACAATACCCATCTAAAATAACTTGCTGTTCATGCAAGATACTATTTATTTTATTTATTTATTTGGGTTTTATGGCAACTCCGCACATTATGGTCATATCGTGCCGTTTACGTTTGTTGACTTCAATATAGTTCATGCAAGATACAATAACTGCTCTGGCCAAAACTACTACTTAAACTAAAGTTTATTTTATTCTTAGTCAAGAGTTAGCATGAGTTATTTGTTAGGTAAAAAAAAAAATTTGTTGGTGTCCGCTTACATCTCCAAAACAATCTAGAGGGGGGGTGAGAAATAACTTTGTTTTTCTTTAACATTTTTTTTTTCTTCACGGCATATTCACCACACAGTTTAAGTATATTTGACTTCATGAAAAAAATTTAACGCCTCCCATTAAAGACGCTATGCATTAGATGTAAATAAGGTAAAAAAACATGACATTTTACAATATGAGCTTGAAATTTACTTTTTCAAAATATGATTTACGTAAAAGCCGCATATGAGCGAAAACTGCTGTTTTAACCGAAGTCATTAAAAGTTCATGATCAATAGGCAAAAAAACTTTAGTGTCGGGGGACAAAATTGGGGGGGGGGGTCGGGGGTTAGCGGAAACAAATTTTTTAACGCCTTAGGAATGCAGTTTTGCTACCTGATGACTCTCATGCACTTCACACATTTACCTTCAACGCTTCAGTGAAGGAGTTAATGTGGCAGAGGACGGTCACTCACTGACCACTAGGTACTGTCCAGTGGAGATGGACAATCAATGAGGTCCAGTTAATTTCTGGACGATTTTGGACAAAAAGCGAGTTCACACTCATTGCTTCCAATTATGGCTGATGTTAAGAAAGCGTATTGTTAGGACGGTGGTTTTACATTCCTTTGACGACACCTTGCCTTTTACATTCCTTTGACGACACCTTGCCGATGATGTTTTTATTGTGCTGACCGTTTGGTGGTGGCTGTTTGTCCGTTTGCCTTTCATACAGGAGAATATTATCCGGGGTATCAGTTATCTGGTCGATAGCGATCACAGTGCACGTTTAGATAGATTTATGGCAGGAGCTAATTTGGTGTCCCCACCCACATATGCTGACCGTATCTTCGCGATGGATGTTAGTGTGGAAATACTTGCAACCACGGTTTAGTGGTTTAGTTGTACATGGTTTGCATTTGCCAAGATGTTCTCTTGTCCTGCTGTTGTCCAATTCCTGTGATGGTCAGTTGCTACACTTGCCCGATTCATGTGATGGTCAGTTGCTACACTTGTCCGATTCCTGTAATGGTCAGTTGCTACACTTGTCCGATTCCTGTGATGGTCAGTTGCTACACTTGTCCAATTCCTGTAATGGTCAGTTGCTACACTTGTCCGATTCCTGTAATGGTCATTCCTCCCCAGCATTGTTAAAGGAATAATTTCCTTTCATCGAAAATCACAAACATTACCACATGCACTTTCGAATATCACAAACATTATGCATGTGCTCTTTTGTATAAAATAGTTAGACCGCTAAGCATGTGATATCCAAGTGCAATGGTTGGATAATATTGCTGATTAATTTTAATAATTATGATTGAAATTTGTGGAAGCGTCTATTTTTCTGAAAACCAAAAATGCTTGGAGATAAACCTTTGGTCCACAAAAATACACCTTCTTCGAGGATGGACCCCAAACTGAATACTAGCAATAATATTTGCTGCCTGCTTTTCCGAAGATTGTGACACCCAGCTGTATTTCCACAATTGGTCACATTCTTGCGAATTGTTCAACATGTAATTTGTAAACATTGGCTTTTGTAGGACAAAAAATGCAGCCACATGCTTAATCCTAATCCTGTATTAATAGTATTAACCTGTTTGCCATGTATATTACTTAAAGTAATTGACAGAACAGTATAGGTTATTCTTTTTGACATGTGATCGCAAAGCATTTACTGTGTAGAAACATTGTCTGTAAAGTTGAACGATGTTGTGTTGACTGATGTCATTGGAGTGACTGTGATGTTTTAATGGGGACAAAATTGGAGGATGTTGTTTATTAGCATTTGATGAATGGATGTCTGTTTAACATTGTGTTTAATGATAAAAGGTGAGATGGAGAAACTTTGATCAGTCAGCCATTATTGCGTCTTTTAAACCAAGGCAAATATGTTTCATATACATTTTCTTGAAAATAAATTTGAATTACTTAAAAGCATAAAAAGAGTGTCTTACTCTGTTGAAAGGTTATGTCCATTAGTTGTTGCACATAGGTAATTTACCATTTACCAATGATGTTTACATTTATTGATGCATATTGACAAATGTGTGCGTGTTTTTCTGTGTCACCTTGTGTTTCATTCTTAGTATTAACTAATTGACGGTTCAATGAAAACATTAATGCATTTTATTCTTTTCTTATTTTATGACTTACTATTTTCTGTGCTTATTCTAAAAATGTAGATCATGATCAATTATTACTTTAAAGAACAGGGCCCGTATTCACCAAGCACCTTAGGGAAAACTTAAGAAAATTCCTTAAATTCATAAAATTCCTTAAGTCTCTGGCTGTTTCATGTATCTGTCTTTTAACATTAAAATGTTGTAAACCTGTAAATATTTCTTACATGTTTAGTATTGCAGCTTTCTTTGAACAGAAATCATTAGATTTCACATAGAACATTTGATTTGAAATTTTCACTTAAGTACAACTTAAGTTAAGATTTCCCTTAGGAGCTTTGTGAATACCAGCCCAGTTGATCATGTATGCTTTTGATGAACATCATATTTGTACATGAGACAAGAACATGTACACGCCTATGTTGTTATTATGTCATGCTTAACGTTAGCATGAATAGCTTTGCATCGAAATTGCAAAAAATTCATAGCAACATATTACTAGCTGCTGCCGTTACAAGTATGCTATTTATAGCCCCTTGCATCATTCGGGCAGTTTGCCGGACCCGGCTAGCTGAGTCGGTAGAGCGCTGGACTCTCAGTCCGGGGGGTTCGTGACTTCGAGCCCCAGCCCGGCCTCATAACTTATGTGGGGATTGGTCATGAAACAATTTTCATGGCCATTCTCCACCTACCTCTGATTCAAGTAGGGCAGTTGTCAGTTACTGGCATAAGTATGTGCACTTGGTACTGGTAACCGCTTAGATCGGCTAAGCTTGCCCCGGAAAAGTGTGAGTAGGTTAACGGACCGCTGTTATATGACTGAAATACTATTAAACAGGGCGAAAAATCCAAACAAACAAACAAACATTCTGGCAGTTTGCACACACACACACACAAATGATAACTTCATAATATGAATGTGTACAATTTTGAAATGACAATTTTTCATGCTTTTTGTGTAAAGACCAACTCAGTTACTTTGTATATTATCTGTACACTTTCAATATGAAGTTTCTTGCATAAAAAAATCCAACATTATTCTTTTCTTGGCCTAATAGGAGAACAACAGCACAGAAAAAACAACAACAAGGCTGGATGAGATTGAGATGCATTTTCATTAGGAAGAATGTTGCCTGACATGTTGACACCACGATAAAACACTGTTGTCGTGATTTTTTTTTCTGTTTTTTGGTGTTCGCAATGCTGCTTGTTGTTAAGAACTGATACAGTTCCTGTCTGATGGTTATTGTCAGAATAATCTGGGCTTGAAAGTTTTATTTTAGATTTGCATGGTTTCAAATGCTATTAAAATCTTTTATAAAAAATAAAACTTGAAATACTAATGCACTAATACAAATATTAAAGGAATTGACTACTAGATTGTAGCTTACATGTAAATACTTACAAAACGTAATAATATTTGTGGCGCGCCGTGAGAAAACCGGTCTTAATGCATGTGCGTTAATTGTCATCCCGGATTAACCTGTGCAGTCCGCACAGGCTAATGCGGGACGGCACTTTCCGCTTTTACGGTATTTTCTGTTTCAATGAAGTGTCTTCTAACCATAAATCCACTTCAGGCGGAAAGTGTCATCCCGGATTAGCCTGTGCGCACTGCACAGGCTAATCTGGGATGACACTTTACGCACATGCATTAAGTCCAGTTTTCCCACAACGCGCCACATTTGTATTTTTTTATCACTATGGTCATACTTAACATTGCATTTGATTTCATAATTTTAAATGTAATTCCAACTTGAAAGGGTAGATTATTTTATAATAAGTAATGGAGAACATAAATTTCCAGAAGTCAAATTTATGCTCACATTCTGTAACGTTTCAGTGTCAAAATTGCTGCTAATTTGCCCAATGAAATTCACATAAATGCAGTTATTGCTTAGACATAAAAAAGTATTGAAACAGCTTCTTTGCTGACTGGCTTGTGTTATCTAAGCATAAAAACGTAATTCTTTGGGAAAGATATTACAATTAGGGTCAAAATGGTGTAACAGATAAGGTGCTATCAAGAGATCATGGGTTATATTTCCAGAAACATCTTAAGTTTATCTCAAACTATTTTCACTTAAGTTCCAATTTTTGTAAGGTTATATTTTTGAAACTACATATAAATTAATGAATCCAATTACAGTTTAGTAAGTAGTAGTTAATAATAAGTTTATAATTAGTGAACATTTAGCGAAATTTTTTGTATACATGGAAAAAATGCTTAAGAAAAATAATGATTTTAAGGTTAAGGATAATATTTCACTTAAGATGTTTCTGGAATATGACCCCATGAGTTTGATCCCTACTTAGGGAGCATTCCAGCTACGTAAGACAACAAGTAATGGTTCTACCCAGGAAGCATGACATAGGAGTTCCACTCCGCTTCGCCTTTCGATGCAATCAAGATCAAGTAAATAGGTCTAAACTAAAATTACATCTTTGGTTTCTATGTTAGAGCAATAGAAAGAACCCATAACAGTCATTAACCATTGAAAAATATGGACAGAGCTTTCAAAATAAGTTCAATTTTCTGAAGATCAAGGGCGTCACCAAATCACCAATATTTAAAAAAGTGACCGTCATGTATAAATTCCGCCGCCCCTTTTTTGAAATTGGAAAATCGCACCTCCTCTGTTGTTTAAAGTAGGTCGTCGTTCCGCATGGTTAATTAAATTATCATCCATCATGCTGGCCCTAATCTGCGCCAATCAACGGCCTATGTGTCATAAATCATGACATTGATAATTAGCGATGCAGATTAGCACCTCTATAATAATGTGTAGAGGCCACTTATTAAGGAAGACGATGCATTAAGGAAAGTGTTTGTAAACAATATACCGAAAATATCATTGTCGGAAATTTTAAAGAATGATTTGAAAAATGCTTATAATTAATAACTATTATATCTATATTATAACTATAACTTCAGTTTTCAAGAAAACATAATTCATGTCCCATTCTATTATTGTCCGTAAATATGAATGTACCAAATCAGCCAGCAAATTTCAACTTTCCTAAACGTTCGTTCGGAAAGAAAATCCAAAACAACGTTAACTCAACCATTAGTGGTTTACAACTAACAAACGGTTGCATTATGACCTGTACGAGGATTTGCCATTGTGCTGTACCTGACATCATACAATTCTTAATATTGTTTACCAGTTTATAAATATGATTTTAATTATACAATTATGCACCATTAAAATAAATCATATAATATTATATAGAGGATATTTGTTGGTTCTGGTAGAATATTGATTTTAATTTACGAGTGATCATAGAAATATCTATTTTCACATTTTATATGATCACCATTGAATAAAAACACAATATTCTATCGAAAACAATAAATGTTCTTTGTATTTTATGCCTTTTCCACACAATTTTGAGTTCGGCATCGCTGACGATCCAATTCATTTACCGTATTAAATTGGGAACCAGTGTTAAACAGTGAACATTACCAGTGTGGTAATTTTCACTGTTTTAAAACAGTGAATTACCAATTTTAATTCAGTTTTTTCCCTATAAATTACTGGAAAGCATAAATAAAATATGTGTGCCCCAATAACTTCCTTAATACGATCCATGGAACAGTCTAAAGTGCGATATTATACTAATTGAAATGCAAAGAAAACAATTTAATCTTGAAGGACCACGGCCGCCGCGTATTTAAATACTATTTAAACAGAATTGCATATTTTAATATAATTATTTTTATCTGGTTTTCAACCTACATTATCAGCACTGAAATCCTGCAGGAAGGTAACGTTAAAAATGAACTGAACAAAAAAAGAGTATGAATTAAAATCCTGTAATGCTACACCGAAAGTCAACAAATAACTGACTAAGTGCAAAGTACAAATGTTATGAATGAAAGATTTTGTATAGTACAAGTTTGACCAGCAAGACTTTAGTAAATACGTTTTGGTGTGGGTCAAAGGTTCAACAACAATAGATGTTGGTTTAATTGGTTGGCTAGTGGATCATTGGTCTGCGAAAATAAATCCAACAGTGTCGTTCAGGTTCAGGTTGTGGAATTGGAAAGTATTAAAGGGACTGAACTCCATATGTTCCAATTGTAAATCAAAACGCTGACAGCGTAGAAAGACTGTTGGCGACGAAAGGAACTAAAAGCATGTGAATTTTGAGTGCATTTTTGCGAAAAGGAAACATTTGTTTGAATGAAGTTCAATGTCCCACCTTTAAACTTTATAATTTGGCTTCTTATTCAATAGTATTCGACATCTTAATGAAAACTAATTTGTAAGTAACGAAAAATTATTTTGTTCGAGCTATTTATATTATGCAAACGGAATTATATACATTCCAGTTAACAAGTCAATCTGCAGGGGCCAGAATAACCGATAAAGCGTAGTAGTTAGGCGCACCGATTGTAAGTGCTTCGTAGCCAAAGATCTTTAAATAGACATGTTTATTTATAGATCTTTGTTCGTAGCTTACTGAGTCAAAATAGATCATACAATGAAAGCTCTCCATTGTCCATAGTACGGTTGAAAATTAATAAATTACAGTAATTTGTTGTCAGAATATTCAGAATGAGAATTGGTAGCAAGAAAAAAAACGTTCGCAACGAGTCAAAAATAACCGATGTAGCGCATTAATTTCGTGGCCTTATTCCTGGACACTCCGGTAAATATTTCGGTTACATACAAGTAAATCGCAAAAGTAGGGATGTCATTAGTTTAAAGTTATTTTGTAATAAATTTACCATTTTACAAAATGTAATTGTAGTAAATCACATGATATATACCTTATAATACCGTAATTCACCTAAATGTTCGGCCTAGCTAAATATTCGGACACCATATTTTTTATGTGCAAATAATTTATTTTACGTATCTAAATCAGGACACTTAAATGAAAGTATTTTTTCTAAATATTCGTACATATAAATCTGTTACCTATATATCACGAGTTTTTTTTTTAAAATCCGTAAGTCAAATGAAAATTACGTCGCTTTGCCAACCCAACTAACACAACTTGCCACATTGTTGTATACTTATCAACAAAGCATGTATCACACAGCATGACATCAGACTGCTTTCTATGCAATTTGAAAGCCTCTTAACTGGACTGCGTTAATTGGTAGATGTGTGATGTGTCATTCAAACTCGAGCTGATGTTGCACTCCCGATTGAGCCTATATTGGTTGCTAAGCAACAGGCGTTAGTCTGCATGATTTGGATCGACTAAATCGAGCGTCTTGACAATTATGCAGAATTCAAATCGGACAGTTTCGGCGGTTAGTATTGTTGCATCGTTAACGTTTCGAGGAATGAAATGTTTATGAAATTACCGGGTAGTACATTTGTAATTCAAAATATTTGCACATAACAAATTATTAAAGGTTCTTCTTTTAGCGTATTGTTTAATGCGTTCTTTTAGCGTATTGTTTAATGCGTTCTTTTAGCGTATTGTTTAATGC
This sequence comes from Congeria kusceri, assembly GCA_027627225.1. NCBI lineage: Eukaryota > Metazoa > Mollusca > Bivalvia > Myida > Dreissenidae > Congeria > Congeria kusceri. The sequence goes on from CM051038.1 coordinate 12,693,945, forward strand.
GTTGCTTTTTTTTTTGCAGTCCACTATCATCGAGATGCATGACACGAATTTGATGAAGACTTTGATCAACAGTGTTACATCGTTAAGTTGATGACGACTTTGATCAACAGTGTTACATCGTTAATTTGATGACGACTTTGATCAACAGTGTTACATCGTTAATTTGATGAAGACTTTGATCAACAGTGTTACATCGTAAATTACAATTGTTTAAATATATTACTGATTTTGAACACAAATTTATTATAAATAAAGTATTTGCGCGCATGTTTACTGCGTTTTGTTGTTTATGTTTATCTATAAATACTAGTCTAAGTGTATTGTGTAAAAAGGTGTCTGTATTGAGTTATTTCTTTCATTAAACATTAACGAGTTTAGGATCCTGTTAAAATCGAATATTTTAAATAACTAATAACGAACACAAACTCAATACTTACCGTAAACAAAAAAACAAAAACGAACTACAAATACCTGTTACTTTAATCTTTAATAATAATACAGTGCATGTGTACTCACTATGGAAATACACACCCGATGATGATATAAAGTATGTTTAAATGTGTTCATGCACTGTCGTCGTATGCGCACTGGATGTCCTCCGGTCCAAAGCCTGCAAATTCATCATCGTCGTCGTCGTTCAAACTGTTAATAGGCCTTTTGCGACGTACGCCAGCTGCTGTCAATTGAGCGACCCCACTTTACGACATCAAACGGCTTTTGGCAAAATGTATAATAAGGTGTTTATTGATAAACAAAGGATGTTTATTTAACAGTTATTGACTGAATATCACATTGTGCGCCTTGTGTGCTCACACTTCGGTAAGACACTTCGTAATTATTTTACGTTCCGGTACCCCGTTTTCTTGAGTATCTTAATTTTTGGCCGAATTTTTTAGGGATTTTTTTTGGTATGTAAATAATCGGCCGCGAAAAAAAATTATTATGTTTTCGCGACCGAACATTTAGGTGAAATACAGTACATATTACATACATTACATCTTAAATAATTAAAATGTAATGTGAAATTTTGCTGTTTTGAAGAAACCATTCTGATTTCGATTTACTGACTGAATCAGGTGCTTGTATTGGGGAAAGACGCGGTATTTTTAAATCGAGGATACCGGGTTCAAGGAAAGTGCGAGCTTGTTCAACTTCTATTTTTTCAATGAAATATGCAGTTTATGACAGTATTTGATCGTGTTCTATACAAATAGTGATGGTTTTTCGCATGTTTTTACTGTTCAGACATAACCACAAAAACAGCACATTTTTATGCCCATCTGGAGTTCATTATCTTTAAAGGGGTGGTTTAGAAACGTTGGTAGTTCTGAATCCAATTGTGTGTCTTTAAAGACAATTATTATTCATAGAATATCACAGCAAACGTTTTATTATTCACCTTAATGCATAAGTAATCAACAACACTATGGTAAATAGAATTTAGTAATAATGTTTACATTTCTACCAAATCTATTGCATATGGGCATATAAAGTTGATCAGCTGATTACTAATCCTTTGTAAAAACACAAACATTCTTATCATATTATTTTCTGGTTTCTTGCATATGTGTTTTTCTAAACAGGTCCATAGTATTGAGGGTTGGGAATCAAGTATTTGCCTTGTTTGGCCTTCAGAAAGAATGAAGTGTTTATTCAGAAGTATAGACTTTCCAGACTGTCTGTATATACAGTGTATTTGTTTGATCAGCAAGTTGTACAGAATATAGGAGGTGATCAGAGGAACAATTGAAATAGTTGAGATAAATTTGAATCTGGTAGTTTGTTATCTATGACACGAATTAGCTTTACTGATTATACATGGAGATAATTATGTGAATTTACTCATACATTGAAATGCTAACATATTCATGATGGTCACATATTTGTTTGCCCGTTTCCGTAGGTAAATAGTGTAATCAATGCGGGATGTACATATGGAGAAGTATTGGTGAATTTAAATCGCTTTAAATATTCACCGATGGTTTTGACTGGTTTAAGTTGAATGGAAAGTTGACTTCTTGTTTATATGTCGGAAATGTCGAAACATAAATGTGAGTATTTAGTGCTTCATCCATGTTTTACAATCATATTAAAGGAGCTAATGAAATCCAGAGCATATTAATCTTTTTTTACACTTTTATCAAAGATGACAAAGATAGGTCGCATCGAAATCTTTTGAACCTTACACTCGTTATTTGTTTAAAGTATCTAACATATATGTGAGGATTAATTTGTTCATTGAAGTCGTTTTGTTATCAGGAAAGGAACTTGTTCTAAGATGATCGTATTGAAAGTTTTTTCACAACTTTGTCCCAAATGACAAAACCATAGACTTATTATTTTTAGGGAAGCATCTAACATACATGTGAGGATCAATTTCTTCGTATTTTTGTTAATATTTTACAAGGAACTTTTTCACAGATGGTCACATGCAGCCAATTTTTGAATTTTCTCACAAGTGATAAAGAGAAATCTACATATAACACGAAACGGTGATGGTACAGAGTGGAGGAGTGTTTGTCATTTCATAAAGTATTGTAGACTTTTTGCATATAACCTGTATCTCCTCGATGAGATCTTTGTTTTGCGATTTAGTAATACTGAAACAATTTTTTATCGCGATTCAATTCAGTAAAACCACAGGTGTCGTGAGCGGTTTTCTAATTTTATTAAGCTTTTATCAGAATCGTAAGTTTCTTAAATATGTCCAAGAATATTACACTTGATTGAAGTAATGTTAAAGCAATGTGTAAATCTACTCTGGAATGTGAGATTAGCGATTTTAATATTAGTCTTTCACACTTCCATTAAAGATAAAAGTTGTGCCTTGATTAGATTTGTATGATCCAAATGTCAAACGAGAACACGTTTAATTTAAACGGTAACTGATATTAGAATAAGTTTTGTTTTGGGGATCATTAAAGACCAACGCAGCTGGGTAGCGGTTAGGTTAGGGTAGTAAAGGTTCACAGGCTTTGTACAGATCTGGAAAAATCATGGAAAAGGGCTTTATCTGGAAAAATATTGGAATCTTGATAATTTGGATTTTTTTCATGGAAATATCATGAAATTTTCAAAAACTGTCATGGAAAGTTGACAAGTATCCTTTGATATGTCTGTAAGTGCCTAAAAATGATCAAACCCATTGAAGTATATTAAAACAAAAATAAAAATCAGCAGCATAATGATGGACAGACGTGTATTGCAGTGCTACAAGCAATTATATTCTTTTCTACAGAGCGCCAAAGAGCCGAGAAACATTATGTAGATCAAATAAAATGTGGATATCTATTTTGACTTTAGTATGTTCAGATTGTAACATGAAAAACTGAGCGATGTCATGGAAAAGTCATGGAAAAACCACGGAATTTTGGTTTCAACAGTTTGTATGAACCCTGGGTTCATTTCAGTATTTAAAGAGGCAGGGAAAGGGTTTTTTATAATGCAGTCGACATAATGCATTAAAAGAAGTGTCTAGGCTAGAGATCCAACCTACAACTTCAAAAGTCAATGTCAAGAGAAATATTTTGTATTCTTCTGTGTTTTGAAGGTCGAACGTGATACTGATGTGTCTGCAAAAGAAGGAAATAAAAAAGGTCAATCTGTAAATATATCACTTTAAGATTGGTATAAAACCTTCGCAATAAGTTCTTCAACTGGCACTGATAGTTGGACGTTGAGATTTTCAATATAGAAAGTTTAAAAATAAAGCCCCTTGATGGAAAACTTTCCCATGTATTTGCATGTCTTTGATGTATGCAGCAGGTTGGTAAATCAATAATCACGCGACATCTGCGCATTTCGGTATTACATAAGGTGAAGGATTTAAAGCTCAGATGAGGTGTTTGGCTTTCTTTAAGAAGGAACATTTAAATCAGTCAACTGACAAGTTTCTTAAAGGCCCGTTGTCGACAATTTCATTTCTCGTTTGTAAGCTTTTCTTGCATTAGTTTATAAGCGGACTAATCAGCCGGTGTTTATGACGAGTTTATTACACTTGAGTCTTCACTCTTCAGTCATTAAATTTTATGCTCGGGACTATGTTTTCTTGCTAAGCAAGTTCCAGAGTACAGGTATTTGTAATTGAATAAAATTTATTTCTGGAATTTATTCTTGTAAATTTTTGCTGAATTTTTTTATGAATTTTTTGTGAGGCAAGAGTGAAGCCTGGACAACTTTATATGGAGTTAAGAAATGATATAATGCTTGCATTTTGGTTTATAATCTTTTAGTGGAATGTGTTTTTTATTTACCAGAGTACACATACTAATTAATCTGCCAGTGACCAATGAATAAAGATAATTTCAGGAGGGCCACTGTCTCAGTTAACAATAATAAAAATGGCTAAAAATGTAGAAAAAAAGTGGTTATACATACAAATATATATGTACGCTATCACCACTTTGCACGAATTTTACTGGTAATGTGACAATAAATGTCATGGAAAATCAAAATCCGGTCATGGAAAAATCAGGGAAACGTCAGGAAATTTATTTCGGAATTTCAGTTGCCACCCTGGATATTTTGTTCACACTTTGGGGAATTTGTCTAGTACTCATAAGTTTTTGTAGTTTTCAGATTATGAAGTGTTCTTGATTGGGGCAAAAGCTGATGAAAATATTATTCAAACCAGTAGAAAATCGGTTGAACTTTGGTATTTTAATGGATTTTATCGTAAACATTACTATCAGGAAAAGAAATTAGCATTCATTTTAACATTTTCTTAGTATTTGCGATGTGGTATTACAGAAAGGTGGAAAAAACTCGCTGGAATAGAGACGATTGAATTGTGTTCGTTTTCTATGTAAAGAAATTACTCATAGATATGTCTGCCAGTTAATGATAATTTTTTATTAAGATTACATGTGTATATTATAAGTGGTTGTTTTTCTCATGAATGAATGGTCAACCACACTCAAAATTGTCAATTAAACACAGTTTTGATAAGATAAAATATGTATATGAGCGACTAGTGTGTGAATGCACTCTGTCACATTATTGTTCTGTAGCTAGAGTGTAGTCAAGTGTCGATAATATCTAAAATGGAAATTTGATAAAAGGAATTTGATGTTACAATGATAGGAATTTGATGTTACAATGGAAAATGTTAGGTTCTATTCTTAAAAGGTATTGGTATTTTAAATATCCGTTGAACAGTCAATGAAAGAAGATCGATATTCTGCTATAGACGTGTAAAAAAATACTGATAATTTTTGTTAAAGATTTCCTTTACCTGTGTACATTTTGTTCAAAAGAAAATATACAACCGTTTGTATACAAGTTATTATGGTGCATGACTGTAATAGATTGAATCATGCTTTAATACCGCTCTATATATCTGGCTAATGGTTGATTAAAATTTGTGAGAATCGGGCGTGAAACTATTTTATTTGATATAGAAATATTAAGCAGATACAACAGTTTCATGCTCAACCCTCTAATTATTTTAAATTTTTATTGGCAGTGGTCATCATAACATGTCATTGTTTTCCAAGTCATGTTTATTAGGCGTAAAAAAAAAATAAGTTTGGTTCAGGTAACCCGACCTACCCTAAAAAAATGCCCCGACCCTAGAACATTTTATTTGGTTTGTCAGATTGATTTTTGGTTTATTTACTTTTATCAATAATGTAATGTGTTGTTGGATAAATAACTGTTTTGTTTTGATAGTATCCACTTATAAAGAATGTTTAGGGATATTACTGATATGTTTTGAATATTTATTCAGTTTTAGAAGCTTTAAGTTGACCATTTACCAAAAAAAAAAAAAAAAAAAATCCCGACCTTCCTACCCTAATTTTTTGGGGCATGTTACCTGAAACAAACATTTTTTTTTTTACACCTTACCACATTTAGTAACACATCAGAATTTAATGTTCCTTCATATATCTTACCACCTTTTATACAAGGAAATGTACCTAATATCTTTTATTAAGTACGATTTTTGGGTTTGGGCGTAGTTAAGACCAGCGATGTGACCGTATGTCATGCGCACAGTTGTTTATACAGACAGTGTGTTTATACTCCATATCAGTCAGTGATAAATCCTTACTATCACTGCCCCATGCTGTTGCATCTATAAGTACCCTAATGGTTTTGACACACCTTGGGATTTTTTGAAAAACTTTGTTTGTGATTGTCTGTGATTTTGACTTAAAATTTGATAATAATTTGGATATTGTGAGGTTAGGAAAAACTTCACTCAATATTTTTATATTTTATATATTTCTATGACACTTGCAGAAATAACTAAACCATTATTTAGGATTTTTTTTTCACTTTTTCAAAGTCATGCGATTATTGATGAGAACTTGTGCTGATGTAAAAGATATTTTACTTTCAGTTGAAAATGTCTAGTGTAGAGTTAATGCAGATCTGTTATCATATAATGTTGTTGTTTTTTTTGCTCATTCAAATACATATATTGGACATCAGATAGGATAAATGCCTGACTGCCTCAGAAATCTAGCAGGTTGTAGTCTAATTCTTTATCACCTAAATTTGGAAATCAAAACAATAGTCTTAATAAAGTTGTATTGACACGCAACCTGAGCAATGCATAAACCAATAGTCTGCTTATTGTTGAAGAAAAGTTCAGCGATTTCTGAAAATAAAACTATTTATCAAGATTTTTCTTAATATGTACCAAGCGCTATTCCTTTTGTATTATGAAAGATAATTTCAAAGATGGAGTATAACCCCATCCTTAACTTTGTGTAAATGTCAAACCAATATCTTACAAATCCTGTGTGTTTGTAAATTGTGATAAGTCCTGCTGAATTCACCTATTCATTAGCCTGGTAGCCTACCTACCCACTGAATTCACCTATTCATCAGCCTGATTTCCTACCTACCCACTGGTGTAAAACACACACCGTAAGTAATTCAAGGGATGTTTGAATTCCCAGACACAGACATCTTGCTGTGAGTCAAAGTCTCTGACTGTTGATCAGTTGCCCCTTTCCACTGTAGGCCCAAACCATAGTATGCTCAAGCCTTAATGGGGTCATATTCTTTCAGGTGAGAAAGCAACCCATCTAGCTTATAGAAGATCACTGGTTCTACCCAGGTGCCTGCATGTTTGTTTGTCTTTCTCCACCATGAAAAGCTGGAAATTGCCACATTATAACTGGCTGATGAGTGTGACATTAAATTCAATAAACAGTAGGCGAAGAGGGTCAGATAGAACTGGGAGTGCAACTTCTTAAAAAAGACAATGGATTTCAAAGTGCTTATTAATATTGGTAGTAGTAACTCGGTGAAACGTTGCAGGCTGGTTTGCTATTGATGTAACATATTCTGCAGTGTACATGTTTATTGTAGTCATAACCTTATTGAGCTATAGTTATTGGTATGTTTGTATTATTAGTTAATAAATTTAAAAAAAAACAATTCGGAATTTTTGGTAGATGTCTCATGATCACATTACTCAAGCTGAACAGTTGCCTATTGTTAACATTGAAGGGTAATTTACATTTGTGAGCCAATTTAAACATAACTACGTTAAGTCTTTAAAAATTCCTACTTTTCTGACGAGAAATATATACTTTTTCCTACTTTTTTCCTATTTTTTTGAAAAGAAAGCTTTTTTCCCTACTTTTTCACTGAGGGTGAATTGACAGCCAGTTTCATTTCATCGTGCCTCTGAAAGTTGCAATTCTGCTGCTCTGGTTTGCATCTAGCCATTGAGTAATTAAATGGTAATTAAATGAAATAATATTCTCTTTTATTGCTGTTCAATTTGAATTGCGATGTTATGAGGTTAATTTTTATTTACACTTACATGTTTTGTGAATAATTTTGGGCCAAGTGTGAGGTTAGTGTGCACTTCAACCGGTTTAAACCCCCAATGCTTTGTATTGACCGTTCCAAGGCGGTAACGCCAGTTTTATTTATGTGTGTTTTGTGTTTGTTATGTGTTTTTGTGATGTCCTGTGTATTGTTTTTGGCAATTGGTCACTCGGGACCTCGGGCTGCTAATAAGGGTTCTCTCCTGCGGTTGCACTGGAGTTTCGCTTTGTTTATATTTAATTGTAATTGGCAATAGTTGTGCTTGTCGGAGCTATGTTTACCCCTTGTTTCTAACTTTTCTCAAAGGGTGTCAATTGTTGCTCCATTGTTTTGTAATCAACACTTCTAGTTGCCTACAAATTAAACTAAAATCTTATTTGCATTTAAGCAAATCTTGACAGTTAATACAGGAGCTATTTATTGAAGCAATTTTATTGATAAGTAATATCGTTTTGACCTGAAAATCCCCATCAAAATATATTTATATCTAAGAAGCTAAGGAATGTATTTGCAGTTTAAATATCTAACTCGGACACTTGGTTATTGGAAAAGTAACTACAAACTGTAACATCTCATGAACTTCGCGTTTTAAGCATCAACATTGCGTATGAAAAAAAGGAAGTATGGGTTTTGTATTTTGTTTTGAATGTTTGTGCTTCAAGATAAATGCACTTTTCTGTATCCAATTAACTGTTTAGAATTAATTTTTTCCACTAAAGCAAAGGTTTTAAAACCCTTTTAATATTTTCTGTTCTCAGGAAGAAAAGCATTTGGGATTCAACCATATTTATCCCATCCCAAATTTTTATAACATTTTTTAAAACACATTGACCAACTTTTTGCTAAGAATGTGAATGTTTTTATTATTTACAATGTGTTCCGCTGGAACTTGTTCCACACTATTAACACGACTCGACTCTTCCGTATGTTTTGTAAGGCATAAAAATGTCTCATAAATTCTGGCCGCAATTTTCAAGTCTACAATGATGTGTTGATATAGTGGTAAATAACCATTAGTGCATACAATTTTGAAGGTGCAGCATTAATAATATGACTAAAAAAATGTATTCTGAGTTGGTTTGAACCAACCCTTGCATTTCATAGTGCGTAGTAAAACCACAAATATTCAGAATGTCTGCTTTGAAAAAATATTTAATTATATCCAACATTCCATATCAGGACATTCAATGCTGACAATTCATAGTTAACAGCCTTATTCATGTGTTATGTATGTATAAGACTTATGAAAGAAGCTAAAAACCACTACAAAAAATCAATGCTTCAATGCACTATGCATAACTTAAAGATTTGCACCCTACATCATAAATATAAAATGTTGTTAGGTTTTCTAATGCATGCACATTTGCTGATATATGACAACCTGCTATTATTCATAATGACAAAAGAGTGTGTGTTGTGTCACCAATTTAGTGCATTTTAGCCTTGAAAAATGATTAATTTGACATAAGACTACACCCTATCATTTTGTGTCAAGAACATAATGCACCCTAGTGTATAAATTTATTGGCAAAGAAGAGCAAATGAAGCAAATTCACATTACAGTCGCTTTAAATGTTTTTAAAGAAGTCATGTAGTTTAACTAAAATTTGCTGGGGGAGATGTCAACATTGAAGTCTTTAATAGGCAAATTAGGTTTAATTGTAATTTAGGGTTGGCAAATCTGTATAAAAAATGTAGGAACATTTTTTACTAATTTATGTTAGGTTCCCACTATCACGATTCGTGCCACGATTTACATCGTGGTCTTAATCGTGGATCAATCATGGTGATCCTATCAGATCTTATCAGATCTTGAGGTCAGTCGTGGCAAACATGTTAATCGTAGAACAATTTTAAACTGTTAAAAATTCTGTACTATTAACGCAATCAACTGCGATCAATTGTCCATCGGGAACATTGTATCAGATCTTATTGCAGCGTAACAAAGTGCAACAAAGCGTATCTAATCGTGCATCAAAGTCGTGGTGATCAGGATCGGTCGTAGACAAGAAAAAATACCATGCTCTGTCAAGATGTGTTGCAATCTCAAGAAACAATGAAGTCAAAAGTCATTCGAGCTGTATTTATGTAATTCGGGTCTAGTCGTAGCCCAAATCGTGATCTCCATCGATCGTGATCGTGAAAGACATCGCGACCACCATCATATCCTATCGTAACGGAGAGCATGGATTTGTGTTAAGCGCATCGGACCTTATCTATACGTACTAGAACATCCTAATTCGGGGAACCCTACGTGATGATCATGTCAGATCGAGACCTGATCGTGGACAAGATTGAAACAATCCCAACGGAACGTATGTAATCGTATCTAAACTGGAGATCAGATCTTGACAGATCGTGACACCTGTAATAGACAAATCATGACCAGATCGCAACAGAGCTCAAAACGTCGTATCAAAGTGTATGGACTCGCATCACATCGTATCCACACCAGAAATCTAAGAGTAATACCATGATCAGCTGCGACTGGCCAATAATGGCGCTCGTGACGGATCGCACCATATGGGGAACTTAGCATAACCGTTTGTGAATAAATCTGTAAATTTTCACTGCGAAAATGTTTTTGCAACCAAATTTCATGTTCAGGGTAACTTGATTTCGTATTAGGAATGTATTCAATTGCACACGCACAATCGTTTTAATTGAGGAAATAGATAAAACACTAGGCGTAAGGAGCAAAAATATCTCATTACTGTGTTTGAATCTTAGAAGTAAAAGGTTATCATTACACTTCAAAACGTAATTTATTTGTGAATGTATCTTTACATTCTGAGATGTTACTTTAAAGGATCGTATTTACATTGTATGTCATCACTTAGGTCCTGCAACCTACTATAATGTTTATTCTATGTTTTCGCACACCCTCAAAATCAATCAACCGAAATAATAATTTGTTTGTCTCTTTGTTTTCAGGCACTTTCAGAAAAGGAATTAAATTGTGATCTATGTTTTCGGACAGATACTAATTTACAATTAACACCCATAATCATCAAACGTTTCTTAGGTAACAACAGTGGTTTTCACATACTTCTATTTCGCTTTTGTTCATCAATTTAATCTTGCAAAGTATTTGCTGCACCACACATGCTAATTAGAAGGTTGTGTAATAGCTTCAATATACAGGAACGTGTCATAAATTAAGCAATATAACAATTATGTTAGTTTTCCTTCAAAATTTAGTAAAGTGAGTATTTCCATCATTAAGTTGGGAATAGTAACATATATGGAGTGCTATTTGATTATCTGACTAGAAATCTATTTCTGAAATGTGTTGACCATTGTAGAAATGAGGGGCGTCGTGAGAAAACCGGTCTTAATGCATGTGCGTAAAGTGTCTTCCCGGATTAGCCTGTGCAGTCCGCACAGGCTAATCCGGGACGGCACTTTCCGCTTTGATGGTATTTTCTGTTTCAAGGAAGTCTCTTCTAACCATAAATCCACTTTAGGCGGAAAGTGCCGTCCTGGATCAGCCTGTGCGGGCTGCACAGGCTGATCCGGGACGACACTCCACGCACATGCTTTAAGTCCGGTTTTCCCATGATGCGCCTCAAATATTTAATGTGGGGGAAGTTTAGGTACACTATTCTGGGAATTACAACATTTTGCAGCTGACTACTCCAGGAAGGTCATATGTTAAATAAGAAATCCCTTGCCTTATAAGACCCCTCAGAAACTTTAAATGTACCATTATTGATAACAGATGGGTCTGTTGAACAAGTACCGAAAAAAACTTTAAAATCAAGTGGTGTACAGGTGGGTTTTTTATGCCCCCCTTTGAAGATGGGTGGGGAATATTGGTATGCAAATGTTGGTCGGTTGGTGGTCATATTCATTTTGACTCTCTGCTCTAACAGTTTTAATGTGATGTTCACCAAACTTGATGAAAATATTTGTGGCCATAATATCTCAGCCTAGTTCGTTAACGCTCTCTAGGTCCAACAATTTCATAATTATGATCTTCACCAAATTTGATATAGCTCTGGACCAAGAACGGGCATAACTGTTTGACAAACAGCTCTTGTTAACACTATTACAGGACACCAAACGGGCGCGCCAAAGGTTGAATCCGGGAAAAAAAATCAAACATCGTTTTTCCAACATTCAAATGTAATCTTCAAGTAAAGTATCCCATTGTCAATACAATGATGTACATTAAACCATAATTTTGATTGTTTTGACATTAAAATGATTAAAATGTTATATATTGGCAGTTCTCAAAATAAATTTCAGCCAAATGGAGGCACGTGCGTTTGTGCGTATGCCTGGGCAAGCACCTGCCAAATGCCAGTTCATTAAAGAAAACCTAGAAACCTCAACCTTTGTTTGCTTGAGCTGGTCAGTTTGCAGTTATGGTCATTTTGACATTGAAACTGTCATTCTCGTTTAAACTCTATTAAAAGATATCACATTGAAACGGCGGTATCAGCTGTTAAGATTTTTGCCCCAAGGACAGGTATGGTGAAAACTGTATGATTTATTTATTTATTAATGTATATTCTTGTAAAGTAATTAAAAGTCAATAAATGAAAATCAGAACTAAGTATATATGCTAACTGGTTAGCAGTTTAATGTTACCTGTTATATAATTTATATTCGAATTTTTCATGTTCAGAGTGACCCCATGCGCTTGAATGCATTAGTGACAAGTGGGAACCAATTAGGCTTGGGCCATAATAATATCACCACTTATTAAATAAACTCGGAGACGGTAATTTGGTTTGTAGTATATCTGAATTATTCCTTGGTCAGTTGTTTTCAAGTTGCATGCATTAATGACAACTGGTAATCAATTAGGCTTGAGCCATAAAAATATCACCACTATGAGCCATAAAAATATCACCACTAATAAATAAACTAAGAGAAGGTAACTTGGTTTGTCGTATATCTTAATTATTCCTTGGCCAGTTTGCCTGTGTACTGAACTGGACAATGCTTGTGGTTCTCCAATGCAGTTTGTGTGAATGATAATGTGCAGAAATACTTGAGCACATCTGTTTGAAGATGTGTTGAATTTGTTTCTCAGACAAAACTGTTTATAAATGTGCGAACTTCTTGCACTGTCCTTTTCTCGGGATAATTGGGGTCATGATTGTGAATCATTTAAAATTTGAAAATATAAAAATTGGTCGTTGCTTCTTTCATTTGATATCTATTTAACCAAATAAAGTGGGTCAAGGGGTATTTTTTCTGTAAAAAAAGTTTACGTCTGTATATTAGGATCATGTTTAAATTTCGTACGACATCCTTTAAATATGACAAATTGGGTCGGAATTTAAGGAGTAGATAAGCGGGGGATTAGGCTAAAAGATATTGAATAGCGTGAATGGATAGGAACAGCGAGTGTTAGCCTCAGATCCTCGGAGACTGTAGCCATCCTAGTGGTCATTGATGGTGCAGGCAGCTGTGCTGTGTTTTCGCAATTAAAAGTGGTCTCCCATTCATGACCAATATTTTTGGGTGACTTGAAAGACCGATGTACAGAATGCAACGTGTTTTGTTGGACACATTCGCTCTTTGGATATATTTGTGCTGTGTTTGCTGAATAAAGAGGGGTTCCTCTATTAATGACCCACGCTTTTTGGTGAATTGATTCACCATGTACAGAATGCGGTAATACCATTGTGTTTTTGTGTACTTATTGAAGAGCTTTGCTGGACACATTTGGACACAGTTGTGTGATAATTACTGAATTAAGATGGTTTTCCATTCATGACCTATGTTTGATCTAAGGTTTTGATGATTGTAGGCCCTTTGCATAGAAAGGTTGTAATATTATTGTATTTGCATTCTTTGAAATGCTCTGCTTTGACACTTTCGGACGCAGTTGTGATGTTTCTAGATGCTTGAACTGTAATACTATTGTGTTTGAATAATTCTGAAGTGCTGTGCTATAACAGTTTTGGACACCCTGGTGATACATTTTTCTGACGAGTTGACCTGTTTTTGGCAAATTAAAGAACCAGTAATGCTTAGAAGTATTTAATTTTTAAATTCTGAAGGAGAGGGATTTAGAACAGCTGCTGTGGATTTAGAACTGTTAAAATTGTTTTTTTCTTGAGCTGTGTTACAAGGAATAAAATTTGGCATTTTTTGATACATACGGGCAGATGTGTGATGGATATTTTGGTAAATCATTTGATATGATCATTGTTTTATATGTGCGTTTGGGATATTTAATAATTTGTAAAAGCAGTTGACAATTAACTGTTGTGTTCTTCCTGAATATTTGTGTTTGTCGCAAGTTTTGTTTGGTGGCATTGTTAATTGAAAATCAGATGGAACGGTGCATTCATAACTGATGATATTGTGCAGTAACGAGTAATTATGTGTTCTGGGAGTATACCGACTATAGTTGTTGGATATTTAAATTATTTCAATTAGATCTTATGGAAATAGTTAGAAGTGTGTGTATGTGCTTGGAGTAACTCGTCAGAGTGCTGATAATTGAGATCTTAGATTCCTGCAATAGGGAACAAAAAAATTGCTGTATATATAAAATTATGTAATCTTTTAGCATATAAATAGTGAAGTCCATAGAAGTTAAAATACATTTTATATTTGTGCCTTCAGTAAATCTATGAGCGGCTCCTACTCAATGAAGGGGACACAGCCGGCCGGAGTAGTGGTCAAAAAGGGGTCGCTAGCAACCAATGGGAACGGTCTGCCACATCTGACCTACCCCGCGGATCCTCCAGACGACGAAAACATGAACGAAATCATCGACGAAAATGTGGAGCTGACAATCCAGCTTCCGGATGGAACCGTCAAACAGCAGTCCGAGGATTCTAAGTAAGTTTCTGGTCCAGTATTTTTCTTATTTCCTAAGGAAATTCTTAACTTGGTGTACTAAAGTGAAAATTGCAGATCAAATATGCTGTGTAGAATGCAATGACTCCAGTTTACAAATGGACCGAGGACTCTTATTAAGCTTCCGGAGGAAAATCTTGTTGTCGTAAAGTGAAAACGTCAGATCAAAATATTCTGCGTAATCTGCAATGACTTCAATTTACAAATGGACCGAGGATTCTTAGTAAGCTACTGGGCCAGTATTCATAAAACTTACATCTTAACTTGTACTCACTTGAAAATTTCAGATTAAATATTCCGTGTAAAATGCTATGACTTCAATTCACAAAGGGATAAAGTACGAAACATTTGAGCAATATTTACTAGTTTAAAACAATCACTAAATGTTGGGTATACCACTGTGCCATATGGTATTAATGCTTGTCTGAAAACTATTGAAAGTTTTGTCCCTTTTATTCTTGTTTCTAAATACCTACAATCTCAGTTTGTTGTAAATTAGTAGTGTATTCTGTTACGAGTTGTATAGCAAATGTTCAGTGGGTGGGAATAGGTATTCCATTGGGTTAGATTTCATAGCCAATATTAACAATAGTTATGTCCCTTGTTTAAATACAATTCAAATCCGTTCAGTTGGCTTACCATGTAAGCGTACATTAGGTTCACAAGGTGTAAAAGGTATTCCACTATGTAAGATATCTTAGCTGAGATTAACAAGAGTTCTGTCCCTTGTTTAAATAGAATTAAAATCCTTTCAGTCCGCTTACGAACACTTTTATCTGGGTGACGAAAGTGGTCTGATACCGTGATAAGTAATAGTGATGAATGCGAGCCGTATTTCAAATACACTTTGGATAAGTAAATATTTGAACTCTACAGCATTTAATAATCGGGTGTAGGGTTTTAAACATGTAGTCTGTTTCAAGATTATACAAACATACCGCATGATGAACTTTGGTGTTCGCTTAAACAGTATTTTGGCTGTTTCAAAATATAACTAAAACAACTGACCGAATAAGTGATTTAACGTGTAAACAGTTTAAAAATGAGGCTGTTTTAAAGTAAAACTGAAAAAAAAAAATACCTGGCAAAAAAGTGTCATTTAATGCATAATCAGTATAAACAGTAGGCTGTTTCAAAATATAAAACTTAAACATTCTGATGTGATTGTGTGATTTAATGCATAATGCATGATTAAAAGGAAGAATGTTTCAAATTAAAAACTGAAAAATAAGCACAATCAGTTTAATAAATAAAAAAAATTATCAAGAATTTTACAAACCTGTAGAATGTCAATTTAAATGTGTAATTTAATGCATAATCAGTTTAAAAAGTAGGCTGTTTCAAAATAATGCTTCTGACATGATTGTATGATTTAATGCCTAGTCAGTTGAATATATATATATCAATTGTCAAGAATTTTATGAACCTGATACTCAATTTAAATGATTGAAATTCTTAAGCATAAACCAAAACTTTTTCAAAGTAAAACTAAAAAATTCTGATGAGATTATGTGATTAAATGTATAATCAGTTCAAAAGGAAGAATGTTTGAAATTAAAACTGAAAAATTCTGATGAGATTATGTGATTAAATGTATAATCAGTTCAAAAGGAAGAATGTTTGAAATTAAAACTGAAAAATACTGACAGAATTGTGTGATTCCTAGCATACTCAGTTTAATAAATAAACATAAATTTACAATAATTTAACAAAACTGTAGATTCTCAATTTAAATTATTGAAATTCTTGAGCGTAAACCGTGACGCCTGACACTTGTCCTCTAGGATGATTCTGTTTTGTAAATTCATTGAATTTCAATGTTTTGTTTTTGTTAGGCTAATTATCAAAATATCTGTTTAAGCCTTCTGCTTGGTTAGTCATGACTCAATATGGCCAAACAGGCAGTATTTGATAAGATATTTTACCTCGTTCCACTTAGCCGAGCAGATTAAAGAAATAATATCTTCTGTAATAGTGTGTTTTTCCTAAAATTTGATACACCTTTTGAATAAAGTGTTGAATACCTAGCGGGCGTGGTTTGCTGAAATTCTAGCTACCTTTTAAAATTATTTTGACCTGAGGATAATGCAGTTTTTGCCCCAGTGCCTATGAATTATTTACTTTCAGTACAGGGGGTGGGGTGTTGGGGTTGGAGGGGATGGTTTATTGATTTATACATTTCGGCCAGCTAGCTCAGTTGGTAGAGCGCTGGACTGTCAATCCGGGGATCGTGAGTTCGAGCCCCAGCCCTGCCACATAACTTGCTTTGGGATTTGTCATGAAATTATTTCTATGGCCATTCTCCCCTCTACCTCTGATTCAAGTAGGGCAGTTGTCAGTTACTGGCATAAGTATGTGCACTTAGTACTGGTAAGCTGCTTAGTTCAGCTAAGCTTGCCCAGAAAAAGTGTGTGTAGGTAAACTGACCGCCGTGATATGTCTGAAATACTGTTAAAAGCAGCGAAAAATACAAGCAAACAAACTTTTCTGACTTTTTTAAAAGCTATTTCAGTTTTAATTGATCATACCGACTAAAATTTATGGGGTTTACTTCATTGTTGGAAGCAGTAATAAGGATAATACGATAATAATAAAAATAATAATAACATTGTCATTATGACATAATGACTTGCATCATTATTGAACACTGATGATAATCCTGAAGACACTCATGCCAGCTGTTAGGTATGCCTGTAAACTAGACACTCATGCCAGCTGTTAGGTATGCCTGTAAACTAGACAATCATGCCAGCTGTTAGGTATGCCTGTAAACTAGACACTCATGCCAGCTGTTAGGTATGCCTGTAAACTAGACAATCATGCCAGCTGTTAGGTATGCCTGTAAACTAGACAATCATGCCAGTTGTTAGGTATGCCTGTAAACTAGACACTCATGCCAGCTGTTAGGTATGCCTGTAAACTAGACACTCATGCCAGCTGTTAGGTATGCCTGTAAACTAGACACTCATGCCAGCTGTTAGGTATGCCTGTAAACTAGACACTCATGCCAGCTGTTAGGTATGCCTGTAAACTAGACACACATGCCAGCTGTTAGGTATGCCTGTAAACTAGACACACATGCCAGCTGTTATGTATGCCTGTAAACTAGACACTCATGCCAGCTGTTAGGTATGCCTGTAAACTAGACACTCATGCCAGCTGTTAGGTATGCCTGTAAACTAGACACTCATGCCAGCTGTTAGGTATGCCTGTAAACTAGACACTCATGCCAGCTGTTATGTATGCCTGTAAACTAGACAATCATGCCAGCTGTTAGGTATGCCTGTAAACTAGACACTCATGCCAGCTGTTAGGTATGCCTGTAAAATAGACACTCATGCCAGCTGTTAGGTATGCCTGTAAACTAGACACTCATGCCAGCTGTTAGGTTTGCCTGTAAACTAGACACTCTTGCTAGCTGTTAGGTATGCCTGTAAACTAGACACTCATGCCAGCTGTTAGGTATGCCTGTAAACTAGACAATCATGCCAGCTGTTAGGTATGCCTGTAAACTAGACAATCATGCCAGCTGTTAGGTATGCCTGTAAACTAGTGCAAACTTTGTAGTCCCTGATATTCAATTCTCCTGGTAATGTTTCATCTCACCAGCATCTAAAGAAAGAAGTAAAAGCATACACAATGAAAGCATGTCCCACACTGGGTGTTCTCCCCCCACCCACCCACCCTTCCAAACAAGAAAACATCCGCTGTCATCTCCTGTTACTGATAAAGCATTACATGGGGCCATACAAAAGTAGCCGTTGGTGTTTAATGCGGCCATTTTTTCACCGCTTTGGGAATGAGTCCGGTACCCATGTAATTGGGAATAATGTGTCGTGAAATCTTGTAATTGGGAAATATATATAAGAAAGTAATTAACTAACTTATTTAATTAATTACTGTACTTAAACTAGTGTTTTATATTAGTTAAACTTTGAATGGTGTTTATCTATAACCATACAAATAATTACATGATTGACAAATTAAATTCAATTTATTTTATAAATTAGTATTTTGTTCGTTAAGATTTGGGAATTTATTCTTTCCAATTGGGAGAAATAAACCATATGTGGCATTTGGAATGGGTCCTTTCACCCGACCCTGTTTAATAATGAAAAAAAAATCACTGTTACGTGAAATTTTGCGTCTGTTTTTGATTAGGCATAAATAACAAGGGGCCTTGCAGAAAAAAGTCGCCAAAATAGTTGTTGGTGTTAAATGTTATTTTGGGTGTGTTTCTGATTAAGCAATAAAAGGAGCTGGCTAAAAAAGTCGCAAAAATAGTTGTTAGTGTTGAATGCGATATTTTGGGTGTGTTCCTGATTAACTCAACAAGGGGCCTTACAAAAATAAGTTGTAAAATTAGTTGTAAGTGTTTATTAGATATTGTGGGTTTGTGTATACAAAACCATATTGATTATATATTGCACTTTCCTTTAACAAGCCTTTGAAGTATGAGGCGTGTCGTGGGAAACCCGGGCTTAATGCATGTGCGTAATGTGTTGTCCCGGATTAGCCTGTGCAGTCCGCACAAGCTGATCTGTGACGAGACTTTCAGCCTACAGTGGATTTATGTTTAGAAGAGACTTCCTTGAAACAGAAAATACTATAAAAGCGAAAAGTGTCATCCTGGATTAGCCTGTGCGGACTGCACAGGCACTTTATGCACATGCATTAAGCCTGGCTTTCCCACGACACGTGTCATATATACTGTCAATTCATGTGATTTCAACAACAGGGACAAATTTTACAAAAGGTATCTTTTGAAATGTTTAGGTCACTCGTTAAGCCGTGAAACAATGTTCTGACACAGTGTATTCTGTTTGCGAGCCTAAATGCATCTATACAGAGCGTAATTACATGAGATAATACAGTTAGAACAAACTTAGTTCATCGTTTAAGACCATTATTTTAAGTTTTAGTTCAAATGTGAAATGCATGACAGGCAAATACCTTGGCATTCCAGCATTGCAAAACAAATCTTGCAATGACTTAAAACAAAAACTAAGATTTAATTCTGCACAAGATTGCGTAGTCAGTTGGTGTATGTAGTGAAATTAATTGGATGTGAAAACGGGACTTATTGATGTGGTGCATTTTTGCGAAGTCTGAAATACTTCATGTTAATAATTGTGTGCAAAATTAATTGCACTTGTTTCGCGTGTTGATTGCATTCGTACATTTAGATTTAAATATGTTGTGGTGCATAAAAATGAGTTTTTATTTACCGCTCTTTAGTTTAACACACAACTGAGTGGAGAATTTGTATGTCTGTTGTCATCTCAAGAAAATGTTTTCAGTGTTTCATTTTGTTTTAAAGTTTTTGGTATTTGATCAGACTGTCCGGTTATTTAAAAAATCTGCTTTTGTGCCCAGGATTATAATATTTGTTGCCACATATTATATTCCAATAACTCTGCATATATGATCAGGATTCTGACTACAATAGTTTTTCAAACTTTGTCTCAACATCAAATATTAACCAATTAAATCATTTTTTTTTTTTTTTTATATAAGCTTCAGTTTTAATTGGTATATTAAAAACTAAGACTTAGATAAAGGTTTAGGTATTTTCTTGGTCATAAGGTCAGTGCTTTTGGAGTTCTTATTTGATGGTGTATTGTCACCTTTAACTGGGTCAGAACACGGACATTTCTGGATCGAGGCCTACATTTACCAACCATTCTTGGACTTAAAGGGACCTGTTCACAGATTGACAAGTTGACAATTTTTCAACTTTTTGTCACAGATCCCAAAATTAAAAGAACAGTGTACCCGGTATACAAGGGAGCAAAATAACACTACGGACCTAGAAATATACTGTAAAAACTGTTTCGTTTATGAGTAATAATCAGTTGAAATTGATTAAATTATCAGGCGTTTGTAATGCTAAACGATGGAATAATTTGGAGAGTTTCTGTTCTTTTTGTTGAAACTGTTGACATCATGTGGAACAGTTACATAAAGTAACTAATGCAAGGTGAAATATAGAAGTCGAAATGGCTGAGTGGTTACGGCGCTAGCCTTTTAATCCGGAAGTCCCGGGTTCGAACCCCGCTGGAACCAAATTTTTTATTTTTTATTTTTTTTCTAAATACTTTTCGTCATTATATGTGAGCTTTTTAGTTCCTATGCTTAAATCTGTCAAGTTAAGACAGTTAATGGCATACTTAAAAAAAAGGCGAAAATCTGTGAACAAGTCCCTTTACGACTTAAGATTAACGAATAGTCTTGAAACTGTTCTATTCTAAGAAAGCTGTAAATTTGAATCTTACTTGGTTAATTACAAATGCAATTTAAGCATTCTTTATTAACTAGAATGATTTATTAATGACATAGGTGACATGGGAATATTTGTGAACGCATGCATATTTTTTCTTGAGTCTAATAATGGTTTGGTAAATACGGGCTGGACGAAACATGGTCCACCAGTGGTTGTTTTCTTGATGATAACTCGGTCAGGCGTTTAGC
This sequence comes from Congeria kusceri, assembly GCA_027627225.1. NCBI lineage: Eukaryota > Metazoa > Mollusca > Bivalvia > Myida > Dreissenidae > Congeria > Congeria kusceri. The sequence continues at coordinate 12,715,035 of CM051038.1, forward strand.
AAGTTAAAATAGCTCAGATAAAATCCTAAACCAAATGTGATTACAGATGAGGGGCACATTTGAGATTTAATATAACATGGTACTCTGCATTAATGCACATTATGTAGTATGATAGTTGTTATGCATCGAAGAGTTTGAAATAACTTTTCTCAAATGTCGCTACAGCTTAAAACAAGATGGTGCATTAAACAAGACCACAATGTAAAGTTGTGCACCAAATAAAGTTATCAATTCTGTACGACAGAAATATTAACAACAATTACACAGCTGTTAACGATATTATTTTTAAGCTTAATATTCCTTTTAAATCATAAGATTAATATTATGTTATGTTACATGTGGTTTCAATAATATTATAATGAAAACAAGTAAAAATAAACAACGTCATTTCCCATTGGTGCTGATAGTTTGCTGAATTTAAAGCAGTTGTAAAGATATTCAGTGTTTATACAATGTTTTCGAAAAGTCATTAGTCAAGCTTGGTTGTTTAAAAGTATATCTTGAAACAGACTATGGGCAGTTTGGGCTGTCTGCCTTATTGCATGCCATTGAACGTAATTACATGTCGGGCGGCTATGATTAGAGAGTGTGTTAGTTCAAACGTAATTACGTGTTGCGGCTATGATTAGAGAGTGTGTTAGTTCAAACGTAATTACGTGTCGCGGCTATGATTAGAGAGTGTGTTAGTTCAAACGTAATTACGTGTCGCGGCTATGATTAGAGAGTGTGTTAGTTCAAACGTAATTACGTGTCGCGGCTATGATTAGAGAGTGTGTTAGTTCAAACGTAATTACGTGTCGCGGCTATGATTAGAGAGTGTGTTAGTTCAAACGTAATTACGTGTCGCGGCTATGATTAGAGAGTGTGTTAGTTCAAACGTAATTACGTGTCGCGGCTATGATTAGAGAGTGTGTTAGTTCAAACGTAATTACGTGTCGCGGCTATGATTAGAGAGTGTGTTAGTTCAAACGTAATTACGTGTCGCGGCTATGATTAGAGAGTGTGTTAGTTCAAACGTAATTACGTGTCGCGGCTATGATTAGAGAGTGTGTTAGTTCAAACGTAATTACGTGTCGCGGCTATGATTAGAGAGTGTGTTAGTTCAAACGTAATTACGTGTCGCGGCTATGATTAGAGAGTGTGTTAGTTCAAACGTAATTACGTGTCGCGGCTATGATTAGAGAGTGTGTTAGTTCAAACGTAATTACGTGTCGCGGCTATGATTAGAGAGTGTGTTAGTTCAAACGTAATTACGTGTCGCGGCTATGATTAGAGAGTGTGTTAGTTCAAACGTAATTACGTGTCGCGGCTATGATTAGAGAGTGTGTTAGTTCAAACGTAATTACGTGTCGCGGCTATGATTAGAGAGTGTGTTAGTTCAAACGTAATTACGTGTCGCGGCTATGATTAGAGAGTGTGTTAGTTCAAACGTAATTACATGTCGGGCGGCTATGATTAGAGAGTGTGTTAGTTCAAACGTAATTACGTGTCGCGGCTATGATTAGAGAGTGTGTTAGTTCAAACGTAATTACGTGTCGCGGCTATGATTAGAGAGTGTGTTAGTTCAAACGTAATTACGTGTCGCGGCTATGATTAGAGAGTGTGTTAGTTCAAACGTAATTACGTGTCGCGGCTATGATTAGAGAGTGTGTTAGTTCAAACGTAATTGAAATTCACACACTTAAATGTCAGTTGTATAGGACTGACTGACGGAATGGAGTAAAACTTTGTAGTTTAAACAGAGGGAACCTCATTGATACATCTGTAGCATAGTTGGGTTCACCCATGCGCGAATAAATAACATAGTGGAGACATATACAGATCTGCTAAAGTCTTGTGTAAAACAGTCACATCAGGCAGCAGAAATAAGATTATGTTGTGACAATTTTTAAATTTTACTGCGTTTATTATGCTGATGAGTATAGCGGTGTGTTAGTCGTACAAACGAAGATATGTTTTCAAAGAAAAAGAATCTTGTGGCTTCTAAGAATGAGCAAAAGGAATGTCGCCCGACAGAGGGTAAAGAAAAGATGGATAAAGTGGAAATAAACTGTGGCAATTCTGTTGTGTCGGAAATTTTAAGTGCCTCAAACAAAATTGAAGATTATCACAGCAGGAATGGCACCCTCGTCATAAATCATGGCGAAGAGTTACGGAGATCGCAAAGGGTAATTATGTCATTTATTATACATCCCTTTTTTCCACATTTTCTTTTCAGTATTCCCATGATGGATTTGCTGATAAAAATAGCGAGTTCCAACAAACTGAATCCAGCGTCGCACACATTGGTGGTTCTAACGGGGGAAAAGTGGAGGCAAATTGACTTCAAAGCTAATAAGACTATTGGTCTGTTAGCAGACGAGGACCGATCAGTTTCAGTCCAGGTGGTCAAAAAGCAAAAAGAAGAGAAGGTGAAAGTGAAAACTGCCAATCAGCCATTTGAGGTAACATATAATGAATGTAATAATGACATCATTGGTTCTTCATGATGTTACACCCAGATAATGACACAACAGTGTTGACATCATTGGTTTTTTGATGATGATGTCACTTCCAAATTATGGCATCAAGGCTTTTCATGAGACTCATCCCAAATTAACATATTTATTCTGAACGTAGTTATGACATCATTTGTTTTGATGATGTCACTCCGAAGTTATGACATCACTGGCTTTTCACGACATTCATCTCTATTCTGAGTGCAGTTATGACATCATTGTTGTTTTTTTTTATTAAGCTTTTGATAAATTCCATCCCTAATTAACATATGCTGAATGCAGTTATGATATTGGTATTTGATGATGTCACTCCCAAATTATGACATCACACGCTTTTCATGACATCAATCTCTGTTTATGACATCTTTGACTTTTGATATTACTCCGCATTTATGACATCAATTGCTTTGATGATGTCACTTCATTGTAATCATTATTTCATGATTATACTGTTATTGAGTGTTTGTAATGCTGATTCTAATTGTTATTAATTAAAATTACATTATTGATATTTAATTGTGTAATCTCTCAATACGGTATCATTGAATTTATATTGTCCCGAAAATGACAATTAGTTTCTGCCTGTAATTTCTTTTTTAAATATACACAATTCAATGCCTTAAAAACTTGCTTGCAATATAGTTGATGTGTTTATTATTAACTTACCAGCAATGTCTAATTTCTTGGAAAAAAGCTGCATAAATATATGGATATTAGTATCTGATTTTCCCCCAAAAAAAATTCTTAGATATTTCTTTTAGATATTGTGGTTTCACGCATTATTGCATATTAATTCAAAGTGTCATTTTAGGATGTTGATGTCATCTTTTGGTTATCGACTAAATTTTGTGGCTTTTAAAGGGACTTGAAGTTGTTTACAGATTTTTGTAATTTTGAAAATGTCATTTAATGTATTAACTGCATAAACTAATGCAATTGGACTAGTCAAAAACAAATATAACTGAAAATGTATGAGGCGTGTCGTGGGAAAACTGGTCTTAATGCGTGTGCATAAAGTGTCGTCCTGGATCAGCCTGTGCAGTCTGCACAGGCTAATCCAGGACGGCACTTTCGGCCTACAGTGGATTTATGTTTAGAAGAGACTTTCTTGAAACAGAAAATATCATAAAAGCGGAAAGTACCATCCCGGATTAGCCTGTGCGGACTGCACTGGCTGATCCGGGACGACACTTTACGCACATGCATTAAGTCCGGTTTTCCCACGACGCGCCTCATATATATAATTAAAAGATTTGTGAATAAAAGAGGCTACAATGTTTTCTTAAGAACCTTCCATATAAAATATCATTGTTCAATAAAAGTATTTTGGTAGGCTCGTAAGAAGATGCCATGTAAAACACATGAGGCTTGTCGTGGGAAAACCGGGCTTTATAAATGTGCATAAAGTGTCGTCCCAGATCAGCCTATGCAGTCCGCACAGGCTAATCCGGGATGACACTTTCCGCCTACAGTGGATAAAATACCATGAAAGCGGAATGTGTCGTCCTGGATTAGCCTGTGCGGACTGCTTTTTTATGCACATGCATTAAGCCCAGTTTTCCCACGACACGTCTCATAATTATGTAATCCTTTGATATATGAGCAATAACAGTGAGCGCCATAAAATCATAGTAAAAAGACCATATAGAATTCTCCAGCAGCTGTTACGAACATATTTAATAGACCCCCCCACCCCTTCATTGTAAGCATGTAGGATTTTTATACTCAGAGGTCGAGTATTTTCCTCTGGGGTATTGTGAAGTGTTTACCTTAAGAAAATATAAATAATGATCTATTATTTGCACTATGTACCGTAAATTATAACCATTGCCAAAATGTTTTATGCAAAGTTAGCATATCTGAAATGTAATTTTGTGCTGATCATTGAAAAAGAGTTTATTTCATCCATAAGAAAGGTTTACAATATACTTACATAGTAATTGTATTTACAGAAATTTTGTTTCATGTTGCATGAAAAGTATGAAATATATTATAAGTTATGCATTTTGTGGAATGAAAATGTTACACTGGTGTAAGTATACCACCAATAAGTTGGATGTGCATCCATTGGTTACCCCAAAATAAAAAAAATACATATATAATACATAGAAAAGTGCAGAATTGTTTCTTACGTTTACATAAAATATATGTAATATGTAAATTATAGTTATATTTAACTAAAAATTTATTTTTTTTTTTAAATATTCTGTCTTTTGGCATGATTAGATAAAGAAATATAATGGTAACGTAAAATTGAATGATATAACATAATAGTGCAATACTATAAGAGTTGGACCTAAAGTCAGAAGGATATATGACAGAATGTTTTCCTACTTCCAATATAATCTTAGTTACATAATCTTTTTTTGTTGTTAAATAAGGTCTTTAGCAGTCGTTGAAAGTATGTTCCATTGCCTGCAGATCTTTTTGACGGATCACTTTCTTAATCCAAGATTAAAACAAAGTTAGAAAAGGATTTAAGAACATACTGAAATGTTTGGGTGTACAGAAGTTGAAACTCTGACTTGGTGTACTTCTTATGTAGATATATCGTGACTCAGTATTTGAAATGCACACGTTAAGAATATTGAGTACACCTGTTGACTTTTGATGATTTATTTTCTTTGAGACAAAATGTCAAGAAATGTGTACTTGCATAAATTATAGTAAAACTTGGTATGGTAAATGAATTTATATAATACTCTTAATATCTAACCTGTACATCTTAGACTGCCCCACCACCCACCCTTAAATGACTGGTGACTATGTTATAGTCACACACCCTTTTATCGTAGTCTGAAAAAATGACAGCTATTGCTTTTTATGTGATGTAATAACATAATAACAACAATAGCCGTGACAGGGTGACATTTTTGGCTTGTAGCGCAACAACAGATTTTCACCTTTTTTATGTATTGGCAGCTAGGCAATAGGGATTTGACTTTTTTGTTGTTTGGTTGGCAAATTCTTCGTAAGAGTATTGATTTTTGTTAATCTGTGCGTTTTTTTTGGATTTAGGAACTTGTGAAATATTTGGCATTATATAATGGGCTATTGGTCATAAGTTGGGATTTCTATCTTAAATGGAGTTATTTTTTTATCGTTTGGTAAGTCCATTTTGTATATAACTATATTTTAAAATTATTCAATTTGTTAAAATAAAAAAATATATACTAAATTATATTTATAACAATACTAATAATTATGTTGCTTTTTGGATGTAAAAGTTATTAGATATGTACATTTAATTAACTTAACTTTTTGCTTTTTTTAGACTTAGTTATGTACATGTACTATTTCGATATGATATTTAAAAGATAAATAAGTCTTATTTAATGAATTATTTGTCTAATAATGCAATTGTTTATTTATATATGATTTATTTAATAATTAATTGCAATTTATAAAATTATACACAGTGTCAAGACTTATCAAAGAATAAGTGACAAATTGAACGTTTTTTCGGTATATATGCAACCAGATAAGGGTGTTCTTTATTACATATTCTTATTGAGAGATGTATTATATTTCAAGTTGTTAGCGTTCTACCACCAACAATAGTGTTTATTTTCTGCCTTGAAATTGATGCGCCACCCGACCATATTTTTGAATTGTTAGGCCTAGATTATTTTGAAGCCATATTTTTTTATACACTTTAAGAAGAAATTAGCTTAAGTTGTAGGTTGGTGTTTTGAATGCATCTTGAGCATTTGTGTATTTGAACTTAACTGAATAGGTTGTGGGAATTATTTGAATTATTTGGAGGAATTTGAAAAATTGAGGAATTTCAGTTTTTAAAAGAAAAAGGTGAGTGAAACTGATAAGTATTTTCTAACGATACATTAAAATGTCCATTATGTTGCTAACATTATTTCAGTTTATTGGATGAGACAGTGATTTAGGGAAACAAAATGTGTTCTTTTTTGTTGCGTCTCGTAAAGTCAAATCAGTCCGAGGTTGCCGTGGTGTGATGGATGTGGTGTCTGCCTCGCGATTGGGAGGTCGTGAGTTTTATCCCATCTCAGGTAGTGTTCAAAGAATCTTTTGGATAAGACACTAAGTACTGGTTCTTCCCAGGAAACAGACTCAAAATTGTCTCAATAAGCCTATGGCTTTCGACACAATAGAGCTAAAATAACTAGTTTTAAACTAATGTCAAAGAAGGTAGGTTTGAGGGCGATTGGAGTAACAGTTACGGAAGGAACGTGATGTCAGATTGAGGAGTGAGTGCTGAAAACGGTTTTAAAATGGTATTTGGTGTTTATTATGCTCAATTGTTAAGCATATTGTGCATTTTACTGTTGGGACTATGTACTGAAATATTAGTGTACATTAAATATGAAGAATATTATATATTTCTCTGGATCAGTGGACAAAATAATGCTCCAAATAATGGATGCGTAGATTTAATATTTAAAAAAATATTTCACCTCTCACTCATCAATGTGACCTCGCGTTCGTCCCGGAACTGTTACTGAAATTGTCTGACAACCGTGACTGAAGATCGTCCCCGTGTCCACTTTCGGTGTTACCGAGATCCCAGACACTTCTGACACACAATGGGGACATAATTAATCCCAGATGTTTTCAGTTTAAAAAGATGTAGAGAAAACTGCAGAGACACTGGCTTAGAATTAACGTTTTTAGTTGATTGACTTAAAGGGACGATTTCAGTTTGCAATTGGAAAAAATATTTATCTAAAAATGGAATTTTAAAACAGGAATATCATTTATAGTGTAATAGGAATTCAATTTTTTGACGACATAAGCCCTTTAAGCATCACTAATAAGTCTAGCATTTTGTCTGTTTAATTTGCATTGCAGAACCGGAGTGTGAAAAATTTGACATCTCTTTAAGAGTCTAATAAATTCTGATGGGGGAAAAAAAGACAAATCAGTTCAGGATGTTCCAAGCAAAGAAGATGAAGTGTATGAAAGAGGATTATTAATTCCCATTCATCAGTATTAGTTTCACGTTCTGTTGATTGGTTTGCAATCGGTTTACGAATCCTGGAGTTAACTGGAAGTAAATATTGATAGAGTACAAGGGAAGTAACTGCTATTGAGTATTTTAACTTATTATAGCAAGAGTGGTCTTTCTTCAGTGTATTGAATGGTATCAGTGTGCTTTAAAAAAAGAAGTAACAAGGGAAACACTTGAATGTAAGGAAATTATGCAAAGTATAGGAGTATGATATATGGGATCTGGGAATAAACAGTATTTAAACATTTCCAAAATAAGATTCATTTTTATAAAATAACAAATTATTGTCTAATGTGTGACGTGGAGAAAGTGTTATAATGGTCTCATCTGCGCTTTGGGCTCTTTGCTGACACGATCCAATTGTGTTTGTTTGCACTTAATTATTTATGAATATTGGATTTATTGGTGAATGTTTGATCTGTATTGCATGATGACTGTAGAATAGAAACGAGAGCCGTAGTAAAAAAAGTATGATAGAAAAATCTATTTACGGGTATCTGGTCATTTATAGCTGGTTTTGTTGACAGTTTTAAATTATAAATATGAGATGGGTTTTTTCGTGAGAGTTCCTTAGGTGTGTTTTATGGAAAAGTTCCTGTACAAATTCATAGAGATTATACAGAACTTAACAGTTTAATGTTTCTGTTATCATAGAGTTCATACTGCAGGATTAAGTGTCTGGGTTAGAAAGCACTAGCAACAGTATTTTGGTAGTATTTCCTAGTGCACGAAAAGGAGGAAAATTGCCAGTTTATAGGTATTGAGGTATTGATAACAAGCAGCTTTGGTGCCTTTTTATCTTAGTTTGCAGGATTATTTTGTTGGTACTTGGTGACAAGAAAAGAATACAACCATTTCTTCAGTGTTGAAACAAAATGTTTTGTGACTTTATATCATAGAAATGTAAAATGTTAGCGCTTGACAGGTGGCCAAATAGTCAATGGCTACTAAATTTTTTTAAATATTTTAAATTAACATAAATTTCACATTATTGCAAAACATGTTTCAAAATTGGAATTTCTGGCTATAAATATTAATTTTGTACTGCCAACCGAGATATTGCTGGATGTTTGTATTCTACAGTGGTCTAACATCCATCATGAGGTGCTGATTATTACAACAATGGCAAAGATGTATAGTGATACGATGATATACGATGAGCACTTCAGAGTAGCACTGCCTTGTCAGACACCAACACTAGATATTGATTTTATGGATTGTAAATCAGTCAAGCTTTCAGAAGGGTTGGAATTCTATCAAATACCTGGCAGTTTTAAAGTATATCTGACATTTAACTTCAGTGTTTGGTATTTTACTATGTAAACATCGCGAAACTCTATTGTCAATATTGTTAAACACATTTTACGGACATTAATTAACGCAGTAGTATTATAACAACAACAAAAGTACAATGAGTTTTCTTAGCCTTAATCAAGCAGATGAACACAGGGAAAATAAATTAATCATGACTCTTAAAATGGCTTATTTAATGTTTTTATTAACACACTATTATATGAAGTTAGAATAAGACGTCAAACATAGAATAAACTATTTTATTACACCAATGTTTTATATGCAGTTTACCATTTGTAAATAAAGAATTTTGCAGAGTAATTAGTGCAATAGACACCTGCATATATAACTGCATCCGTAAAATTGATTTTACCACAAACTGTATACTTGTTTGCATCTACACAATTTTCACACAAAAAATGAAACCGTGTCCATGTGTGCATGAACACAGTTTATAAATACAGTCAAAATGATCAAAGACACAACCAGTTTTAATAAACAAGTCATGGAAAAATGCTTATTACACCTTAAGTATTGACAAAATATAAAAACATACATAAACAACATGAAATGCTCAGTTTTCTGTGAAAAAAGAACACAAATCATGTCCATTCTATGTTTGATGTCTTATTATAATGTCACATAATGCAGTGTTTTATTTTATTTTTGATTGACAAGCACTAGCTTTAGTAGATGATTTTCTAACATGATATATTCATTTGACCTACAAAAAATTGGAATCAAACATGGTGCATTTAATTGCTCTCAAAGTGTATTGAATAACAAAAATGTGTGCTGAATATAGAAAAATATTGAAGTTAATGATACACATTTTGTCATGCGTAGATATACCTACATTAGATAGAAGTTTATTCAATCCAATTAACGTTCAGTCAATTTGAAAGCATGGCCTTGCAACAGATTGGGTCAATTATCTGGTATTGACAGTCGATTGTGTTTTCCATTTATAATTTAATAGTTCCCATAAGCTTTTAAACTCTTGTGTATTGAGCCAAAGTGGTGATCTTTCGAAATGCTTTTCAGTCGGTGTATAAAATAGCATTGAGACCATACATGATAGGGAGCAGGACAATTACGCGTGTTAGGGACATGTAAAATCTATAAGTAGGCTAAAATATAAATATTCGGGTATTGGGTGTCTGAAAATAATACCATTGTTTGAATATATGTACACGTTGATTTGATGAATATAACATGGAAATACTCTCCATGTGTGGATTATTAACGGGTGGTTTAAAGGTTTAGAAAGGAATTTCACAGCTTGGAAGCCTGCTATTGTCAACTGCTAAACAAACCTAGATAAGAGGTGGGGAGAAGAGATAAATATTTCAAGTAGTGCAGGCAGTCTTGTGTGTTTTTGTGTTAATACTGTATGTGCAGTGGTGTTTGTTTTACAGTGTGGACTTTTGAGTGCTTGCTTATGATATTATGTATCCGTTTGGTGAGGAAACACTTGGACTTTCGGAAGTGAAAATGTGCTGATGTGTTTGAATAAAAACAAATATCGGAATGCTGATTTGCAGATTTGGAAAATATTTTTGAATGCAACATTTCCGTGTCAATTTATTTAGGTTTCTGTACATTTCCTATGGTGTTTGTATTGTATTGAAGTATGATTTGAAGGTTATAAGCTAATTGAATGTTATATTGTGTGTTGATAATGATGAAATATATCTTGTAGGCTTAAATCTTCTTTAATCTGAAATTAAAATACAGAAAAAATGACACAGTGGATTCAAACTAAGATGCTGTGTACATATTTCTTTTCAAAGACTGTTTGAATTTATCATATGTCAGATTTCTTTATGGTTTGAAATTTAAACAAAATATTGACATTGAATATAATACCCAGTGAACACTTAAAATAGTCTTAACTGTGGTCAAGCATTTTCCTGGTTTGGATATTGTGGAAATGGAAAATGTGAAGTATAATGAAATGGTTTCTAATTATTTTATAATGGGATATCACACAATGGATTGATTTTATTGACTGAGTCAGAATCAGACAGTATGGATTGTTGCACATGGGTAAGTGACACGGCACTGGGTCGAGAATAGGTTGTTGTTGTTGTTGCTGCTGCAGGTGTTGTTGTTGTTCTCATTGTATTTTCATCAGATCCATATTAATTCAGTCATCATTTTAATGGTTTGGATACATGAATGTTTGAAAAGAATTGTGAATGTCAAATTCAGAAAATAATTCTTGGTGTGTGAAAATGGAAGAGTTTAAATGCGTATAGAGCACAATTATAACAATAGTTTAAAACTAATTTAAAAACACTGTGCTATATCCATGTAAATTACTATCATAACAGTCAACACCAATTTTTAAAATATAAAGATAATATGGGAAGTTGTCAAAATATAATGTGTTTTGAAAACTTCCCATATTATCTCTTCCTGGTGTAGAAACACATGTATGGTGTACATCCAGTTGTTTGATATTACAAGACAACGACAACGTTTAAGATACAGACAACAAGAAACATTTGTGGTGGTTGTTTACTAATATTTTGTTGATTAGCCTTTTCTCCACATCAGTTTTATGCTTGAAAAGTGTGTTATATCATTGTTATATCATTGTTCATCCATTGAATAAATATAGTATAATTCTGCAAACATGATACAAAATGCAAAGAACTAAAAAAGCAAGAGAACAGATTAATGATGTTCTACGAAGATTAGCACTAGTCTGACCATCCTTGGGCAGATGTATTCTAAATAGTGGAATTGTAGAAAAGAGAATCACTATAAATACATAGTTGAGTAGAGTACCGGCCAGTGGTCAAAAAATAAATACAGTAGGATAGTAGGTTCCTTTCACACTTGAGAATTCGGGCAAGTAAAATCCAAACCTTACTTTCTTAATCTCCAGCGAGTTAACATTTTGAGAGTTGATGTTGAGAGTTGAGAGTGAAACTGTCGCATCTGCTTAACATTTCTGTATCAGATACAATAGTTTGACACTCAGCCCTTGATTTTGAAACAAATATCTTGATTGAAATCTTATTTTCAGATGACGTACAGATTTACAGTCAATCTGCCTGGAAATCAGAAAGAGGTATTGCGCATCAGCCCGAAAGAAACGCTCGGAGACGTCCGGGCCGTCGTCTGCCAGAAAAAGAATTTCGACCCAAACAACTATGTGTTCTTGTTGCCCAGCGACCCGACTCAGCCCGTAGAAGATACCACCTGCATTGGCGATCTGAAAACTAACGAAATACGCTTCGAGTCCAAAGGTTTGAGTAGTTTTCTTTGAATACTTCAAACGAACACATTTTCTTGGCCTGTTGATATTTTCCCCTGCTTATTTTATTGGGAGTCAAGCTTTTGCATCAGGTTCTATGATTTAGAATTACTATGTTTTTACCAAAATGCAACTTCATTCCCGTTCCTCCAAATTTCCTCTACACATCTATTGCTGTGTGTGGATTATTGTTCCCTTCTCTGTTCGTTTTGAGGCATTGTGTTTTTCAATATAGGAATATATTTTTAACAAATATCTAAAGTTAGTTTTTCAAGGTCTAGACGCCTAATATTATTTGGTTTCAAATGAAAACTTACAATTTGACAAGTTACTAGTCTCATCTGATGATTTAAAGGCTACGCTTAGTTAAATAGTATTAGCTTACAGAAAACTGGATTATTTAATAGGAACACAATTGTATATGCAGTGTCACACCCATGGTACATTCAGTTTGTAACATTATGTGATTAATTTGGAATGCTTTTCAATGTGTCAGTCAAGTATACTACTATTCAATTAAGTTTCATGGATCTGTTAAAGAGTGTACATTGTATATATAACACACTATTATGTGAAGTTAGAATAAGACGTCAAAAATAGAATGAACAATATTATTATACAAATGTTTTATATGCAGTTAACCATTTGTAATTTTAAAATTTTGAAGATTAATTAGTGCAATAGCCGCTTGCATATATAATATCATCAGTAAAATTTATTTTGCCACAAAAGTGTATGCATTTACAAACTTTTCACAATAAAATAGGAGCCGTGTCCATGCGCGCATGGATACAGTTTTGATGTATTCAAATTGAATACAGTAAAAATGATTAAAGAAACAATAATTTACTATAGATAAACTGTTATTGTTGACAAACAAGTTATTGAAAAAAAACAAATTATACCTACAGTATTAACATGATATAAACAATATACTTAAATACTATGAAATGTGCATTTTATGGGAAAAAAAGAAACATTTGAGGCGTGTCTTGGGAAAACCGGGCTTAATGCATGTGCGTAAAGTGTCGTCCCGGATTAGCCTGTGCAGTCCGCACAGGCTAATCCAGGATGGCACTTTCCGCCTGCAGTGGAAGACTCCTGCTTGAAACAGAAAATGCCATAACAGCGGAAAGTGCCGTCCTGGATTAGCCTGTGCAGACTGCATAGGCTAATACGGGACGACACTTGACGCACATGCATTAAGACTGATTTTCCCACGTTGCGCCTCATTTTATGTCCATTCTATGTTTGATGTCTTATTCTAACTTTACATAATAGAGTGTTATATGATTATTCATATAAGTCATTTCCGAAATTAGCGAGTGAAAATAATGAAAATGACTTATAAGGAGATAAACTAAACATGCCAGTAGTTGTAACAAAGGGAATAGCAAATACCAAATAAAACACTTCTGCAAGCATTTGTATTGCATTTGCTGGTGAGGTGTAGCCCGAGTCAGCTGTTGGGTCAGCTTTTTTCCATGTATTAAGAGTTTCCATTTGTACAGTAGAAAACTATTTAGCAGTAATTTTTTTACTGTTATTTCTGTTGTAAGATTGTATGCGACCAACCGTTAAATATAATGATTGGAAACAGCATTTCACTAGTACTACTCTAACCGGTAATTTAAATAATTTAAAAAGAATAATAAGATCTAATGCATGAGTCTTGCGATTCATTTGTCATTATGTAGTTAATGAAAATATACACTAATGAATGTATGTGGGTTGTATGTGGGTTATTTAAGATGGCAATTTACTTGAAAAAATTGGGAATGGATCCTGGTAACTTGCTATGTTTGAGTTGTGTTTTTACCCAGCTTCTATAATTTATTCATTTTCAGCTGTTATCAGTGCAGCCATAGCCAGGTCAATGCCAGACTTAGCTTATGCGGCGGCCCGCGCTGGCAGTGAGGGGGGAGAATCTAGGTCAAAGGATGAGGGTTACATGCCATCTGCCGCTGAAAAGAAGGCCAAACGGGGTTTCTTGTCATTCATTGGAAAGAAAGACAAGAAAATGGTATGTAAATCATTGATGAACTGAAATTCATGATTTCAAAGTGCTGTGTTAAAGGGGTAATAAGGGATAACAAAGTTCAAATATACCATGTAAAGGGAATAATAACTTGATAATATTAAATGTATCTTCTTCACATTTGTCAGTAAATTGTAGAAAATGTTTTGCTTCAACCGGTATTCAGTGATATTCTGGGGTCAAATGGGCAATGTTTAAAGAATAATAAATAAAATTTAGTGTTACCACTATGTGAGTAAAAATAGTTTTTGTTGTTTCAAAATAGTTGTTCAATAAAAAAAATGTGTCAAAAATCTGGAACAGTGTTTCACATAATTATATGAATAGTCTGCTTCTTTCTGACAATCCATGTCTTTTAATTTATGCTTTTAATTTATACAGGCACAAAGTACATCCAATATTGATATTCGATCAAAAGGACGAGATTCAGAGATTTTAAGGTCATCCACTATGGACAATAGACCAAAAACAATGTACGTAGACTCCGGAGAGCTGGACCATTTTGCGCTACGAAAAACCACGGGGGATTTGCACAAATACTCAGACTATCGAAAAAGCACTGGCTCAGCAATAATTCCCCTGAATGAAAATGTGGCGTTAACCGCAAGTGCAGACAATGTGAACCACAGGCCGACAAGTTTTGGCGGCCCGCCAAAAAAGAGCGGGAAAAAGCGTGCTGCTCCACCACCCCCTAAGTCGAGTGGAAAAAACGTGTCAGAATCACAAACTGTGCAAGTTGAGATTAACGTTCAACCAAAATCTTACGAACAGACTCGAATAGAGGATGTTCAGGAGAATCGTGTTCAGTTAAAGGAAGTTCATTCGCGAAATAGTTCCGATTCTAGTGGCTATCACGAATACCACGAAATGACGCTCAGCGGGGCGGAATCGCCCGAAGCAAACAAGTCGGACAATTTGCAAACCACACTGGATACTACCTCAATAGACAGTGCCGAACATTTCAATGGAGACAGCGGGATACCAGACATGTCGCCCATGAGGCGTCACGCAGTAAATCGCAGCGAAGGTGCCTATTCCAGGGACTCTAGTCTGGACATGGATAAACCGGTGGCTCCCGAACGGAAGAAGAAACGAGCTCCGTTGCCCCCACCGGGAATGTCAGGTGCGTAACGGGAATGTCACAAGTTATGCTTCTTTATAATTCAGACTGGATGTAAAGGGCCCTCTTTCTGCTTTGGGGGGACCCCACCCCCCTCCACTACAGCCCTCTGATTGGGGGGGATTTTCATTTTGTGTTCTTCTGAATGGAATTTTAAAAAATACCAACAAATGTGCAAGATGATGATCATGTTGTTGATTTTTTGTCTCATCCTAATCTTAATGTAAGGAAAATGTGTATATTTTGATACATAATAAATTTGATTTTGTGAATGGATAGGGGAAATTTTGACACCTGCGGGTAAAAATGACACTGTTTTTGATGTAAAATACAGATTGAGGGCTCTGTATTGATGGTGACTTTTCGATCAGATGTTAGCACAGGCTAATCCGGGACGGCACTTTCCGCCTGCAGTTGATTTGTGTTTAGTAGAGACTTCCTTGAAACAGAAAATACCATAAAAGCGGAAAGTGCTGTCCCGGATTAGCCTGTGCAGACTGCACAGGCTAATCCGGGACAACACTTTACGCACATGCATTAGGCCCGGTTTTCCCACGACATGCCTCATTATTAGATGACTTGATAATTAGTTTATATTTTTGTGAACATGTATCTTGGGTTACATAGAGAGTCATTTAATTGAGCTTAAGTGCTGTCCTCAGCCAGTATTCACACAGCTTCTAAGTGTAATCTTAACTTAAGTTGTACTAAAGTAGAAATTTCAGATCAAATTTTCTCTGTGAAATCCAATGATTTTTGTTTACAAAAGGGTACAATATGAAATAGCAAAGCAACATTTACTAGTATGAAACATTTTACTGCAAAAAACCTCTACACCAACATCAAACAACCACAGAGTTAAGAAATTTTATAAACAGAAATTTACTTATGTTTTCCCTAAGGAGCTTTGTGAATACGGGTCCCTTATTTCAGAAATGTTAATGAAATATCCGAATCAGTTAGCATTGTCTTGCAATGTTTGGTTATAAATTTGCACAGAAAAGTTGATTTTGGGATGGAAAAAAGGAAACTAGGTTCATTCGGTTGTTTTAAGAAATATTTTTCGGGATATCAACATTGTGACTTGAATAGAAGCAAAAGTTAAACACATGATTTTAACTTTGTGATTATGAAGTTGTAAACTTGAGATCCTGATAGCTTATATAAGTTATTAAAATGTTCAGATTGAGACAGATTCATGTCACATTCTTTTACTTATTTAATATTTCTTAATGATTAATTTATTGGTGATAGGGTATTATATATTTGGGGGAATTATATTTTATTTTATTTCTTTAAATATATATTTGGGGGAATTATATTTCATTTTATTTCTTTAAATATATATTTGGGGGAATTATATTTCATTTTATTTCTTTAAATATATATTTGGGGGAATTATATTTCATTTTATTTCTTTAAATATATTTTTTTTCAATGTATTTCTTTCTATGAAGACATTTAGTTGCATTTTGGCCATTTCTCTAACAACCACGTTTGGGCATCTAACTGTGTGGTATTTGCGGTTTTAGCATGGTTTTTTATTTGCGTGATTTTCAGTCGCACCAATAGACAGTAGTAGCACTAACATTCCCGAAAGTCCGCCACCCTGTCTTGGGCGACACGCAGGTATGTCGCTTTGTTCTGTTTTTATTCCCCCGGCATCTTGATGCAGGAAGCATTTAGTGATCTGTCCTTCCTTCCGTCCTTCTGTCCGTGACAAGGTTAAGTAGATTTTACCGTTTCATCTATCACCAACACCACTAACTACCACGCTTTGATACTTACAAAGTGATTGCTTATGACCATTCCCTATCCACCCATATCACCCAACCTTACTTTGACCTTGACCTAATTTGGACTAAGAATAATTCAAAAGTGCCATTTCTTGGTTATCTACATTTTACCATTTCGTCTAGCACCAACACCGCTTACTACAACACTTGGATATTTACACAGTTGTTACTTATGACCGTTCCCGATCCACCCATATCATCCAACCTCACTTTGACCTTGACCTAATTTGGACTAAGGAATGGGCTACCCAGCACTAACACGGCATGTGTGTTTATCAAACACAGAATCTTGTTCACACATTTAATACAGTTTCAGGGTAGTCACCTACTCTGGAAAACTGGGAAAAAGTGTGAAAACAATTCCCTGCAGGAAAAAATCAGGGAATTTGAAAATTTTCTAAAAAATCTAGGAATTTGACCAAAAGTGAAAGAAAAAATTCAAAATGGGAAAGTGAACTATAGAGTCTTAGAAATAAACATACTCCTGTGGCTATGAAACATAAAAATAATATATTTGTCAACAATAACAGTTTATCTATAGTAAATGTGGCTTGAAAGGGACATTAGTATCCACATATTTAAAGACACTGTCACCATTATGCACTAATTGTGCGGGTAATGTAAATAAATGTTAGGGAAAATACATTTTGGTCATTGAAAAATCAGGGAAGTTTTCCTTAGTGATTACTTCGTGATTTTAGTGGCCTTATTATTTGAACACAGATTTTTGGTTATTTAAACAATAAAGAAAAGTATATAACAAATATTATTTACTGTTAAAATGTATTTTATGCTAAACACTTGTTTAACTGTTTTATTGTTGTTTATGCTATATTTTATAAATCCAACATTGCATGATACAATAATGTTATAATTTTTCTGGTACATGGATTTTCTTTTTTCATTGATTATTGACGGTGATTTATTATTTATTCTAACATGATACTCGCTAATTTTTCTATAGACAAAGAACAAAATTATCGTTGTTAAACTACCACGTAAACAACGCAAAAAGTAATCCCAATTCTGAGTGGAGCATTGTAAAAGTAGTTACAATTACAATTGCAAAAATATGTCAAATCGTGTTAGAATTGAAATTATTTCGATTTATCTTTGTTACCGGCCAATAAACAACTCTTTGTCATTCTGATGCCTGGCTATTAAACAACTCGGTCTAACGCCCGCATTCCTTCCTATCAGAACTCCAAATCGTTGTTTATTGGCCAATAAACAACGATAAATCAAAAATGATTTCTTAATTAATGGTATTTTATGATTTAATAATACTAGCAATTATTTGTTTGTAAGATTATGTAAAAGATCATTGTTTCCAGCAAAAAATATTATATTACATCCTGGTGAATTGTGTTAATAGCACCCTATTTTGTGAAGTTGGAATAATACCTTAAACATAGAACAATCGGTTCCAATCTTTTATCCCATTGACAAAATAACATCGCCTAGGATAAACTTAGCTGTATTTGCACGCTGTGGAATACAGCAAACAAGCGCAGCATAATGATGTCATTTTGTTGATTTTTGCTACATCATGTTATGTTTATCGTGTTATTTAGGGATTTTCTTTCGTTTATTTTCAAAATAAAGACAGGAAATGATGGGATAAGTCCATTCTTTATTTTTAAGTCTTTATTGGTTGTTGAATATGGATCAAGAACTTAACAAGTATAATACACAGTGTTCAACTGTATGTGAATAAAGAAACAAAAAGAAGTCCATTATATGTTTGATGTCTTATTATAAATTCACGTAATGATTTGTTCACTTGTGACCGTGACAACTCTGTCGAAATCTCTTACAGAGGAAGACTTTGCCGCCCTGCAGGCAATGGAGGAAGTGACGATGCGCTTCAACCTTGAAGATTCCGACGACGACGATGCCAACGGGCGTCCAGACTTGTACATGGTCGAGAACTCCTCGATTCACAGCGAAGACGGTGACATTGACCCGGATGTCGCTCATCGCCAACGACCCCCAACCTTTGTAGCGCCCCCTCCACCTACGGAGCCGCCTCCCGAGGACTCGATGCCGGTGTCTATGGGCTCGGTAGATAAGGTCGACATTGGTATGTGCAGTAATGGGCCTTTCATATAAGAAATAATTAACGATTTATTGTTTTTTATCGGCTAATAAACAACGGTTTGAAGTTCAGATGTGTAGGAATTCAATCATGAAGGCATTATCCTGAGTGGCTTAATAACCTCGCATCAAAACAACAAAAAAGTTGTTTATTTACAGATACACAACGATAGTACACAAATTATTTTGATTGTAACATAGTTATTTTACCTGACAACAAATTCTGCAAATACAATGTGAACTATATTTTTACAGTTTTAGAACTATTTTCTTTCGTGTTGTTTATTGGAGATTTAACAATGAAAAATTGTGTTCTTCTTTCTGTGTGTCATGTTAGAATTAAATTTCATCAAATGTGGGAGCAATGGATGGCAAAATCAGTTGTCAGTATTGCTCAGCTTGTCTCGGAGCATTTTGGGGACTAGTAAAAATTATGAAAATGTACTGTATGACGCGTGTCGTGGGAAAACCGGGCTTAATGCATATGCGTAAAGTGTCGTCCCAGATCAGCCTTTGCAGTCCGAAATACAGCCTCCAGTTGTATTTCTTATGCATCAAAACTCCGAACTGTTGTTTATTAGCCAATGAACAACAGTAACTCTCAAAAGTTTTTAGTAATGTATGCAAGCAATCCTAAGAATAACAAGTGTACTACCAGTAAATATAATATTTGATAAATACCAAAGCGTCAGTGTATCAAAAAAAATGTTTAAAAACGAGGGTTTGGGAATTTTATTCTGTTTTGAAAAGACTGTACATTTTTCTGTGCATATCTATTTACAGGCGTGGGAGATGGAACAACTAATAGCCCTCGAGACAGTGCCAAATTATCTGCAGGGTCGTCAAGTGAGTATTCTCCCCTGATTTGGTTTTCAGAAATTTATTTTGAGGACTTAAAATTGTTGAGAACAAATCGGGAATTTTGTTATTGTTGATCAGTTGCAAATGTAATCGTAAAAGGTATTGGCCTGAAAGTTTATTTTAACCCAAAGTGTTTTATGAAAAAGCATGATTAGGCTACACAACAGTATGAACTAAACCAACCTGTATAATATAAAGTTCTATGGGATGTACTAGTGGATCCAGGGGGGGGCACACCTGGCGCGTGCCCCCCCTTAAAACTTCCGGACTATACATATATGGGCATATATAAATGGTAAAAACTGGAAATATATGCTTAATTGTTTTTCGCTCGCTTCGCTCGCTCAGTTTGGTAAAAGATACACATCAAATTCAGTAAAACATACCCGACCTACCCCGACCCCTACGATTTCTTACGTACACCGTAGTATCGGCGCAAATGTTCATCGAAAATGGTAAACTATAGACAGTGGGTATCTATACCTTATTTGTAAATGATATTGTTTTCTTTTTTAAATTTGTATATTGTATACAGATGTCAGATTTAAATACACCGTTGGCACAGAATACCACATAAAAAGCCATTTAAATTTTTTGAATAAATATGATTTAAAGTCGAAATTCAAGTTAAATCAATGACTACTTTCGAGTTTAAACAGTTTTGTCTCAGTAAATAGTTTAGTTCCCAAAAATCTAAATCTACAAACTTCTAGTTCATTGTTCCATCAGCAATCATACAAAATTTCATATTGTTGTATGCATTCAGAAAATAGATATAAAGTGATAAAGAAGAGGGGTGTCCACAACGTCGGCTCCAATTCCTGGCAATTTCTTTTTTTTTTCCGGCACCATAAGTCATTGATATTTACACAACGTCAGCTTCACTTGCAGTATTATTTCTGAACGCAATCATACGAGTACCTTTCACAATACTTCGTGTAAAAAAACGTGCTTGCTGTTTGTCCGTTAGTTCGGTTCCTTGAAAAAACACACAGTACATAGCACATTTGGAGACAATTGATGAGCATGATTGTGAACGTGCGAGTTATTTACATGACATTCACTTCGATAAGAGATAAATGAAGAGATAAATGAAGAGATAAATGAAGAGATAAATGAAGAGATAAATGAAGAGATAAATGAAGAGGTAAATGAAGAGATAAATGAAGAGATAAATGAAGAGGTAAATGAATAATATAAATAATTCTCGATTCGTGTGTGTTTGAATTTAGTCAGCTACGGATTGTACATGTTTAAAGAATTCTCCTGAGATATATAACATTGAATGGCAAATACGTATTTAGTAAATAGGCACATCAAACAAGGGCAATTTACTGCAGAAACAGGTTAATGACACACAGATGAACCAACGTGTCTTCTGGACATTACAAGGTGAAGTATTAATTTATTCAGTGAAACAAAGTGCATTTAATGATGATGACGATGATGATGATGATGAGAAAGATTTATCATATAACTTCGATACGGATCTGTAGCTGATCACTGCAGACCCACAGACAACATAAAGGGATTATAACTGCACGATCAAAAGTTTATGCCCCCCCCCCAACCCGAAATCCTGGATTGGCCCCTGGGATGTAACATAACTAATGCTTGGTCCGTTTATGTCATGCACCCACGTAACAGATGGCTTTTAACACTTCTCTGGCAATAGCTGTTTTGTGTTGCAATGAATACCATTTATTGATTTACTTATGTCCTGTATCTTGAGAATATTATGTATCTATTTGCCATCAAGACGCATAGAATAACAAAATGTAATCATTTTTTCAAGGTTTTTAAAAAGGCTTAAAGCAGATAGTATATTCTTTCTAAACATTTAAAGGACTATGGTATCTTAAAGATGAAGAAATGTATTTAATAATTATGTAACCAGCAGGATGAAAAAAAGATAGATTTCCAAATGAGACACTTCAAAAGTTGTAAGATCCTTTAGTTTTGGTTGGGTTGGTCTCCAAATATGAATAATATTTGAACGTCTTTTGAAGATAACAGGTCATTCTGTTTAAATGAGGTCAAAATGCATCTGTGTTGTAAATTTTGGAATATAATATATATATATAATTGTATACTAACAGCATGCATAGAAATCATTAAATCATGCCTTTCCCATTATGCATCGTATTTGGTATTGAACAAAAAATTATGTGAATGCAGATTTATGTTGTTGATTGATTTATTGTTTTACAAAAGTCTTGCCCGGATGATTGCTATAAACAAATAATTGGTTAAAATGAGAAACATTCATATAGGGATTTGATTTTGTTATAGCCATTATATTTTTTATGTTATTGTGTGGGTTTTTTTCTTACTTAAGCATAAACTTAGCTACCTAGCATGTGTATTGTAATATCTTATTATAAATGTTTTTTATTTATCTGACAGTTTATTTTGTAATGTTTGTTTTTGTTGCATTTATTTCAAGTAAACAAACAAACAATTGTGTTAAGGTGTAGTAATAAATAATAGTAAAAGTAAAATTTCTGTCCTTTAGTTATAATTCTTTAGAAATTGTGTTCAAAATAGCAAATTTGTTATGAAGTCATTGAACTTTTTGTGGCAAAAGCATTGATTGATAAGTCATGCATGAAAATGAATCAGATTCACTTTTTGTTGCAAAATGTATGGAATATGCAAGGTTTAATGTACATGTGTGTTGTTAAACGTTTGATTTGTGGTTTTAAATGCAACCCATCAGGGGTGTGGAAACGCCATGCCCGACTTTTAAATGTTTGCGGTCAAGTTGTCCATGTACAATTTCAGGGTGTGAAAATGATGATGTACAAGTTGGGAGTTAATTAATATATTATTAAAATATATTATACCTCACTTGATTATTTCTCTAACGCATATGAACTGCAGCGGGCAACAATTTGATATTTCGCCTGGCAGTGTCGCCCGCTATCCGCTATGTCGCCCGGTATGCAAATGATACGGGATTGTTCAGTATAATAAAATAAATATTGACTTCCTTGAGGGTGACAGTGCGTCTCGTCAACCCTCGATAAACATTGTCGACCTCGGCTTAAGCCTCGGTGGACAGTGTTGCCTCGGGTTGACAATATGCACTGTCACCCTCAAGGAAGTCAATATTTATATAATGTTTTAACAAAATTAACAAATTGTAATTTGTTGATAATTTGATGGCATAATATATTAGGAACGCCAGAAATTGAAACTATATTTTTAGCTCACCTGAGAACGAAGTGCTAGGTGAGCTATTGGTACAGGGGACCTCTCCGTCGTCCGTATGCCGTCAACAATTGGGACCGTTATCGGGATAAAGACTACATTTTTATTAATCTTGACCTTACTTGCACAGTTTGTGTATGACCATAAAATCTCGGTTGTTATTGATAATGGGCCAAATTGGACCAGAAACCTTATGTTATGGCCCCTTGTTTGTTGGAAAAAATGCAAAAATTGCCCTTTTCGTTCATAGAGACATCATTTTTCTACCAATCTTGACCAAACTTCCACGGTTTGTGTATTATCAAAAGATCACAGTAGAAGTCAACATTGGGTCGGATTGGGCCACAAACACTTGAGTTATGCCCCCTTTTTTGTTGAAAAATAGGCACAAATTGCCATTTTACTTTGATTAAGACTTCACTTTTTTCCAATCTTGACCAAACTTCCACACTTTGTGTTTGACCAAAAGATTTCAGCAGGGGCTAAAATGGATAAGGTTAGGCCACAGACACCGGAGTTATGGCCCCTTGTATGTGGAAAAAAATGCAAAAATTGCCTTTTTTGTTCATAGAGACTTTATTGTTCTTCCAATCTTGACCAAATTTCTACAGTTTCTATGTGATCATATGTCTGCAACAGAAGCCAACAATCGGTCAGATTGGGCAACAAACATCGGAGTTATGGCCCTTTGTTAGTGAAAAAAAAATGCAAAAAATTGCCTTTTTGGTGCATCGAGATTTCATTTTTCATTCAATCTTGATAAAACTTCCACATGTTTTGTATGGCTATAAGATCTCAACACAAGCAGCAAATGAGACAGGCCACGAACACAGCAGTTATATCCCCTTAATTGTGAAATTAATGCAAAAATGAATTTGTTGCAAGATGGGGACTTCATTTTCAACCAGTGTTGACCAAACTTGCACAATTTGTCTATGATTATAAAATCTAAAGTGAATTTCAATATAGGACGGGTAAATGGCAATACACTCTACTCTTTGAAAGCAAGCATGACATGACTTTTGCACAGCGGTCACCATTATCTTTCAGAACTGCTGCATTAACACTATTCCTCCGAAATTGCCTGCGAAAAGTTGGATACCAGGGTAGAGAAAATATATCCAGGTCCTTACTTGTTCTATGTATGAGAGTAAATCAGCTAGACAAATTATTTAAGGACATTATGGCGTACATTCCCACGAGCCTTTCACAACAGTAAGGCTTTCATCTTTGCCTGTACTCAGGTGAGCCCTTTGGGCCATCATGGCCCTCTTGTTATTTGGACAAGTGACATTTGTTTGCGGAAAAGTAAATTTATGCAATGAACTTGAAGTGAATAATTTTGATATTTTCACAGCCCTGCCCATTTTATGTTACCATGTACATGTATTATAAAAAATAAAATTAAAAAAAAATCAAACTTGGCAGGTTCTTGCAGGATGTGCTATCAGGCTTGAAAATATAATTTCAGTTATTGTGTTTTCTTCGACTTCTGTTGTTTCTCTTATAACCAAAAATATGATGTTTTCCTAATTCTGAACAACAGACTCTAGTCGTCGTGGTAGCGTGTCGAGCAATTCCTCTGTCAACACAATCGAGGATATTAGTGAAGCGTTTAAGCTCACGATTGCCATGGGCGAGGAATCGTTGGGTTTTGAGTCCGATCGTTCGGACGATAGTGTCCAAGGTATTCCCAATGTAGACTTTTAGACTGGTCGTCATGCATTGTAGACAGCTAGCCTGGTTGCAGAAAATGGGAAGTTTTGAGTATTTCTCTTAGAAATTTTTTCAAATGATGCTTGCTCAATTTTTGCCTATATTCAATAGATTACATACACAAGCAAAACCATTCAAATAATATTATGAATAAATAAAAATATCATTAAAGATAACATATTTAATTACACATTAGTCGACAAAAAATTGTCGGCATCCATTTTGTATTTAATGGCGCATGACTCAGCAACAGTTTGTCGGGATCCATTTTGTAGAACCGTTTCTTGTTGAAAGCTCGTCTACAGTGTATTTTGCTTGCTTGAGTGTTTCACTTTTCTAGTCCAGTCTAAAATCCACATCTGGTGTGGGCCTGCCTTGTTATGGGCCGTCTATTACACATATTTTAACACTTCAGTAGTCTATTCCAACTTGTATTAATCTTTATCTGTTTTTGTTTTACTTTGAAATATTTATTGAGAGTATAATTGTTAAATGCTGGACCCATATTTTTAAAGCGCCCTAGTGAAAACATTCTTTAAATTTTCTTAAAATTGTAAAATTCTGTAAGTTGATTTTGGTTCATTTAAATGTTTATTTGTTGTAAATGGTTTCAATTTGGTAGTATCACTAGATGCTTTTGAATTTTACCATTTTCTAATACAAAATTTTGCTTTTCTCAGGGTAAATTTTATTTGCATTATTTCTGCTTAAATATGCCTTAATATAAGACTTTCCATTGATGATACAGTCCCAGGTGAGACTGCCAGCATCAAAATGAATTGAATTTGTCTTAAACATAACTTTCAATGTGAAATACTCTTAATAATATTTATCTATTAATTTTTTCTCTGTATTTTACTTTCAATGTCATATTTTATGGTAAACTATCAGCATTTAGTTGATAAATTTCTTTTTCTTTCAAAGTGTTTTAAAACTAAAGAGCATGACACATCGTATACTAATTATTTTATTATAAATTATGCACATTATTTTTTTCTGTGAAGGGGTTGAAATGTATAATACAGACTTAAGGAGACCAGTATTTTGCTATAGTTATTGTTTTGCTTTGTTTCTTAGTTTTGCTAGAGTAGATAGAGTGCTGTGTTTTCAGCTAGATCTTTGTAGCAATTGTTTCAATATTGTTTTTGATAGACAGTTCTTAATTAGAACCACTAGATGCTTTCAGAAGTTTTAAAACTCTTTGTGATGTTGGATACACTTTCACCTTTATTTTATGCCCCCCATCAAAGATGGCGGGGTATATTGGTTTGCTAATGTCTGTCGGTCTGTCAGTCAGTCGGTATATCACTTTTGTTTCCGATCTTTGCTTTCATCCGATCTTCACCAAACTTCATAATAATGTTTGTTATAATAATATCATGGCCAAGTTTGATAACCAGTCAAATTGCCCCAGGAGTTGTGGAGTTATCGCTCTTGAATTATCTGAAATTGGCCTTTTTAGAGGTTACCGCTCTCTTAAGTCCAACATTTCAAAGCCGATCTTCACCAAACTTGGTGAAAATTTTTGTGGTCGTATTATCTCAGTTAAATTCGATAATCAACCAAATCGTCCCGGTAACTGTGGAGTTATGGCCCTTGATTATCTTAAATAAACCTTTTTAGCCATTTAAACATTGATGGGGCATAACTGTTCTACAAAGAGCTCTTGTTGTTTTTTTAATTATGCAGTATTATTTCCCTTATTTGATGTACATGTTTATACTCACTGTGTGAATGTGAATTTTCCATCACTTAAATTCCACAATCCTTTTCTTACTTTATTAACATCTTTTTAGCATGTTTGAAGTGTATTTATGAATGAATCTTGTACTCCACCTTAAGGCTAATAGAAAGATTGTGTGTTGTCCACAAAACCCAAATTAATAAATCTGGATTAATTAAAAAATCTAGCATGTTTTAATGATTGTATATTGAATATATTGAGAAATATATTGTATAACACTGATAAAGAACTCGTGCATGCAATTGAGCATGGAAACATTGATTTGTTGAAGTTTATAGAGTTAAAAAATGAAGCTGATGATTTTAGCTGTTACTTAATATTTTAAAACATTGAGGTGTTTATTTATCGGTGTGTATTTTCCATTGTCATAAATATGATGACATAACACCGAAGGGAATTCATACTTTATTTCATAAATAATTATATACCTTGAACTATATTATCTATATACTTTTGTAATTGTTATTTGAAAAATGAAAATGATGTAATTTCACAGTTAATGCACCAATGATATGGGATAAGGTTAAAAAAATAAATACTGTTACTCCGTTTACTTACAGGCATAAAAGGCTGATCACACAGGGGTGTGGAAATCCTATGCCAGACTTGTCCGACGTGGGTAATTTTACTGTCGGACAAGTTAATTTTTCCTGTCTACTTGTCCATGGACAAGTACAATTTCAGGGTGTGAAAATGATGTAAAACGTTTAAGTTTATTATCATATTATGATAAACCTTTACATTTGAATAAAATATTGTGTAAAATTATTTTTCTAATGAAAATATGTATCAGGAATGCCTGGAATAAAGACTATGTTTTTATTTGGACAAGTGACTGTTGCTTGCGGACAAGTAGATTTTTCCAATGAACTTGTCCATAGACAAGTAAACAAATTTGGTATCTGCACACCCCTGTCACAGCAGATTTTCCGAAAGCCATCAGTCTGATGGAGCGTTCGAGAAGTCTGTTACAGCTGGTTAATTACATTCTGAACAAGTAAATAAAAATATTAATCTTTTGATAATTGCAGATGAGTTGAAGAAAGCCATGCCTGTGTTCAAGAAGCACATCGCAAACCTGTCACTCGAACGTTCCGATGGAGAGGAATCGACACCTTCGTCTAAGGTCAGTAGAAGTCACGTGGTCTGAACCTGCATGGTAGTTGCTTTTCATCCTAAGAGTTTAATTTAATTGATTTAAATTCAAATTCCTTCTTTGAAAATTGTATTTTTGTGCACCGGTATGTTGTTGCTTGTTACATTGAAACTGAAGTGCCAGATATTTTGCAGTTTAAATATTATGTAAATCTGTTACCCATACCTTGCTGTACTGAACCCCATTATTTGCTGAATTGAAAATGTTCAGTTTTCCTACCATTTTTCATCATATTTTTCACATATTGTACCACATGTATCCAAATAAATTGGCTGATACTTTTGAGAATGTGCAGCCTTTTCTATCAATTTTTCCTCACATTGTAGTACTACACACATACTTTTATCCTACTGTTATTCCAGTTATCAATGTTGTGTGCTTCAAAGACAAACAATCCTTTCCCATGTTTACAGGACCTTAGCAGCTCCTCCCCCTCACCCCAGCACAAACCTTTGCAGTCCGACCTAGAAATCAGTGCGCAAGGCGATCGAGATTCCTCGGAGATCACTTACGAATTCACGATCGACACAGTCCCCGCTGACTTCCAAAACCAGTCTCAACCGGATTCGGAAGAGGAAAACTACGAAACCGAAGAGATCGTTGAATACTTTCCAGCTCGACCACATGTTTTGCAACATGATGTGCTAGGAACCTATAGCCCCCGAGTTATTCCTGATCTGGAGTCGCCTAAAGAGCACGCTAAGGCAATCTGTGTTCATCCTCATGATGTTTTTGAAGACATCGATGTAGAAGGAACTGACAATTTGGTTGACGAAGATAAAGACCTAAGTGATACTGAAAAGGTGAATAGAGCGGAGGAAAAGGAGGACAGTACTGAAGAGCTGAATGATAATGAAACTGTAAAAATAACTGAACAAACTAAAGAAGAGCCTGCTGTTGTAGAGGTGAAAAAGCCAGAAAAAGAAGAATTTGTTATCACATTTGATGAGTTATCAACTCTGGATTTCAGTGCAAGCAATCCTAACGAGCGAAAAAAGCCACGAAGAGAAAGTGAAGTTCCAAAGGTCAATTATAGAATTGAGTTTCGCAATTCTCGTGATTTCGATGAAGACATTATTCAAGCTTCAGAAACCTCAGTTGTGAATCAGGCTCCAGACTGTGATGAAATTGACAGGAAGGAGTCTTTTGACATTAACATTGCAAATAAGTGTTCAGATATAAGTTTTCAGCCGAATTCGGAAGGAGAGGCTGAGAATTTATTGGAAGAGAAATCAATTTCTATGATAGCTCTTCCCGCCGAAAGGACTCGAGTGAAGGGAGATAGTGTGGACACTACGGAAGAAGTGGAGGTTGCTCCTGAAAAAGACACTTTCGCTTCAAAAACAGTAATTCAGTTAAGTCAGTCCAGTCCTCCAGTTGTTTTGCAAACTAGTAGCAGAGAATCAACACCAAGACTGTCCGACGATGATCAAGAGTCAGCCAGTCTTCTGCAGACACAGTACCAGCAAATGCAGCAACAGATGGCCATGTGGCAAAACCAGCTCCTGCAAAACCAAAAGCTATTGGCCAGTTCCGTGTCACCTGACACGCCATCTGCCAATCAGACGCCACCAATGGAAAACCAGTCCAATTTGCAGCTTCAGCAGCTGCAGTTACAGATTCAGATGCAGCAGCAGATGTTGCTGCAGCTGCAGCAAAGCATGGCAAGTATGTCCTTGCAAAACGCATTTGGTCCCCAGCAAACCTTCCAAGCACCTGCTAGCTTTTCGACCCCGCTGTCTAGCAATAGCCAAATGTCCTCACCAAATGTAAGTGGCCATGAATTTCAGACGTCAACCCCTATCCCCAAAATGCCCAGCATGCAAGCACACAAGGAGACCTCAGTCGTTCCACAGGCCCCTTCCCCGCCACCAGCCCCAGGCGGAGGGGCTAAGTCGAAGGCGGTGAAAGCAGACGCAAAAGACACAAAACCCAAACAGAAGCGTTTTGAGCGACAGCTGGATCCGAGGGAACAGCTGATGTTAGATATTCGCAATTTCGGAAAGAAGGGTTTGAAAAAGGTAAGGTGTTTTACATGAATATCATGTCCTCTTTAACATTTGTACTTCGTATTTTTGTGAATGAATAGCCATATTCATAAACCCCCAAGAATTTTTTTTTCTCGTGTTTTTCTTTTTTTGTGTTTTTATAGAATTTAATAAATTTTATCCAGCATTATTGCATGGACTTCCAAAATAACAGTTTTTCAAGGTCATTCTTTAATTTTGTCTGTCTGTCTCGCAGAAAATTGTAACAGAGTCAAAGGTCAAGGACCTATGGGCTGTATAGTGAAAAGGGTAGTGATACAAGAGTATTGATGCATTATAGTCATAATTTTATAACTTAGTGGTGGGCATTACTATTATTCGACACTCACCCCCTTATTAAGACTTTTTTTTTTTTTTAAGTCACATGGTGAATTTGACCTATATTCAGTTGGACAATAAAACACATTTTAGTTAGATAGTCTTTGTGTTGGGAATTAACGTTTATTTATATCAGCACATTAACTTTTCACCTTCAGTCACGAGTAAGAAGGTATAGATAACATATATTCCGTCACCCATGAATACTAGAATTATCTACCTTTTGTATGCATTGCAATGTACTAGTGTACACATTGACCTGAAACCCCTTAGAATATCATGTGTAAAAACAATGTATTTCCGCCTGTTATATTATTTTCAACTGACCTACCGTTATGTATATATTTATGTTCTCTTTTTGTCATAGACATAGGCAAGTACCGTAGCATGCAAACTGTATGCACCAGCATTATTTTACTATTACGTGTATAAAGACACCTCTATCAATCCTCTCCCGTCACACACACATATAAAGTACATGCGCTTTAGCCCCTATTATTGTATGTGACATATTCAATGAAAGTGCATGTCAGGAAATCACATGTGTGCAATCCTGGACAAAACTCGTACACTTTTACTGGTTACTACAATATTAAGACCTTGCCCTGTATGTATTATACTTGTGAATTGCATGACCACATATGTAAATATAATCATAATGTAATACTGTCTATACCTTTATATCCTTCACCAATACTGGTACATAAGAAACTGTTTTGCAAAGTGTATTCACAAAATGTCGTAATGAAGTAACAACAAATATTTTTCACGTGGCATTATGGAACACAGTCGTACACCTAATTTCCATTCTTGTGATACTTGCATGCGAATGCATGTAATAAAATACTCAAAGCTGCATCGTTGATCTACGAAATCCTTGCACCCTATATTCCGCACATTTGAATTTGACATAAAACAGCCTCGAAAAGCCGTCGCTGCCTTAGTATCGAAAATATTTTCCTTCATAAAGATTACAAGTTCTAAAATTTTCTTATTGGAGTAATCAACTTTTTTTGCCATTGAACAAGAACTCGGCTTAAAGATGTGGATTTAGGTAAAATAAAATAATGCTTTAATTTGTTTCATCGTGTTCAATCAGTGCATGCCAATAATGCATGAACATTTCAGTAGATTGGTGCCTGCATAAGTTAACGATGCATGTATGTTTATACTAATGTGTATCTTTTCGTCTGTTCTTCTTCCAGGTTCCAGTCAAGGCCACTCACTGGCATAAATGATGAAATTCCTATTTATGTGTGATACTCGAAGAACTGGCATATGTGTAAAGCTGATGCAGAATTGGCATATGTGTAATGCAGCGTGTGTAAAGCTGATGGAAATTGGCATGTGCTTGTAACACAAAGGGAGAATTGGCATACGTGTAATGCAGTCTGTGTAAAGCTGATGGGGAACTGGCATATGTGTGTAATGCAAACAGTGAAGTGCCACATGTGTACATCATGTATTCCAGAGGGAACTGGCATATGTGTAATCCAGATAGACTGATATATGTGTTATGTGTTTGAAGGAAGAAGTGTACATTTTGTATATTTAACTAAGGGAGAGAAATAAATGCAGGAAACATGTGAAACACCCAAAAGGAAGAGTTGTTAAGATCAACCTTTTGAAAAATATGCAAGACGATTGTGTATGTCGAGCACAAAAACTATATGTGTAAAATATAATCCACACATTTTGTGTGAACAAGACTGTGGATATTACCGTAGTTCATGAAAATCTGTAACAACATGTGTGGTACCAGTTAATCCAGAAATATATTATCATAACTTACATTCCTGTCGTTCCTTATACACTTTTCTATTATATGTATAATCAAAAAGAGTCATTCACAAATCATGTATAATGAATTTGTGATTATATGTTATTGGATGCATGGATTCCTGGCTTTACGTTTTACTTCCATTATAGAATGATTACTGTAAAAAAGTACATAGTTATTGTAAAATATTTAATAGGGTGCAATATTACATGAGAAACATTAATTGTACAGTTTCTTTATGGATGGAACTAAATTCTTGTTCCATTTATTTTGTAGCAAGGTTTATTAGCGTAGTTATGAAGTTACAAATTTCTGAAACTGTTGAAGTTAAATTATTTATGTTAAAAGGTCATATGCGATTGAATATAATGGTAATTCATGACTGTTGTTATTAATTGCATTGCTTTTTTGTCCAGTTTATAAATTTGCACAAATTTCAAGTTTTAAGAAGTAAACTAATGTTGATAGTTTGTGTAAAATCTCATCGCTGTTTATTCAACACTTCCAAATAAACAAACTGCAACATTACCAGATTTAAAAGAAAAGAAAGCAAAAGAGATGTGTATCAACATCGAACTAGTTTTACCCGTAGACTGAAACTGGTTGATTGAAAGGACATTGTTAATTAGAGTTAGAATAAGATTGCTCCACTGTGTTGAATTTTGGTAAGTTTATCGCTCAGGTACCGTAATTGTATTTCCTACTTTGGGTGGTGTTGTAACAGGACCAATCCTTAATCACAGAGTTATTTCCCATTTCGAATGAAATAACTGTCCAAATATTTCATTAAAAAAATCAAGAATGCATAGGAAACAAGAATATGGGTTGAAACCCGTCAGTGGTGACAGGGCTTTTATGTTTGTGGATTAAAACTATAAAAAATACGTAATTCAACGAAATTTCTGCATAATGCCATCAGTTCAAATAATAAATGAATACATTTGCTTCATCATATTTTTCCACTGAGCAAGATTTCATGAAATAAACATTCCTAATTTGACAAGTACCAGACCTATTCCGAAAGCTGTGAAAAAATTCCTGCACTCTTAAGAAAAGAACTGATCGTTTTTTTTTTACAATTCTCCCAAACTGAAAGTGCACATGAGACATGTCTTGTCAATATTCTGCATGTGGAGGGCTGATAGTTTTTAACGGCTTGTTCCATTGCAAGCCTTTTATTGGCCACAAAATGTGCTTAGATTGCGGAATTTTTCAATTTTGTATTTTTGTACACGTTATGATTTTTCCACGTATTTTACATGTTTGTAATCATTACAGTGTCATTACCTATTTTACAGGCATTCAGAAATTATCAGGTGTACAGTAATACTTCCATATTTCTTAAATATATTTGTTGAATGTCTGTTATACGACTATCCATGTTAAACACATGTTCATTGACCATATTTTCAGACTGTATTGAAAATAGTTCATACTTGCACTTACATTTCTTGTAATCTGATCATATTATCTCTGTATGCATACGTTAGTTTCACAAATGTCAGATACTTTGTAAAACTGTAAAATGTCCGTTATATGATGTCAATAACTTTCGGCAATTATTTTGTATCATCTGTTAATGCGGAACAAATAATGTGTAATAATTTGACAATATCACAGAATTTTAAATCTTTGATAGGTTTATATTTTGTTAACATAATTTGAAGCAAGATTATTCAAATAAAAAATTGATTTTAAATAGATAATACTGATTTTCTTGTTTTGCAACTAAGAAGAAGAAATAAAATCAAAATGTACAAAAAAAATTATTATTATTCTATTAAATTTTGGTTTGGCCAGTACCTTGTGTTTAAAATATTAATAAATTAAATATTCAGATACATACATAATGTATTTGTTGAAAAATGGATTCTTGTTTAATCAGTGATATATATATTTGTAAGGTTTGTTTGTATATATTTTATATGTATGTAAATCAGTCTGTGTGCTGTCCATAGTTTATACAGTAAAAGTAACACTGAAATATCTTCGATTAAAATAAAATTGATTTTACAATGATCATTTATGAAACATTGCTTTTTGTTAAGCAGTATTGAAACTTTGGCAGATTTTATGTTTTATCGCTAAACAGTTATCCGAATGTTTTAATCATTTCGTATTACATTTTATTAATGTGCGAGTTCATACTTGATAACTTGTATGAAGCAACCAAAGCAAACACCTCCTTTCAAACACAATTGTTGTAAAATTAGATTACTTCCATGCATTAATTCTTCAAAATTATTTAAAAAAAATTATTTATTTATTCGTCATTACAAAAATTTACAATTTGATGTTAACCTTCCAATATTGTCTCTTTAACTTGTTATCTCTTTTTAATGAAGAAAAAGCTCACTACAAGAGTTCAAAGGAGCATTGTCTATAAGAATTGTCATCATCTTTTAAATATATTTTTACAGTTTACATACTATTTCTGAAAATGACCTCATCAATTCATCAATCAATGTTCTGTTAAAACATTACCTGTTTCATAATAAGATTGTAATGATAAGTAAGAAATCTGGGTGTTTTTTTGTACTGAATACCATAGTTTTCATATCCAATTTTACAGTGTCATACAAAACTTTTTATCACAAACTGAAACAAATTATGTTCAAACGTGCGTAGTTTGAAGTGGAATTATCAATCGATTGAGAATCTGCACATTTGTTAAAATAAGGGAGACAACTCTCTTCGTATGCATTAAATTAGTTCCAAAACATATTCAAAAGTCAAATTTATTGATTCGTCATTTATGTGTATAGTTTAACTTGCTTCCCGTTGTTTTGCATTTTATCAAATATAGGAACTTACACATTGTTTTTAGAATTTAAACACTGTTATTCGTACATTGTCATGTTAAATTTACCTTGCAATATTTATATATAATAACATTATGCATATAATCTTGTATAAAAGATTTATTTACAACAGTTACTGGCTTTTGTATTTATTTGTAACTCGGACACATTAACCTGTCATTCGTGAACTGTATTAGCATAATTACACGCTACTCTATTAGCATAATTACACGCTACTCTATTAGCATAATTACACGCTACTCTATAAGCATAATTACACGCTACTCTATAAGCATAATTACACGCTACTCTATAAGCATAATTACACGCTCAAGCCTCGAATTGTTTCCTGTATTTATACTGTTTTGTTCGTGCACACGTTTCACATGTTTATTGTTTCCATAACATTATTATACCCCCACAAACAAAGTTTAGGGGAGGTATATAGGAGTGAGCTTGTCGGTCTGCTGGTCTGTCTGTCTGTTGGTTTTTTGGTTTTCGGATGATAACTAAAGAAGGGCTTGACATATTCAAATAATTTTTCGTACACATGTGTAACATCATAAAATACAGGTCAAGTTTGACTTTGGTTACAAACCACTAAATTTTGACAGAGTTATGGCCCCTTTTCGACTTAAATTCTCTAAAAACATGGTTTCCGGACAAAAAATCAAGAATGGCTTGATAATTCAAATATTTTTTGATATACATGTGTAGCATCATAAAATACCAGTTAAGTTCGACTTTGGTTACAAACCACTAAATTTTTACAGAGGGGTGGCAGCGTAAACTTTTTGTTTCCGCTTCTTAACTCGAGAACGAATTGAGCTATTGTAATGAAACTTCATACATAGATACGTTATATCGAGACCTCGCTTGGGATTGCATATGGGGTCAAGGTCACCGTTACTAAAAATAGAAAAACGGTTCTGCTCAATAAGTTGAGAATGCATTGAGATATTCTAATGAAACTACATAGATACCTTATATTGAGACCTCACTTGAGATTGCATATGGGGTGGGTGGGGTCAAGGTCACCATTACTTAAAATAGAAAAACATTTTCCACTCAATACCGTAACTTGAGAACGCATTGAGATATTTAAATGAAACTTTATACATAGATACCTTTTTTATTGAGACCTTGCTTGGGATTGCATATGGGGTGGGTGGTGTGAGGGTCAAGATCACCATTATTAAAAATAGAAAAACAGGTTCCGTTCAATAAATTGAGAACGCATCGAGATATTTTAATGAAACTTCATATGTAGATACCTCATATTGAGACCTTGCTTGGGATTGCATATGGGGTGGATGGGGTCAAGGTCACCATTACTAAAAATAGATTGCTTTGGATGGCAAGGTCAAGGTCACCATTTCCTAGCCAGAGGTGTATGACATTCACCTTGCATCCAGAACTTTCTTTCATTATTGTGCTGACTTATGCATTTCATTAAAAAAAAATTGTGGAATGTCCACATTTCTTGTTAAATTATGTTTGGTACATAGGTGTAACATCATAAAATACAGATCAAGTTCAACTTCAGTTACAAACTACTAGATGTTGACAGTGTTGGGGCTCCTATTGAAATTAATTTTTTCCAAATACACTGTAAAACATTCACAAATTAAAGCATTCTCTCTGTGTCTATTTGTTTCAATGGATGCCATAGTGACAAGGCCATATTGTGGGGGTATATCCGTCACTCATGTGACAAATCTAGTTTTTAGTATGATACTCGTACATCATTTTAACTTGATTGCAGTACGGAAACTAATGTATTCATCATGACTGATTTGGAGTATATTTCAACATTAAGGGCAGTGTCAGGTTAATTTGTCTGGGCCGTAGTTAGGATATCTTGCAACATAGTACACTGTGGCATTTCAAATACACAGAACATAACTTAGCCTTTAGAATACATACAAGAGTAAATAGCATTGAAATCAATTGGCCACTTTAAATTTCGTCGTTTAAATTACTATCTGCTGCGCCACAGATGAAAGTCGTCATATCATGCTGCCAGAGGTGCGGAAGGACTTAAATTCTTCAGCAGCACCATTGCATTTACATATTGTGCATTGTATGTTTTCAGTCTAAAACTGTATTTTACATTAAATGAAACAAATTTTCTTCAGAAAGGATCTAATTCAGGGTTCGAAATAACCCAAAGCACTGCAACAGTGTGCAAATTAAAAAATTTGCAAAGAATGTAATTGAGGACTTTGCCTGTAGCAATTTGATACGTGACCAAACACGTTAAACTGAATTTTCATCGCAACGTCAGGTCTGCCTAGGTCTCTTGTTAACTATTGTTTTGTTAGATCTTGAAGCTGAAAAACTGCAGATTTTGTTCATGTTGGGTGTCTTTATGTTGAATTAAATGAAACTGTATAATGTATCAATCAAATGATTTATTTTTTACCTAAATATTTACAGGGCAAAATTTAAATCCCAAAATTCTGTTAAACGCTGACTTTTGTTTAAATATTTATTATTATCTTCAATAGTAAAGCAACATGTGTAAAAGTTAAGTACATTGTGCAACTAATCATTATTAACACAGCAAATGCACCTATAAGTGACAAATGTTTTCAGTAAACTAATGATCAACAAGTCTACATGAACAAGTAAACAACATGTGTTAAAATATAAATCCAATTACATGTATTCTATACAATAACAAGACACTGTGTTCGATGCCCCCAATTAGTGCTGTACAGCCCATTCGAATTAGGTCAAGGTCAAAGTATGGTTGGGTGATATGGGTGGATTGGGAATGGTCATAGGCAACAACTGTGTAAGTATCCAAGTGCGGTAGTAAACGATGCTGGTGCTAGACGGAACGGTAAAATCTAGTTAACAAGAAATAGCCCATTTGATTTATTCTTAGTCCAATTTAGGTCAAGGTCAAAGTGAGGTTGGGTGATATGGGTGGATTGAGAACAGTCATTAGTAACAACTGTGTAAATATCCAAGTGTTGTCTAAGCGGTGTTGGTGATAGACAAAACGGTAAAATCTAGTTAACCAAGAAATGGCACTTTAGAATTATTTAAGTCCAAATTAGGTCAAGGTCAAAGTGAGGTTGAGTGATATGGGTGGATAGGGGAAAAAAAATGGTCATAAGCAACAACTGTGCAAGTATCCAAGTGTTGTAGTAAGCGGTGTTGGTGCTGTCACGGACAGAAGGACTGACTGACAGGACAATCACTATATGCCTCCCGCATCAAGATGGGGGGGGGTGGGGGGGCATAAAAACAACATTGCATGAGAAGTTTTCAACATAAAATTGTTCATGAAAAAGAACACAAATGTTAGTGAAATTTCAAAATATTAACATAAATGGCACAACTCAGAAATTGTTTAAAATATACCCAGTTGTTGATAATAAACAATCATGGAAAACAAAGTGTTACATTTAAAGCTTTTACATAGTAAATTATAAAACAATCAATGGTACATTTTGCTAAATGCAGGAGTGTATAAATTGTTAATCAACAATTTGTTTCCTTCTTGGCTTCAGCAATTTTATTTTTAAAAAAAAAACATTATGAAAGACCTTTAGTTATTTATGACCATTTAAAGTTGATTTAACATTTCTAAATATGAAACTTATTTTGAAAAAATGTTGCTTTATTAAATCTTAGTATTAAACAATTAAGGAACACTTTCAAACATACATGTATGAAAATAAATAAAGGTGAATCTCACATTAATATAACTTCAAATAATGGTGCCACAGACTTAGCAGAACAATTTATTAGTACCATGTTATTTATTAAATGGTTATTAGCACTAAACTGATTGACTTACTTTAATTGCACAATGTAAAATACCTAACAACAACACCAAAAGTGCTTAACAACAGGTTATTGATAACGCAGACTTAACAGCTCTACAAGTCCCATAGGTTATCACCATCTTTCCATAGGTGCAACTTTCCCTGAGTGCAACCATCTATCCCAGGTCCAGAATTGTATCCCAGGCTAGATTGAAGTTGTATCAGACCATTAATTGAGACTTCTCCAGTATCCTTTTCATCCAGAAAACTGAAAAGAATATATCGTTTACAAAATTGAACACTTGCATTTACTGCTCTACGTTCTAATGGTTTCTGGCAAATTAAATCTTAATTAAAAATAATGGCAACGAGTGGATCATATTTAAGATAGATGTACATTTAATGGACATATCAAGTTTCAACATTTCATTGTGACCTTTTGAATAAAAGAAATCATGTATCATATGTTGAAACTAATTGTATTTATGAAAATAATTTTTTTTCTTGATTTAAAGCCCAGTGGCAAACTGACCTTTGACCTTGGTTCCCTTCATGTGCTTCCTGGCACAAGGTCATGTGGCCGTTATTGTAACGATGCGTGTATTCCCCTATCTGAACACTTCGTGAAAACTGTGCCCTTAATTGATCTTCATTTTCTCCATCACATACGTCGTTGCCATGGTAATAATTACCATAGTAACTTTCTCCAACTCCGGTGTCGTAAAATCTGCCCTTATTAGATGCATTCGCCCAATGGTATTGTTCTTCGCTGCTGGTTTCCATGACAACGTTGTTATGCTGTGTTCCCATGGCAACTAACCTACTTTCCTTCAGAGAAAGGTCAATGGGCTGATCACAATAGGAGGACAACCGTTTTGCGACAGCCATACTACTTCCTTCACCTATTAAATTCGAGTCCTGAAATTTGTACGATGAGCTCGAAATTTCCTCCGAATGGTTGAATTTCTCTGTTAACATGTTTCGCTGTTTTATTTGATCCAATTGCCAAGACTGTATTGTACCGCAATTCGGCTCCTCGTCTGCTTGCCTGCGCTTTTCAAGAAATGATTTTAAAGTAGCGTTAACGTATGAACCTGTATTTTGACTGCATGTTACCAAACCACATCCATTTTCGGTCATTTCAGAATAATTCCTGGTACAAACATTAACATCATTGTTGTTTTTGTCGAGTTCTGTACTTGTACAAAGGTTGTCCATACTGTCCATTCCCTGAACTTGACCCGTTGCTAAGCAATAAGTGTCGCCCCCTGCGTCGTCCTCGTGGAAGTTCTGCGTCCGCCTTCGTCTGCGCATGTTCGTGAACCACATGGAAACCTAGGAAACCAGTGTACATGTAAACTGTAAGTACATTACGCATATTAATGACATTGTGATATTTAAGACATAATTGAAAATTTCTTTTCTTACTGTATATCAGATATGGTCGCGGTATTATATTGTTTTGTCTTGATGTTGTTATAACAACATCACAGTTTAATAATTAGTACATAATTATATTAAACTGATGATAGTTATTTGTTTCAAATCAAAATAACGCGGATAAATAATTCTACTTTTGCCTAGTTCAAAACGTATATATTAACTTATAGTTTACGTACATGTATGTGCACGTGCTTTCCTAATTCGTGCACTGAGGCATTTAATATGTAGTACGTATATACCAAAACAATAACCTTAGTGCATGTGTACCTGCTTTAAAGTAAGCCCCGCCTCAAGTGCCAGTTTGCGCTTGTCGGTTCCGGACGGGTACGGATTGTGAGCGTGTCTTTTGTACCAGGCCACGAGTACCCGCCGGGAATTACCCAGCATTCGCGTCTTACGCCCCTGTCCATTTTCGCAGATTCCCGGGGGTGGGGGATGCCTAAAATTTAATGTTGCATTGTTTTAAATTAGCAGAAAGAAACGGTTACGCACTAATTATCCTGGTCGGGTTACCAAAAATGAAGTAATATTATTTTATAAGTTACATATTATTTTAAATATTTGCAG